>CM026421.1:22726864-23326864 GCA_014871385.1 Ceratodon purpureus
TATAGATACGCGAAGTTTGCTTAAGAAATGTATATACATGTGCGAGCGGATCATGCAGCGGTATTACCGACTACCTGATGTCGTGGCCATCCACGAGCAAGCGAAGGCGCTGTTGCAGATGTTTGAGAGTGTAGGACCAGAAAGTCCTTTCGCTCGTTCCAATGTATCTTCGAACTTTGCAACTGGGAATAGCACTTTGTCAGGGCCGAGGTCCTTTCGAAACAATCTTTTGGCTGATGTGAAGGAAGCTTTGGACAGGGTTGACCGTGATGCAAAAGAAAGTGGTGATTCTAAGGTACGTCCGCAGCATCAATCTTCTTTTTCTCGTCGAAACCTTGCAGAAATTATCTTCGGAAACATTTTCTTCTCTCGCTTTTTCCTGCTGTCGGCTTCGCCTGGTCCACTGAAGCAACTGATGTCGTACTCAAGGAAAGTGATGGTACTGTTTTCATTTGGTATTAAAAGCATACATATACTATCGAACTGTCACTAAAATTCCTCAGTCTCTTGAGGATGTCACGTTCTTAATTGTATGCATACTCTCTATGCTATTGTCCTTTTTGCAAAGTTTAGTGATATTCAATTCAATGTCTACTTCATTCTGCAACAAATTTGGAAATTTGAAATTTGCCTATTTCGTTGTCATGTGCGCAGGATCCTGATGAAGGTAGAGTGGTTAACGGTGTTTATAGATGCAAGGGCATCTGGTATTGCCAGGTGCATACTGATCAGGAGCAGTGCGGACAGTGTGGGGTAGATTATCGTTTACTCAACCAGGTTCATCGTTCAAGGACTGAAGAGGCCAAGGTTGACGACATTGTCAGAAAAGAGCAGCAACGCCTGGAGGAGCTTGAGCGTCAACATACTAGTCGTGGACATGCTGATTCCAGAATCCAAGAAGGACCAAGGCAATTATATATTAATCAAGACGCTGAAGATTTTGAGTCAATAGCGAAAGAGCTGAACGAGGAGTTGGCACGTGCGAGAGAGACGGACAAAGTCAGCTCTTTGAAATGTTTCTCTCCCTTATTCCAGATTTCTGAGGAAAGGAAGCTTGTGCTGTAGAATGCTGAGTTGTGAATCGATGTCTACTTTCATTTAAGGACATACTCAGCATTGTTGATTAGAAACTAGTCGATAAATAGGTTATTAGCACTGAAATTCGTGTTCATGCATGTACAGAAGCAAAGTGGCTCACAGACAGGTAGGGTCTTATTAGACAGTTGCCTCGTGAACTTAGAATTTCACCTGTACATAGGTGCCCCTGCTTGGAGGGCTTGTCACGCTGTGTGTGACGGTTTTGTTAATATTCACATTGGAAGAGCAGATCCTACGCATTCATGTATGTTTACTCAATGAGCTGCTCACTTTTTCTTTCAGATAACCAGTTTTATTATCATTTTTCTTTCTTTTAGCTTGAAATTCGTAATGCAGTGAATGAAATATTTAACTTACTGTTCATAGCAGACAAATTAACATTAACGCGCTGGAATTATGTGCTGCTCACAACAGTTTTCTTTGATCCTCAATTGAAACTGTTAATTGGCTGGATCAGATTTCCGTGATTAGAATGGCTCAACTCCCGAGTCCCATGTACTGAAAGAATTCAGTACTGGGGTTGTTAGCTTCAGCTTCATTCTTATGGTTTTGCCAGAAATGCTAAAACCTAACCCGAATCAGAATTTGAGATAAGGCCCACTAATACAACAAAAGCAAATATGATCTGCTGAAATCAACAAATACAAGAATTGAAATTTAACTCCGAAGATAAGAATGTGCTTCGTAGAGGTGCAGTTGCGATGTCATTTGAAATAAACCTGTTTTGAAATTTTGTAAAAGTGATCCATGCTTCTGCCAATCCCTTGTAGTGCGTACTGGGACGGAGCTCACCCATGCTCCGACGACTTATTTCAAACTTCCGGCTTCTGGAGGTCATGATAGTCATCGTAGCCATCCGATTTTGGTTCACTTTAGTAGAGAACTACGGTAGAACACTCAGGCTATAAACTTCATATTACTAATGAAATTTCTACTCTTATCTTCTTTGACTGAAAGCCATGGTCGAACGATGATTCCACATGTCCAACCTCCAACTCTGCCAATGAAAACTCTTCAAAAACCTCAACCGACATGGCTCAGTTAAACAACACTTCTCAGCTCCTCATGAGTCCGTGATTCCCAGCCCCGATTGACACATGATGGACGCCGCCTCCGGACAAATGGCTCCCCAGACCATCACAAACTCAGATGCACCAACATCCCACACCTTCTTCGACAGGCTCATAAAATCTACCAAAAAGAGACATCAAAAGCAGCCTCGCTCCGGCCACGACTGAGCTCCCCAAACCCCTCGTTCCCAAAAGGGCCGTGACTCAGCCCACCCTGCCCTGTTGGCCTCCCACAGCCCCGGCCACGTCACCCCAAATCTACCAACACCCCCATTGGCCCCTCCCAACTATATAAACCCATGCACCACCTGATTCTGCATATATTCAAGCTCACATTCCAACACTAGCACTCAGAATCATCGATATACACTCACAGGACACACTTCCATTATTACTAGCACAAACATCGATCATAGATCATTTTCAAGGCGAAGCTTAGATTATCGTTGATATTTACAGCTTCCGAGAGAGTCTAGAATCGAATCTACTACGATGGCAGCGGCGATGACCAACATGGTGATGACTGTCAGGGCTGATGGCTTGCAGGCCTTGCCGTTGCTGCAGACCAGCAAGTTTAGCAAGGTTGCAGGTGCGCGAGTGATGGCGGCTCCGAGGGTGCCCAGGACGTTGTTGGCGGGGTCAGTGCGGTGCGAGTCCGGGAAAAATCCCATCGCCGACGTGCGGGAGGCGGTGGACCGCAGTACGAAGAAGGTGATCACGGAGGACGAGATTCTGAGGAACCAGGAGACGAATGAGTCGGAGAAGAAGTCGGTGATGGGCACGGAGCCGACGTCGGGGGCGCCGTGGCCGCGGCCCGAGGTGGAGAGGCGGCCGGAGACGGGCAGCAAGTCGTTCTGGAGCGTGTTCGCGTTCGATGGCGCGGCGCCGGAGACGATCAACGGGCGGCTGGCGATGGTGGGGATGGTGTGGGCCGTGGTGGGCGAGCAGATGACGGGGCAGACGGTGGTGGAGCAGCTGGTCGGGCCGGGGCAGACGGGGCTGCTGTACTTCCTGGTGGCGGCGCAGGTGCTGACGTACGCGTCGCTGGTGCCGATCATGAGCGGCGAGTCCACGGACGCGCGGCGGTCGGGGCCGTTCACGGCGAGAGCGGAGCGATGGAACGGGCGCATGGCGATGCTGGGGTTCTTCTCGCTGGTGGTGACGGAGATGTTCACGCACTCTGCCATCTTCGGCTGAACCAGCACTGTGATGTGTAAATGAGCCCGTTGCCGGTTTTGATGAATTTGTAGGAGCTGTGCAGTTTTTGGGCGGCGTGTACAGAGGGCGATAGAGTGTATATAGAGTGTGCAATTTTTGATAGCTGATTTTCGCAAATTCGAGGCATTATTGGTGATGAATTGAGGCTGTATTCTGATTTTTAGGCTGTGCGAAGTAGAAGTTTTCACCGACTTAGAATGAGGAAGTATTGAATTTGTAGAGCTGGAAATGCGTATACATATGTGATATTTTATAACGTTGACATGATAATGTCAAATTTTGCACTTGAAGTGCTAGTTTGCGACTAACAGTTTGTGCTGAAGTGAAAATGTGGAATTGTTCAAAGTGGTTTTAATTCCATAATGTGACAATAGGATGGCCAATTCATAACCTACGATTTAGACTGAATTTAAAAATTTGATAAACATTTCTATTGTAAGGTAAAATATATTTATTAATTTAATGCGAAGAAAATGTGGTCTTGCCATGCTTGAGTCATAGCATCAACAATTCTTAAACCCTCTGAGGGGAATGATGAGTAAATTTTTATGCTTCGTACTTATCTCAAATGTTAATAAAAATGTTCGGATATTATTCATAAAATCCCCAAATCCAAGATGTTCTTTCATAAGAAGCCAAAACACTTTTATCCAATTCAGGTTCGATCAATAGTCTAAATGCTCTGTAATTGAGCCCATCAAACTAAGTAGTTTACATCTGCAAATGTATCTACTGCCATAGCAATCAAAGCAATCAAAAGGATTCTCTTCATCACAAACATCAGCCTCTGAAAGGTGAAGTAATCTGGTGAATAACATGAACGAATATCAGAGCCGTTTACACGAGAGGAAGCAGAATAAGGGAACTCCCTTGTTGCATGTTGAATTCCCTCGTGGGAACAAGCTTTTCATACACAACCTCCAACTGGTAAATCTATGTCAGGACTGAAATTGGGTGCACTGTTCTGAGTTCTTCGTTGTACAATGAGGATCTATTTTAAAAAGGTTCCTGCGAAACGTAATGTTACGTATTAGGACTATTGTAATAGCCTCATGCTTCAAAGGTCATCTAAATAGCAACTAGAATCATCACTCAAAAGTCTTTCCAAAAGTTGCCTGCTTGCTTCATTCTTCATGCTTGGATGTAGTTTTCTAAGAGCCCGTTGCAATGGAACCAATAACCTGGCCTCCAAATTTCAACATCCTTCCATGATACCACGCTCTTTCACCTCTGGTTGACCCTTCTCTCCTTATAGCTACCATAGATCCTCAGAACTTTCTCTGTGCAAAATCATGTATGTGTGTGTACTTGCTTGTCCTTGGGGCTGTAGACGATGGAGTTTCCAATGGAACAAAACAGGTCCTGACGCTCTCCTCAAAGCAGTTGTCCTTTAATTTTCCAGCTGAGATTTCTCCTGAATGTTCATTAGAATTGGTATACACTTCCAGGCGCTTGAGTATGAAGTGCATGAAGTGCATGAAGTTGAAGTTGATAAAGACACGCAATGTCTCTACACAGAAACTGAAACTTGAACGTCTTCCTCATGCAGCTGATTCTGCTCAAAAAGTGAAGGGCCTGGATAAGCAATAACGCTAGCACCAAGGCACACATCGCCATCGTACAACACCAGCGCCTGCCCTGGAGTAATGGCTCGTGTAGGATCCTCGAAACGAATCTGCACGCAACAAGATATGAGCAAGGTGGCCAGCGGCACTTAGCATTCATTGTCGTTCCACTCTCCCAAGTGTTATTTACAATTTCCACAAAGAAATCAACCTGAAGGGTCAGACTTAGCCACTACCTGCAGGAGTCGTTTTCCTTCATCGAGTGTGTGACGAACGCGGCAAAAACTGCTAGATGCAAACTCCGTCGTTTCCGTTCCAGCCACACCCATGCTTTCAGCGATGGCCTCCTCAGTATTTGAGTCCACGAAGCAAACTGTGCATTTCTCTAGTGACTGACGGTAACGGGCCTTGAACATGCATGTAAGAGGTTGACCATCCTGAAGCACCTTGGGAGGCTGTCCTGATATCCAAAACGGGTCACCTGTTTGGAAAAAAGCATTAGAATGTTTGTTGTCATGTAATTACGGGACAATTAACAAGAGCGTAAGCGAAAAGCGATACCTGTACAAGAGGTGAGAAGCTGATGAGGTTCAGAGAGAAACAATGCGAAAAGAATCGATGTGAATTATCAAATAAAACGGAAAAATAGCCAGGCAACATAAAACATAATCATAGTCAGCTGTAAATCAAGGTTACACGCAACTGGAGTTTCTTACTGTACCTGCAACAGCAGAGGTGCAGAAGAGAGCAGGATGGTCTGCACCCGGAGCGACAAAGACAGTGTTGTTTTCTACATTTTTCCCCACAACGTAAAACGGCTTGGGAACACCAGAGATTCCAGCTCTTTGACCATGTGTGTAAGCTGCTATGCCGGTGTGCGTACCAAGATGGCTGTTCCCATCCACGCACACAAAAGGCCCGGGCTTCATTTCCACATACTCTGATATGAAATCTCGGAAGTCACGCCTTCCAACAAAGCAGATGCCAGCACTACTACGCTTGGTGGCTGTCACAAGTCCTTCGGACACGGCTAAGTTCCGGACATCAGCTTTTGTTAATGTACCCAGTGGAAACAATACCTTCTCAAACGCATCTGCACCCTATCAGCAGCGCAGGATTAGACGAGTCACATTTTGCTCAAGTCCTTCGTGTATTCTTCACCAGCAATAATATCAGAAACAGCAGCAACACCAGAGTCGAGACCATACCACATTTGCTAAGAAGTAAGACTGATCTTTATTTTCATCAATTCCACGGAGGAGTTGCACAGGACCACCAGACTGAGGTTGGCAGAGCCTAGCATAGTGCCCTGTTGCAAGTTTGTCAGCCCCCATCTGCAAAGCGTTCTCCAGCAGGGCATCAAACTGCCACAAGCAATTTTTTTTTATTGCCGAGTGATGCAAATAGAATGAACAAAGTTTCACACCTTGCTAGTGAAGTGATGTAAGTTTACAATTCGGTATTAAAAGGAGAGGTTTATATGAAAGAGTAGTGGAGCACCTTGATATGCTGATTACAAGCAAGGTCGGGGTTAGGAGTAAGGCCCATTGCAAATTTCTGTGTGAAAGTCTCAAAGACCTGAGTCCAGTATTGCTTCTGATAATCCAAATGATGTAATTTTATGCCTGATCGCATGACATTCTACAATTAGCAAATGCGGAAGCCACCCTTGTTTAATCGTGCAAAACAACAGTGCAATGAGCTAGATCCAGACCCCACTTAAAAACAAATAAGCCCACACCGTGCAAAACGATTTGCAACTAATTTATCCAGACAAAACCAAAGGAAAGTGAAAGGAAGCACAAGAAGGCACCAAGATGTTTGCAGACCCGTTGAGAATCTTCGTAGTCCTGATCAGCTGTGCAGTGACCACCGCCTGCTTCATCCCGTGAGTCCCAATTACGCATGTAGACTCCAAAAACCTCATACCCCTGCACAAAACCAGTAACCATTCTTAAAAACACACTACGAAATAACCATCAGGGTTTAGGGCTTTGTTTTTAGGGTTTAAGGCCATCAGAGCAAAAACAGGGTATTGGGTTTAAGGAAATTTGTAAAAAGAATCAACTGAAATACCTGGCGTTGGAGAAGCAGAGCGGCAACAGAAGAATCCACTCCTCCAGACATCCCCACCGCCACAACACCTCGTCTACCCTGCGACAAGGTGCTAAACCCACTCGACGCAAAACCTCCACATGAAGTAGGATCCCATGCTGCTCCATCTCCTTTCAAAACATGGGCAAAGACCCGCTTGAAAGGCCGCACAAGGCCCCTCCCTCCGTGACCCATCATCGCAACAATATGAAAATAAAATTCTCCCCTGTTACAGCGCCCAACACCTCCACAATTCTCCTAAATTCTATTGCGTCTTAGAAGATGACAAACTCAAAACAATCCACAATTCCCACGAAGGATTGCACTCCTCCCATTACCATTCCATCAGAAAATTCCCATCTGCACTCAGAAACATGACATAATCGCAAGGCAATTCATTCCGAGGAGAACCAGCGATGATCACGTCGCCATTGCAATTGAACTCCTGAACAACACCGCTTCACCAAAGTCGGCTATCTAGGAACCAGAAGAAGCCTCGGATCTACCACTGAAGTGCACAAAACAAAAAACCACCGTACATTTTCGGAGACCATCAGAACATGATTGCACAAACATTTTACTCTTTTGCTCATCATCAAATTCCAAAACGAAACTCGGATTACTGCACCGAAACGAGGGGATTTTGAGCGGGTCCCACATGAGAATGTCGATGTTATGCCTTTTCTCACAATGTTTATAGTTACTAGAATATGCAGAGAATTACTGTGACCCACTGGAAGGAATTCGAGAGAGAATTCAAGGACTCAAGTCTGAAGCCTGTTGATGTTAATAAGAAACCTTATCCAGAACTAAGCCAGGCTGCTCTTCGTTTTGAGGAAGCCAGTGTCTCTCGCAGTTAGAAAACTGGAGGAGTCTTTCGACTCATCAAAGCTGCCACCCGCTTTAGAAGTGGGCTTTTGCTTTAGCAGCCTCGCAGGCTAGACGCCGCTAGGCACTGCTCTAGGCAGTTTTTTTTTTCTTACCATTGTCGACATGTACGTAGGTGGAGAGTGCGGAGAGGAGAAGTTGTAGATGGGGAAGTAGTGGGTTGAGACGCTTGGGTTTTGGGGCATTTCTGGGCGTGTTTTGAGAGGGGCCTGGTGCAAAGTGGGAGCTGGTGGAGAGAGAGAGGGAGAGAGGGGTCTCTTGTAATGGAGATGATGAGGAGCACTGCAGCAGCTGCCACTGGCAGCCCCTGCACTATGCTCGCGAATGCTGCCCAGAAGAGGAGCTCCTCGGGAGCTGTTTCTCTTGAGTCCCGATTGCTAGGAGATTTGACACTGCGGTCGGCAATTTGCAGCTTCGTGAGTCTCCTTCACTTCCTTCCGACCCCACTGCATTAGGAAAACGTTGGTGCAGGTCACTCTGTGGCGACATAGCTGATTTCTGTGACAATTTTTAGCCGGTGTACGCAGTTCTGGAAGGTGGTTTTGTAGTAGCCTCAATTGTGCTGATTATTGAGAGAACGACAATTTTTAAAGAATTTTAATAAGCCATTCAATGACTCACACCCAAGTTCTTATCTAGACTTTGTTACAGAAAATCATTGCTTAGAAACAGTCGTTGCCTTCATTGATTGAAACTGATTCAACTTGTCGAATGGATAAGTGGTTTTAGGGTGCGGCATGCTATTGCTCTCTGTTCCAGTGAGTTTTATCTTATGAGCTGTTACTCATCATGCTTCTGGACGAAGCTAGAATCTGAGCCAAATTATCAATGTTTAGGGTCTTTCCAATTGTATGTTTGAATTCACTGGAGCCGGTTTCTGGAAGTGTTTGAGTGCTCGTGGTCGATTTGAACTTCAGCTTAGACTCAAAAGAGTTTCTAGTTTTGAGATGGATTGGTCAAGTTTTTGGTTTTCTGTTTGGTTTATGATGTATTTTCAGATTGGTGTGGACTGACCAACTAAGGGTCATCCAGGATTACTCTGCTGTTCTTCGGAATATCGTGTGAATTTTAGGTCACCCAGAGAGGTGGAATTTGTACTGTTCTTTAAGTGCCGAAAGCATAATGCTTCATTGAGTTAATCGTTGTGATGATTTTCTATCTCTTAGGTTAGCTACTCTTACAGATATTTTTGAACGATACAATTACACTGTGAGGGAGAATCTGTAGCATCATGTGCCTCAGTTTACATGTTAAATTTGACTGATATTAGAGAAACTGGTGAGGTTTGGGTCATGAAGCAACTATACTAGGAAGTCGGACTATTGTTTTACGATAAGGGCACCATCTGTTTGTCATCTGTTCTTCTATTCGTTGCTGGTTACAGTTTTAAAAATTAAACTTGCTCAGAGTCTCATGCGCTCTTCTTGGGCACTGGGAATGGATGTATTGCAGGAGCGATTATGGAAACCGAGAAATATAGCCTTGCAAACTAGTGGAAAAAGTTTAAGGATAAATTGTATGAAACATGAGGAGCAGCAAAATAGCAAGCGTGGACGAGAGAGGGAACGGGAGAAAAAACATGACCGGAATGGATTTGAGACACCCTATGGCGGAGGTTTTAATGGCAGCATGGAGGAGGCTGGTTTTCAAATGTCGGACTTTCCGGACGGTGATTGGCTTTACAAGGTCAGTCATATGGGAACTCAAGAGTCAAGACCTTCAGTAGGTCATACGAATAAGCAATACCAGATCTTGATGACCATCACTAATTACTGCGGCTTGAGAGCTGTCTCCGGCCAGAAAATTATGCTCCACCTTTCCTTTACACGTGAGTACTAGCAAGGAGCTGGAATGTTTAAAAACGTCTGGTCTCTGATTTTGGCTCGTGTTCGGTGGCAGCTTGATGAAGTTGAGGAGGGTCCGGATTCTCCATTCCTAGACGCCGTTGTGAAGGTGCGTGATGTCGTATTCTCGAATAAATCTACTTAGTATTACCGAGCCTTGTCTTCTCCTGCGTTCTGAAATTTCTGGTTTCTTCAGTTTCTTCGCGTAATTGAAACCTGTTTTCACATTTTTCCTTTTATAAATTCATCTCTTAGTTTTGCAGAAGGAGCGATTTGTTTCATGTTTCGTAGGTGTACTTTAGGATGTGTGGAGGTTTTCTAAGACACGCGAAGAGGTTTGCAATTTAGTGCTACGTTCTGCCCTTTATATTATCTTTGTTTCTATTTTTGACTTGAGTCTGTTTTTGATCCAGGTTTATTGCACACACACCGATCCTAATTTCTCTCTACCATGGCAAAAACGACGACAATATTCTTCTACAGGCAGGCAAGCTTAGCTTATTCATCCTGCTACCTTATAGAAGACATCTACCAGATTTTTTCTAAGGTTCAGATTTGATCATAGCCAGACTGGATAAGTAGGAAAGGAATCGTCGCCTAGGCTAGAACTGCGCACTAGGGATTTAACTTCTGGTATTGCATCCGTTCATAGTTGATTTTCCACATTGTGCAGCGGGTTCATGATACAGGGTAGGCGATTGTTAACAAATGCGCATTGTGTTGAACACCACACCCAGGTGAGTGCTGGCATATCCCCCATTAGAGGTGACTTTATGCATGCAGTACCAGCTGTTGATGTTGCTGTTCGTGGTTGAAATAACTTTTTCTAGTCTACGGCATGGATTAAGAAGGTAGTGGAAAACTCCTTGGAGACTCAGATTTTTAGATAAACGCGGTGATTCTGAAATCATGGTTGTTTCTCAATAGTGCTTACGAAGCTGCACGGGATGAATGCTGGATAGTCGATACATTATTCATTGTCGATTAAATCAAATATGTTCATGTCACTCATATGCACTTGTTCATAACAACAGGTGAAGGTGAAAAGGCGAGGCGACGACACAAAATTCGTAGCAAATGTAATTTATTTTGATTAATGCCCTTGCTCCGTAATGCACTTGATTTTCTGAACAAGCATTTTCGCTTGCAAGTCTGCACTGATGGCATATGCGTACTGATATGTAGCGAATCTTCTTGAAATTGAGGCATTATATTCTCCCTCTAGATGTTATTACCTTATTTCTCTGCCTCCTCATATGGGCTCTCACACAAACTGTGCGTTCCAGGTTTTAGCGATAGGACCTGAATGTGATATAGCACTTCTTTCAGTCGAGGATGAGAATTTCTGGAAAGGAGTGGAACCGCTGCGGTTTGGAAGCCTTCCACGACTTCAGGTTGTTGCCCTATCTGGTCATATGCTTTTGACTGTGTTGCTTTTATCTTGTGCAAATTTTCAGGGGTGGGTATGACAAATGAATGGGACTCAGTTTCTGTCTTCGGTTTTAGTTTTACTACTCTGCATTACTCACTAGTGTTAGAATTTTCTATGCAGGATGCTGTCACTGTTGTTGGATACCCAATTGGCGGAGAATCCATATCCGTAACAAGTGGCGTTGTCTCTCGTATCGAGGCAAGAACTGTCTCTACTCGTTGCATTTCATTATTTGATGTTGACATCATTTGAGGCGCTCTATATGCAGCTTTTCCTTGTGCTTTTGTAAGGATTCCTGATTCTGGTGTGTTGGGAACAGGTTACATCATATGTTCATGGAGCATCAGAGCTTCTTGGAGTTCAAATAGATGCAGCTATCAATGCAGGTACTGTTCTTGAGGGAAATATTTTTGAGATTAAAATTAAGCGTGTTCACTATGTTGTTTACGATGGGAATAGCCCATCCGATGCTTTAGCGCTTGAAAAATCTGTGAGCGGTAGGACAGATAAATGATTAGGCGTATTTGTCAATGTAGAAGAGTATTACAATCTTTAAATTCCAATCTTGTTTTAGGATACAGTCACCTGTCCTTGTTGAGTAACTTCGCATGTTGTAACGCGTTTTGGTTTTCAAATGATCATTTTGGGTGCTGGTGTTGATCCTACAGGTAACAGTGGTGGTCCTGTGTTTCACAAGAATGGCGAGTGCGTTGGAATTGCCTTCCAGGTCTGCCTTCCTTCGCTATTTGTTATCATAAGATAAATGGGTTATTTTTACTGTTTATTTACATCTGTTGCCTTAGTTAAGCTTGTCAATGCGTCATCTGGATGAAGCTGACTTTGTTAACGCTGGATGTGGCAGTCTCTTAAAGGGGTTGATGCCGAGAATATTGGCTACGTTATTCCCACAACCGTCATTCACCACTTCCTGAGTGATTACGATACAAACGGACGGTACACAGGTACTCCTCAAACTAAAAACTCTGACTATCTTCCAGCGTTATGTGCAAACATGGATATCCTTCGCAAAATTTGTGTGCATCATATCTCCGACCCCATGTTTCAAGAATTCTAAGTATCTAGCTCTGTATAACTACTTCCCACCTGGAAACAAGGTCTCTTGATGCATTTTCTTCGTGAATTGTTTTCCAGGTTTCCCATCTATGGGAGTAATGTGGCAAAGACTCGAAAATCCGGCATTAAGGACTTTCCTTCAAATGCAACCTGATCAGAAGGTAAATATTCGCACTTTGAGTGACTTCAGAACATGTAGTCGTTATATTCCTGAACGCTACTTTGGGTGTGTTAGAATCAATTATGGTTGAGCTTGTTTGATCTAGGTTTGAAGATTAGAGTTCTACTTCAAAGGCTTGGGTGCGCTTTTTTTTCCTAGTTAGAGGTCTCATGAGTAACTGCTTGTGCTCTTTACTCTGCTATTTCTACTTCTGGAACTAAATTCAGAATTCTGGAATGTGAGCAGGGTGTTTTGGTCAGGAAAGTTGAGCCTACATCTCCTGCCTTCCATGTTATCAAAGAGGTATGTTGAATCGGATCAACAAACCTATCTAACATATCCATTCGAAGTTTTATTTATTTATAAATGTTTCTTTCTTCGTCTATAGAAGTCAAGCATTGCAGAGTTGAAGCGAAGTATGATATTTGTTTCAATTTTCTCTAACTTGCAGGGTGACGTGTTGTTGAGTTTCGACAATGTTCCAGTGGCTAACGAAGGCACTGTTCCCTTTAGGGCAGGCGAGAGAATTTCTTTTGGATTCCTGATCAGCCAAAAGTAACCTCCAGTACCCTCTAAATCTGACAGTTGATATTTTTGCTCCAAAAATTCAATAGAGATCAGATTCATAGAGATCTTCAACCTTGTAATTGACCAGGTTCACTGAGACCTTCATGTTACGTGAAACAGGTTCTCAGGAGACACAGCAAATGTCAAATTGCTGCGTGATGGCAAGGTCATCGACATTCAAACAACTCTTAAGACACCAGTCCGTTTGGTATGCTACATCCATCCCCATCCTTTCCTGTTTTGAGAGGTGTCTGCTATCTGTTGATCTTCGACCTTTGGTATCAACACCATTTTAGTGTCCTAATGTAATTGGAGAGTGTTTGTAGGTTCCAGTGCACATTGAAGGAAAGCTGCCATCATACTTGATTGTTGCGGGGCTAGTGCTCACGCCTGTTTGCAATCCTTACCTTGAGTACGCAAGACCCTACCTTCGCAGTTACACTTCATAGCTTTGATGATAGTATAATGGTCACTGTCTTGGACCAAATACTAAAAGTTCAAACCGACATTTTTCTCTTCGAGTTTAGGACATCATCTCATCAGCAATTTGTGCAGGATTGTAGATGTTATTCTTTTACCTTTTTATTTCCAATGTTGTTCTTGGAGAGTATCTTATTGGGCTTTGCCATGCTTGTAATGTTGCAGAACCAGTTTGGTATATTCCATATCACTATTTTTCTGTAACCATAACTTGTGAAATTTGTGCATGACAGATCTGAATATGGAGCAGATTTTGAATTTGATGCACCGGTATGTTACACACTAGTTTGTTTAACCCCTCAATTACTATTTTGTTTTCATGTTGTGGAGGTTCTTTGGGATATTTGATACTTCTTTGTGAGTTTGTTGACGATTTTAGGGTTTGATTTAACAGGTCAAGATTTTAGAGAAGGCACGACACGGAATGGCAGAGTTTGATGATGAACAGCTTATCGTAGTTTCCCAGGTATAGCAATGACTGTCGGCATTTATCTGAAATCCCCCCCCCCCCCCCCCCCCCCCCCAATGTCTGTTTTGATGGCCTGATTTCAGGTTATATGACTTATTTCTTCTCTGAAAACTTTGAATTTTTTTCTCTGACTACCGTGTGGCCTGTGAGCAGGTTCTAGCCAATGATGTCAATATTGGTTACGAAGAGATCACCAATACTTTGGTAAGCTACTTTGTTTTTTACGCTTTCCTCATACTATCGGTGTTGGCATGACCTTTGGCAGTACTGAAAGATATGCAATGCTAGAATGGCTATAATCTTCAGAATGGATACTCACGAGATCGTTGAATATTTTTAGGTGAAAACATTCAACGGAGTCAAGATTCGCAACCTTAAACACCTTGCACATCTTGTTGACAGTAAGTATTGCTCTCAAATAGTCATATTGTTGTAGCTTTGACCTTCAAACAGGCATTACTCAAGGTTTCCAACCAAACGAGGCCTTAGTTGAAGAACTAATGCAGTGTATCTTTGTTGATGATCAACAGCATGTACAGATGACTTCATGAGATTCGAACTTGATTACTGCTCCTTGGTGGTTATCGAAACAAAGGTGGCTCGGTCTGTCACCTCAAAAATTCTTGCAGACAACTGTGTGCCAACTGACCGATCCCAAGATCTTATGACAAGCGACGCTATTGATGTCCAAGCCTCATCTTCTCAGGATGACACCCCTGTGGTACAGGAGAACGGTGGATTATAATCTAAAAATTATCAATGATTTTAATAGAATAGTGATTCAATTCTTTCAATGCTGGTGCTTGGGTGCACTAGTGACCCTCGCTTAAAGTTGGAATTACTGCTGGAATATGGATAGTTCCTCTTCGCTGAAGAACATTCAGTGGCTATTCAGTGTTTGTGCAAATTCGCTAATGCAGATAGCTTACTGTTGATTCTACTCCACTGCATTCTGTGATATCGTGCAATGTTATCTAATGGATGTATGATTTTTAATAGTTTGCATTAAAATTGAAATTTTATGGCATGCCAGCAAATTTTGTGGTCCTGTATGTTGGATGGTACAGTTAAGATAAATGTCTTCATGACAGACTCGTTCGGAGATGCAGACGAGTTTCTATGAGGAGTATGTACTTGTTCGCAATTCTGTGCACCTTGAGGAAGGGGTGAAGGGAGCTGTTCCTATAACTTAGCTCGTAAGACATGGAAGAGAATTGAGATGACAAACCGTGGATAAATGATATTGTGCTGAAAGTGGGAATGGTTAAAGAATTTTTTTAGTACTTTTCATCTGACTTGGAACAAAACTGAAAGTTGAGTATATTTTGAAGTATTTCCAAAGTTCTTTTGAAAACGCTGAAATCAAGTGTATAAAGTGGACAAAATCCATTTTCATTCGAGACCCTTATTGTATAGACCCACTCAGTTTCTTTCAATGCTTAAAGAGTAATCCAACCAGTTTCGATCTATTATGGGGTACCTTTCTTATAAGCTGGGAATTCGACTTCAATTTTCCCGGTCCAAGTATTTGAATGTAAATAATGCTGGACAATCAAGGCTACATTCAAATTTTAAATGATATACATCATTTTAAATACTCACTATTCAGATCAAATAGATTTATTTCTAAAGATATCAGATTTTATAACCTCTCCTAAACATGATTTCATCTACAATTTATCGGGCTAACACATATTCTAATCCCGTTATTTCTCCAATGTTATTTACAAAATCCTAACAACTAATATTTACTCACTGTACACCTTCAAATATATCAAATTTCACATTCATGATCAAAATAGCTATCAAAGTATTTAATCCAAATGAAAAAGTCCATCTTAAATACCATAATCAAATGCTTAAACCAGTTTAAGCAGGTAAAAACATACAGTGATACACATAGACCACTGCGCTACAAACTCCCATTCTAAGCCAGTGAAGACTTCTACTTCACACAGCCTAAGAATCCGACTACAACTTCAATTCATCACCAATAATTTCTCGCATTTGCGAAGATCAGCTATCAAAAATCGCACACTCTATGTACACTCCATCGCCCTCTGTACACGCCGCCCAAAAACTGCACAGCTCCTACAAATTCATCAAAACGGGCAACGGGCTCATTTACACATCCCAGTGCTGGTTCAGCCGAAGATGGCAGAGTGCGTGAACATCTCCGTCACCACCAGCGAGAAGAACCCCAGCATCGCCATGCGCCCGTTCCATCGCTCCGCCCTCGCCGTGAACGGCCCCGACCGCCGCGCGTCCGTGGACTCGCCGCTCATGATCGGCACCAGCGACGCGTACGTCAGCACCTGCGCCGCCACCAGGAAGTACAGCAGCCCCGTCTGCCCCGGCCCGACCAGCTGCTCCACCACCGTCTGCCCCGTCATCTGCTCGCCCACCACGGCCCACACCATCCCCACCATCGCCAGCCGCCCGTTGATCGTCTCCGGCGCCGCGCCGTCGAACGCGAACACGCTCCAGAACGACTTGCTGCCCGTCTCCGGCCGCCTCTCCACCTCGGGCCGCGGCCACGGCGCCCCCGACGTCGGCTCCGTGCCCATCACCGACTTCTTCTCCGACTCATTCGTCTCCTGGTTCCTCAGAATCTCGTCCTCCGTGATCACCTTCTTCGTGCTGCGGTCCACCGCCTCCCGCACGTCGGCGATGGGATTCTTCCCGGACTCGCACCGCACTGACCCCGCCAACAACGTCCTGGACACCCTCGGAGCCGCCATCACTCGCGCACCTACAAGCTTACTAAACTTGCTGGTCTGCAGCGACGGCAAGGCCTGCAAGCCATCAGACCTGACAGTCACCGCCATGTTGGTCATCGCCGCTGCCATCGTAGTAGATTCGGTTCTAGACTCTCTCGGAAGCTGTAGATCAACGATAATCTAAGCTTCGCCTTGAAAATGATCTATGATCGATATTGTGATAGTAATAATGTAAGTGTGTCCTGTGAGTGTGTATCGATAATTCTCAATTACACTAGTGTTGGAATGTGAGTTGGAATGTAGAAATCAGGTGGTGCATGGGTTTATATAGTTGGGAGGGGCCAATGGGGGTGTTGGTAGATTTGGGGTGACGTGGCCGGGGCTGTGGGAGGCCAACAGGGCAGGGTGGGCTGAGTCACGGCTCTTTTGGGAACGAGGGGTTTGGGGGAGCTCAGTCGTGGCCGGAGCGAGGCTGCTTTCGATGTCTCTTTTTGGTAGATTTTATGAGGTGGAAGAAGGTGTGGGATGTTGGTGCATCTGAGTTTGTGATGGTCTGGGAAGCCATTTGTCCGGAGGCGGCGTCCCTCATGTGTCAATCGGGACTGGGAATCACGGACTCATGAGGAGGAGTTGAGAAGTGTTGTTTACAGGGGAGGTCCAGAGTGTAGACAAGGAGTTAGTTTGAGTTACTCTATTTGGAGGTAGAAAGAAGTTTGTCTACTCATGTGATTGGAAGAGAGATCCAAGAGAGGTGGAAAGCCTTTATAGAATCAGGGATACAAATGACACAGGTCCATTGCCGGTTTAACTCGTACTTTGGTTTTAAACCATTAGTTGAGGCATTTAAACTAGTAGATCAATGTTGGAATTACCTTAGTGTTTGTGTATTCAAAGGTCAAAAGAACTTGACTGCTCTTATGATTCGCAGAGAGCTCCAAGAGAAATGGAGAGATCTCATAGGTGAGGATTAGAAATGGTACAAAGTGTGTCCCCGCATTATATACCTCTATCACGATTTAATTGAGCCAAGTCGGTTAATTGAAGTTTAAAAGTGTCCGGTGTAGGTGGGATGCAATCAAAGGTTCAACAGTTGTATGTTTGGTGTTTCTTGCAAATGATCCTTAATTCATTTCAATTTTAAGCCCAAATTGAAAAAAAAAAAAAGATGACAAGTTGAATCATGAAGTCTGCAAAGCAAGAATTTAATTTGTTGTTTGTTCAAAGGGCCTTTTCTTACAGTGTAGGTATCTTTTACTCCTAAATTTGAAAGAATTCAAGTTTCAAAATCACAAAAATATATAATATTTAAATATTGTTATTAATAGTTATGTTTTTAATAATAAATGTTTGATGTGTAGTTATGGAAGAGCTTGGATCTACTACACTACACTTTGGAGATGGTCTGGACCAGTTTTTGTACATTGCATGAATGGCAAATATCCGCTTTGAATGACAAGACATTCAAATATCCTCTTTGAATAACAAGATATTTTTATTCACAGAAGGTACTATTATTCTAAGGCACAATTATAGTACAGTTAAGGTTAATTTCATAATAAATAAATTTAGAATACAATCTATTTTCATACTTTATTACTTTGATGTGATAGAAGTCCAGGCATGCATAGCTTTTAGATTCTTTTTATGAAAGCCTTTGATATCTTTATCTAAAGAACACTAGAATATGGAATGATGCAAATTCTAAAAACTTGAAATCTTCATGTCCAATGACAAGAAGGTAGGTGATTTTTGGAATACTCTTTATTAGCAAATGGCATATCTTTATCTCAGATGAAATTTAAATAGACAATGTCTAGGATGTTGGAAGTAGATTCCAAAATCATTGGAATTCTTGATGAATAAGTAGAATTTCTTATTAATTTCTTTAAGTTTTTGGGAGAGCTTATGTTAAATCAAAGTAAAAAATTCTATCTATTTAAATAAGAGATATACCTTCAAGATAAGTAATTTATAATATATAGAATGATTAACCTACTTCAAGCTAGAAGTTTATCCATCATATTTTAATTAGTGTTTGAAAGAATCTTTAGAATTCAAAATGATTAGTTTCAAATTTAGCTCTTTATTAGTGCACAAAGACATTTGTAGAAACTTTTTTTTTTTTTTTTGTTATTTACAATTTAGACTTATATAATGCACATAAAAACCATTGTTTACATGTATCTTATGAAAATGGAATTTATGATTTTTAAAAATTTTGACAAATTATAGCATTTGTAGAATATTTATACAATAAACATCTCATTGTCATCATTTAAAAAATACCTTTATCATTTAATAACTATCTATTAGAATACCCTATATAACAATGTTATTTAGCTCAAAGATATTTGAAGGTTACCAAAAAAAAACTTTAAAATTATATTTGATATAATAGGCTAAACTTATTTGTTGGTTGTTAAAAATCATTTAAATTCAATCATGTTCTATATTTTTGAACTTATATACATTAGCCATCTTTACCATTACATATCCTTAGCTATACATCTTACCCTTCAAACTTCAAATCCAACTCATCTCAGTCATTTCAATTATTCCACTCATCTCACCCATATATCTTCAATCATGTTTAACACCTTATATATCAGTCATCTCACTTGTATAAGACATGAATCATTTTAAATATCAATCATTTCAATAAGTATCTAAGTCATTTTAATCAATTAAGTTGACATGTTTATCTAAATCATTTTAAACATATCAATCATTTCAATCATCCAAGATGTCAATCATCTCACATATCTTTTAGTCATTTTGGATTTAAGTCATCTCTCCCATCTCATATTCCAATTATCTCGATCATCTCATATATTAGCCATTAAAGTCATTTCAAATCTTATTCATCTTGATCATCTAAGTCTTTTGTTCACAATGATTATACATCTAATTCATTCAAGTCAATTTACAACTCAATCATCTTACATATCTCATTCATCTTACGTATCTCATTCATCTTACGTATCTCATTCATCTAATTTGTTTTAATCATCTCAAATTTAATTTGTTTGAATCACTCAAATCTTTCTTAATGAAGTCATTTCACATCTCAATCATCTATGTCTTTTTGTTCTTAGCCATCTCAAGTATCAATCAACTAAGGGATTTAACATTGACTGCATTTGAATCATTTGAGCCCCTTGAGCTATTTCAGTCATATGAGTCATTTCCATCATTCAAGTCATCTAAGCCAACTTAGTCATTTGAGTCATCTAAGCCTTCAAAGTCTACTTATTCTCCTTAGGCATCTCAATCTTCTCACTCTACCCAATCATTTCATAATTATAAATGACTCATCATAATCATTTAGATCAACCAAGTCATTTGAGTCTAAGTCTCTTAAGTCATCTGAGTAGATTTCTCCATCTTGGATTGAAATACTTTCATGGAGAGAATCCATATTTTTTACTGCAATGGCAGTATTACTCCAAACACTTGTTTGATTGACAAGAATGGACCCTCTTTTTTTAGACTATAATTTAGCTCCTTACTAGAGGCTGCTTCGAGGATTCATCCACAAGTGATCCATTGTCGGCTTGTCGACCAATACTTTGTTGTTAGCAAAAGGATAAGTTGCTAGCAATGAATCAAGTATTCAACAAAACACTAAGATGGATGGATTAATGTGATTTGAAATCTATTCAATGTGATTCATCAAAGTCTTATGGGTTAGTTATCTTACCCTTCTAAGTCATTTGAATTTTGTCGGTCATTTGATTTATTTAAGTCTATTGACTCATCTAAGTGAGTCATTTAAGTCTTTTGAGTGATGCATGTGTGTCATCTTTGTTAATCATTCGAGGCATCCGAATAAATTATATTTGCCTATTAAGTTAGCTATATTTTTCTTAAAAGTGATTCATCTGATTTTTGACTCATTTATGTGAGTTATCTAAGTCAATTTAGTTTTTTAAATGATCTTGTCACCCAAAGCCTCTCAAATCTTAGTCATCGCATTGATGTCAAATTCTTATAATTTTATTCATTCAAGTCATCCCAAATCTAAGCCATCTCAATTGTGTAAGTTGTTTCAGATCTCTATCATAAGAAGTCTTAGTTTCATTTCACAATCATTTCAATCATCTTATATCTAAGTTCCTTCACATCTTAGTCATTTTAGTTGTTTGAATCATTTTAGACCATCTTCTAAGACTTTAAATTTCTTAGTCATCATATATTTTTGTCATTGAAAGTCATTTAGAATGCGATCATTCAAATCATCTTAGTTAACATCAATTATACTATAGTCATTTAAGTCATTCAAATTTGATTCATTTCAATCCTATTTCCTTAGCCATTTTTTATCTAAGTCATCTTAACCATTTTAATTATATCCGTTGTTTTGGATCTAATTTATCTAATTATGTAAGTCATTTCACATCTCAATCATCCCAAATGTCAATCATCTTTGTCATCTCATATCTCACTCATCTAAGTCATTTTAGATCTTAATCAATCATATATCAATTGCATTTCTACATGCACATTGTTAATCTCTCTCTCTCTCTCACACACACACATACATACATACATACATATATACACACACATATATATATATATATATATATATATATGCGCACTTGTCATAGGACGAGAAGTACAAATCTTATAACCATGCACATGTGAGAATTACAGAAGCACACACAAACTACAAATTGCACATGCACATGCAAATATGACAAAAGTTTCAAATCACATATTCTTACACATGCCGCAATAATTAAAAATTACATATTTATATGTAGACTACAAATCAATTACTACATGTAAGTATTTTATATGTGGTATTTCTCAAAAAATAAATGTCTATATATATATTTAGATGAATTACTATATTTTTGGTTTTTCCGGAAGTTCTCAATAGGGTATATCACTTATCATATGTATAAAGACACTTGCAGTTATCTGCTTGTTTACCATGCTTGCATGGCAAATATCTTCTTTGAAGGACAATAAATTCTACTTTACAAAGGCTCCAATAATTCTCAAGTATAAGATCAAATAAGAAAACGGATTGCGTCCAAACCTTGGTCTAGTAGAAAACTAAGTATGTTGAAGTAAATATTTTAAGAAGAATCTTTGTTGAATTCTAGGCAGATTTGTCAAGAGTGATGAACATACATCAGTAGAGATATAGGCCCTTACCACACAAGAGGCAGAGAAAGTTTCACAACTCTCTCCAACATGGCACTTTGCTTTTGAAAAATCTCCAAGCACTAGTGCTTGGTAGCTTTGAACTACCTCTATTGTGCCATGTCACTCTACTTTATTGCCGTGTCACTCTACTTTATTGCCATGAAGATCCAAAGCAACATCCAAAGCAAAATCCAAAGCTACAAAGTTATTCCATGTCATTCTTGCCACTCCCACTACTTCCTCTCATGTGGCAACCACTCGCTCATTTCAACCAAACACCTTTTTCCCAACAGAAATAATTATAATGGTCCGGCGTTTTGGATCTGTGACCAGTTGTATGAACTACTACGGTAATCACTTCACTGTATAAATCTTTGTTTTATTCCATTGCATAGATCATGCGCTTGATGTCAAATTTATCTCCCATTCCATAAAACCATCACTCATATATATTCTCTGTTGATGGGACGAATTCAAAACACAGATGCATTTTCAGAATCAATAGTGAAGAGAAGCACTTAGAGAACGGCTTGATGTGCATGCAGCCAAACTCGCTTAGATACACCGTTATCATTGAGTCCAGAATGAAAAAATCTTGTCATGTAACTAGGCAAAAACTCGGAGGAATCTTGAACAGCGTGTTCTGAAAGTGAGTATTGGCAAAAGAGGAAGTGATTATACAGAGCCTACTCAATTTTGTACCATGTGCCGGATGGCAGTCGCGTAGTAGTACCATCTGTTTCTGGTTTACTATCGCCTGTTCCTGGTTCCTCTTTGTCCTCTGTAGGAACTTCCTGCTTTAGATTACCTCCAGGTCCATCATCGGGGGACTTCTTTGAAGCCTCCGGAGTGAAAGCCTTATGCAGATCATCAAACGAGACAGTTGCTGACCCTCTACGCTTTGGCCGTTGTTGGGAAACATCTGGACTCCAACCTGCCATGTAGATCACCTGCAGAACCACGTTTGCAGGAATCAGATTGTGAGTCTCCTGAATGGAACCTGTTTTCGATAGGCTTGGCCTAAACAGGGGCTTAAATAGTGCAATTCAGGCAGTAGAGACAACGAAATATAGCAAGTAAGAATCGTTACCTGGTATGTAGCTGGAATGGTGCCATCAGACTCTCCAAACATTTCTTGATAAACTGCAGCAGTTCGCAAAGCTGTATCTCGTTTCACGGTCTGCACCATTTCAGGTCCAAGAAATTTCAGCAGCTGGATTACTTGTGCAGGTTTGTAAGATTATTCTCGCCTTCATAAGGACTCTACTCTAATCCTTGCAGATCCTTGTCGCAATGCTAAAGGCGGTTTAAACTAGTCCTATACTTTTCTTAGAGCACAATCACAAGTTGCTGAGATGGCTGGCAACCTGGAAAAATCGACGAAGTAAACCACTAAGAAAATAGCTACGTACCAACATCCTTTCGCGAACAGCATTGGTTTCTCCCATGGACCGCAAATGTTCAATCAACTCAGTCGCTGCAAGAGGAAGGAGGTTTAAATCTTCAAATTACAGTCTGTATGATTTCTTGTAAAAAACATTTGAATAATCGGATATTATTCAGAACAGAATCAGTAAAACTTGCAAGTTGCACCCATGAACTTCTTCCAGTGATGAAGGTGATAAGAAGGTAAACCGTACCACTAGGGTACCGGACAGTGATCTCATCCACATCGACAGTTGGGAGTGCAAACCCTGCTCTTGTCAAAAGATTCCCCGCATCTCGAACCTGTGAACATGCCATACGAGTTTACTAATAATGCTCATAATGCCACTACAAAAATCTTCTATCGTCCAAAACTTCTATTGTTGACCCTGACTTCTAGAACTTGTCAACAAATTATTGCTTTCAAGAAGTGGCAACAGAGCCTCTCAGGCAATCCTAGCTCCTTTCCTTGAAGGGTGAAACCTATAATTGAACCAGTGAACAATTCTAGCTAAAAGATAAAAGCACCAAATTTACCTGAGCAAGGGGGGAGACTCTGGGACTCACACCCCCTTCAAGCTCCATCTGTGCTACAGTGCACGAGATCCTGAGCTCCCTGAAAGCACAATCTTGGATTAACGTCACAAACACTCAAATATTAATGGAAACTGTTACAAGTTCAATCCAAACACACCTGGACCACCTCCAAGACACACTCAGAGAGTTACGATGCGATCATTTGTTTTACTCATACTCAGAGAACTCTTCTGTATTTTTACATGAATCCAAATAGCTCGCAAAGAGAAACTAACCTCAACGTTTCACCTCCAAACATGGTGGCCAAAAACAATCCATCAGGCTTCAACGCAGTCCTGCACTGCGCACACTTGGCACTTGAGCCAAAAGAAATACACAGAGCATAATGACGTCAAGGAAATATGATTGCATTTCAAAAGTCACGAAATGATGTGGTGCGAAAGAACTCCCAAACATATGAATGTTCACACATTACGTGAAGCGTACCTGCGACATGGCACCTGGGAGATCATTGACCCAGTGGAGGCCTAGCGAGCTTATCACGAGGTCTAACGAGCTGTCAATTGAACAGGTATTAAGCATTTAGTCCAGATTTATAAGTTCGCATTAAAAACGTGCAAGAAGTCGCATGGTAGAGAGTGATAAATTAGTGATTGCTAGTACGAAATTCATCAGAGCGGCCTGGCTAGATGAAGGGATAATTCAAAATGGCAATTTCGGGCCATAGAGCCTGAATGGAAAGTTCGGTTAACTAAACTCACAGGAGAGTCAAAAATCCAACAAGAAAGAGGTCATGAGTTTCAGAAAATGCAAGAACGTACTTTGGCTGTAAAGGTAAGTACTCCTCATCACCTACTAAGTGAAAGTTCTGCATTGAGCCCATTCTGCCTGCAGTCTCATCTTCAGCTGCTTTAATCATGGACCTTCTAATCATATCCTCAGATATATCCATGGAGATCAACTCCTGGATTCCACCTGAAAACAGTCACTCCATTAGACCAATTCATGGAATTAAAGACATTACAATCATATGTCTCACTCGCTAGACATGTAAGAATGACCTGAGCAGGTTCTCCCACAAGGAAAGAAAGAAACTCTATTTCACTTACCACGTCCTTGGAGCAATCGCCGAACAGCGTCAAAAGCCCCACCAAGATTCAATGCTTTAGGAAACGTTCGTTTACAATCCTGGAAAAAGAGGAAATTGCCCATCCGACAACTCACTCAGTAAAAGTATGGCTACAGATTATATCGAAAAGCACTTACATACATCAGGTCCCCATCACAGAGCTCAGAAACACATCACGTCCTCATCAAAAACAACACACAAAAGGCCACTTACTTGTAACCTATCTATAAGATTCTCTGTCACAGTGTCCAAAACTGGGTCACTATCGCGCATCAGCCATGCAGCCCTGTCTCTCTGCTCACAACCCACACAGCTCCACACATAAGCATCAAACCGAATCACTTCCAAGCCCCACCATAAACCCTGAAAAGCCAAACTTCACCATCGTCTAGCAAACCCGTAACAATTCTCAATTCACATAACCCACCCAACCTAGAATCCCTACAACAAAAACACAAGAATTCCTGCACCCTAAAACTCGATAAACAAGACCAACAAACTAGGCATAACTCACTTCATAACCTACAAAAACAAACACTACACAAACCTGCTTGCTCTTCAGCGCCCGATCAAAAATATCCACATTCCGATCACCCGTGACGTCAAGCCCAGAAAACTCAGAATCCGAAACCGAAGCTAGAAGACGACGACTGGAAGAACACCATGCTCTTCCTCCCCTTGCTACCGCATTTCGAAGCAGGCCCAAAGAGCGCCTGGAGCTTCCCATCGCACCAAACTCCCTAAAAACTAATCCTAATCCTCCAAATAACCAAACATGCACATAAGCTGCAACATCACCCACATGCCATCAGCAACATCAGCACATAAAAAATGACATGTGCCAGAGCAGCAACTTCACAAAATGGCATGGCCACTGTTTAGGATGAGGGCGTGGTGTGGATGAATTTCGGATCTGGGGAGCCCATGTTCGTTTTGAAATAACGTGATCGGCACGCGCAGGAGTCATCCAGGGAGATGAATAGTTGCGCAGGCAGGCAGGCGGAGCGAGCGAAGGAAGGCGTGAGGGAGAGAGAGCGCGCAGCGTTGCGAGTGACGGGAGGGGCGAACTTGGGTTTGCTTTGCAGCGACCACGCTCATCGCATGGGCGGCCCTGAATTTTGGCACACAGTACAGATCACGCAATTCTGCGCAGAGCCCACAAGTTAGTTTTCACGGTTGTGCGTGGTAGGCCGCGGTGAGATCGGGCGAAGGGAGGGTCTGGAGGTTTGAGGGTGGGGGGATTTTTTGCAGAGGGTGAGGAGGGACGGGGATTGGTGTTGCGTGGATTGGAGCGAGGCGAGCGAGTGATGGGGGGCCAGCCGGAGGGCGCGACAGCGGGGACGGAGAGGATGGAGAGTAGCGGCGACGCCGCGGTGCACGTGCGGTGCTCGAACGGCAACAAGTTCACGGTGGAGGTGGATTTGGGCGCCTCCGTGCTGGCGTTGAAGGGGCTGCTGGTGGAGCGCTCGGAGATTCCCGCGGACCAGCAGCGGTTGATTTACAAGGGGCGCGTGCTCAAGGACGACCATGTGCTCAGCAGCTATGGTGAGTGAGGGA
This sequence comes from Ceratodon purpureus, assembly GCA_014871385.1. NCBI lineage: Eukaryota > Viridiplantae > Streptophyta > Bryopsida > Pseudoditrichales > Ditrichaceae > Ceratodon > Ceratodon purpureus. The sequence goes on from CM026421.1 coordinate 22,753,349, forward strand.
GTGATTGAGTGTGGTTGTGGAATGGTTGTGGGAATGGCGGTGGTGGTGAATTGTTCGGGACGGGTCGAAGTTAGGGCTTTGGAGGTTGGTGGCGAATTGGATGTGCGATGGTGGGTTAGGGTTTGTGGCGAGCGTGGTGAATTTTGGACATGATGGATTGCGTGGGTGGCAGTTTGATCGGGTGATCGTTTTAGGGCATTGCATGTGGGCACGGTGGAGTGCATGAGTCTCGGTTCCAAGTGCTAGGATTGTGAACTCGGCGGTTTTCGTGGCTTCATCGTTTAGTGCGTTCAAAGAAATGCGTCCCTGTCATGAAATTAGGGTCAGATGGAGGTCAGCTTTCGGTGCGGATGTTTTTCCAGTGTTGGTTCTATGTGTGGACTGTGAGAATTATGTGCTTAATTCACCTATAAACCTAAGGAAGTGATGGGAGGAATCCGCGACGGGGTAGGTTACATTACGGGACTCATTTGAACTCGACATCTGTGTCGTTCAATGTTCTGTAATTATGTCTCTGTTAATCCGCTTCATAACTGTGCTCATAAATGGTGACAGATTCGCATGATGATCATACTTATGCTCTGATTGTGAATTATGAAACTCTGCTTCTGATGTGCGTTTTTCGTGATGTTTGGATCAGGCCTGCAAGCCGACCACACGGTTCACCTGGTCAGAGGGGCTCCGCCTGCATCGGGGGCCGCACCTGCACCCGCACCCGCCCACCCTGCTCCGACGCCGGCCCCTGCGTCCGCAGCTCCTGCTGGCAATCCTGCGGGCCTGGGGACCATCCCTGGATTGGGCGGCATGGCTTTCCCAAACCTGGGGGGCTTGGGGTCCGGTGGCGGGGCTGTGCCGCCGTTCGGGATGGGGGATTCGGAGTTCCAGCAGGTGCAGCAGCAGCTGATGCAGAACCCGAACCTGATGAGGGAGATGATGAACATGCCGGCGGTGCAGAACCTGATGAACAACCCGGATCTGATGCGGTCTCTGATCATGAGCAACCCGCAGATGAGGGAGATCATCGACCGGAACCCGGATCTGGCCCACATCCTGAACGACCCTGGGACGCTGCGGCAGACGCTGGACGCCGCTCGCAACCCGGAGCTGATGCGCGAGATGATGAGGAACACGGACCGGGCGATGAGCAACATCGAGGCGTCGCCGGAGGGGTTCAACATGCTTCGGCGGATGTACGAGACGGTGCAGGAGCCGCTGCTGAATGCGGCGACGATGGGTGGGGAAGGCGGGAACGAGATGGCGGCGAACCCGTTTGCAGCTCTGATGGGCATGAACGGGGCCGGGCAGGGGCAAGGGCAAGGTGTGGCGAATGCGACCGGAGCTGGTGGGACGACGGTGCCAAACACGGCTCCTCTACCGAACCCGTGGAACCCCACACGTAAGTGGTGGCTATGGCCAGATGATGGTCACAAGCGGTTGTAAGTGGAGATTGCAGATATCGGGTTGGTCCAGAGTGTGTCATTTGACATGTGCTAGTAGTAAGCGTCGGTCCAGGGACGAGGATATTAGGTGTGAGTGGCGTATTTTGTTGTTCGTCTTTCTGGTCCGTAGGAGAGAAGACAGAGTTGTTGGATGCGCAATTGAGCAGAGGGAATATGTTTGGTCGGGTGTGGTTTCAGCAGCAGGGGGTGGAACTGGAGCTGGGCAGGCTCCGTCGGCAGCACCTGGAGCTGGTCTCGGGGGAGGTTTGCCGGACTTGAGCGCACTTGGGGGTATGGACATGCGAGATCTTGGAATGATGGGAGGTGGAGGGGGACTTTTGGATCCTACGATGATGCAACAGATGCTGCAAAACCCTCAAATAATGCAGATGATGCAAGGGCTCTTGTCAAATCCTACATACATGAACCAGGTGTGGGTCTCTTCTTCGATGCCGATGTCTGGTTTTGTTACCCCTGTCGTTGTCAGGAAGCAGATGGTTTGTGATGGTATTAAATAAGTTACTGTGTACCTCGGAACCTGTATTGGTATGGGTAATATTGAAATAGGCTCCGACCAAAGGGATGTGGTGTTTTTCTTCTGTGTTATGAGCCATGTCATTTTCTGCTTTTCTCATACCAGTTGAACTTTTCGTGCTTTGTACTTTTATGGGCACTTTACAGTTGAGCTCCCACGATTTTTAGTCGTTCGTCCCGTTGTAATGCCTAATGGTGGTATTGTTGACAGATCATGAACATGCATCCCCAGCTGCAAGCGATGTTGAATCAGAATCCCCAGTTTAGAGACATGATGCAGAGTCCAGACTTTATGCGGCAAATGAGCAGTCCCGAGAGTCTACAGGTAAGAAACCTATGATTTGCTTTAGTCAGGCAGCATATTCTGGTCACCTGTAATTTGTCAACGTTTTGCGAGTTCCGTATATATATGCTGGGATTTTGAGGACGGAAGGTACTTTCATGTCGAGTGCAGTCGTTGGATGTTCGATCATTCCAAATGCAAATAACTGTGTCACTGAAACAAGCTGGTTGGATGTGGCCCGTGCATCTTCTGCAGCAACTATTGCAACTTCAGCAAGCGCTGGGAGGGCAGCGCGGACGACAAACTCCTGGACAGTAGGTTCTTTCACTGTTTTCGAAGTGCACAATGTTTGTACAGACATATCATTGTAGTACAATTTATATGTTTCTGTTATCAAACGGCGCTGTTAGATCTGAGGATTAGATTTGGGACGCTACTAAAGTCGGCATATCCTGAACATTTTGCAGAAATTTGGGCGCAGCGGGAGGCGGGCTGGGTGGAGCTCCGGGGATGAACATGGATGCTTTGCTGAGTATGTTCGGAGGACTAGGCAGTACCGCTCCTGCCAATCCTGACGGTACGTCGCGATTGCCTTCAAATAGAATTGTCGGAGAGGAACGTGTTTTCTGAATGAAGTGTATCCCTTGACTTGGTATCGTGCGGCGTCACTGGTGTCATTCGTTCTCTAACGAAGCATGGAACAGACCGGTTGGTGCTGTTTATGGTTGACGTGATGTGTGACTGCGCTGAGTGCGGTGAGCCTGACTTGTGAATCGGGATGTTGCGATTGATGCAGTTCCGCCGGAGCAACTGTACGCGTCGCAGCTGTCCCAGTTGGCGGAGATGGGGTTCATTGATACGCAAGAGAACATTCGGGCGCTTAGTGCCGTGGGTGGGAATGTACATGCTGCGGTTGAGCGGCTGCTAGGGAATCTTGGATAACAAGGTTTGAGACGAAAGTGGGCTGAGCATTTTGAGAGTCTGGATGGTTGCAGTGGGTGGAGCCTGGCTTTTGTGTGCGTCAGCTGAGTCTTTGTGTGTGGCTATGCATGATATTCTCGGGCTTCCATGGTGGTGTAGGAGGTGTGGTGGTTGTCCCGTGGAAGTGGAGAGAGTGCGAGGAGAGGGCAATGCGGCCACGAGTTTTGAGAGGTCTCACTGTGCGTGTGGTGATGTCACCTGGCTCTGATTTGGGAGGGCCGGGTGTGTAAGTTAGTAGAAGATAAATTGCGTGCGCCACCAGTGGGAATAGGCGCGGTGGGTGCAGGAAAGGTTTACACATACATGTAAGGGGTTGTGTATAGTTCTCTATTTTTACGATGACATTCCGTTGAGCCTCCGATGTGAGAAAGATTGAAGGAGCGGGTGCAGCATAATGAAGTTAGATATTGGAGCATGGTGGGTGTGCACGCGTGTGATGGTTTGTGTGGTGCAGGGAATGAGGGTTGTGTGAATGGGTGGCATGTGTAGTATTGCAGTTGATAATGAAGAGGTCTGCTTGTGTGAGATGATGGTTGTGGGTGGAGGTGTTTGAGTATGCCGTGGGTGGTGGGCACGACGGTGGATCGTTATGGTGCATGTTGCAGATGGTTGGCATGAATGAGCTGCTGTGAAGTTGTTGGGAAGTTTGTATGACTGTAGTGTCATCGCAGAGCGGAATGTGTGAGATGGTCGGAACTTGAGGCTATGCTTTTCGGGTATTGTATTATCTGTATCGACCGACACCAACCACATTGCACATAATCTTTTTGGCTCTTGCATCTTACCTATCGGATCACCTACACTTGTTGTATTTCTTCGACACTAAGATAGTGACACGGATTTCAGAAGCATCAATGCAGTATCTACACATAGATGGGTGAAAGATTTATCCCCAATCTGAACTACAATTTTCTTTCAAAAGTATGACAGTGTCATACTACAAGTTTCAAGAGTATGACAGTGGTATGTGCATCAAGTGCACTTAATGGTTGTCCACCAAGAAGAAATTAGCATTTGTTGCCTTTTTTAGCTGAATTTATTGTTTCTACCCTCCTCTCATTTTGATACCTTTCTGCCCACAAGGAAAATGTGAAATGTCACGGTCTAATAATAAACAATAGCGTGTGTAATGGAAAGGAAGTCCGAAGAGGAGATTGCGAAGAGGAGATTGCCGTGGATTGGATCCATGAAGTTTGGGCTACATAACATATGCAATGTGGAGTGTATTTAGGGCCGGTTCAGACCGTGGCCAAACTTTGAGAGGAGAAGCGTCCCAACCAATGAAATTACAGAAAACCACAAAGTTTCTACCCTAAATCCTTCACACTAAGGCCAAGGTCCAAAGGCCGTCGCCTCCAAAAAAGCTTAGGTGGCAGCACTTTTGGGAAATTTTGGCGCCAAGAGTTTCTCCTCTCCACCAAAGTTTGGGTCGAGCAAAATGCTCGACCCAAACTTCCATCGAGAGGAGAAACTCTTTTTCATTAAAATGTGCACAAGAAGACAAGGCTCATGGGCTAATAAGAGCTAGTCATGCTCCACTTGCCTTGTCATGTTCTATTTAATGAACCTTTTGACAATCATTGGGTTTAGACAAATGCTGTCTAAAAATAAGCTGAACTTCAATTGCTCATAACTTTGTCATAACAATCTAGAATTTGCTGAAATTTTTTCCACATATTCTTCATTAGTTTTTACACCTTCCCTAATTTTTTCAGAATTTTCTGATTTTTTTTTCGATTTTCTATAAATGTCTGAATATTCGGATATAGGTCTTGGCCTTTGGCCTTCGGCCTTCTCCTTTGGGCCTTCACACTATGCCCGGCCAAAGATCCCAAGTTGGTTATTTTAAGATTACTTTTCAGCCCAAAGGCTTCTCCTATGGACCAAGTTCGGGACAGTGGACAACGCTTCTCCTCTTGAGGTCGGCCATAGTCTGAACCGGCCCTTAGAACATGGATAAGCCAATGTAATAGAGATCATTTTCCACCACACAGGGGCAGATGCCAGAGAAACAAAAATGAAGTGATCCTTGTCTTTGCATGAACAAGCCATGGTGAAATACATCTCTGAATTCATGAAACGCGTTTTTAAATTGGATACAAGTATTTAAAGTAGTAATAGCATGTGTCATTTCTAATCCTAATTTTGTGAAGGCTCTTCACTTCTCTCGGATCTCTCTTATAATCACATGAAAAGTTGAGCAGGCTTTTGACCTATGAATGGAGTAATTTAAAGTACCTCCTTGTCTGCACTTTGAGCTTTCCCTAACGTTCTAAGAGGCCCAAAACGGCCATTTGCGATTCTGGTCAAGCCAATGTGGGTGCGTTCTATTTTTAGTTTTTTGGAGACTTTTTTAGGTGGTAGATGTGGACGGTAGCTTTCCATAGAGCCAAAAAAAATCAACATTTGGACTCACGGTTCATGAGTTAGAGCGTTTTAAAGATTTTGGCCAATCTTTGGGCAAGCTTTCAGCCACTGTGAATGCAGCAAATTCTGCCCAAACTGCCCAAACATTAGGGGGAAAATCAGGTCTCCAACGGGCCTTGTAAGACAGCCCGGATTAGTGCCCAAAAACCCCCTTGTCGCTGTCAGCAGGGGTCTGAAACGCTGCCCGGAGCAGCCTTTTGGAGACGGACGGGAGTTGCGTGGCTGGGTTTTGCCTAGTTGGCGAGAGGGCGTGGACGGTGGTTGTTGAGCGCCAAGGAGTGGAATTTATTGCTCTGCGATTAATGAACTGCCTCGATCCGTTGCCTCGATCCACGGATTGTTCGAGTTGTTGCCACAACGGTCTGGGCGCGATGGCGCCACCGGCTCTACGCCGTTCAGCACCAAGAAAACGAAGCGCCCTGTTCTGCTTCAAGCAAATCGTTGTTGGCACTGTGGGACGCAGAATTGTATGTGATTTGCTCCAAAGATTCCGAGTGGCGATGACGCCCCAGATCGGTGGAGCAAAATTGAGATTCCGATTCATTTCTTGGCAGCGTCCGCTGGCAGCGACGGCGGCGAGGGGTCGTTCTCAGTCGGCGACCAAGGTTTCAACGAAGAGATGAAAACTGATGTACTTGAAGGGAAGGTAAGTTAACCTAATTCGATAAACCTTTGTGGGGTGTTCAGGGGCTAGTGGGTTTTTGAGCAATTTGAATTTCGATTTCATTAGCCCTTGCTGCCACAACGGCATAAGGCAATGTAGGTTTCGTGGTCGACAGCGCTTGTAGATGCCACGCAGGTCTATCGAATTAGGTTCGGAGTATTTGAGGTTGTGAATTTAGTTTTTCATTGGGTGTAGGAGGTGTCCCAAGATTATAACAAGTTCTCTCGAATAACAGCAAATCACCAAGTGTGACCAGGGGAGATTCAATCAAGATTACCGACTATTGGGTCCACGATGGCAGCAAGGGCTGCACGAAGCAATCAGTACATTCCCTAAGTTGCACTGGACACACGCTATGCCCCGGTTATGAGACGAGGTTCTACGCAAGTGAAGCTGTGCATGAGGAGCTCGTTTCCAACACGGAGGTTGCGTGGAGACACGAACATTGACTTGTGGATCAATGGAGACATTTACCCTGTTGATCCAATGATAGGGAAGCCACCTCCAATCAAGTCGCTAAAAGAGTTCCTTGAATTCATATGTCATGGAGAACAGGGTCTTCGCGGATATACACACAGGCTGCTGGATCATTGTGTACATGGTCCTACACAGGAGGAGACGTGGATCCAGTTGGCACAGTTGAGCGAAGAAGTGCTTCAGCTTAGAGGCGAATCTCTGGCCAGCAACTCAAGGGCAGCCCAAGATGTCCAATTGGGGAGAATGTGTTGCCTTGAGTTAGAGAAGACATGCAGGGATTTGCAAGCTGAATTACAGGCTGTCCGTGATTGCCATGCCCAAAGGATGGAGCAATTGGAGCGCCATGTGCGGGGTCTCCAAGAAGACGTTGACCGCTGCCAGCGGAGGGCCAGCTTCGAGAAGGAGACCTCCATGGGGAGGCGAAATAGGAGGAGGGCTCTCAGAGGGATTCACGAGTTAAAACCTGGATCAGGTGGATAAAAAGCAAGAGTGAAGCTTGTGCGGACAGTGCTGCAACCAGATGTGGTGCAGTTTGTTGTCGAAAGGAACCGAGAGAACCGGAAGTGCTCTCGACTTCGGGGGGATAAAGAGTCCCAAAATAGGACTGCAGTAGCATTAGCTCGAATTTTGTCACGGCATGAAGGTGTAGCGCTCGCTTCTCAGCCTGCAATGGCACATGTTCAGTCAGATATTGCGAAAAATGTGCTCAAATCGATTGGTAAGAGTATTGAACCGGACAAAATTCTTGCTGCTTGCGACCAGGCAGGGGTTTCCCATCGGGGATATGGTGCTCTCTACAAATCTGTGAAGGCTCCCATTGCTGGTCTGAACAAAAGAGTCTCCGGGAGTATTTTGCCGAGCCCCTATCACGTGAAACTGCTTCGGCAGGAGTTAAATGCAAACCTGCCACAGTATATTGGCGAATACTACCATGCTGAAGGTCGACTTACGCTGCCAGCAAGTTCTAAGAAGAACAAGAAGTCCGAGGACATCGTAAAGGAAGTCGTTTTGACTGAGAAGAATTCCCTATTCACAGACCTTGAGGTGGTCCAAAGGAGCATGGTGATCTTCTACGGCATCACGGAAGAAGGTAACGTAATCACCTCAGACTATTGTTTTCAGAGTTTGCTGTCACCAGGGATATTTATCAATTAACTGTGACTTACACATCCACTCGCCATGTTTCCACAGAGTTAAGAGGGGCACCGCTGGTATTTGTCATGAAATTGGACGAGGCCGAGATTGTCAATGGCAAGAAGTTTGAACGGGTCAGCATCACATTGATGAATAGGGCGCTCGACCCAGACATTCAGAGGAACCATGCCATGTTTTTCTCAGTCCAGTCGGAGCAAGAAATCTGGCCAGTGGCAACCTTTCAAGTGGAAAAAGAGTCCTACGAAGTTCTGTCGTGGATATTTGGGAAATCCAAATTTCCATCTGTGATTGCAGCACAGTCCAGTGGCGAGAAACTCACGGTCCCTGAAGTTGGAGAATTCCATGTGGAGTCGCATCTCGCTGCGGACATGAAGACGATCAAGTGTATGTACGGGCTTCAGTCGGGGCCGTCGTGTGCGATGAACTGCATATACTGCGAGCAGAAGAGGGCTAAGCCTACCGTAGGGACAGCAAGCCAGGCGAGTGCTGCCATCTAAAAACGTGGGAAACCGAACTGGGTGGGGGGACTGTTTGCCAACTCTGTGGAGCCAGAACCGTGTGACATGCGTGCACATACAAGGTGGAGGCCTATCTTGCCAATTTCGTTGCATAGAGTGCACATTTGTACACTCCACGCCCTAGTTCGCCTAGCGGAGAAGATTGTGCATCAACACATCATTTATGTTTGGAACATACAAGATCAAAGACTGAGGGCTACAGCCATAGAGCAAATGGAGAAGTCCTTGTCAGCTATCGGGGCTCACAGTGGCAACGTCGAGATTAGAAAGGATCCGAAACTGAGTGGCAGTACAGGGAATGTGCCACAGAAGCCATCTTTCAGTGGGATTGTTGCCAGCAGACTATTTAAACCAAGCATATGGTCTGGAAACGACAAGGCCTGGAAAGACATATGTCAAGCAGAGAGCAATAATAGTGGCGGCGGTGCACATCGTAGGGCAAGGGCTGCTATGTGGCAAGCCTTTGAAGAGGTTCTACCATATTTCAGCGGCTTGGTGCTGACAGCAGAACAACGACTCCAGTTCAAAGGGAAGATAAAAACGTGGGGGAGAACATTTTTGGAGGCCTTTGGAGAGGAGAATGTGTCGCACTACATGGTGAGTTATATAAACGAAATTTGGGATGAATTAGGGGTTGATGGCTGACCTCACTTTCGTCAATTTTCAATCCATGACTAACCTTGAAGTGGCTGTTGACAGCATGTAATTGTCAGGCATGGCAGTTGGTTTGTAGGGGAATACGGTAGTCTGGCCGTATGGAGTTGCCAAGGTATGGAGAAATCTCATCATCAAGCGAAGGCAGCGAATCAAGCGCATACAGCTCACGGTGGTGGCAAAGAGCGCATCAGTGTTATTTTGCAACAATTCCAGCATTGGTACCGAAATATACAGCATCGGTATAAGAAGAAATGTGGCAACAATGTGGATCCTGAGGAAGGTCGCAACTCCATTGACGGTGACGATGCTGGCAACAACGTGGACAGCGATGACGCTGGCAGCGGCCCTGTGACCTGTGTGAATTGAGTACAATGCGTTCTAAACTCATAGGAAGGCTATTCTAGAATGTGGCAAGTTTTTATTTATTTTTTAATTTTTTTAATCGGAGTAGACAGTGGTTCTTTCTTGAACATGTTTTTTGGTTTCATTCTAGAATAGCCATTTACGAATAGATTTATAAAAAAATTCGGATTTTATCCAGGAATTGCCTAAAATGGCTTATCCATTGCTATGTTAGTCTTGATAATTATTAAAGACGCACCCATGGAGAAGGTAGTGATTCCACTGACAGTGAGGTCGCTGGCAGCAATGAGGACAGTGACGATGCGAGCAATGGCCGTGTGTGACTTGACCGCAATGTGTCTTGGTAATTATGTTATAGCTATGTAGAATGTGGCTGGCAACAATGTTTTTTTTGAATGAGTTAGACCATGTTTCTCCCCTAAACTTGTTTTGTGGTTATTTCACTAGAAAGACCAATCCAAGGGATTATTAGTCTTCATAATGATGAATTCAATGAATGTGTCTTAGTAATCATACATGTTACTCACCCTTAAATTTTAATTTTAATTTCTATGCCGGTTCTTCTTTAATCCACAACAAATGGGGAAGTGAGGTGTAAGGCCGTGGCAATGATTGGCAATTAAAGTCAATGTGAGGTTCCAACCAACTCCTTCAAAACCCCTTACTAAATGTTGCCTAAGGGTCACAACCCCCCTTAAAGCCTGCTTCGCCACGTGGCAGGACATTGACTCCAACATGAAGGACCGGAACTGTCTTCAACCTTGATCTCCTAACTCGTACAGATAGTTGACTCCAGCGCGTGCTCTCAAGCAGGTCCTGCGGTCTTCGACTTGCTTCCAGCAAGCGTCCCCGTGGTTGCACTTACAAGGAGGAGCTGTGGGCGCCATGGGGATCGGAGGGAGCGCTGCACCGACGCATCAAGCCGTTGAAGTGCACGGTAGGCGTAGACGAGGAGAGCCAGAGCTGCGGTGGCGCAGAGGAGGGGAGGGAGAGGTGCGGAGGCGCAGAGTTCCGGAGCTGCGGGGAGCGGGTACAGCTGCGGCGCTGCGGGGGAGCTCGGAGGGAGCTGCAAAGAAGTGGGGAGCGAGCGGAAGGGGGAAGTCGCAACGCAAGGAGCTGCGGCGCAAGGGAGTCGCGGCGGAAGGAGCTGCGGCACAAGGAAGCTGCGGCGCAAGGGGCAGCGACCTGCATTTCTGATCGCGCCGACAGAGAAGAGCTCCGAGGTAAGTTTTCCGACCATTGCTTGTTTTCGTCAATTCTTCTTGTTCCATTTGATTTGGAGCATATTGGCAATGGCAAAGTTGTGAGGGGTCATTCAGCCATGGCTGCGCAGGTCCTCTAAGCTGTGAGGAATTTTGGGTAAGAACTAAACTACAGTAATCCGCAAGAATAATCCCCATTGCTTGTGGTCTTCCCTTTTTCAGCTGCCATGCGCGATCCCCCTTTCGTAAAACGTGTTGTTTTTGCACTACGAGCGCCAGGGATGTTGAGCCGTAGGAAGGGAAAGGAGGCCGTCGTGAAGAAGGAGGTCGTCGAGCTTACAGACAGCAAGGAGGATGGCAACGATGTTGAGACGCCGTGGGATGATGCCTTCGACTTGGAGGGCTTACCCCCTGCACTTCATGGCCAGCTCCACCACCTCGCCCCATTTCTGCTGGGTAGGCAAGCCGCGGATTACGATGAGGACTTCTTCCACCGCACCTTGCAGCTCTCCAACAAGGGGCTCAAGTTCAGTGACCTCAGCGGCGACAAGCATTGCAGGAAGGCCGACTTCATCGACAGATGGCCAGAGCGTTCTTCTGGGCGGCAGTACGTTGCTGACTGTGAGGATCCGGAGGCCCAGAGGAAATACTGCGAGATGTACCGGTGGACTTATGGAGGTGACCCCGACAACTGGGCATTCGGGACCTCCTTTCTTCGGGCTTGCCACCTCTACTTTGAGAAGGGCGTGGATGTCAACTTCGCCCAGAAGGCGGAGGCAATTGTCAAGGGGCGTGAGAAGCTGCCAGGGCGTAATCCGCAGAAGTTGACTCCCCCGGCCTTGAGGGAGCAGATTGAAGCCATTATCGACTTCCTCGCTGGCCACATCCCCGGTGCTGGCAGCAAGGGCAAGGGAGGAGGGGCGGAGTCGAGCGGAGGAGCCAAGCCAGTTGAAGCCACCTCCAAGGCTTTGATCACGGCCGCGGAGGCGAAGAAGGTCAGGGGACCTAGATCCCTGCCCCCTCCTGCCAAGGCCGTGGCTGAGAAGAAGGCCGTGAAGACCCCTGCTGCCGTTGCCATCAAGGTGCAGCCCTTGGTGGCAACGGACCCGAAGCAGGTCCTGGAGCAGCATCGCCTCAAGAAGAAGTCTTTGGAGGCGGCACTTCTGAAGGTGGAGGCCAGCCGGGACCGCGTGAAGGTCGACCTTGCAACCCAGCGGGACTACATCAAGGCCAAGGAGGCCGAGGAGTCCAAGCTCTATGACGACATCTTCTCCGTCCGCGAGGCCTCCAAGAAGGCCGCGGCTGATGGCAACGACCAAGAGAAGAGGCGCTTTGATCACGCGGCCCGCTTAGGCCAAGACAAGCTGGGGTTTGCAAGCAAGGCACTCCTTGAGGCCCAGGCCCGCATTGACAGGGTCTACAAGAAGTTGGAGGAGATGGAAGCCGATGAGCAGTGACGCCACGCCGAGGTCTCCGCGCTGATAGCGGAGATCTTGGCCTTGGAGTTGGCATTAGCTTTCTTGCGCCCGAAGAAGGTGCTGGCTCGTTATCCATTGGAGTTCCAGGTGTTGCCAATAGCCTTGAACGACCCATGCCTCTTTTGCGAGCGTTACTTCGTTGACACCTGCTGCGTACCTTTGTTCTGCGGCTGCTTGGCACATCCCCATTGTATGTTTGAGGCGGTCTTCTCCCAAGATGCCCGGTGCCGTCGATGCGAGCGGGGGATGACTGGAGGATGGCTTGGGCAGTGGGGCTTCGACCTGGACTCCAAAGCCGCGGAGGAGTTACGTCTCAGGGAGGAGATCTTCCTGGCCGAGCTTGCTTCACCACGTGCTGGCAGCAAGAGGCGCGTTGCCCCCTCTGTGGCCGCGCTTCCGTGGAAGAAGACCAAGGGCGTCCCAGGTTTGTTGCCTTTTAACCTATCTGCCCATTGCTAGTTGCCTAATTCGTTGTTACATCCGAATAATTCTTATTTTCTAATTCTTGTTTGCTGGCAGCAACTACAGAGGATACTCTCCCCAACTCAGACTCCCTGGCGTTCGATCCCACGCAACGCTCTCCTCATGAGACCCAGGCAGCCCTATCCGGAGAAGGTAACAAGGGCTCATCCGCCACCACGCAAGGACCAGGTGCAGTTGAGAAGAACGAGGACGACACTAACATGGAGGGACTATCGAGCCTTGTTGAGGCAATTGCCACAGATGCAGCCGTGGAGTAGATTCCCACCTTGGATAGTTCCGTAGGCCTGCGCTGTCTAAGATCCATGGCCCTCATCGAAGTTCTTCCCTTTGTATTTCCCTTCTTAGAGTGCACCATTCCGACATTTTTTATTTCCAAGCTTTTTTGTTCTTTTTTATTTCTTTTTTCATTATTCGCAACCATGGTTCCTTTTAATTTTTGCATTTGCTATTATTTTCCATGCGCGACCTACTTCATCTCTTATGTACAACTGTTTTTTTTTCTATCTTATTCTAATGGAATCAGCCGTGGTCCTTTTTTTATTTCCAACCTTCCTTTCTTTCCTTGTTGTTGGCAGCAAGGGCTGCACTGTACTCGCCACTGCCAGTTCAGAGCACTAGGTTCACGAAAAAGCCAACCTCTACGACCGAAGTGAAAAACTCTACATTCCTTCCTAATTACAGTTTTATATTTGTCAAGTGTCAAACTCCATTTCGTGCCTCTGAAGGTCATGTGGTCTGTTGATTGGAATTGTTTTTCTTTTCTTATTTTGCACTGGCAGCGGGCTCCACCATCAATGGCGCCACCACATGTTCTTGGAAATTTTCCGATTCAGACTCAGGCTCTTTGAAACCCCGGGCATTCTTTAAACTTCTTGTATTTTATTTTATTTTTCATTTGCACCCTATGATTCATTTCTTAATCGCAACTGTTTTTCTTTTATATTTCCACTGGCAGCACGATGATCAAGGGTACTTCAAATTTTCCTCTATATAACACTTTAATAGAGGAAGTCCCACAGAAAGTCCTAAATGGTAAGCAAAACCACTACCTGAACTCACTAACGACTTCGAGAAGAACCTAATGACTTCCCACATACTGTAACTACCCATCCCCGAAATCACTTTTCCTACAGCTCCACAATCTTCATCCTTTTGGGAACCGTGACATCCGCAGCTGTAAGGTGTCTCTCATGGCGCTGGTTGATCTGCATCCAACAAATCCTGTCATTTTCGTTTGCTGGCAGCAAGGAGCTCTGAACAGCCAATTCCCAACACATCTAAACGACTAGATGAATTCGGCTAGACTCGTACCTTTTTCTCACGAACACCGTTGGCCTCTATCAAAACCAGGTTGTACTGCCCAGGTACGTCATCTCCAAGTGCCATTGCAATTTTGTGCCGCAGGTGGGATACTGGCCAACCCTTGCCAACTTCGAATGTTGGCAGCAAGTTCCCCCTAAACATACAAGACACTTCCACCATCACCTCCTCTGGTAGGTGATCCAACGCTTCCCACTGACTATTGGCAGCCCCCCTATACCTTGTATACATGAACTTGGTGTATAATGTTTGTCTTCCCACGTGATAGCGGAAAACAATGCTGGTCCTGTTGGCAACGCACTTGATGACATCTTGGCCAATGTGGAACTTCTCGTTCCACCCTGGGTTCATCAGACTGCTCAAAACAAACAGTGTAGGTGTCCGCCTAATGCTGTCAGCAGCTACCGCAAACAAATCAACCATAACATGGATTGGCATAAACCATTAGTGGTGGACGAAGCTGCTACCAGTTGTTGCTTTCATAGCATTTGCAAAATCGAGAGTGAGCTTTGTTCTAAACGCCTCAGATGTGTGCATGTCTGGCAAAGGCCACTCCACATCGTTGAACCCTGGAAGCGGGAGTGCTTCAACCTTCGCGTACAGCGTGTCACCTGTTGGAGGCAAATACAAACCACCAAGGAAGAATGTACCTATGTCCAGCAACTCCGCGTGGCTCTGTCGATTCCGTGTTGCCTCCCCAATCTCCACATGGAGCACAAGAATGGGACCAAGGATAGATGCCGGATGTACCCAATCCTCCGAAAGCGACGGGTACAGGTAGTTTGCCATTCCCAAATTGGTTGCTGCCTCCGCAGGATCCAAGCGCAGATGCCTTGGTTGATATGCATGTTGCACAAGCACCTTATCGAGGTCGCATGCTCCATGCTCCGTGGAGATCCAGGAGAAATCTCTAATCTGCGCTTTGAAGGCCCCCCGAAAATTTTCTCCACCATGTCGCCTTGCCTCTCTACCCCAAGGCCCATCCGACGTTGGTTGCAGCATAACCCATAAATCACGATCCATCCTCATGGGGATCCAGTTGCCCTCCAAGTCTTGAATATTATGCAGGATGACATTCTGTACAAGGGAGTTTGGCCGTGTAGCCATACCACTAGAATGCATGAAATTTTTGATCGCGAACTCAAAAACTTACAAATGTTGTCGTCGCTGTCATCAACCGCCAGAACTACACGCTGTCAACACACCCTCCGCCATCACGAACGGCTAAAATCTGCGTCCACGGCCTCGCAACCAAGGTACGACCTACCCTAAAACCTCATCCCGAAACCCCAATTCCCAACTCAGGTACTCTCTCCAACCTATGTGGATGGCAGACCGCTGGCAGCGTTTGGGAGACCACTACAGCTAAACCCTAAATCTCTATTGCACAATGCGTGACCACCCACAAGCCAAATCGAACAACTTCGCCCAGCCTTTGGAGGCCTCCACCGCTCCATCCTGCTTGACAACGCAACGGCGACAACTCTCTCAGGGGAACGCATGAGGTTCGGAATGACCGTTGGCAGCATTTCGATATCAACACCTTGTGCACGTTGCATCTCAAAGGGAGAGTGTTACGCTAGGTTGGCACGATGGAGATGAGAGGTCTGGAGAGTAAGTTCTAGGGGAATTCTTGGTAGCCAGGGTGTGTTCAGGGAGGTATCCCTTAGGAACCCACGGTCTCAGGGAGTACTAAGGGGGCAGGTGTAAGTCCTGGTCGACCAAGGAGGCTAAGTCCCGGACTCCAGGCCTGTAACTCTGCTCCAAGTATGGTGTGGCTGCTGGGAGTCACTGGCCCCAAGATAGAGTTAGTACAACAGTAAATAGAAGCACACAAATTCAGACAAGAGGCCAGCTCCAGGGTTTGACCATGCAAATCCAGGGGTAACAGATGCAAGGGAAGATAGGCAAGAAGTGAACTGTGAGGACAAAGAAATGAAGTAAAGCATCAGGGGTTCAGTCCCAGACCCAAGTCTGTATTAGTAAGAGTGGAGAAGCGTCTGTCTAGTACGGCCCTCGAGCCTTTAGACATAATACGCATACAAAAGTTCCAAGAGACCTGATCAACCGTTTGCTACTTCCTTTATACTATGCTAACTACCTGTGTACTGCTACTGACTGGTAGTGCCACCGCCTTCTCCTTGGTACCCATGGCCATGGCTACGCATTCCTGTTCGCCATGTTACCCTGCCGGGTAACATTTTGCCCTCCGTTGGAGAGTGTAATCCGTCCTCGGATTTCCTTGTTAGCCACGGCTTCGTCGGTGAGCTGGTCGTCTATCGGGTCGGGTCTCCTCGCGAGGCACCTGTACTTGTCGCCTGGGGGGTGCTTGGCCTCCGTAGAATGCCGCTATGGCTGCAGCAACACCCTTATGGATTAGGTTGTGTTTGGCGCGTGATGTAATGGCATGTTGGTAGACATCGTACACAGTCTTTCCCAATAGCTTATTACATGCGGGACACTGAACATGCTCGGACTCCGGGTTACTGTAGATGGCTACGAGATCAGCATTACTGGTAAAGTACTTCTGGACTTCGCTAAAGGCTAGGTCCAACTCTTCCTTGGCTTCACTCTCATCACTCGCCTGAACTTCTAAGTTGTTCTTTTCCTCGATCTTTTTAAGTGCGTCTTTATGAACTTTGAAGGATTTGGGACGAAATGGTACCATGGATGGACTTGGAGATGCTTGGCGGGGTTGTGGCAGACGCGGGGAGGGCTGTGGCGTCCCCGCGTCGGTCAGGTGGTCCGGGATATCCACGCGCTCCTCGGGGTTGTCTCGCTCAGGGCATGCCGAGCCAAGGTTAGAGGAGAGAACTGGTGTAGTCCATGCAGGGCCCGAGCTGGAACTAGGTGCCGAGGGTAGCGAGACTACTGGAGAAATCTCGGGGAGTGTCTGGGGGGTGATGGACATGGGTAAGGTCGTCTCGTGTGGGTTGCACAGGATGTCCATATCCATGTCCGTTGTCTCCCAGTCATGCTCCGACTGTTCCAGTTCCAGAGCCACAATAGCTTGATCGATGCAGTGATCCAAGTATCCTGGAGGCGGGGCCTCAGTGGTTGGTGGGTGGCTGCGGAGAAACTCGTAAGCTTGAGATGCGATCAGGTTAGCTGCAGTATGTACCCACCCTGTTTTGTTGGCTTCGAAGGTTTCCTTGGCCTGTTCCATGGCAATCTTCTCCTGCTGTAATTTTAGGATCTCCTCGGGTGTGGCTGCTGTGGTTGATGAGGATCCCTGGCCCTGCTTCAAGGAAGTGTTATCGGCAACCAAGGCTTTGCAGCGGGCTCGAGCCTCCGCACTCTGGATTTCCAAGGTCTTGTTCCGGTCCAACAAAATCGCCTTCTCCTTGGTAAGCGTATCCACATGCTCTTGAGTTGCGACTAGCTCACTCTCCAAATTCTTTACTTGTTCGCGAAGGTTGTGCAGGGTTTGTGTTGTCTCTTCCAACTCCTTGCTGTGCTCCAGCTGTGCCGCGGCGATCCTTTTTTCTGCCTGGATTTGGGCTGCTTGGACTGTTTGGGTGGCCTTGCGCCTGATGCGCTCCTCGAACTCCTGGTGTGCCCTGTCCATGGCCTGATGCTGCTGTTCGGCCCCTTGTACCAACTGGAACATGGTCTCCATGCACTCGGTCAAGGTGTTGCGCTTGGCGTGGAATTCGGCAGCGTGAGGTCCCAACTGCGATGGCGTGGCCATATCCATGGTGGGCGCAGGGGAGAGCAATCGTGGGCGCTTGCTGGAGCTGGAGGGCAAGAGGCTCTGAGTTGCTGCTGCCGCGATTTCCCGCTGAACGTCGAGGAAGGTGCCCATCACCGGTGGCTGATTGTTCCGCCTGTGGAAGGAAAGGAAATGCGCGATGTACGCTGAGAGAAATGGACCGATGGGGCTTGAGTACTCCGGGTTTCAGCGATAGCCCCGCAGCTGTATCTTGAAATTCTCCTCCACCAACAACCCCCAGTTAATCGGTTCCCCCTTGTCTGCCATGAGTAAGAGCTGAAGCTGTGCGGGCAGGATGCCGTTACAATTATTCTGAAAGTACACTTGGCTGAGGACCCCTCGCATCCTTGCAAACCATGGATCCTTCAAGACTGGGCCAAACGCAAAGATTTCGTACCTGTCTTCTTTCCGAGGAATGTTGGCGTACGGTGTGAGGTCTGGTTCTGGGACTGCGCATGAAGGGCTCCACGCTGTTGCTCCGGTTCCGTCCCACCCAAAGAACTTGTGTAGATACCTGCTTGAGTACTGCACCATGACTCCCTCGACTACGCCAGATGGGAACTGCTCGTCCTCGGGCTGGTCTCGGTTGGATGTCACAAAATCATGGCAATGCTTGATATTGACCTTGCCCTCCAGAAGTGTATAGTACCTGCCCAAGCCATGAGCGGATGTCCATATCTGATCTGGCTGCCTCTTCCACTCCAAGATTTGCCGCGGTACAAAGAACGGCGGCTGCTTCTTCGGACCCATGGTATCCCTGTTGTGAGTGCTACAGTCTAATGTGCGTGTGCTACTGTGCAGGGCAGCGGGAGTGAAAGGAGGAGATACAAGGGAATGCGGAGTGTGAGAGAGTGGAGAGTCGGCTCTATTGCGGACTCCTGGGCGCCTGGAGCTGTGGGAATACCAGGGGGCCAAGGAGGGAGACGAGGGGTGAAGGTTTGGGCATGGTGTGACTGGGTGGGGAAAGTGGGCGCAGATGGGATGGGGCCTTGGCGGCTGTAGGCAGCAATGACTGCCTAGCGAGAAGTGTGGCGGCGCTGGCCTAGTGTTGCGGGATCTAGAGCTGACTCGAGTTGTCCCCTGGTAATCATGGGTTTGATGGTCAAATTGTCCTGAGTCTACTCGAATGTGACTAACATGGATTTCAGGGAGCCTGGAAGTCATGTCGTTAGCTGTTTTTTGAGTATGTTGCCCATCATGGTGTTTTACTGAATTTGATACTATACTAATTTGTTCTTGTTGTAGCCTGGTGAATAATCCATGGATGGAGTTGACGTTTGACATCAAGGATGTCTGGGTTATGGGTGCTTGCGTTGTGGGCGATGTACTGGGCTCCTCCCCTGGGTTTGGGGGGGCTGGGTCATTGGATGTTTGAGCCAGCTCCTGTGCCTCGGTAGCCAGGGAACTATGGATATCTCCCAGGCTTAGGACAGGGAAGGTAACTGGGCTGAGAGAGTGGTAATGCTTTAATTTTGTGGTATTAACTATGGTGCCTTGGGGGTCATAATTATCCTTGTTAACCAATAGTACCGTGTTATTGGGCAGTACCAATTGAACTCGGTACGGACCATTCCAAATCGACTCAAATTTGGTTTTCCTGATTTTAGGATCCCTGGGGCACCACAACACCTGATCACCGTTTTGAAAAATCCTAGGTGGTTTGGAAGCCTGGAAATATTTGGCTGTTAACTCCTGTTTGCTTGTGATGTTCTGGGTAGCCAGGGCCCGAACTTCTTCTAGATGGTGAATATCCTGGAGTCTGGCTGCGAGGACCCTATGGAGGCTGTAATCCTTGGGTTGCAGGGAACTAAAGGTCGGGGCAATGTATTCTGTGGGAAGCAGGGGCTGGGTGCCGTAAACTAATTCAAATGGGCTGGCCTGGGTGGCACTTTTCGTGGCTACACGGTATGCCCAGAGGGCTGCAGGTAAACAGTCATCCCAATCTCCCTGGTTGGCGTGAACAAATCGTCGAAGCATGTTAATGAGTGTTTTATTAGTTGAGTCTGCTTGGCCGTTGCCTTGTGGGTAGTAGACAGTGCTAGTCCTATGCTTGATGATATGATTGTCCAGAAGATCCTCGATAACCGAATTTACAAAATGGGAGCCCTGATCGGATACAATTTCTAGAGGGCAACCGAATCTGGTGATAATATTTTCGTATATAAATGTGGCGGTGACCACAGCGGTATTGTTTCTAAGGGGTCGAGCCTCTACCCATTTGGTAGTGTAGTCCGTGGCAGCTAGGATATACTTGTACCCTTGACGTGTGACTGGGCGAATGGGTCCTACGAAATCCAGGCCCCAGCGTTGGAACGGCCCAAGCGGTGGTATGGATTTAAGAGGGACTCTACCTTGGTGTTGGAAATTAGTGGTTGCCACTTGGTAGGCGTGGCAATTTTTTATATAGGTATATACGTCTTTGTAAAGTGTTGGCCACCAGTACTTGGCTGTTAAGATTTTCTTTATGGTAGTCTCGGGGCCTTGGTGCCCTCCTGCAGGACCATGATGTAGAGCTGACAGTATGGTCTGGTGTTGTGAAAGCGGTACACACAAGCGGAGCGTGTTATCCGGTCCTCGGCGGTACAACTGACCCTGAACTATGGTGTATGGAAGTGTGGTACGGACAAAACTGGTTTTCCTAGTGCCTGTAAGCCCTGTGGGTATGGTTCCCTGGGTTAAGTATTCCATGACATCCGTGCGCCAATCCCCTTGTGAATCCATGGTGATACTGGCTGTTTGAAGATACGGTTCATTAAATGAATCGTCAATTCCTGCCTCGGTTGCCTGGGAATCCCTGGATAAGTAATCAGCAACTACGTGTCTTTTCCCGGGAACATAAACCACTTCAAAGTCGTATTCCAGGAGTATCATGATCCATCGGGCCACACGCCCAGTGACCAGAGGTTGATTGACAAGGTAAGAAAGACTGTGATGGTCAACCATGAAGCGAAATTTATTGCCAAGTAAGTAATGTCTAAACTTTTTTACTGCATAAATCATGGCCAAAGCTTCGCGTTCTGTGGTAGAGTAATTGCGCTCGGCCTGGTTCAGTAGTCGACTCGCATAGGCTACTGGTTGGTCATATTTCCCATGAAGATTCTGGGCTAACATGACTCCCACGGCAATATTTGATGCGTCAGTGTGGACATGAAATGGTTTGGTCCAATCTGGAGCAATTAGAATGGGAGCTCTGGAGTAGGCTTCCTTGATTTTGTCCAGGGCAGCTTGGGCAGTTGACGTCCAGTCTTTGGGATATGTATACCCCGCATGATTCAGTGCCGTGATAGGTGCTGTAATGTGTGCTAATTTTTCAATGTAGATTCTATTGAACTGAGACAATCCCAGGAGCCTTTGTACCCCTTTTTGGTTTGTAGGTGAGGTCATATTCAAGATATCCTGGATTTTCTCGGGTTCGGGCAGTTTTCCATGTTTACATACAATATATCCCAAGATAACCCCTGCGAAAAAGAGGAACATGCATTTCTCGGCATTAAGGCTAACGCCGTTTGCTCGGCAGGCTTGGAAAATTTGCCGTAGGTGGGTAACATGATCCTTCATGTGTCCATAGACCGTCCCGTCATCTAGATATATTCGAAAAAAACGCTTAAGGTATGGTCTGAAAATTAATTCCATGACTCTCTGGAATGTCATAGGAGCATTTTTGGCACCAAACGGCATTCTTTCGAATTGGTAGGGGCCCCATTCCGTGGAAAACGCGGTTTTTCCCTTATCCTTTTCTGCCATGGCTACCTGGTAATAGCCTGAAAAGCAGTCTATGAAGGAATACATTTCATGACCGGCTACCTCATCTATTATTTCTTCCATGTAAGGCAAGGGATAGTGATCTTTTCTGGTCGCAGCATTGAGTTTGCGGAAATCCACGCAAATCCTAAGAGTGCCATTCTTTTTAGGA
Organism: Ceratodon purpureus; assembly: GCA_014871385.1. NCBI lineage: Eukaryota > Viridiplantae > Streptophyta > Bryopsida > Pseudoditrichales > Ditrichaceae > Ceratodon > Ceratodon purpureus. The sequence continues at coordinate 22,774,955 of CM026421.1, forward strand.
TTTATGACCATGGATGATAACCAGGGTGCAGAATCAACTGGAGATATGAACTTTGCTTTTAATAATTTGTCCAGCTCGGTTTTGACGCGGATGGCGTAGTTAGGATTCATTCTGTATCTTCTTTGTTGGACCGGGGTGGTACCAGGGACCAAATCGATGGTATGCTCGGCTATAGTGCGTGGGATGCCTTGTAAGTCTTCATGCCCCCATGCGAAGATATCATGATATTCATGGAAGAGTGCGATGGCTGCTTGTTTTATTGTGCTGGGAGCATCGGCATTGATTTTGATGTACTGGGGTTGGTCCAAGGTTCCTAAATTAACTAACTCGACTCGTTCCTTGGCTCCATGGGTCCATCCTGTAATTACTTCTTTTTGTAAAGTCTGGTTAGCTGGAGTGGCATTTACCGTAACGGTCTCCCTGAGCTCCTTGGAGAAATGTTCTGGTATATCTAGCCTGTCTTGGTCGGCCACTAAGCTTGCCAAGTGGATTTCTGCTAAAGGTATGAGGTCGGGGTGAGCTTGGAAAACCAAGGCTTCTTGTTCTGGGGAGAGGCCCTCGATCCAATTCGTTCCTGCCTTATGTCTAATTTGGTTAGCCTTGGCTTTTGTAATGCAGCTATCTACAGGGATGACGACGGTCTGGTGATGTCTTTGTATCCGTATCTGATTTCGTGACCAATCGTGGATAGCGTTCATATCTCGAAGCCATGGGCGGCCTAGAATTATAGGGAAACTACTGCTATCTGGCATGTCTATTACTACGAAAGTGGCCGGAGTGGACACCCCATGAGTAGTAATTGGGACTGCTGTTAGTATCCCTAACGGTGTGACAGGGGCATCATTTGCCATGCGTAATATGAATTGGGCTTGCTTAGGCAGCGGTAATCCTAGGTATTCCCGGAGATGATTGCTCATCACATTTACCCCGGAACCCCCATCGACCAAGACATTTCCGAGTTCATGGTTTCCAAGTTGCAAATGAATAACTGCTGCATCCGGGTCCAATGTGGTGGAATTAACTTCTATAACCGTTGGATCCTCCTGAGAATCTGTCATGGCTGCTTGTTGCAAATATTTTTGGAGTTCAGGACTTAGCTGTAATAATTTGGCCAGGGTGATAGTTACATTAGTGTCATCTAGGATTTTCTGGATACCATGGTCAACCATGGGTGCCTCTAATCCTTGCTGGATTTCTTTGCGAAGGTTGTGCAATCGTTCCCAGTGTTGCTCTGGGAAAGGCTTCCTGTGTTCAATGACATGATCTGGTTCTGTATTCTTAGACCGTGTGGTTACCACGGCAGTGCTGATGGTGGACACGTTTGTTTCAGCGCCGTGGACTTCTGTTAAGGTCACTCCTCCCCTTCGCGGCCCAGGGTGATGTCTCGGAGGTTCTGTTGGCGTATTTCCCTGGTTACTCATGGGGTTGGAGTTTTGGGCCCACCGTTGCCGAAGTACGGGGCATTGGCTTCTCCGATGTTGTAAAGATCCACACTCCCAGCACGCATCATTTCGGTTGGGTTGGAAAGCGTCTACATGAACTTCCTCGGGAAACATGGCGGCCGAGGTTGGCCTTGTCCGGCGATTTTCTTCTGGTCTGCTGCTACCAGGTGCAAACCAGCAACGCCCATTGTGGATTTTCCCACAAGTCGTACATGGAACCACGGGTGCCCGAGCATCATTTCGGAAGGCAGGCAAGGGTAGCAGGGGGGCTTGGGTTCTTTGCAAGGCCCCCAATTCCCTACTGATGTCGTTTGCTGCAGCCAGGATGTCCTGGAGAGTCTTGACGCCTCGGATGACAATTCCTTGCTGAATCCATGGCAGCAGTCCCTTTTTAAACCATTCACACAAGTAATCTTCCTCGGGTCGTTGGTTAAGTTAATCAGCCAACTGTTTGAACCTGTCATAAAATTTATCCACGGGTTCATTTCTTTCTTGGGATATGCTTCCCAAGGCACGTAAAATTTCTGAACTGGTTTTTAGTTTTCTAAATTTTTGTAAAAAACTCTTTTCCATGTCCTCCCAGGTTGCATGGGTATGCTCGGTTTCAAAGTCGATATACCAATTAATATGATTCCCTTGAAGGGTGGTACCAAAAATATTTTGCAAATCCGCTAGGGTAGTGATTCCATTGGTACGGGCAATTACTTTAAAGCGTCGTATGTGCCAGTCCGGGTCTCCTAGTTCATCAAAGACTGGATAGGGGATTTTTGGTAGCTTGGCATGCCTTTCAGGGTCACTTCCACTCGTAGCCGCGGTAAGGTTTCCCCTAGGTAGCGTGGCTGATCGGAGAGGTTCTACCGGAGTCTCGGAAACCTGGGGGTGGACTTGATTGGCTTCCAAGGTACGACTGTCTTGTAACGTTTGGTACTGTACACTAAGCATTTCTAGCTTAGCATTGGTAGCGTCATTCTTGGCCGCTAGATCAGTCATTTGTTGTTTCATCCATTGCAGGAATTCTTTCGTGGCATCCGGGTCATCTTGTTGTGCAGTTTCTTCTGCCTCAGGGTTTCTTTCACTTGTTACTTTTTTTGGTGGCATGGTGCTAATTTAGAGAGATGGAGGAGTTTTTGTGCTCACCTCAACATTCCATCCCCAGCATGGTCGCCAAAATGTTACGCTGGGTTGGCACGATGGAGATGAGAGGTCTGGAGAGTAAGTTCTAGGGGAATTCTTGGTAGCCAGGGTGTGTTCAGGGAGGTATCCCTTAGGAACCCACGGTCTCAGGGAGTACTAAGGGGGCAGGTGTAAGTCCTGGTCGACCAAGGAGGCTAAGTCCCGGACTCCAGGCCTGTAACTCTGCTCCAAGTATGGTGTGGCTGCTGGGAGTCACTGGCCCCAAGATAGAGTTAGTACAACAGTAAATAGAAGCACACAAATTCAGACAAGAGGCCAGCTCCAGGGTTTGACCATGCAAATCCAGGGGTAACAGATGCAAGGGAAGATAGGCAAGAAGTGAACTGTGAGGACAAAGAAATGAAGTAAAGCATCAGGGGTTCAGTCCGAGACCCAAGTCTGTATTAGTAAGAGTGGAGAAGCGTCTGTCTAGTACGGCCCTCGAGCCTTTAGACATAATACGCATACAAAAGTTCCAAGAGACCTGATCAACCGTTTGCTACTTCCTTTATACTATGCTAACTACCTGTGTACTGCTACTGACTGGTAGTGCCACCGCCTTCTCCTTGGTACCCATGGCCGTGGCTACGCATTCCTGTTCGCCATGTTACCCTGCCGGGTAACAGAGAGCGGCAACTCGATTTCGGTAGGTGGCCTGTGGAGTCAGTTTTGCAGGAGTTCATAAAGCCCACCACCGCTGACACCCTTCTGCAATGCTCGGATTCCGTGCGCGAAGAGGCTCCGTTCTCAACCTGCGGGACTACACGCGCGGGGGAGGAAAGCCTTCCTGCGCGACTATTGGCCGGACCCCCCCCCCCCCCCCCCCCCCCCCAATTCGCGATTTGGCTCGCTTTTGGCGACCTGCTGGCACCATTGGTGCCAGCAGGTAAAGTGCACGGGCATGGCAAAAAATTTGGCACAGAAAACATGGAAAAGGCCCGTTGGAGACCCCAAACTTCTCCTAATGATTGCCAAAATCTGCCCAAACACAATACATTGAAATTCCACCAAAAATTGAGATTTTGATAATTTTCAAAAATAAAAAAATTTATATATAGAGAAGGCAGTAGAGCATGTTCCTACCTTTCGGATTTTCAATCCAAGAATTTTTCATATGCTATTTTTATTGTCAAAAAATGGCCTTTGTTTGTGAACTTCAGCATACACCCTAGTGGAAAATGATTTTTTTGGCAACCTTCCACAACTTTTTTGAATATGATATATTTATGGACATGTACCTAACTCACTTGGGAACAAGAATATGTAGAGAATCATTCCATATCTACTTTAATAAATGGTTTTTTGAGCCTTCAAAACTCTGGTGTCCCCTTTTTGCGCAAGGAAAAAATCAAAAAATCAAAAAAATCAACTTTTAACGTTAGGATCTTGTAATTGGTGAGGAATAAGTGTGTGAGATTTGGTGGACATGTAGACATAGAAGTTAGCTACAAGATTTTACGGTTAGATGTACTAAAGCAGATTCCAAGTTTGCAAACTCCACCTTGCTTTGAAGAGGGGCTGGTTTGAGGCAGTTTTGATGAAAAATACCCTCAAAACTTTAGGGGTTAAGTATCTCATTGCTTTGCCTCTGGTGTGGAAGTTTTCACAAAGCTTTACGAGGTGAAGTAGGATTATACAAGTGTAGTAAAATAATTAAGAGTGACAGAGTTAGATTTGGAGGATTGCCATACTGGAATTAGTGCATTCCATACAAAATTAGGAGCACAGAGATAATCCTTTTGGATGTAGATTAGTCAAAGATGTAAATAAATTAGGATGGGAAATATTCATTTAAAAACAATCATCTTTATTGAATAATCCCAATGGGCTCTTGAGCTTGACTACATTGCTAATCATTTAAAATATTTGGAAATCTATGCATAGGTGTTCTTTACATTTGTTGTCTTTATTCATAGGGTAAAAGACATTGTTAAGATTTGAGATGATTAAGACGAGAAGAACATAAAGTAGAATTGACTAAAATTTGAAACAGTAAAATGACTGAGATGAAAAAGATCTGAAATGACTGATGTCTAAGATAAATGAGACTTACAAAATAACTCAAATATGATATGCCCGGATTTGAAATGACTTAGATTGATGTTGACTAAGATGACTCCTATATGACATGACTCAGTTGATTACCATATAATATGACTGAGATGACAAAGATTTGAAATGACTAATATTACCAGGATTCAAAAAGACTGACATTTGAAATGAGTAAGATGACCAAGATTTAAAATGATTGAGATATAAGATGCCATATGACATAACAGAGATGACAAAGATCTAAGATGACAAGGATTTGAAATGATTGAGATATAACATGACTAATATTGGAGGTGACTGAGATGATTAAAAATATATGGCTCAGAATATATAATTGATGGTATATAGTTGAGGGTATGTAATGGCTAAGACACCTAAGCTGGATGAAATGGCTGAGATCTACAATTTTAAAAAAATTGGAATACATGATTTCATTTGATAAATCAATTAGAGTTAAATTATATTGTTTCATATAATAATCCATATAATAATCCATAAAGTAATGATTTATTGATAATGGTTTTTACAATGATAATAAACACATGTATTGTATGAATATTCTACAAATTATATCATACAATTTTTTTATAGTAAAATTTTCTAGTTTCTTAAAACCCAAAGATTCTGTTGACATTGATTTCAAGTACGACAATTGTTTGTTAAGTATGACAATCTTGAAATTTACAATTGCTCAACAAACATTCTTTAGTTGTTCAATGATTATCATTAAAGAAAATAAGCTAGACTTACAATGCTAAGTGGCCTAGAAATTTCCTTTTTACAAGATTTAGAAATTTTACGTATTTTTTTACAGTAATTGATATTAAAAAGTAGTTACATGTAACCTTGGAGATTTAAAACCATACAAGGTCACCTTTGTTGAGAAGATCTTTTCTAGTATCTGATTTTGTATGGGTAGCTTTGTCTTATCATTAACTTTACCAAAATGCAATGTGACAAATATGTATTTGGAAATCAAATAAATATATATGTAAATCATGTTATATTCTAAAACAAAAAGTATGGTTAAAAATTTACTTTTAGCAAAATTTTATCTTGGATAAAATAAAGTATTATAGGACAAATAAGTCATTTATTGTAAAAACAATTTAATCATTGTAAATACAAGTTATTTGCTAAGAAAGACTATTTCAAAACGATAAAGCCTATTGTGATTGTGCATGAGAATTTGAACTTTTGGGGACTTTGCATCATTTCTTGGTCTTTTACTCTTTGGATACAAACAATGAACATGAATATAAAAACACAACATAAAAAGAAAAGAGAGTTTTCATTAATCCTTAAACAACAATTTATTTCCTGATACCACACTCAAAATCTTTTTTAAAATCCATTTTTAAGTGCAATTCTTGTTTTGATTTGCTTTGGCTCTGTTTTGAAGAAATATAGATCTCTTTAAAGTGTTCGGTTTGGTATTCTGAAAAACCCATTTGATGCAATAGAGTATAAGATATGAGCAAGATTCCCCAAAAATAAAACCAAGCCCAAGGGACTGGGTTTAATGTCTAAGGGTTAAGTCAGTTTCGGAAATCCATTTATTGCACACATTCGTTGCAAATCTTGTGTATTTGTTGCGTTTGTGGGTATGCAAGCTCTAGGATTGAGCAGACACTAGTAGAAAAGGTGTTCTGTTACACCAAAAATGAACACCAGGTAGTGACCAAAATTTTTTTTGGTGTAATTGGTCACAACCTGGTGTTCATTTTTGGTGTAACAGAACATCGTTTCCACTAGTGAGATGTTGGATAGGAGTACCTGTTAGTAAAGCCATTTCACCTTCATCAAGGGGACTCATGTTTGCTAATTCATGGCAATTTTGTAAGACTGTCCACTTTGAAGTCTGTTTCAGTGGCTTCTTCTGATTGCAATGTCGTCTTACAAGCAATTCTCTACATCTTATTTTACAGTATGAGTATGGCATTAGGAGGACTTTCCGGAATTCATTCTAATTTGCTACATAACCAGATTGTAATGAGGTAATGCAATGTCTCCTTTTCCATGCGAGGTTGCTAGAAATTACAAACGCATAAATGTCTAAAATGTATTGGTCTCAACCTTACAGTGTAAGGGGTGCAGATGCTGGTCGAATGGGAGGATCGAGACAACAAGCAGTCTGGTGGATTTTCATCGCATAAGCTTCATTAGACTGCTACGTCACCAGATCACCAGCACAATGGGCACAAGGGAAGTCTTACATTAGCTCTGTCTGATTGAATGATACGAGTTTTGTGGATTGGTGGATAATCTTAGTGTAATTTCAGGCCTCTGGAATGTGGATTCCAGACGCAAAGCTTACTTCGAGAAGGACATAAATTCGACGAAAACAGCGTCTCTGTGGCAACAAACATAAGGAGAAACTTGGCGGAGTTTAAAGAAACCTCACCAGTGCTGTTGCATAGAACAAGTGCTGCTATGTGCAAACAAACTTAGTGCAACATCGAACAAGCTGGGTCCAAAAAGTTAAGGGTCCCAATGATCGCTCCGCGTGTAAGATGGAAACAGAAGGAGCATGAACCAAAATATCTGACGCATAAATATAAGGTTCAAGAAATCAAGAGCCAAGGACCAAGTTTGGTATGCAAACCACCGTTTTCTGGGAAATTTTATTGAAGGCAAAAGAAGTAGCTCAAGAGTACAGTAAAGTCTAACTTATTGCAGTGACTAGATCTAATGCTCTCGTAAGTACGGCCAAGCACATTAGTGGCTGTTAATCGAAAGCACCTAATTATTTGTTGCTGGCATTATTAACTGCTGATAAGCTTTACGCACGCACCTCGACGAGGTGACCACAAGTTGAGTCTGCTATATTAATTTCGTACAACTTATCAGCCAAGAAAGAGCCACTGCAGCATGTGAATACACTCCGCACACTATCAAACTCTAGCAAACTACCAAGTTCCACTGAGACGCCGCCAAAACACGAACATCCCAGCTCTTGGTGATCTGGTTCGAGGATGAGAAAATACCAGGAGAAAGAAAGCCAGGACCAAACCTGCAGAACAGTGCGTGCTTACAAGCACCGCCTTGTCCAATCGCTCTTGCGAAATTTTAAAGAAAAAGGAAAGACAACATCCACTTTTTAGTAAGCGGAGTAAGTAAGAACACTCCCTGACAAAAACATTCCCTGACATTTTACAAATGGGGTTGCTTTTTCGGCCACAATCAATAATTACAGCATGAGCTAACTGACTGCCTCTACTTTCACACCGCTAAGTTGCTGCGTCTGCACTCTACCCCCTCATCTAACTCTACTCCGATGCTCAAGTGACCACTCGTTCAAACTTCAGGAACATCAGTAGTAGTGCTAGAATTGGTGGACTACGGAGTTGAGGCGAACAATCAAATAGAACAACTTCTCACCAGGCTCGCTCTACAAAAAACTTCACCTCTGAATGCGGTGGCGCAACTACTAAAGACCGGCGTAAAGGGAGGGATCCAGAATGTGTCAAACTCCCCTCAGTCCAAGCTCGGAAGGTTTGATAGATAACTAAGATGAACAACAATGACGATTAACTGTTGAAGTTGTTAACCCGAGCACAGATTCAACCAACGCGTAAGAGCAATACTCCTGTAGGTTCCAATTTACATACTGTTGACTCTTTGATGCTCAACTTTAATAGATGTGAGCATGTCAGAATATTCTCCTGAAGAGTTATCGAAATGAAACCCATTGGCTCCTTCTCCAACATGCGCATCTCCCTGGACACACATGACTACTTTTAGTATCCAGGCTAGAAATTTACCCTGCGCTGTGCTCTTCAAGGTAAACATCATTTTTTTGCCTACTCAATTATTTGTAGAGGACAAACTACGTCCTCATATGCGGGGAAATCGACGCAACATCTCAAATTAAAGCCATGACGTTTTCCACAAATTCGATTCAGAAACGTTATTCAAAGATGTAGATATTTCAACATTAATAGCGTTCAACATACCTCATCATCGTCATCATCTTCGCGCTTACGCCCAAGAACAGCAACTGGTATTTCGTCGTCCATATTCTTCGCAAAACGCCCTCGAACTCGGGGGCGGCTATCTGCCAATGTTTTCCGACAGGCGTACTGAAGGAACATTGCACAAAACCAGAACAAATGAGTATGACGTATTCACTTCGTGTCCTCCAGATTCAGCTACTCTAGAGACGCAAAAACACGAGTGGGAAGAACTAGTATGCCGGCAGTGAAACACGGAAATAATTGCAAAAAATGAAGTGTATAAAAGACAGGAAATATACCTTAATTTTCTTGTTGAAGTTGCGTTGAGTGCGCTTCTGCTGATATCTATGAATCCTTATCTTGCGCTCTTCCATGCTGTATTTTCCAACCCTGTAGTTGCCATCCTCAAAACTTGGAGATTGACTTCCTCCCAAACTGCCTTGCATGCCATTCAAAGTCTGCACACCAGCAACCTTAGAATATCAATACGATTGCCAGCACATGAAACTCTGGGTCCCTTGCATGAGCAATTCAGCAGAAAACTAAAAAACATAAAACAAAAACAATAAGATGTAAGAAATGCTAAGACAGTCCACTTGAACAAATTAGACAAAAGGACAAACAGCTTGAGATCTTCATTAAACACATTAACTTTAAGAGCTCTACCTGTATATCCCCAGCACTGTAAACACGACGCATGCCAACGCTCATGGGGCGCATGCCAACGTTCTGAAATTCTGCCAAAGTGGGCTGAAGCCGAGATCCTGGACTCGTCAAACCGCCGGAACGGTCCATCTGCGAGTGACGGGAGTTCATTCCATTTTCGGAAGAGGGTGGTGCAGGACCCATGTGTCGGAGCTGACCTAAGGCGTGACTACTATAGCTTCGCTGCATGCTCGACCGAGTCATTTGGGGCAGTGGTTGCAGCCCATCCCCATCTCCATCCACCTACACGAACGCAAAATCCCACGATTACATGAAAATATTGCGCTAAAACTTGAGCATCACTACTGCAGACATACAACAACACAAATTGTCACCACCTCTCCCTCAATTGTAAAAGCTTGTTACCAAATACCTGATCACCAAAGTCGGTAGTGTCAACCCCACTGTTTTGCCGCAACACACCCTGCTGCTGCTGCTGCTGCTGCTGCTGCATGGCGTAGTACTGCTTCTCCTGCGACATTTTCATCCCGTTTTCGCCTCCCATGAGTCGCTCGACGTGCTCTTTACCATCAGAGGAACTCGGAGACAACACAGGTGACGTGCTGTCTTTTATGGAAGAAAGCCCACCGTTCTCTGCAGCAGCCATCAACATCTCTTGACTTCCAAACCTTGTCATTCCATTTGTTGCAGGTGGCTGCGACGTCACCACCTGTGCAATGGGCGCCGTTGGTGGAGATGACATAAATTGTTTGGTCCCGGCGTTGACAGATACTGCTCGTGCAGACGAGTAAGCCATCCCTGGCGAGTATCCCATACTGGATGTGGTCTTGGCATCGAACGAAGGTGGACAGTAGGTAGTGGGTACCATCTGCCCGAGAGTCAATCCGTTCATCTTCTCGGAGGCCGCCATGGAGGGCGACATTAAGCCAGTTTGGCTCATGCTCATGGTGGGACTGGATGGGGATCCCATCCCTGTTACCCCATTTCCTTGCAGGTAAAGCCCAGAGATACCATATGCCATGCCCATGTTCTCCAAGTCCAATGTCGGCTTGTTAAAAACGTAGTTGCTGTGTGTGGTTCCATTTGAATACGGGCCACCGTTTCCTGCTAATTCTTGCTGGATAGTTAAATTAGTATCACACTTCGCTTCAACCTCATCTACAAACGAGTCTCCATTCAGTAGTGTCGACTTGAAAATATCGCGCGTCTCGAACGAAGTCAAACCGGACCCTGTAATGCCGTTAAACGTGCCATCCTGATGACAAAAGCAAGGTGTTGGAATCAGAAATAGTTGCAAACAAAAGTTGATAGGTAACACAACAAAATCTAAGCATAATCGTCAGAAAGAACGTCTTAAGAGTCATGCATACTCCAGCCACAAATGCATATCTGAAAAGCTAACATGGCGAACAACTCCAGATTTGAGAAAACTAGGACACTCCTCACTCGTCAAACCCACCCAAGGGTGAGATTCTTAAAGCTAGAGAAGCACGCCGAAAATATTCGCTTAAAATGCAGCAGCTCCAGGTTCGTGAAGCGGTAGAGGTAGATACACCGAACTCCGAAACTGAGCTAATTCGTGCCCCCTAAGCCTATTGCACAATAAAGAGTTGAAGATACTAAAAGATTTGGTTTGCATAAAAAACATGCACTCTCAGCTCCATCCCAAATATTTGCAAAAGCAGATAGATTCGCACAAGAGGTTAAGCGCTGAAGTAGAATTTCAAGGGAAGCTGAACTAGTAATCAACGAAACACAAGCGTAATGAAACACAGAAGCTAAGCAACCACATAACCGCACTTTAAAATCCAGACTCTGCATAATTCAGGATTTCTGGCTTAAAATAGTATTAAAATATCGATTCCTTCACCGAAAAAGCAACCACCGAGTGTATTGTACCTTCGCTCTAGACCTCTCCGCATTCCTCTAATGTTTGCCTTCGGCTAGACCCTGGAGGACTACACGAGCATGTTACAGGAACCTAGAGTAAACCCACCTCGTTCACAGCGCCAGGGACAATCACGCTACCTTCTACCACAGGTATGAGCACAGAAACCAGGGGAAACGAGAAACACAACATGCGACGAAAGAAGAAACTCACATCAAGTCCACTAGCGTCGCCAAATGACTCAAAGTCAAGCTCATCAGCATTGCCAAGGAGCGCATCTGAAAAAAAAAGCGCTTCCGCTTCCGACTGATTGAGATACAGATCTTCCTCTCCAGACATTTAGAGAGACGACGGTGAAGTGATCTTCCACGAGCAAGCCCGCGAACAACCAGCCAACCCACCCGAACCCAACCCGACCCAACCCAACCCAACAAGCAACCCCAAAACTGTCGCCTTCCCTTCCCAGAGAGAAACTTCACCGTCCCCCTGAAACTCCCATCACTCTAACCTGTTGTCCCCGCTCATGGTGACCGACTACCTCTCCTCCCCCACAATTCACACCACCAAAACTCACACCCCCAAAGGAATCCTCCCACGACACCAAATCCTCCGCCAACTCGCCCCGACTGCAGCCACCAACACACAACTTCCGAATTTCTTGAAATCTAGACAAATTATCCCTGCACGCCGAACGCACTACGCTCGCTCACCAGATGTCCCGACCTCCTCACCACCACAACCGCACCCCCAACTCCACCTCCTCCACCTCAACCTCCTGCAACTGGAGCACCCGTCGAACTCCGTCCAAGTGCAGAATTCGAGATGTATGATTCTCGTGAACTGCTCCCTTTCCTTTTCCTGGTGCACCGCCCACAGAGAGGTGCTGCTGTGTGTGTGTGAACCCAGGTGTGCTGCGAGAGGCTGGCGCGTGAGATAGAGATGATCGAGTGTGGGAGCAATCAGGAGATGGGCGATGGCGATGCGAGAGAGCTGGGAGGGGCATCGATAAAGCACGGAAGCGCAGGAGGAATCATCCCCTCGCAACAGTTGTAGGCGCTCCCTTACCTCTTCCTCGCCCACCCAGGCAAGGCGGAGTGTTCTAGCCCCACCGAGGCCCAGACGCCCAGACCCCGGGTATTCCTTCTGCCGGGTATCTCCCCCACCTCAGTTCCCCATCCCGTCGTAGCGGTGGCTCGGGACGTTCACCTATAACCGAGTACTAGTAAAACCATTTCGTAGATTTTAGAATCTCATGTGTTTGTCCTCAGTAGATGATATTGGTTATGGGTGTCCGTTCCTTATCGATCGCTGCTGTCTTGAAAGCCGTCACGGTACCCAAAGGCGGCAGATTCCATGTTGTGCATATATCTCAGCTTCTACAACGTCGGTTTGGAATGGGAGGTAAGTTAGGCATACTCAATATGGTGGGTTGTCTGGAATGGTTTCCTACTGTTCGACCTGAAATGGTTGTGATGGAACCTAAATTTATCTTGATTGTTGACGTTTGGATGTATGAGAATATCATGTCTATTTTGGGATATTTCAAATGTTTATATTTTGCCAACTTTATTTTGTATTTTAACTATTAGTAATTTGCTCATATCAATTGAAATATTTATAAGATCAACTCTATTTTTAAATTCTAATACATGCAAGTCATTTTCATGACTGTGTCTGGCTTTTGAAGGGCAGAATGTGTTTATTCCAACTCGAATAGACACCACTTGATTGCAATTTTGAATAGTGACTGTGACTTGTTCCCCGTGAGTTGTCATTGCTGTCACTACGGCACACTGTGACTCATTTGTGTACAATGGCTTCTTAAAAAGGATGGTTCATAGTGAATGGAGATGTTCGCCGCGTTTAGGGTCGTAGTCGATAGCGATTGCCATCGCCGTCGTGATTGATAATTATTGCCACGTTTGGATGCAGTGTAAAGACCTACTGGTACTCCATTTTAAAGATTGCTTTTATGGTTGACCAATCTTACTATATTTGCATACATAGTGAAAAAGATCCAGTAGCACTTGATTATCAAGATTGTTTTTTTCATAAAATTATAAATCATCTAGACCCTCGTGGATGAAAGATGTGTAATAGAATTAGAGCCATTTGTTTCCTTTTTGGTAATATCAAAGGAAATAGTTGAATCAAAAAATGAAGAAATAAGATTAAATACATATGTTACTTGTAATAGATATATTCAAATATATGATTTTGGAATCAATGAAATATTGGTCGAAAAATATATATTCATGATTATAATTCTAATTATATTTTATATAGATGATGACTAAAATTAAATCAAATGTGTTGCATTTTGAATCTTTTATGAAGAATATGTTTGAATATTAGATATTACGTGTATTTATTTTTTGTAAATCTTGAATCGATACAACCATTGAAATTGGTTTAACTTCTTAAAGACGACTGTCTTTAGTTAGGCTTTCCAAAATTCCAACAGATTTCTATAATGTCAATATTTGGTGTAATTTTTGAAATTTTCAATGAATATAGGGAATTACAAGAACATTCTAAAAATAAAAAAATTATAGCACTAGATATTAAGGAGAAAAAAATTGTGGTGCACAAAGCAAGTTTTATCTATTTATCATGTAGCTCCAATTTTTTTTTTGTTACATGCATCTATTAATCATAAGACTTTTTATAAATAGCAATTGTTAACAAAATACTTTCCATAGTAGAATATTTTCAGTCTTAAATTGTCAAAGTTTTGTCATCATGTCAAGCTACGTACCCAGAAAAAATATTAATTTTTTAAAAAAAAAACCTCTAATAAAAATTTTGAGTGAGAATTTTAGACTATTGAAAGGATTATTGGGGCAATTTCAATGATAGTTGTGTTGAAAACCATAACTTTGTTTTTAGATGTCTAGTAAAAAAAACCATTGAGCTGCTATATTCTACATGATAAAAACATGGCGAACTAAACCACTTTCACACCCATCTATTTATTTGTTCTAGAATAATTCCATGAATTTAGAAAAAACTAAGAAATCAATAGAAACAAAAATGACATATACACATTTGAGAAAAAGATCCGTAGAAAATCCATATCATATCGATTTGAAGTTCTTCCATGATATGAGAATAAACAAATGACCTTGTGTTTTGATGTATTATTTTTGCACACCTCGAAGTGAATTGCATTTAACATAAATCTAATATGAGGTTTCAAAAATATTACATAAAAATCACGCATGTTGTCATCAGTGTCCAAATTTAGAAAGTTTACACCTAATTTCTGTGATATTTTGGTTCTTCCAGTGCTGATATTTTAAAGCTATGATTCCATGTGAATCAAAATATTTTCTTTGACAGGATAGCGTCTGTGTTGGAGCTGCTCTAAACCCGGAGTTACATCTCTGTAGCAGAGACCTGTAGTTACCTTACTGCACTGTTTTTGATGTTTTGCAAACCATGGTTTGTGGAAAGGAGGGAGAAACTTGAACTTCAAAATGCTTAAAAATTGCCCTGCTTTTTGGAACAGCTAGTGATTAATAATGTAAGTGGGAGTTCACAACTTCACACCTTTTTATTTATGAACAACTAGCTTGTCCTCTTGTGCTTAATCAGGAATTGACAAGATTTATGTTTGCAGGCCTAAATATGCAACTTCCAGCCCATGCCTGAGTACCACTTCTCCATGAACGCAAGTTCCCCTTTTGGTGCTCTTTTGTTCGTTCTTTTGCAAAAGGATCCCCGGAACAAGTTCTCAATCCTGTCCTTCTCTCACCTTTCCTGTGAACACATGTACATGAAAAAGAGTATTTTCTTTGACTCACACTAATAATTTAATGCTCAACACAGTGCGCTACTTTCCATTGTTACTGTCACGGCCAGGGCATAGCGAAAGAGACTTCAGACAAGAAGTAAAGCAGATATTTTGAGACGTTCCCGGGACAGCTACCAAGTTGGGTAAAACAACTACGAGCACGGAATTAAATTCGCAAAGTGGTGTACATACTGCACAATTCCAATTCCCATACATTACACTACAATAGGTTATGATATGTTATGATAGGTTATGATAGGTCATGATGGGAATAATTGAGATACATTCGTACTGGTCAATTGCTGCAGCACACAGGACAGCAGGAAGTGCAAAATGTAAAGGAAAAGAAAGTGAAAGTGGGCTCATGCCTACAACAACATTCTTCTTGAAAGTGAATCAAAGCGGAATCAGGGGATTATTCAGGCGTTGTCACAGTCCTCAAAATATGCCAGCAGGTGTTGAATTGCGTGCAAGTGGTCGACAATAGGGGTGCCGCCCATATTATTACCACTTGGCATGGGGAGCGAACAGTCAGTTCACCTGAGTTCTTCCTCTCTACTTGTCCAGTTGGGACCTCGGAGGAATATTCGCCCCCTTGATACTACTGAAGCTCTGAATCATTGTTGGACTTCTGGAACTCATGAGTCATGGCCCATGGGCCATGGCACCAGGGTTCTTCTCTTCCTTTTCTTCTTTTAGCAAATATTCAACTGGTGGTATTAAATGCTATATATTTTGTAGCCAAATACATTATTGTTTGTATTTTGTTTTGGGTTTTCTGATGTGAGAGTAGTAGATTCTATATTCATGTTTTGGTGACCTTTTAATTTTTGGCTTCTTGCAGCAGGGCGGCTTGATGTTCTGCCCAACTGGTTTTTGATCTTTGCAATAATTTTGGTATTTAATTATGAAAATCTTGTGCTAGCCAGATTTCATTGACATGTGAGAGAAAGGGATGAAATTTAACTGCATTGAATGAAAATATGCTGTATAATGAAAAAATGAAAAAAAAAAAACTTTATTCAAGCTTGAAGGACATGATTTATTATGGTGTGTGCATAGAGGCTATACCGATATTTGAAAATAGGGAGACCATTACGCATCTTCATAATATTTTCATTTAAATTTGGTTTTTTAATCCATTAGTTAAGTACTAAGCACTAATGGTGTATAGTGTATTATACACTTTAACCCCTAAAGGTTCTGGAAATCCAAAATGGCTCTCGATTGTTTCGGGCAGCCTAGATGAAGGGATTAAAAGTAATATTTTTGCCTAAGAATTTTACTGGATGCTCGTTACAAAACAAAGTGTATGTGTTAAAAATTTTAAGTTTCAAGTCCAAAACGGGCAGTTTAAAATTAGGTTTTTTTAGAATTTTTTTTTTGGAAATGTGTTCATAACCAATTCACTACTCAAAATCCAAAGTGGCCTATGTCAAAAAGCTTACCAATTTTACAAGGGCAGCCTCCAAAAATCACAGAAACAACCTTCTCAGTTTTTGGTAATTTTACAATTTTTTCTTTCAAAATTTGTCAAAATTTGAGATTTAGGAATTTTTCAAATTTTTTTTTTCCAATAATTCAAAAAATCATCGACATAACTTTTAACCGTTCACTTTTTTAAAAAACCAAAAGCATTTCACGTCATTTAGGTTTTACCATATTGTGGTTTTTGCACCTTCTTGTGGAAATTAATTTGTATGAAGGCCAAAAAAGTGTAATGAGACTCTAATATTTTGCATGGAGGTGCTCAACTTAGTTACCTACATGGAAAAAAATATGAGCAAAATGTTTGAGGTAACAGTAATCAAGTCTCCCTTGGTCCCATTTAGAGTATGCCTTTTCCGCAAAGCCAAAAAAAAAAAAAACAATAAACTTTGAACGTTATAATCTCACAAATGGTAAAGATCCAACCGTTGAAATTTAACATGGTATTAGTGCAGGTAGTTAGGTTTAATATCTTACGGTTGGATGTATCAAAAAATTAAAAAATTAAGAATCATACTTCTACTTCTACAAGGTCGTCAAAAATCACAATTTTTGGTTTTGGAGGTCCAAAAACGGCTTGAACCTTTAGGGGTTAAGCATTAATTAATTAATAACCCTTGTGAAGGGTGCCACATGGCACTCATGAAAGTAAGGCAATTTGAATTAGTGAATTAGTGTAGGTTGGTGAATTTATCTCCTCACAACTTCCACTCTATATACTTCCTCACTTCAAACAATATGGGACAAATCCCCAATTCCATACCATGCATACAATACCATACGATACCATCACCATGCCATATGATACCATCACCATGCCATACCATACCATCACCATGCTATACCATACCATCACCATACCATACCGTACCATCACCATGCCATACCATACCATCACCATGCCATACCATACCACCACCATGCCATAATATAACATACCATCACGATACCATAACATCACCATCTCTATAACGTACCATCACGATACCATAACATCACCATCACTATAACGTACACCCGACCCCTTCACCTCATTAATTAATTAATGTTGGGTGGCAGCACAGTGCATAGTTATCTAGAATTCATTTCAATGAGAATTTCTTCATAAACTTCGTTCACAAAAAATTAAAAGGTTGGTGTGTCCAGATCTTGTTTTGTTGCATTGAATTTATGAATAATCAAACCTAGATGTATTTGATGGCACCTTTTTGAAGAAAGAGAGAAACTTTGGTTTTGTGGAGGAGACTGACGTGAATTATGTGCATGTTCAATCTACCCCCAATCCAAAGCTCACATGACAAAGGTATGGAAGTAAAGATCTATTCACCCTTTTCCAGAGTAGACACTTTAGTCACAAGTTCCTAGTAAAAAGAGACAATAGTGGTAAGCTTTTGAGGTTTATTAAAATGTGGTTTTGGACACCAAGTCGCGAGCTCATTGTTGGTTGGTGGTGAGCGTTTTTCTCATATAATTGGTCCGGGTTTGAACCCCGATGGACTCGTATGAGCAGATTGTGAGGGATGAAGTGGTTTGGGACTCGTATGAGCAGATTGTGAAGAATTGAGTTATGCCAACCAACAGCCCACTACGCGAGAAGTGACAAGAGACTTGACACCCGTATTCTAACATCGACTAAAGTAACTCTAGCCACTAAAAAAATTATTTTGCTACAAATTTTTAGGGTATAAGTTGGTGGTTTTCTATTCTTTTTTTGTGGATGAGTATGGACATGGTATATTGTATGGCGATAATATTTATGTTTTTAAAGGTGTTTTTGATGATAGGCATCGAAATTTGAAATTTATCTTCAAATGCTTTCATTGATGGAATGTGTGTGGTAGCTGTGGCAGCAGCTGTAATGACGATAAGAGGGTCAACTTTCCATGCTATAACAGTAATGACGATAAGAGGGTCAACTTTCCATGCTAGAACATCAATGTTAGCGATTGGTGGATTGTATTTGTTGGTTTCTGCTGCAAATGTTTCTGGAGAGAATCTATCATTGCAGTATGTAAATTCAATAAATTGTATCGTAAGGTTGGGGTCTATTTCTGAAAGAGGGTCGCTTTGGTAGGGTAGGCCTTTAATACATAAGATGTCTGGTCTAAATCATGAGTTACAATGGCATCTTTGTGAGCCACATGTGCAAGGGAGTAGCTAGTTGGAAAGGGTATTTTTTAGGGGTTTATCATTGAAGGTGCCAGCATTCATGAGGATAAAACAGCGGGATTTTTTTGATGATATTAGTAATTTTCCAGATTTCTCAAACTGCTTTGTTGTGTCTTTTGACTCGGAGTGAGTGTATATGTTGTTGTTGATATGTGAGTAGTACATGTAACCATGCCATATCATAATAAATCAAATTGGCGACACAACTAGACATGTCATTATATAGGCTACCAGCTAAAGTTGATAGTCAATGTTTCTTTGAGACCGAATATAATAAATGTGGTGGTAAACCTTTCAGACGCTATATTCAAGCTGACAACTTTATATGTCACTAGAGACATTCAACTTGCAGTGACGTGTTAAAACAATTCTGACCTATTGAATTGACGTGTACTTATGACCTACTCAAGTGATGTGGTTGAGAGTTGCTCTTTTATGACTATACAGAATGAAGTCGTAAAGTAGAAGTTCATTTGTCACATTGAAAGCTATTCAAAACTTGAGTTGCTTGTCCAACATAATAACATAATCACTGAAATATAAACCAATAGCATTTGACAGTAATAAAATACTTGTCCTTATCTCATGAACACATATATTTTTTGAAGTTTACTAAAAAACAAGAATATTTGATCAATTAGAACCTCACAAAAATATTACAAATAACATGTTTTGTAGCATTTCTTTGTTATTAATTTTAAAATCTAAATTAAATGGTGGTTTATGGACCCTAACAAAATATTAATATATGAAACACCAAGAATAAAACAAAACATATATATATATATATATATATATATATATATATATATATATATATATATATATATATATATATATATATATGTGTAAGCAAGCATATTTGCAGATTAGTTATTTCATTTAGACTCTAATGCAATTCTAGTGTCTAAATTATGTTTGAAAAAAAATGTATAATTTCTAAGTTTATTTGATTTTTTCAATATTGATTTAATATGGATCTTAAGTATATATTTATGGATAGGACCACTAGGTCGAATAATCATTCAAGATGATGAATAGAAAATATGACTAAAATATGAAACAAATTCATATTAAAGACAAATCAAATGTCAAATAAAGTTCCATTTTATAATGCTTAGTCACTAGCCTAGAAGATATTAACATGTCACTAGCATGGAAGATATTAGTGCAATGCAAGATTAACACTTGACATAATACATTGTTTACAATGTCATCTACATTTATTCAAACCTTTAATCACATTCTATAAGTATTCATTCAACCAATATATCAAAATCATATTTTATCATAACAAATTTAGCCAAAAACAAATAATGTAAATAATTAACAAAATACAAAGAATGATTTCAACAAATAAAAGATGAAGGCTGAAATATAAACTATTAGCAATAGTAATCGGAATTCCACAAAGGGGAATTCACATATCTTCTATTGAAGCATTAAAAACATATTAAATTACCTTTGTCACATCATTCTAAATGGAAAATTTTAAAAACAACCAATCAATATCAAATGAATACAATTCCAATCTACACTCAATCCAACAAAACCAAAGCACGAATTCCACACAAAAAGAACATGAAGTAAAAATATAACAACCATACAACAAAATGTGCATTAACCCTTAAACGTCATATGCTTTCCTGATACCACTCCCAAAATCTCTTTTAAACTCCATTTTAAGCATTATTCTATTTTAAATTTGCTTGAGCTCTATTCTAAGAAAGTATAGATCTCTTTAAGGTGCTCAGTTTGACATTCTAAAAATCCAATTTGGTATAATGGAGTGTAAGTTATGAGCAAGATTCTCTCAAAAAAACCCACCCCTCGGGTTGGGTCTAACGTTTAAGGGTTAAAAAACAATTCCAAACAAATAATATTATGATACAACAAATACAACTATGGCAATACAAACACAAAAAATAGATCAAAATTAGAATAATATATGAGTGTACACTGTATTCACTTTAGCAAAACATATAACTAGATAAAAGATGCAAATATTAAACAAATCAAAATGTAGACTGTACACAACACACTCAAATGCACCACACATATCAAATCAACAATATACACATACACACTCATAACATATAACCACAAAAAATCCCAAAGCTCACACACTTTGATACAGATGGCAAATATCAAGCACTTAGAAAATCCCAACAGAAATTACTAAACCAATGATACCACAAATATAAACATCTGCTAGTATACAAGAATTGCACATACTAATTCAAACAACATAGATGTAGAGACTTCAAATAAACCCTCCATATCATACAAATTTAGTTCACAAAATATTTACAAAATATATCCAATAAAAAATGCATTGCCAAGAACTATGAATTATCAATAAAAGTATATAAAAAATGCTTTGCTCAAACTAAAAAACACTGGCTCTAAAAATCCTTCAATGAACCCAAATTATCTTATTACCTTTGCCAAAATGCCATCCAACAACACAATTTTTTTAGAGAAGTTGATGCAGAGAAGATATATCCAATATGTCAACTCGAAGCTCAATCCTTCAAAACTTAACAAATTGAAACCAAAAATTTCAAAAGAAATTGACACATGGTACTCCAAATACTACAAACAATTGCCATGCAATTCTGCCTAACAGGCCTATAAAAGAATTAAAACTTCAAGTCCAAGTAACTTGCTCTAAAAATCTTACATATTTGAAACACAATACCAAATACACCAAAAACATCTACCTTGTAGCTAATCACTACATATTACATCATCTTATATAAACTTTCTACATAGAAGTAAAAAAGAATACTACCAATGAGACATGAGAAGAATCATGAGTTCTAATGAACAAATCCAATGGAGCACAATAATCAACAAAGAAAATTGCAAGCAAACACTTATAAACAAAAAACGAGTAGAAAACAAAATTCACGAATAAAAGATGAATATCATAGAAATCCAAGCAATACTTGAGAGCTCGGCAAATTTTTAAGTTGCTTATGTATGCCCAAGAGTCAAAATCTTGCTCTATTCTATGTCTCCAAATCTCACTATGCACCTGGATTTGCATTAATTAACTAATGCGGGAGGTGGAGACGAGGGCGGAGGGGGGGGGGGGGGGGGGGGGGGGGGGGGGGTTCTTGTGGGGTCTTGTGAGGTCTTGGGGAAGCGAGTGTTATCCCATAACGTTTGCAGCTCCTCTCCTCACCTCCCCTAAAAAATACAAGAGGGCTAGGGGGTGGGGAAGGAATTAAATTATAAAATACCAATTGCATCCCAGGTCCATGTGGCACCCTCTCAAGGGGGTGTATGTGGCAGAAGTGTCCTTGGTGACTTTTCTGCATTAATTAATTAATGCAGAAACGTCTCTGTGGACACTATCATACGGGATGTCACTTCATCTCATTTAATTAAGTAAACACTATAAAATTAAACACATGTTTTTTCAACTACGAGTTCTAAAAGAGGTATGAACACAAAAGTACTAGTCATTTAACACTTTTGCTACACTGATAAAAAGAAGAAGAGAAACTACGGTCTCCGGAGGAGACCGAAGTGAGTTAAGTGTCTGTTCGATCCACCCCCAAGCCAATGCCCACAGGACAAAGGTATGGAAGTAAAGATCTACTCCCCCCTTTCGAGAGTAGACACTGTAGTCACAAAGTAACCAGTAACCTGTAACTAGTAACAAGTAACAAGTAATAGCAGTGATTATCTTCCCAAGATTCATGTGATTGCGATTCTGGACACCAAGCCACGAGCTTATTTGTTGGTTGGAGGTGAGCGTTTGTCTCATTAATCCGGTCCGGGTTCGAACCCTGATGGACTCGTTTGAATGTGGGGGATGAAGTGGCTTGGTACTGCTGAGTGAGCGATGGTAGGCAGTAGATGAGTTGTGCCAACCAACAGCCCCCTTTGCGAGAAGTTGACAAGAGACTTGACATCCGTATGCTAACAATTTAAATAAAGTAGCTCTAGCTACTAAAATTTTTATTTGTATTTTATTATAATTTTGGGTTTTGACTATGGGGGATCTAATGTTTCGGGTAATGGTTGATGGTTTTCTATCCTTCTTTTGTGGAGAAGAATAGACATGGCATATTGTATGGCAATAGTGTTTATGTTTTTAAAGGTGTTTTTGATGGTCGGCATAGGTATTTTGAAATTGTCTACAAGTAGTTTCATTGATGGAATGTGTGTGGTAGCTCTAGCGCCTGCTGTGATGACAATAAGGGGGTCAACTTTCCATCCTCTAGCGGTAATACTGGCAATTAATGAATTGTATTTGTTGGTTTTTGCTTCAAATGTTTCTAGTGAGAATCTGTCATTGCAGTATGTGAATTCAATGAATTGTATGGTAAGATTTGGGTTTATTTCTGTAGGGGGATCGCTTTGGTATGGTAAACCTTTGACGCAAAGGATGTCTGGTCTAAATCTAGAGTTACAATGACATCTTTGTGTGCCACATGTGCATGGAAGTAGCCAATTGGGAACGGTATTTTCTGAGGGTTTATCATTGAAGGTGCCCGCATTCATTAGAATAAAACAACGAGATTTTTCGGATGAGACTAGTAGTTTTCTAATTTCCCATACTGCTTTGTTGTGTCTTTTGACTCGGAGGGAGTGTATATGTTGTTGTTGGCATGTGAGTAGTACATGTAGCCATGTATCCGGTTCATGTGAATTGCAAATGGGACATGTGATAGATGGAAATCTCTCTCTTCCAAAAAACATTTGTTTTCTAGCTTGGCCCATGTAAGTTCCCGTACGGAATTTTATGAGGCATGATTTTTGTTTGTCCGTGATGGCTGGGTTTTCCCAAAATTCGTTGGAAAGTTCATTGTCTATGTCTACATTTCCCGTCCATTTGCAAATATTGGGGGTTTGTATGGCCATGATTTCTAGATTGTTTTCTCTGTCGTATTTTTTAATTTGTTTCTCTAGAGTTCTAACTGGTCCTTTGTCTAGAACATCATTTCTCGAAGGCCAGTTATCTTTTTGGAAGTAGAACGGAGTGGCATGGGCATGTTCGTATGAGTGTAGGGCTTTTCTATGTCCTAGTTTTAGGCCTTGTTTTGCTAAGTAATCTGCTTCTTCGTTGCCGTCAATGTTGATGTGTGCTCTAACTTTGTATAGTGAAATTGGTTGTGTTCTTTGTTGGAGTAGTTCTACTATGGAGGCAAGTGTGGTTTGATCGGGGTGACTGTTATGTAGTGTGGGATGTTTTATTTGTGTATTGAGTAAATATAGTACATTTAGACAGTCGGTAAATATGTATGCTGGTTCGTTGGGGAATTGTGCGTTAATAATTCTGAGTGTTTTGTGTACTGCCATCATTTCTGCACGTAGTATATTTTGGTGTCCGTGGAGTCTTTTGGGGATGTTGAGGCCTTTAGGGCTGTAAATACCGTATCCGGCTCTTTCTCTCCGCCATTTACCGTCGCCAATTTCTTTTGGGGGTTTAAATGATCCATCTGTGTAATAACTGAATTGGGGGTGGAATTTTAGTGGTAGATTTGTTTGGTAATTTGGTAGTTGTGGGATAGGTGTTGAGTTATTAGCGGGGGTGTTTGGATAATATAATTTGGACCATTTTTTACTTGGATTGACATGGGTGTTTAAGGGAGTTGGAGATGCAATTTGTGTGTGAGTTTGTAATATTTGGAGATTGTTAATTGTGTGAACGAGTTGATTTATTTGCTCGTGAGTACCTATGTTGTTGCTTTGGTGATGGATACAGAATATTCGTAGCGTAGAAAGTTCTTTTCTTTCGAGTTTAAGTTCCGGGGGAATTGTTGGCTCTTCATATATAATGGTGTCTGCAGCATATAATGTGGTCACAAAGTGGTATTCTAAAATCTTCGGAGAATCCAAACCACTTGCAAATGGAACACCATTCTTTGCCATATCTATGATACAAAATACATTGTTTGCCTTCAACTCTTTAACATCATTTTAAATCAAATATATACTTAGCATATTCAAAAAATTGAAAAAATATACACAAAAAGATATGCCAAAAAAATTAAGCTTAAAAGAAAAACCAAATTACAAAATAAAAATGGAATAGGTGAATGCATACATATGATCCATCCCGCGCATCTATTTGCAAAGATATGTTTATTTGATTAATCCATAAAGGTCTTTGTGACCACATTATGGTTGCAATACTTTTGAGTAGGCTATTTTAATCCCTAAAGGTTCTGGAAATCCAAAATGGCTCTCGGCTGTTTTGGGCAGCCTAGATGAAGGGGTTAAAAGTAATATTTTTGCCTAAGAATTCTACTGGATGCTCCTTATACAGCAAAGTGTATGTGGTAAAAATTTCGACGCCAAATTTCACTTTTAGAACCTTCATCTAGAAAATTTAGATTTCAAGTCCAAAATGGGCAGTTTAAAATTAGGTTTTTTTAGAATTTTTTTTTTGGAAATGTGTTCATAACCAATTCACTACTCAAAATCCAAAGTGGCCTATGTCAAAAAGCTTACCAATTTTAGAAGGGCAGCCTCCAAAAATCACAGAAACAACCTTCTCAGTTTTTGGTAATTTTACAATTTTTTCTTTCAAAATTTGTCAAAATTTGAGATTTAGGAATTTTTCAAATTTTTTTTTTCCAATAATTCAAAAAATCATCGACATAACTTTTAACCGTTCACTTTTTTAAAAAACCAAAAGCATTTCACGTCATTTAGGTTTTACCATATTGTGGTTTTTGCACCTTCTTGTGGAAATTAATTTGTATGAAGGCCAAAAAAGCGTAATGAGACTCTAATATTTTGCATGGAGGTGCTTAACTTAGTTACCTACATGGAAAAAAATATGAGCAAAATGTTTGAGGTAACAATAATCAAGTCTCCCTTGGCACCATTTAGAGTATGCCTTTTCCGCAAAGCCAAAAAAAAAAAACAGTAAACTTTGAACGTTATAGTCTCACAAATGGTAAAGATCCAACCGTTGAAATTTAACATGGTATTAGTGCAGGTAGTTAGGTTTAAGATCTTACGGTTGGATGTATCAAAAAATTAAAAAATTAAGAATCATACTTCTACTTCTACAAGGTCGTCAAAAATCACAGTTTTTGGTTTTGGAGGTCCAAAAACGGCTTGAACCTTTAGGGGTTAAGCACTCACATTTTTGGATTGTTTTGAATTTTTTATTACACATAGATTTCAACGAAAACTTTCCAATGGCGCAAATTTCAAAGCATCACGGAGTTACTATGCAAAAGTCATGGATTTCATAAGAATTTGCTCTACATCCGAGCAGCAAGTAACTAATTTGTTGGTAACTAATCTGTGTCTCCCATTTTCTGCCTAAGTTGCCTGTCATTCCCAAGGGCAGAAAGTGACAAGACTAAATTTCAAAGAATGAGCACTTACAAAATAATGGACCCTATGCTATTTTCATCCATATAAACAATTTTCATCTAACTAACCGTTTCCATCTAGAGGAATGGTCTTCATTCTTGCAAATTTTCCATCCAAATGATACTTATCATCTGTAACTCAATTTCCATCCAAACCATTTTTTTCATCTATAGAGGATATTACATTCAATCTTAAATTTTCATCTAGAAATTTAACTAATCTCATCCACTATCTATGACGTGGCATGGTGTCGATAAAAAGGACCTTTCTTACCAATCCTGCATTTCGGAATTAAAGAGAAACATACAATTTACACATCAAAAAATTCAAAAAATTCAAAGTTTTACTCTAATTGTATAAAAAAAAATTGTGGTTTTTTCTCTCACTGAGATGAACATATCTACCATTTCAATTTTGAATTAGACGTGTTAAGATTACCATTTTGTTAGTTTTAAATTGGAAAAGTTTTCGGGCATCAAAACTTTGGTGTATTGGTCGGGCAGTGTCAAAAAACTTTTAGAGTGAGTTCAAACCTTACAATCTCTTAATCTATACGGTCGATTTTGCTTAATTTTGGTATACATTCTTTTGGATAAGGTAGATACAAGATCGCATGGTTATATATTTATTTTGATGTCTAAATTTAGGGTATAGTAAGTGGTTGTCATTAGGGGTATGATATTAGTAGTTTAAACTAAAAAAATACCAAAAACCTTTAAAGGTTAAAGTGCTACAGATTATAAATACTTCACAAAACTAATCACATACAACTATGATCTATATAGATAGTATGCTTGTGTTGACACCATTATATACACATTTGAACTACATATCCAAAACAATAACTACAGAACTCAAACAAAATAATACGTATCCTCCTAAACAAAAAGAGATGCTTGTGGACTATACTTATTTACTCAAACACAACCTACTGCAAATAACACCAATTGTCAAGCATTTAGAATCCACAAGTGTCTTTTAACGTCACATCACAAATAGATAGAAGTAAAGCCACTCAAATTCAACTAAAAATCAAATTTGGGCCAATACTATTATAAACTCACAACGAACAAACGGTCAAAATCAATCTAATCAACTACATTGTGGTGATTAATTGTAAGAAAATAAAAAACAAAACCACCAACAAGTTTAAACACACACAATACACCCAACCAAATACACACATATCCACACCAAAAACATAATCAAACACACTAACACTATAACACACAACAAACTCATAAAATAAAGAAAATAAAAATAAAATAAAAATTAATCAATTAAAATTTAATATCCCAAACATAAAAAAACCTTTAAATTTGACAAAACAAAACACATAAACTCAATTAAATTACCAATATAATGAACAGTATGGTAGACGCATCTAAAACCACCAACTTAAGCAATCTGTCCTATATTTGGAAATTCAAAAATCTTTTAAAAAATATTATAATCTTCAAAATATGATTTCACGAAAATGCACTAAATTTACATCGTAAAATTTGCAATTCTGAATTTTATAGAAAATTTCAAAGAGCAAAGTACTCTGTGACCTGTTTCTAAATCAGAATTTCCTCTGAGCAATAATAGTGGTCCTCAACTTTACCCACCATTGGACTCAAAACTGTATTTTATGACAGTGAGAGTTCACCAATGGCAAGGTGACTAATAAGCAAATTAGTCCTTCAAATGAGGAGTGACAATTTCCTTTTAGAGATTCTGGAGGTTAATGAAGTCATCCTAGGGTGCGGTGGTTTTGGGAACTGTGGTAATTTTAGGTGCATTTTCCATAAATCCAAAACAACAAAATCTCAAAAACCAAATCCATCTTACAATTGAGCATGTTTGTCTCACACGACGATTCCGTGATGGAATCTGTCGAGGAGACAACTGCGGTCAATGTGCTCATCAGCACACGGGTCCCACTAGTAATAAACAAATTCCACAATTCGGATGATATCCGTTACTCATCCGCTAACAATACATCCAAGGGCGAGGAAAAACATCGGCAGGATGAAGGTCCGACCAGAGCATCACAGGGAGGAATGCCTCCCCCCGCGTGCAGGCAGGCGAGCAGGCAGCTGGAAGCCTTGAAGCCTGGAACCTGCGAGAAGACCAGCGGGGAGGGAGGGCGTGGAGGAAGCGCAACGTCGACACGGCCACTGAGTTATTGCCCATCGCATCGACTCAATTGCCATAATTGCTTCACTACGCAAGGCCCTCAATTTTGCACCCGCACCCGACCTATAACTTCCATATTGTCATCGCGGGCCGGGCCAAGATCGGACCGAGGCGAGGGGAGGTTCTGGAGGTTTGAGGGTGGGGGGATTTTGAGGAGAGAGAGAGGGGGATTGGTGTTGCGTGGATTGGAGCGAGGCGAGCGAGTGATGGGGGGAGAGCCGGAGGGCGCCACAGCGGGGACGGAGAGGATGGAGAGTAGCGGCGACGCCGCGGTGCACGTGCGGTGCTCGAACGGCAACAAGTTCACGGTGGAGGTGGATTTGGGCGCTTCGGTGCTGGCGTTGAAGGGGCTGCTGGTGGAGCGCTCGGAGATTCCCGCGGACCAGCAGCGGTTGATTTACAAGGGGCGCGTGCTCAAGGACGACCATGTGCTCAGCAGCTATGGTGAGTGAGTGAGTGAGGGAGTGATTGAGTGTGGTTGTGGATTGGTTGTGGGAATGGCGGTGGTGGTGAATTGTTCGGGACGGGTTGAAATTAGGGCTTTTGAGGTTGGTGGCGAATTGGATGTGTGATGGCAGGTTAGGGTTTGTGGCGAGTGGGAGGAATTCTGGCAGGTTGATCGGGGATGTTTTTAGGGCAATGCATGCAGGGTTACAGGGTCCTTGATTTCTTGATGAGGATCGTGATCAGGGACTGCAGTTAGACATGAAATGGTGAATCGCCAATTTGTTTTCAGTAAGGTCGGGGTGGAATCAACCGCTTTCTAAGCATAGAAGTGGTAACGTGGAAGTAGCGAAGAGTAGGTCATCGGGCATTCGTCTTGGACGGTTTCTGGTGAAGCACAATTCTTATCGGCGCTTGGTTCCGCGTCCGTGCCATTTGAAGTTCAATGCAGCAGAATTTGTTTAGGTCTGTTACCCGGTGTAGACTTGGTTACAGGCTGACTTTCCTGGCCCTGTTGTGCGGGAGGTGGACTTATTAGACCTGGGAGATGAATTTGGAAATCATCACGTCTCATCAGGAGTGAATCTGATCGGATCGAGCCAACTAGAATTGTATTTGAATTGTTGTTCGTTGGAATTAGGATTCTTTGATCTGGTTTCTCTGGGGCTATGGCTGTTGAACTGCTCGTTACCATTAGTCGTTTTTAACCAGTTTTGTGTCGCCTGAATTCATTTGTGATTTCTGATGTGTGTTTTTCGTGATGTTTGGATCAGGCCTGCAAGCCGACCACACGGTTCACCTGGTCAGAGGGGCTCCGCCTGCATCGGGGGCCGCACCTGCACCTGCACCCGCCCACCCTGCTCCGACGCCGGCCCCTGCGTCCGCAGCTCCTGCTGGCAACCCTGCGGGCCTAGGGACCATCCCTGGATTGGGCGGCATGGCTTTCCCAAACCTGGGGGGCTTGGGGTCCGGTGGCGGGGCTGTGCCGCCGTTCGGGATGGGGGATTCGGAGTTCCAGCAGGTGCAGCAGCAGCTGATGCAGAACCCGAACCTGATGAGGGAGATGATGAACATGCCGGCGGTGCAGAACCTGATGAACAACCCGGATCTGATGCGGTCTCTGATCATGAGCAACCCGCAGATGAGGGAGATCATCGACCGGAACCCGGATCTGGCCCACATCCTGAACGACCCTGGGACGCTGCGGCAGACGCTGGACGCCGCTCGCAACCCGGAGCTGATGCGCGAGATGATGAGGAACACGGACCGGGCGATGAGCAACATCGAGGCGTCGCCGGAGGGGTTCAACATGCTTCGGCGGATGTACGAGACGGTGCAGGAGCCGCTGCTGAATGCGGCGACGATGGGTGGGGAAGGCGGGAACGAGATGGCGGCGAACCCGTTTGCAGCTCTGATGGGCATGAACGGGGCCGGGCAGGGGCAAGGGCAAGGTGTGGCGAATGCGACCGGAGCTGGTGGGACGACGGTGCCAAACACGGCTCCTCTACCGAACCCGTGGAACCCCACACGTAAGTGGTGGCTATGGCCAGATGATGGTCACAAGCGGTTGTAAGTGGAGATTGCAGATATGGTGTTGGTCCAGAGTGTTTCATTTGACATGTGCAGGGAGTAAGTGTTGGTCCAGGGAGGAGGATATTTGGTGTGAGTGGCGTATTTTGTTGTTCGTCTTTCTGGTCCGTAGGAGAGAAGACAGAGTTGTTGGATGCGCAATTGAGCAGAGGGAATATGTTTGGTCGGGTGTGGTTTCAGCAGCAGGGGGTGGAACTGGAGCTGGGCAGGCTCCGTCGGCAGCACCTGGAGCAGGTCTTGGGGGTGGTTTGCCGGACTTGAGTGCGCTTATGGGTATGGGATCTGATCTTCCAACGATGAATATGGGTGGTACAGGTGGCCTTTTGAATCCCACGATGATGCAGCAGATGCTGCAAAACCCGCAAATGCAACAGATGATGCAAGGGCTCTTGTCAAATCCTACATACATGAACCAAGTATGTTTTGACCTCCATGATGACTTCAGCTCTTGCCGAATTCCGGTAGTATTACGTTGTGGATGTTCGTCTCGAATTGAGAGGCATTCTGTATATTGATGTGTATTCTGTGGAGGTGTTTGCTGGGCTTACATACTCAATATAGACACTGGCAGTTTCTGATGTGGTAACTGTATGTATACCTGTTAGCTTTGATAGAATCTCTTTCTTAATAGCATCTGTAGGGTTGTAATTAGATCGTTAAGGTTTGTAGACTTGGTTTGTTTCTTGCACTCCCCCTAGTGATAGCTGTATTTTGCGTGTCCGTTTTCTTGGAGCAGCTAATGGTGTAGAGCAGTTTACAAGTTTGAACGATTCATAACTATTTTATACCGTTATTGATTTTCGCCGTCATTCTGTATTAAATGTCTTCTTGATCATCTTTACAGATCATGGATATGCAGCCGCAGCTACGGACGATGTTGAATCAGAATCCCCAGTTCAGAGACATGATGCAGAGTCCAGACTTCATCCGGCAAATGAGCAGCCCGGAAAGCCTACAGGTACAGGCTTACAGGCATATGCTCTAAATGATACAGAAATGCCGATTATATCGAAGCTATTAACCATGTTGCCGCTGTAACTTCCGTCTGCATTTGATGAGAGTTTTATTTAAATGTTTTCGTCTTCATGCACTTATGTATCTGACTGACTTGAGGTGCTTGACTATGGCTTTGTTTCTCCTTCAGCAACTAATGCAACTCCAGCAAGCAATGATTGCTCAGCGCGGACGACAACCTCCTGGCCAGTAAGTTAATTCACCACTTTGATGTACAAACTCATGATGCGCAACTGAGAATGACGGGGCTTTATGTGCCGAACAGAGTCTTGCTCTAAGTGTCGATTACCGTCGGCCTAGTTTTCTGATCTGTGTAGGGCGCATGATGTCAACCATAGTTATGATCATTCTTCGGTTATGTGCTACTGTCAGTTCATGCCGCCTACCAATCCTAGCATTCAATTCGACACAATTTGACCTTCGCCTATAATATGTTGCAGAAATTTGGGCGCAGCGGGAGGCGGGCTGGGTGGAGCTCCGGGGATGAACATGGATGCTTTGCTGAGTATGTTCGGAGGACTAGGCAGTACCGCTCCTGCCAATCCTGACGGTACGTCGCGATTGCCTTCAAATAGAATTGTCGGAGAGGAACGTGTTTTCTGAATGAAGTGTATCCCTTGACTTGGTATCGTGCGGCGTCACTGGTGTCATTCGTTCTCTAACGAAGCATGGAACAGACCGGTTGGTGCTGTTTGTGGTTGACGTGATGTGTGAGTGCGCTGAGTGCGGTGAGCCTGACTTGTGGATCGGGATGTTGCGATTGATGCAGTTCCGCCGGAGCAACTGTACGCGTCGCAGCTGTCCCAGTTGGCGGAGATGGGGTTCATTGATACGCAAGAGAACATTCGGGCGCTTAGTGCCGTGGGTGGGAATGTACATGCTGCGGTTGAGCGGCTGCTAGGGAATCTTGGATAACAAGGTTTGAGACGAAAGTGGGCTGAGCATCTGAGAGTCTGGATGGTTGCAGTGGGTGGAGGCTGGCTTTTGTGTGCGTCAGCTGAGTCTTTGTGTGTGGCTATGCATGATATTCTCGGGCTTCCATGGTGGTGTAGGAGGTGTGGTGGTTGTCCCGTGGAAGTGGAGAGAGTGCGAGGAGAGGGCAATGCGGCCACGAGTTTTGAGAGGTCTCACTGTGCGTGTGGTGATGTCACCTGGCTCTGATTTGGGAGGGCCGGGTGTGTAAGTTAGTAGAAGATAAATTGCGTGCGCCACCAGTGGGAATACGCGCGGTGGGTGCAGGAAAGGTTTACACATACATGTAAGGGGTTGTGTATAGTTCTCTATTTTTACGATGACATTCCGTTGAGCCTCCGATGTGAGAAAGATTGAAGGAGCGGGTGCAGCATAATGAAGTTAGATATTGGAGCATGGTGGGTGTGCACGCGTGTGATGGTTTGTGTGGTGCAGGGAATGAGGGTTGTGTGAATGGGTGGCATGTGTAGTATTGCAGTTGATAATGAAGAGGTCTGCTTGTGTGAGGTGATGGTTGTGGGTGGAGTGGAGGTGTTCGAGTATGCCGTGGGTGCTGGGCAGGACGGAGGGTGATGAGTTGGGTGGTGATGGAGGGGGTTCGTTGTGGTGTATGTTGGAGATGGTTGGCATGATGAGCTGCTGTGAAGTTGTTGGAAAGTCTGTATGAATCTAGTGTCATCGCAGAGTGGAAATTGTGAGATGGTCGGAACTTGAGGCTATGCTTTTCGAGCAGTGGAAGATGGAAGTATGGGCCTTATCATAATATGTCTAAGACACTTTTCAGAGTTTCAGTTTTGGAACATCTTGTTGTCTCACATTTTTTTGGGGAGTGTTAATAATTTTGGTTGTTCTTTGTGTCCTATACTGGGTATTCATGTATGTGTCACCCTCCATGGAAAAACCAAACTGTTGAAAAATAGAGTTTTGGACCCGATTATTAAAAATCTAGTCTAACAATCTAGTCTGAAAGTTTTATGGAGGTTGAGATAGAGAGGGGAGATTATTGTACCTGTTTTGTTTGAAACTCAGCTTTCGTGAAACTATTCCGCCTCTCTATTTCTGTCGGCTTCTCTCTCTCTCTCTATTTATGTTTCAATAGGTATGAGTCATTTTGCTTTGACCTATTACATTAACTCTTCTTCCTCTGCTAGTTCTAGCAGTTTGAAATCGTCGAAGATTATGTTTCTTGTTTAGAGATAGTTCTAGCCAGGTTTTGAAATAATTTTGGATTTAGTTTGTGATATGATTTTTAATACATTTTTTGACAATTTGAGGATGTGATTTTTAATTTTTTTTGAAGCAAATGGTGACTTTATTCCATAGCCAAAGGACCCAGAACAAACATACCGCAGCACAACCAAGGAACCACACGCTTCCTGGCAAACCAACGGAGAAACAATTTTTTTGAATTTTTGAATAAGAAAGGACCTGAACTAAACTACCTACGCTAACCTGAGAGAACGAACCCTGTCATTAGCTGAAGCTATTTGAGGATGTGATTTGATTACAATCTTGTAGACAAATTTTTGAACAACTCTTTATCATTATTTTTGGGATGGTTTGTGACATTGATTATGACATGTTTGGACAACATTCCAAATACCATTTCTTGGGTTTCTAACTTTTTAGTTGATCTCTTCTTTGGAAATGCTAACACCTTAAGTATTGATGCTATCGTGTAAAATCTCCTTCAAGCAATTTTGGAAATAACATCCGATTGAAAAATGCTTAACCCCTACAATTCCTTGATTGTAATCTCACAAAAATCCATGAAAAACGCAGCATTTGGAAGTTGGAGAAGAAATAATACGTTTTTTTAGTTTCTTCATCATTTAACCATAAGATCTAATACTTTAACCATAAGATCTAATACCCAACTTGGTTTTTCATGTGAGCACAAAATTTGAGAGCAAGATGACCATTAGATTCTTAGATTATAAGGATCAAAGTTGCAAAAGTAGATTTTTTGGGATTCAATATGGTGACAAATTTGAACTTTAGAAATTAATATCTTTTTTTTGAATGGATTAGAAATTGATTGAATGGCAAGGCCATGTTAACAATTGAGTTCAGTCTTCAAATATAAAATCTTGTAAGAAAAAAATTCATATTGAATTTTTCATAAAACAATTACTAGAAGTAGGTATTAAATGAAAGGGAATAGAAAATCATTTATAAGTTTGACACGGAATTGTAAAATGTCAATCTTAACGGTGAGAATGTTGTACTTAGAAGTCTTCACCTAGTGCTTTTTATTTCACTAAAAAATATTGAAAATTGAATTTAGAAATGAGCTTCAAAGTTTTTTTGGTCCAAATTGCCCAAGAAACATATCTCCTTATAACTTTTATCCCATTGCTTAAAATGGGTAGATTTAAAGCTTCAATTATAGATAAAGACCAACCAATCATGAATCAAAATAAAAATAAAAAATCTGAAAAAAGTAAAAATAAAATAAAATCTTGCTCTCCAAACTCGCTTCAAAAACTTCAAATGCTTATAACTTTTCCAATGCTAATTGGAATGACGTGAAATGAAGTGCTACATGTAGAGTGTAGTTTTTGGAAACTACACTAAAATTTTCATTGAAAGTTTTTAAAGTATGAGGTCCGTGGAGGCTGCTCAAAAAGTCGAACGAGCTGAATATGGTCGCTCAGAATTTTAGGAGTTAATATGGATTGCGCACTTTTTTAGAGTTGTATTGGATTTTTGTATCTTGAAAAATTATAGGTGAATTTAAAAGTTACGTTTTGGAGTTGTAATTTATTTTTTTTGTCGAATAGTTCTCTTTAGTATTAAAAATTAGTTTTTCATTGTATATGGAAGAAGAATGATGCTTATCAATGTAACTTCTAACCATTTCAAAGCTCACATATAACTCATTGTGACAATTTGATGCACCAAAAAGTAATTCTTCTTTAACGATCAAACAATCAATGCATTGAAAAGTGCTTTGGCCTTGAAATTTTGGTAAGTCTTCCATATGGATCTCCCTTTTGTTGTCTTAACACATGAGCTAGTTTTCCAATATTAGTAACTCCGCAATAATATGTATACACAATCATATTTTTTTTGAGCATAAGAAAGAAAACTTTTTAAGATCCAATAGTAAAGAATTTACACAGTTGATTAAAATTAATTCCTTAACTTCCATTTCCATATAACTAAACATTGCAAAAGAACATTTAGCAAAGTGCAGAGCAAAATTGTTCAACCAAAAATCTACAAGCTCTATCCATGATAATGTGTACAAGACAATGATGGAACAAAATTCTACTTCTTCTGGTTGAACAACAAATTGCACATGCTAAGCTGAACAATTCAACGATTTTATTGGTTCTGACCGTAGGGAAGAAGCGTTGCAGGGTCACCCTTGTTTTTTGCTAAATGCTATAGTTGCAAAAGTATTTCATTCATCCAACTTATGTATACAATGAAACCTAATTTCATTCATTGATTTTGTTGCTAACGGGGCATGTTAATGGGGCGAGGTGCACTCGCTTTCGCTACGACGCATGTTGAAAGAAGGTTGCAGGGAGGGCGAGGGTCATAAGTGAGGGAAGTTTGCATGCGGAAGGCAGGAGGCGAGGCGCAGGGCGGAGGTTGACGGACAAGGGAGACGGTTAGGTGAGGGTGAGGGCCGGAAGAGAGGGGTCGGGAGAGAGGGGTCGGGATCGGGAGAGGAGAGGGAAGGGATTGGGATCGGGAGAAGAGAGGGGAAGAATTGGGATTGGGAGAGGAGAGGGGAGGAGAGGGGTTGGAATTGGGAGAGGAGAGGGGTTGGAATTGGGAGGGGAGAGGGATTGGAATCAGGAGAGGAGAGGGATTGGAATCAGGAGAAGAGAGGGGATGAGTTGGGATGGGGAGAAGAGAGTGGAGGGGAGACCTTGGAAGCTTAGAAAAGATTTGAATGGTCATCTGAAAAATTATCATGGTCATTGTTATCAAACCTCAAAGTTGGTAAACCACCACTAGGCCAGGAGGTGCAAGGAAAAAAAGAGTGGCAAATTAAAAAAAATGAATTTTGTTGTGATGTCTAATCTTTTCAAAACAGCAAGAAAGATGTTTTAGAAAAAAACTCAGTCAGTTGGAAGAAGAAAGCAGAGATTTCATGGGCAGGTTTGGAGGAAAAGGCAAAGGTAGAACGTTCTCTCAAAAATTGTTCTATTTTACTTTCTATAGTGAAAAATGAGGATAAGTTGCAAGATTTTTTGGGCATTTCTCAAATTAGAGAAGGTATTACCGTAGTTTACAGGCAGCTTTGCGCCTACACCGTTCAATATTTAATTATTTTGGAAAAATGATGTGCGGCACCTCTAAAATGAATATTTTAAAAATCCATTTTTTCTTAAAATATATAATCATAAGTTTGACTTTCATCCAAGATATTGTTCATTTTCATGGCCGTTTTATACAGTATGCATTGAAGACTGGTGACTCCTTCATTTAGCTTTCTTTAATATTCAGTTAACTTCCCTAATTTCATTAGGGGCGCGAGTCTTATTGACAAGTTTGGTTAATATTCAGAGTTGTGTGTGCAGAAAGTGAGAGGTTATGGCGAAGCAGAAGCTTTTAAGTAGTTTGTTTACTACAATGAGTAAAGAAGAAATGGAGGTCAGTGTGGAGCATGAGTATGCAGCATTTAATTTGAAGTTGGAGCTTGAGAAAGCCATAAAGAAGCCTGAAGCTCAAAAGAGACCTGTAGGGAGGGCCAAAAAGGAGATGGAGGTTGTTCTACTTCCAACAAAAGTGGAGACACCTGTCAAATCATCATCAAAGCCATCAAAGAGCAGAAGACCATACATGAAC
Source organism: Ceratodon purpureus (assembly GCA_014871385.1). Classification (NCBI taxonomy): domain Eukaryota; kingdom Viridiplantae; phylum Streptophyta; class Bryopsida; order Pseudoditrichales; family Ditrichaceae; genus Ceratodon; species Ceratodon purpureus. The sequence continues at coordinate 22,811,945 of CM026421.1, forward strand.
TGTTTCGTACCCCCCATATAGGATCCTATTTTTGCAACTGTAAGCAAGCATAGAAATTTGAGGAGTGCATTGCGTTACTTGTAGTAGAAATATAGACGTCCAGATGAAACTAAGAGTGTCTATGACAAGTTAACCCCAGACTTTTTAGCAGAATGGTTTACTAGTGCTTGAGAATTGAAAGCAGGTATCAAACAATCTATTTTCAAAGAAACATTAGGAGAAGTTTGGGGTCTCCAACGGGCCTTTTCCATGTTTTCTGTGCCAAAATTTTTGCCATGCCCGTGCACTTTACCTGCTGGCACCAACTGTGCCAGCAGGTCGCCAAATGCTGCCAGCAGTGACAGCAGTTGGCATTTGGGGGGTCCAGCCAATCGCTTCCCTTCCCCACCCCACCCCACCCCACCCCCCCATTGGACAATATAAGCAGTAATGACACTGTCACCGACCGTGTGCCCACTGCTATCACCCCATTGGACAGTACCGGATCCTGTTGTCAGCGGATCCTGTTGTCAGCGAATCCTGCTGTCAGCGAGGCGAATTTTGTTGTCAGCGGGCAGGATATCGACCAATGAGATTTCGAAGAGAAGTGTCAGCGGGCAGGAAGCTCACCTAATCCGGGCTGTCTTACAAGGCCCGTTGGAGACCTGATTTTTCCCCTAATGCAGCCGCTTATACAGGGGGTGCACAACATGCTTAAATCCTTGCTAATCATCTTGGATTGGAAGAAGATATCATCACTTTACTCAATAGCCATTGAGATGCGAGACAACCTTTGTACGCTTCATCTGCTCGAGGTATAATTAGCGGCTTAATCCACATGAGGAACCCTAACTTACTTGACTACAACAACAAAAGCGGATTTAGGGTTGGCTTGCATTGGACACGTGACTTCTTGAGAACAAACTTGAAGTGGAGTTTGAGAAAAGCTACAGGAGCTGCTCGAAAACTTCCAAGCGATTTAGAGGTGAAGGATTTACAAATGACTCAAAGGGCAACTTATTTGGTGAAAGCCCTTTATATAACTCCGGAAATGATTGTTAGTACAAATCAAACAGGAATCCACCTTGTACCAATATGGGGGTCCAGAAGTTTGGCAGAGAAAAGTTCAAAACATATTTTGGTCCATGGCATGGATGACAGATTACTGTCGCAGTATCCTCTGCAGCAACAAGTAACCTCTTACCATTTCAATTGATATTTATAGGAACTACTCAAAGATGCCTTCTTCAGATGAATGCTAGGCGTCAAGAATGTGAAGATGAAGGATGGCACTTGACGTACACAAGTAACCATTGGAGCAATATAGAAACATGCAAGCAATTTGTAGAATGCATTCTACAACCATATAAGGACCAACATGTGAAGAAGATAGGTTTAGAGAAAGACTCAAAACTGATCTGGTTGCTGGATTGTTGGAGCGTCCACATATAAAAAGACTTTTAATATGGGTGAAAGTGACACATCAAGAGATCTTGCTCATTTTCATCCCAGCAAATTGCACTGTTGAGTCAGCCGACGAATGTCATTTTACAGAGACCATTTAAACACAGTTTCAGGCAACAATTTGAAACAACTTGATGGTAAACACATTGCTTAAGGTAACTTTACACAACAAAAAGCATTGAGAAGCAGATTGGCGTAAAGGAACTGAAAGATGTCAAGTTGGACACAAAGATGGCCACTTTAAAGCCACATCTATGCTCCTGGCTCCTACAAGCATAGGGGCATGTGAACGAACCGAAAATGGTTAGAAGAGGATGGGAGATGTGTGGTCTAGACAAAGCATTCAAACAAGGCTTTTCAAACCAGCGCCATGGACGAGCACATGAAAAACTCAAAAGATTGTTTTAGGACGAAGCATCTGAAGTTGAATCAGACTCAAAAGAAAATGACGAGGAAACAAATACAGACATCCCCATTGAAGCCATCATGGAAGAGAGTCTACATCAAGCTGCAGAAGTTATAACAACGAACAAGCCTAAGTTTGCTTCTGTGAAGAACTTGCATGGAAAAGGTATGTACTTGCCAAGATCCAAATACTCATTTAGTTTCAGTTCTCAATTGTCATGAACTTTGGTACTTAATAAGATTAAGTAAATATTGTACCGTAAGCAACATAAAGGACTCATTAGAGGCTTCAAGATTGGAATTAATACCGAAACTAAAATGTTGTGATTTGAATCTTGTCCTCTAGAACCCTGCATGCACAAGAAGATATTGGGTGCGAGCAAAAGGTAAAAGTGAGCAAGAAAGCAAGATCTGAAATCGCCAAGAAAGCAAGAGCCGACATCGCCAAGTAGAAGAGAGCAGAAAAGAGAGCGTGCACACAGAAAGAGAAAGAAGGACAAGAAGAGCGCTGGAAATGAGTAGGGAGCATGAGACCGGTCGACCTTGACGCTGCCACCCTCGATAGCTTAACTGCTTCCGTCCCAGATCAACAAATAGAATCCCATCACCTTGTGGTCGCAGTAAGTCCTGTTGGAAATCACGCAAGCGAGATTCTTGAGTTACTGACAAATCGGCTTCCAGTTGACGTAGAACACAACTTGGTCCGTGTGCCATTCAAACGAGTAGTAGTGAAAAGCAACCGTGGGGTCGAAGTTATCAGGCATGCAGATCTGCTATTCACGTCCTCCATTTCCGTCTACGTACACGTTGGTGTGAATTTGCCCAACAGCCTACGCTTCGCCAACTTGCTTTCGTCTACCCAGTAGCATGCCCACCGCTTTGACAGAAGCCTCCATTGATAGGAGAAAATTGAATCAACTCCGTAACCCTAGGCTCTGATATAGTGCAAGATTGAATGCCGTTTGTGGTGCATGTCACCCTCGAGGGAAGACCTTGGCGTGAACGCGTTCTACATTTCTACTGACAGACCATGTGGGAAGTACCATGGCCTTTGACAAAGTAGAGTATCTTATTTGGTACTGTAGTTACTTTTTGATCGTGCAATAAGCTTGTAAGGAGTATGTGGACCTTTGTGACTGTTTAATTTGTTGTTTTAAGTATTTTCGGCCCATGTGCTGTTATTTTGAATATTTTGACATTCTTATATTAAAAAAATCTCTTTGTTTCGGCAGCCTCGAAGTGTAATTTCCAAAAAAAATCAAATTCTGTTTTTTTAATTATATATGGACGAAGCTGCCTGTAAACTACGGTATATTATGTGATGTTTTCAAAAGTAAATACATGTACACATCAGGCTTCGGTAAATATGGTATACCTTACACTGCGGAGTTCTTGTCACAACACTGAGAACCAAAATCGCCACTTCGCCGCAAAATCGGGTTGTTTTACAATCTGGTTCCGAAATTGATCGATTGAGTGGAAATTATTTTTTGAATCATCAATTACAACATAACTGAAAATCTCGGCCATGATACCCACTAGACCGACAAATGGTCACACAATCCGACTCACTGGCCTTTAGGATCAAAAACCGCTCCATCTCATCAGAAGTTCGCTTCTCGTCATCGCCCAACTTCGTAAGCTTACTGCTGCGCACTATCACGCTGTTCATCTCACTCCTACTGTTACTGAACTTGTGGGAGAATCGCCGGATCTTGCACACATAGTCCGGCGAAGTTCAGTCTGCAATCTCCTCCATGTGCAGACGGACAGACAAACGTGAAAGCGGCGCGCTGCCAGGGCGCCCGTCTCGAAACCAAAAGGCATCCATCAAGCGAGCGAGTCACGGCTTTCGTCCTGGCGGGCCCGGGCTCCTCGTCAACATCCCTCGCATCGCACAGCCATTCATCAGCTTAATTACTAGCATCTCCCCCAAACCAAAACAAGTGCCTCGCTTGCTTCCATGGCAAGTCAGTCGGGCATGGGCCATCCACTCATATAAGTCAAGCCCCGGATATTCCATTCAACTCTTGCACAGCGAAGTCCGCCGGAGCAGGCTACTGTTCTCGTCGCTGCGAGCCCAGCAGTATTCTGATCCTCTCATAAGTTCAGACCTCGTAAAGCAGGCTACTTTGGCTCTTATTGCGGTCTCTTCCCTTCACTCATCTCTTTCTCTTTTCTCACGCCTCCTGAGTCGTCCGCTGCACTGACTGGTGTTTCGGAAATCCTCTCTTGCACGTAGGCACTGGGTTAGGATAGTGGGCTTGTTGTGCTGGTTGCTAGCGAGTGAGGTCTTTTGGTATCCACTTCTGATGTGGTTCTGATCTACGCCGGTTTGGAATCGGTTTATGGTTTAGACCATTCAGTGTGGGGGAGATCCTTTGGCTGGTGCTATGTGTGCAAGACCCACTCACTCACTTCGTAGGCTAGGCACTTGTGGGTTAGAAGCACGGCAGTTTGCACGGAGTTTGCACGCTGGTTAGGCACTGGGGGTAGGAGCACACACATACACGCACGGATGTAGTGGGCATGGTGGCATGACGGCTTCGAGAGTGGCGGGTGTGTGAGGATGTATACTGGGTCGTCAACTTCGTGAGTACTCTTGTGCTTGTTTGTGTCTGTGTTCGTGCTTGTTTGTATCCTGCTGCTGTGGCTTTTTGTGAGTTTGTGTACCTTTGTGAGCATGTGAAGTAGCCTGGGGTTCATCACCGTGATGGAGTTTTATTGAGGTGATGCGGGGGTGAAGCCCTCAGTTCTGTTTTGTGCACTCACTCCTTAGGCTAGGCACGTTGTGCAACATTCTACTCTTTTGATAGGCTTTCTTGTGGGACGGAACCCATGTACATACAAGCACTTGTTTGGGTTTCTGTGTGCTGCTAGCGTTGTTCTATTCTGTTCTTCGTTTCGTTTCATTCCCGTTTTTTAGTGTCTTGTCTTGTTTTCTATTTGTGATTTTCGTCTGTTTCCTTGTTGTCTTCATTTATTGTTCGTTCTTTTCCTTTGTGCATGTTTGTGGGTGATCCTATGTCCGGTATGGTGCCTGGATATGTTTTTCCCGGTGGTGAGCCAAACTTTCTAATTGGCACATCTTTCAACAGTCTCTCTGCTTGCCCACCAAGCAGCAGTGAGACTGATGGACTATTGAATAATGGAATAAACAATCCAGGCACCAACTTTGTTCCTGTACACATTCCGCCCCAGCCGTCACTTCCCTTTTCGTTTAGTGTTCCGGAAGGGCAGTTTCTTCCGGTGTTTGTCCCGCACTTCCAAGACCATGTCGCGAGCGCGGGTTACCAAGACCAGCAGTTTGTACTTGTTGAGGCACCTCAAGCCTTCCCTGGGAGCATTCAGTTTACGGCTCCCCCGATTTTTCAACGGCACGACTGTACGGCGATTTCAGAGGAGGATCTCCAAAAACTCCTGGAGCTTCAAGCGCAGGTCACGCATCCGGGGGCCTTTAACTCGTCACCACTGCTACCGTATGGCCTGAGTCCCCGCGCTCAGGCGATGAAGAAGACCGCCCGACACATCAAGCCATTTCGCGGTGTCCGCCAGCGCCACTGGGGGAAATGGGTTGCTGAGATTCGGCTCCCCCGCAAGCGCACCCGACTGTGGCTCGGGACCTATGAAACGGCGGAAGAAGCTGCCAAGGCCTACGACGAGGCGGCATACAGGCTTCGGGGAGCCCAGGCGAATCTTAATTTTCCTCGGCCAAATGATGAAGACCACGAAGAACTAGCAGCAAGCAACACCGACATCGGCGTTAACCCACCACTATCCGTGGATGGACCTCACCTCCCGAGAGAAAGTATTCTCGAGGCGAAGCATCAAGATTCCGATTACCAGAACAGTGAATTGGCCTCAACTGGGGGCAACTACCAATGTCTCTCCCAGATTGTAGAGCCTGAACCTTCTCCTTATGGTTTTCTTAACACGATGCTTTCCTCGTCCAGTACCGACATCACGGGTGTTCAGATCTCTTCTGCGACTAGTGCGAGTGTTGTTGACCAACTCCATTTTAGAGAAGTTGGCAACAATTCGTCTACGTCGGCGAGCCCCTGCTCCAGCCCTTCTACTTCGTCATCTGCCGAAGATCAGGCCAGATACGTCTCCGAGTTCTCTGACTCCTGTTACTGGGAGACCGACCTTTACGACATGATCGACATCAGCGGACTCCTGCAAGACACGTCCTCCGAGGTGGAGGACGCTCTCCGCTTTGTTGACACACTTGACGCATCTTCCTCTTCCTCAGATGAGTATGGTTCACCGGCACCATCCTCGGTGAGCTATTCACCACCCCTCCGCGTCAATGAATGGCGAGATGTATTGAATTGAGTCACTGTCAAGCCTCATGGTCTGGCTTTCTGTTTCCATTGGTCTTTTTGCAGTCGAACTTGTAGATCGACGGAGATCAAGCATTTCACTAGCTCTCATTTTAGATAGAGCGAGTGGTCATAGCCATGGCCTTGATGCTTTACATATATTCTTTTCGTGCAAACCGCTGTGTACAAATTTTGATTTTGCATCCTTCTACCGAAGTTTAGAGTATCTGTTGTAGACGTATGTAGCTTAGTTTCCTTCAAAGTTCTCTTAGATAGGGTGAACAGCGGCATTCTGTCAAATGGAGTACTCATTAACTAGAGTCTTCATGTCGAACATTTCCTGGCACGTTTTAGGCTCTTTGAGCTGCCAGGTAAGAGCCTCCGAACTTTATTGAGATGTATATTAACACATGTATCTGCATAGATCGGTATTACATAAGGTCTATATAAATATGGTAGGTACAATGGTGACGATAGGATCTCTTCAACTCGAAGAGTTAGCTTTTCAATGTTGACACTGTACTGTGCATCAGATGTTCCCAGTATCTAAGGCTGCCTCGTTGCGTACATAAATAACGGTGGCCCCTTTCTGTTGAACTATGTTGTTGACTGGTAGGACGTTCGTTTCCTCGTCCTTTGTTTGTCTGAAGTGGGTCCAAATATGTCCTTCAATAAAATGCAGTTTGTTATCAGATTCAGTTTGTACAGTTGATTGGTTTCACACATGAAGCCATCCGTGGTTGTCTTTGTGGGCTGCTGCTGCTTCTCTTGCAGCACATGTAATCTGGGAGTGTTTCAGTCTGTTAAACATTGCCCTAGAGCTGATATGCCTTCGGGACTAGGCTTGGTTCTGTTTTTGGTGCACATTTCCAGGTTGCTCATTGTCAGCTAGCAATGTATCTGATTCTTGCACTTAACCATGTCACTCTTGATGTGCCTTTCATTGCAACGACTTGAAACGGTCGGGTTCTCGCTGCTGTTTCAGCTTGATTTTGATCAGAAGTGAAATGCTGACGGTGTTGTGGAAGTTTTGTGCACAAGTGACAATAATCTTGATCTCATCAGCTTAGAATTGCACCTCGGAAGAGCTGCTGTCCCTGCAGAGTGGCATTCATGCGTACAAGATACGGCAGCTATGGGCTAAACTTTCAATGAAAAAGCACTAGCATCTAGTGAAAAGGTTTCTGGCTTACGAGAATTTTTAATTTTCTCAATCCAGACACGTTGGGGAAGTATTTCGTGCGACTCGTATTGATGCTAAAGTAGCTTGTTACAACTTTCAGACGAAAACACAAGCTTGTCAATTATTCTAGTTGATCTGAAAGCACTTTACAGTTGGAAATTGTGACTGCATTCAATGCTTGGGGAAAGGTAAAGTGCTACTATGTCCGTAACGCTTCACTCATTTCATATATGATAGACGGGGCAAAAGTGCTTGTAAGATGACATAGTAACTATGGTTGGTTGTTCTAATACCACCCACTGCCTCAAAATCAATTAGTAGATTCCCCAAAATCGATCAGTAGCTTTCCTAAAACCGGTCAGGCCTGATTCCTAGATTGTGAAAAAACAGATGTATCTCATTTGTACATTGGAGCATGTGATCGGTTTTGGGTCAGAGGTTGCTTTGCACTTTGGAATTCTGAAATCCTTTTTCGAAGCCAGTCATATTTTAGGCTTAAGTTGGTGGTTTTAGGGCACTTGACCATAGAACGGTACAATTGTAAGGTTTTTTCCCATTTCCAACTATGAGATTTTAATCCTTAAATTCATCATCATAAACCATCTTTAAGTAGCATTTTGAGGAAAATTTTAGAGATGATGCAAGAATAAAAATTGTAGACTTTGAATTTTAGATTCTATTGGTAAAATTTGATTCAATAATATTGTTGTCAACATTTTATTATAATATTTGAAGTTTACAAGAAAGAAGTCCTTTCCAAATTGAATTACAAACTATATTTCTATATTTTTGATTTGTTGATATGGATTTTAAATGAGAAAATTCTAACATGGCATTTTTTAATTGAATTTTTTTTTTTGTTGCTCAACTTGTAAATCCTCAAGAATATACATAAAAACTAAGATGTGTTATAATCTGTAGGCTTTGCAACATTACTGAAGATTTGTTCAGTAAAAAGAATTAAAATCATGATGTTTAGACCTTATCCATACAATTCAATTGCCAAGCATAATTCTATATTCTTATAAAATGAATTAAAAAGAATTTGGCTTTGAAATTCACCAAGAATATTACATGAAGTTTTAAGACCTTAATATTCAATCAAAATTGTGAAAAACACGCAATTTATTAAATTATACAAAAAATATTTTGGATTATAGAAACATCATCATTGTTTTTGAATAGTGAATTTCTCAGCACTATGATAATGTTGAAGTGTTCTATTTTGTATATTTGAAACAAGTGGAATTTTACTCTAATTTCCAAAACTCTAATTGGGTTATAAAGTAGGTTTCATTTTTTGCAAAGTGAAAAATTAGTTTTCTAAATAGTGAATTTTAAAATTCAGATAGATCATGAAGAAAGATAATGACTAGAAAACGGTTGTTCAAGAACTTTGAGATTAAATCTATGACCTTGTTATTTTTTGAGAACCATTTATGAACAAAATTTGACACAATTCACATAATTTAACGTATTCAATTTTAACCTAGCAATACCAAATCCATTTGTTGAATAAGACAATTACTTCATAAACTATTAACTAAGAATCTTTGGTGGTCAAAAGTTTAAACAAATATTTGAGTAAGTATTAGTATCCAGTGAGCCAATATATTTGTTAGAGTGATATTGTTAATTTTCATTCTTTGTAATGGATTAAAAAAAAATTGATTTTTTATTTTTATTTTTTGAAATTTTAGTATATTCGTATCTTTTATCAAATAATAATAATATTTTAGTCTTTAACCCCTCAAGTTGAAAGGCCTCAAAACTGCCAAAAACCATCAAAACTACACTCTTTCAATACAAGGTGTAAGTTTTTAAGTTTTGATGTATTCTGGGAAAACTAACTGTAGGATCTAGTACATTACTTGTACATGTATATGTACTCCAAAAATAAGATTCAAACTCCTTATCCTTTGTGAGATCGTAACGTTGTAAGTTGGAAAAAAAAAAAAAAAAATCCTTGTTGCAAAATGAGTTTCAAGTATTTTGTGAGTTAAAAAAAAAACAATTTCAAAAGCAAATTGGATGTGAGGCTCTTCAAAATCTTGTTCTAAGATGGTTAGAAATATGTTCATGCACTTTTTTCCCTCATACGACCTATAAAACCTAAAGAAATGCTTGATTTTTCACATGGATGTATGCTGAAATTCAAATACAAAGGATGGTCTATGATAGTAAAAAAAGGAGACAGAGAGATATTGGATTGAAAATCCGAGCAGTGAAATCATGCCTTCAAATTGTATTTACATGTAGAAAAAACAATACTTGGAAAAAAGTAAGATCTCAATTTTTGGTAAATTTTTGAAGTTCCTGTGATCTAATTAATTTTGGGCAGATTTTGAGCATATATTGTACTTTTGGGCAGATTTCAACATGCCCGAATAGTGTTTCCAAACTTTGACTGCGGATATCTCATAAGATATGAAGAATTTTGAAGTATGAATGGTCTTGTTAGAAAGATATGATAATTGTCTATACTGTGCCAAAATTACAACTTCATACTTTAAAAAGTGACTTATGGAAAGCCTGACTGGATCCTAAATCATACCCTTTTTGTTGAGTTGATGCTTTAGGGATTAATACTATGAAGAATACAAAATAATACATTGATAGCTAACTATATACATTATATTGCATCAATTTATTCTCTCATTTTTTAACCAAGATACATTTTAATAAAAAATTGAACAAGTAAAAAAAAAAAAATCCAAATTATTATATAATAAATGTCATTGTTATTATAGAGGTTTGAAGGTTGTGCATTTATTTAGAATATTATACTAACTTCTTAATGGTTTTGCCTTAAGATCATAATAAATAAAAGCATATGTCTATATAATTTTTGGTATCATTATAGATTATAAAAGGTGATATACAATTGCTATCAACGAAGTAATTACAAGTCCTTTATGGATCTATAAATGCACATACTTTGATCTTGAATACTATGATGGATCATTGATTATACATTAGAATCTATTAAAAAATACTAATTTAAAAATACAATATTTTTATTCAAAGTGTTGTGACGTTCTATTTTTGTCAATAATTTATGATTGTTTCTAGGATAGAAGTACCTTTTCTATAGACTAATAGACAGTTAACTTTTCACAAGATATAAAGATTGTACTTTCTTTGTGTTATCATTCATTTTTTGGAAAAAATCTTCAGCTTTTTACTTGCACTTCATGATGTTGGTTCATACATGCGATTAGAACATCAAGCTTACAAACTTTTATGAGTATGTGCATTTTTTAAAAGTGTAAATACAAAATTTTCTGAAGAGTATATTTGGATTTGTTTAATCAAATAATGACACAATTTCTTCAAATTTAGCTTATTATTAAATAATGTCACAATTTCATCGCTCTTAGTTAGCAATTACGCTACCTTGGATACCAAGATTGAAATTATTTTTATATGCTCAAAATTGCATTGTGTAGTGGATGGAAGCAAAGCAGCTCTTTCTCCGAGCAATATTGTTGGCTTCACTACTAAAAATGGACAGATTCAAAGGCTTCTATTGATATTCTACTCCATTGTAGAGAAAAGCAATTGATTCCTCTTTGATCTATTATAACCTTCAAAGATGTATAGGATTGATTAAATAACTCTACAAGAAATCAAACTGGCTTCTTAATTTCATCTAGATAAACAACTTTGTCATCTGATTATGTCAAAATCCAATTTAATGATAGTCTTTTTGGAATTGTGGTAGGCTGCATTCTAAAATGCTGCCATATGCAATTGCATGTTCTAGACTCTCAACAAGTCAATTTACTTCTTCAACATTTGACATGTTCCTTAAGATGTTGGTTCATACACAAAGCCTACAAGCATCGACTTTTGATCTTTTTGTATACGAACCATAAATACATTGATTTAACATGTGACTGCGATTTGTAAATGATAAAAAAATTGATTCTTCCATCACAATCTTTTTTGGGGGAATTTTTTGGAACAACATAAGAGTGCACCTCATTGCCAAAAATATCCATCTAGCAAGAGTGGTTGGGTTAAGATTCAAACCATTGATCTATGTAGAATGCTGAAAAACAGGCTCCATCATCTGGTAGTTTGGAATCATTCCATACCCATTATAGTCCCTTTTATTACAAGTTTACTAGATTTGTTGTCATTAAACAATTTATATAAGAATCAAACATCAAACATGCAAAACCAAACACATAGACATTAGTACAATTTATTTTATTTATCCAGAATTGCATGTTTAGTGCATTCAAAAAAATTCTAGTGACACAAATTATTATTTTTTATAACATGTGAAACATAATATTATTTGTATAATCACCAAACATTTTTTAAAATGAAACATTGCTATGTAATTTGTGCAAATTTGAGTATACAAATATAATACATGTGCAATCTATGATCTATTAGCCTCATTGTATAGTTCTTATCAAACCTAGATAAAGGAAGCTAACAACATCTTATCATCATTTCTATTATTGAATTTGCTCAACTTTTCCAATTTTACAATTTTTTTCTCAATTACTAGCTTCTAAAAGATGAAGCTTGATATCATCACCATTGAAAAACTAAAAATATAAGTGCTTTACTCCTATTCTTAAAGACTTGTATGTGCAAAGGATTCTTCTTTCTATTGCATGTCAAACTATAATTTCTATCTATCAATCAATTTAATATATTATATTTAATAACCTTGTTGCCTCTATCTTGATCTTTATGTGTAAGGCTTATTGAAGGAGCATCAATTTTAGAATAAGATATATTAAATATTCAATAAGAATTAGGAAAACCTATAAAACATTATACATCATAAATTGTAGATGGAGTTATTCAATCAACTATAGTTTGTATTTTCTTTGGGTCCATAGATACACCAATATTAGATACTATATATAAAAAAAACTCAACTTGTGATTGATAAAATTCACATTTTTCCAACTTGGCATACAATCGGATATCACAAAGTTTATTTAATACCATGCTTATGTGTTTCTTATGATCTTCTTTATTTTTTGGATAAATTAAAATATCATCAATATAAGTAACAACAAAATAATCTAGGAATTCTCAAAAAACATCATTCATAATATGTTGAAAATTGAAATACTTCAGAAGGCATTGGTTAATCCAAAAGGCATGACATTGTACTCAAAATTAACATACCCGGCTGGAAAGGCCGTGTTCCATCTGTGAACTAAATTATACGCTCTACGTAAATCAATTTTTGTTTAAATTTTAGCTTGTTGTAATTGTTCAAGAAGATTTGGTATCAAAGGTAAAGGATAACAATTTTTTATCATTAGCTTATTAAGGCCACCAAAATCCACACATATATGTAATGTGTACCATCTTTTTCCTTTACAAATAGTATAGGTGCCCACTTTGGTGACTTTGAATGCTCAATAAATTTTTCTCTAAGGTTTTAGTCAATATATTCCTTGACTACAATATTCAAATGTGGAATGTTCAATAGTATCATAATCATGTTCAAGTACAAGTGTCCTTCGTTTCCAATCTATTTTCGGCTCATATAATTCCAACCAGTTCTGGCCTAGGATTATACAATTGTTTGGTGACTTAATTAATTAAAGAGCGCTACCTTGCACCTAATCTGTTGATTGAAAAATTTAATGGCTTTGTCTCATGGGTAACTATATCTGATTCAATGGTTTAACCATCTACAACCTCTACTTGTGCTGGTGTATTTCTAATCCTAGTAGGCAACTCATACTTTTGTATAAAATGAAAATTAATGAAAGAAGCAGTAGCTCCAGATTCTACAAGATTATATACTTCAATCTCCTTGTCATTTTCTAAAACTTTTACAGGCAATAAAAAACATGGTACAAGATCAGATGTTATTGAGGAACCTTGTTGTGTAACATGAAGAGTGTTCAATTGTAAGGTCCCTGCTAAGATTGAACGTCTACGTTTTGTGAGTCTGCTAATATATTGAACTTAGCTCCTTGAAAGCGTTGTCTAGTTGATTTCTTAAAACGATTTAAAGCCTTATGTCTTGGCTCTCCACAGTATAAACATAAAACCTTCTTTCCACCTACAGGCTTTTTCTTCCTGTGGTAGAATTGATGTACCTAAAACCGCAAACTTAAGGATTTTGAGCCTTTTTTTTCAGGGTTATTTTTGGGGTATAATTTTTCCATGTAGAAAATTCATTTTCTAATATAATGCAATTTTTTTCAAAATTTTCTTTCTAATACTGAAATAGATACAAATTTTTAAACACAAAAGTACTTCGTGTTCCAAAACTAATATGTAGAGTTTTCCATTATCACACCTAGCTGGTACTAATTTTCACTCATGATCCGACCCAATAAACACCAGTTTTTTGACTGTTTGATTGGTCAATTTGAATTGAGTGTTTTGACAATGCTAGTTCAGCTTAGTTGCGATTATAGGAAGACAATTTGAATTGAGTGTTCTGACAATGCTAAATCAGCCTAGTTGCGGTTATGGAGAGACCTGCAGGTTGATTATGAGGGTGTTGGTGGATTTAGGTACATCAGCCCTAAATGGGTGGAATCTTGTAGCATCTACTTCCATTAGATTGTCTAATGATATATTATCATTTATAGTTCTTCAAGCTGTTGGTGCCATGGATACCGTCTGTTGCAGATTAAGCCTATTATCCAGCTTTTCTTGTCTACGTAAAAGTAGTTGATCATGACACCAAATTGCTTGAGTTATAGCTTCTAATAAAGTAATAGCATCAGGCAGGGTTAACAATAAATCCTTGTTTTCTACTTTTAACCCATAAAGGTCCAGGAAACCCAATTTGGGTTTTTGCTGTTTCGGGCAGCCTAATTGAAGAGGTTAAAAGTAATATTTTTGCCTAATATTTTTTGTTGGATGCTTCCTTTACCGCAAGGTGTACGTGGTAAAATTTTCAAAGTCAAATTCCAATTTTAGAACCTTAATCAAGAAATTTTAGGTTTCAAGTCCAAAACGGGCACTTTAAAATTAGGTTTTTTTCAAAATTTCTTTAGAAGGGCAGCCTCCAAAATTTATATGAACAAGCTTCAAAGTTTTCTGTAATTTTACAATTTTTCCTTTCAAAAATTGTCAAAATTTGAGATTTAGGAATTTTTCAGTTTTCTTTTCTTCCAAAATTTACAAACTCATAGATGTAAATTTTCACTGTTCACTTTTTTTCCAAACCAAAAACATTTAATGTTATTTAAGTTTTACAATATTGACGATTTTATACCTATTTTTGGAAAATAATTTGCATGAAGGCCAAAAACTCAAAATAAGTCTTCAAACTTTTGCATGGAGGTGCCCAACTTAGTTACCTACATGGAAAAAAATATGAGCAAAATTTTTGGGTAACAATCATCAAGTCTCCCTTAGCACCATTTAGACTATGCCTTTTGAGGATAGCCAAAAAAAAAAACAGTAAACTTTGGACGTTATAATCTCACAAATGATAAAGATCCAACAGTTGAAATTTGGCATGGTGTTAGTGCAAGTAGTCTGGTTGAAGATCTTATGGTTGGAAATACCAGAAAAGCAAATTTTATTGGAAACATACATCAATTTCCATACAGTGGTCAAAATCTGCAGTTTTCAGTTTTGGAAGTGCCAAAACACCTTGGACCTTTAGGGGTTAATCTCCATTAAAATTGTTGAAGCAATGCAATATTTATTTTCCAATCCACATCACCAAACAATTGTCTAAATTCTGAAGCCGCATTGATTGACACTGATTGTGAACCTTGACGTAATTTTTTTATTTTAGAGTCTGCAATCTTTCTCTTATCAACCTTTCCAAAACATGCTATGAATTCTTCCATGAAACCCTCAAAATCATTTAGCAATGGAGAATTTTTTTCCAACAATGGAGAAAACCATGCCAAAAGCAATTCTACTTAGAAGGGTATCTACCAAACCGACTAGTGAAGATGAAATTGGATAGAGCAAAGGTTGCATAAGAATAAATAACCCAATTTGATTGACAAATCCACGAAACCTTGAACAAACTCCATTAAACTTCTCAGGTAAACTTAACTTGGCTTTTAAAGTTTGACCTAAATGATGTATTTATTAAAGGAATTTGATCTTGCTTTAATTGTTTGATAGCATCACGGAGTTCTTCATTTTCTTTTCCTAATCTTTGTAATACCTCCTCAATTTCCAAGATCTTAGATGCTTCTGACATTAGAGATTTCAATAAAATCAAAATTTTTATTTAGTCTTGTCAAACTGTTGAGGACACGATTGAGGCAACAAGGTTATTAAATATAATATATTAAATTGATTGATAGAAGGAAATTACAGTTTGACATGTAATAGAAACAAGAATACTAGGACTTCAAGAATTGTGTTGACAAGACTAAAGACACTGCATGTTCGTCCTTTCTTTCTATAGCTCTCAATTTGGTCAATTCCTTTTTATTCCCAAGGATA
Source organism: Ceratodon purpureus (assembly GCA_014871385.1). Taxonomy (NCBI): domain Eukaryota; kingdom Viridiplantae; phylum Streptophyta; class Bryopsida; order Pseudoditrichales; family Ditrichaceae; genus Ceratodon; species Ceratodon purpureus. The sequence continues at coordinate 22,827,719 of CM026421.1, forward strand.
TTAAGTATGTCTAAAGCTAATGTGGTTCATGACAATATGTAATGTGTGCACAAATATGAGTGTCTTAAACTTAAGAAGGAGGAAAAAGGTGGGGGAGGGGAGAGGGGCGCAAGGATAAGGGGGTTCATATGGAGAGAACAATTATAAAACATGGTGTAGTAATAAAAGCCATCCATGAACAAGAAGACATACAAAAGATCATACAAAAAATTTAAAACAAAGAAAATGTGTGGTTTGGTGACAAATGTCAAATGTGTCACTGGTCAATTATAGTAGAAGAAATCCATCAAACTTTCTTAATTGCATGGCAATCTCCACTAGGTATCAATATTAATTCATTAGGTATATAGGAACTTCACTTAATTTTAAATGATAAAATTAAGTAATAGGCATTCAAGGTAATGCATAGCCATTGAAAATGGGCCTTGTATGAGGAAAGAATTTGTAGTGATAGGAGAGCCAAATACAAAAACATGGGATTTTCTAAAAGGGTGGATGTATGCATGGTTGAGTGGACCACTTTTTAAGTCACAATGACGTTTTCAGCATGACCTTCGAATTGCAAGGCCTTCTAATGATTATCTATTCCTTCATAGGGGCCATAAGTTTGAACATAGATTCTCAACTTGATTACAAAGATATTTTTATAATTATATTTAGGATAGCTTCTTAATATAAAGAGTTGGGGACTTTTAAAATGGTAGTATGGACTATGGTCAGCTCCATATAGAATGGTATATGTGCCATTTTGAGTAAACAAATGATTTTGTTATTGTGTTAAAGACTCACTATATGTTGTAGGATGGTTTGAAGTACCTATAGATGCTGTCTTCTAGAATGATATTGTTTTTAAAAGTGGACTTATGGACTTTTAAAGGGCCTGAATTACATCAAATTCTAAAAAGTCCATAAGGAATTAATAGTTGTTTTTTTCTCCCCCCAAAAAATGGAATAGTGAATGTTTCCTACATCTATATGTGGGCTCTGTAATGAAACTAGAATTTGGTGTTTGGAACATTTGCTGTTCTAAGGCACAGTCCTGTTTGGCTGATGGAGCAAACTAGATAATAAACATCGTATGTCAATGAATGGATGTAGGGTTTCACGAATGGATGTATGGTTTGGGAAACGGCTGGCGCACTTGAAGTTTGCACACCTTTTCGAGGCAGCCACTCTCTTCTTACCATACGCTCACTTCCATTGCAGCAAGTTGATTCGGCTATGGCGAAGTTCAATCTTGTACATACAAGCTATGGTTTCTTACGTACAATGTGATTCTATGGCTTGTTGAAACCGTTTCCATTGCTTTTGCTTAAGAATGGCTTCGAATGTTTTGTGAAGTTGAATGTCTTAGGGTTTCAGATGTGTGCACTTGTTACTAGATCTATTGACGTTTTTTTTTTTGTAGCAGCTTCAGTTTCATAGGGTCAAGGTTTACAAACTGTCAAGGACAGTAGTGCTTGTTATCATCTTGTTTTCGTGCCTTTTGTTGTCTGCTCCATTTTGTGTGGTTTAGAAGTTGTTCAGGGTTTAAACGGCAAGGGTAGAATGAAGTCCTTCCTTTGTTTCTCGAGATACCAATGGAAAGCCAAAGAGCCAGAGAAAGGAGGGTTGGTGTTAAGCGCACTAGTCCTACCGAGAGAGCAGAGTTGGAACTACGGAGAGAAAAAGATAAAGAGCGGCAACTTTTGTGTAGGCTTCGTAAGAGAGAGTCATTGGCCCAGACGCAAGAAGAGAAACGAATGCTTCTCGAGGAAGAACGTAGAATTGCGTCAGATCATAGTAGTTTCTCGTTGGAGGTGGTTAATAGGCAAGAGGTGCAGCGTGATGCAGCAACCATTCCAAAGTGTGTGACCACTACCTTGGCAAAACACCTAGATGGTCGCCACAAAGAAGCAGTCTTAAAGGCTTTGTGGTCTAATCCCATCACAACTACACCTTTGCCAGAAGCGAAGAGGATGTCTTTGCAGGCTAAAGCTACGGAGAATATAGTTAATGGCCTTGTACAGTCTTTAGCAGAGGTGAAAAATGCAAAGAATAGAGCACAATTAGTTTCGAAGCATGCCATCGTCACTGCTGTTGTCAGTTCAGGAGGCTCAAGCTCTGCACGATAGACAACCCGCTTACTGAATGTTCATCACCGTAATGTGACTTCTGCTGTGCAATGCCGAGCTAGTATGGCAAGTACTAAGCATATCTTGTGAACTCTTCTGTTCAAAAACGAAGGAGTGATGCTACCAGCGAGCTTGTCAAGGCCGAAGTGATTGCTTGGTGGATTGGACAAACAAAGCCTTCACCAAATCGGAAGGAAGTGGTCAAAAAGTGAGTCGCACCAGGTGTCCACGAGCAACACTATACTCAGTACTTACTTGAATCTCAGGTATGCAATCCTAAGAACTATTTGCAAGTTTTCTTGTTGTATTGATGATTGTTACGTACCTTACATTCATGGAATTGGTGGGACTTAGTGAAAGACCAGGGAATGAACTTGCAGGGGCTTTTAGGATCAAACCAGAGTGTTATTGAGTTTCCATATGTTTGTATGGTAAGGGATGTATTATATGTGTGTGCATGACAATAGTGTAGGACTTTTAGGGACTCCAGTAGTCCTTTCATGGAATGCAATAAATGTTCAGCACAATATGTTTGTACTTATATGTATTAGTTTGGAGTATGCTAGAACTGGATAGCAATTTCTAGTGAGTCCTCTTGTACTTGCAAGAAGTTGGAAATCACTTTTAAGCATTGAGTTAGTTCTGGGTACACGTAGCAACTGTAGGTGAGTATAGATACTACTATGGAGCACAATACTAATTATTATGCAGTGTAACAGGTGTCCATATGGAGTATTGATAAGATGTCGTGCATGTACAGATGGAGTTCTAATTGCGTTTTAGCCTTTAGGTCAACCTATCCCCAGATAATTATTAGTAAGCGGATGTTTGATTCATTTCAAAGATATTTTGTTAGAAGACTGAAGGATTAAAATGTATGTTGCTGCATTTATCCTGTAGAAATGGAAGAACTTTGGGTGGGATTTAACTACATACAAGCTTGGTCTCGAATTCATTCAAAAACTGCTTGTGAATGTCAGTGTGAGGTCTCTGAGTCTTTAACAGGAGAGAGTCTTTGTTTTGCTGAATCGTCCACTTTTGTTGGTGTAACTGCCATGGCCGAATCTATTATGTGCCCAAAAAGTGATCACAACCAATGGCACAAAAGAGAATGTTTCTTTGGAGAATGTGAAAGTTGTGGAGTAGGCTTTTTCCTTCTCTGCCCCACTGAGGAAGATGGAACCTTGGTTCACAAAGTGAAGTGGAAGCGATCATTCTCATTGGAGAATATTACCACCAAAAAACGGGAGTTAAAAAAGAAACTGACGTTGGTATACAAAGAGACTTCTACTGCTGAGCTGGTAAGTTATCTAAAACCAAAGCTCCAGGATTTTAGTGCATATTACGTGGGATAAGGAATCCTGCATCTGATCCTACATATGAAAGCACAAAAAACATAATGCAATATTATTTCTACATTAGGGGGTAAGCACGGTAAAGTGGACCAGTAAGTGCAATGTGTGATCACTAGAAAGTGAATATGAAATGTGCTGTTTTTTAAAGATCAAATCTGATTTTGAGCATTTTGGTGTAGCTTTTGAGCATTTTAGTCACTTTCTAAGGTGTCATAAGGTATCTTACAGGCATCTCCACAAGAGAAACATCTTTGATTGAAACTTAATTTGACCACTAGTTCTAAAGGATGAAAATGAACTTTTCCAAAGTTTTGATTTCTTCATTTGGGGCCCTCTATTGTCTTTAGAAGATGTTTTTTCCAATTTGAAAAAAAACGTTCGGTGAAGAAAAACTTACTAAAAGTACCGGGGAAGTGATCCTTCTAAAAACCATCCTTGCAACACTTTTGGAACCCTAAACCAATTAATGAGTATATGAATTGACTATTTTAGAATACCTCTTAAACATACAGAGAGCCCCCCTTCATCAAAAGTGATTTTCAGATAGTTTTTTATTCTTTTCTAGCCACTTTCAAATGCTCACATTCACTTTGCTTGGATTCAAAGCCCTCATACAAAAACTTAAAAGTGTCTACTTTGCATGAAACTTTTCCAAGTTGTACAAAAACAAGTTGAGATTCTATATCAACAAAAAAATTTGACTTCAATAACATTTTCCCATCACTTTTGCATAATTTTAGCAAAAGGGCTGAAACTGACAAATAGTTAAGCACTTCTTTGGTACACTTTACCATGCTTCCACCCATTAGTGATCACAAGAAACATGATAGCTACCTTGTGCCACACTGTTTGGAGTTACACTGGGATAGTGTTGTAGAAAGTGGATTCACACCTAAAAATCATTGGATTTGGTCGAATGGTTGTGTAGGCGAGTTTAAAAGCCAAATTCCATGGTATTTTGTTAGCAAGTATCCAGCGATTACTAACGGGTGTAATTGTATGTGGAGCTTCTTTAGATCGGGCCATGGGAAGGGCCCTCACGATGGGGTAGGGGCTGTACTGAAACGGTACATTCAAATTGCACAGTTGGATGTGAATGGGCCTCCACTGCTGAATGCTGAGACAGTCGTAGACTTCCTAATATGCAACTCAGTGAAAGGCTACAGTCAGCATACGGTGATAGAACGCCTGTAAGTCAAACCTTATGGCGCATATACAATGATGAAGTTGATAGGGTAACTGAGTACCATTGTGAGCCTATAGTTGGCTGCAATGGTTGCAGAGATTTTCATTTTGTTCGTTCAGCAGGTGCAATGGATGTCAATAAGTCGTGTGTGCAGAAATTGGCCTACTTTTGTGCTGCTTGCATTGAATGTAAATGGGGGGATTGAGTAAACATCGCTTGGGCTCAAGACTGGGAGGTCGAGATACTCGTTGTGGGTGCACCAGGTTATGTTCGGGCTATTGTAAATGCTCAGTTCAAGGAAGATGATTGGGACAAATTTGGCTGTAATGGGGAGTATTTTTCCTTAATTACTGAGCTTGGGGATAACTTTGCCATTGTTGCCACCCTTGACAACGAGGAAAATGTTGATTTTTACTTACTTGTGTGTTGAAAGCAACTTTACACATGCAGAAAGGCTTTCTCATGCCCTTGGGGTGAGTCCTTTGAGCCCGGAGACTCTGTAATTCAGGGTAGATACTACCAAAAATACGGCACTAGAGCTAACACTTATGTGTATTTAAAGAAATCTCAAAAGGCTCACGTGCATGTCAAAAATATTAGAGCCACTAAGTTTCTAATGATTATTGCTGACCATTGTGTTTTATTAAACCAGATTGTATATAAATTGCCTAAGAGTGTTGAAGAGGCAATACTCGAATATGTGTAACCTGATTGCACAAACCGTTAGGGAAAATTTGAGGTCACAAAAGGGCCCCTTAAGACAGCCGTGGTTAGGTGAAATGGCTGCCCAAAGGCCCCTCTGTTGTTGCCTGCAGATGCCAGAAATAGTGCCCTCAGAGTTAACCCCTAAAAATCGAGGAAAGCCAAGATGGCTTGTTGTGATTTCGGGCTGCCAAGATGAAGCGGTTAAAAATAATATTTATGCCTATGATTTTTATTGGATGTTCCCTATTGTGCAATGTATATTTGGTAAAATTTTCAAAGCCAAATTCCAATTTTAAGACCTTCATCTAGGAATTTTAGGTTTCAAGTCCAGAACGGGCAACTTAAAATTAGGCTTTTTTTATTTATTTTTTGCTTAAAATATGTTCATAACCAAATCACCACTAAAATTCCAAAGAGTCCTAAGTCAAAAAATATACCAATTTTACAAGGGCAGCCTCCAAAATTACAAAGACAAGCTTCAAATTTTTAAATTATTTCTTTCAAAATTCGTCAAGACTTGAGATTTTGAAATTTTTCAAAAATGGTTTTGCCCAAAAATCAAAAATTTATAAAGGCACATAACCACGGTTTCGATTTTTCTAAATCAAAATATACGTAACGTCATACATGTTTTACGATATCTACGTTTTTAGACTTGCTTCTAGAAAACAATTCTTATGAAGGTTCTAAAAAAGGAATGAGTCTCTAAAGTTTTTCATAGAGGTATCCAACTTGATTACCTACATGGAAAAAAATATAAGCAAAATGTTTGGGGTAAAAATCTTCAACTCACCCTTTGCACCATTTTGAATATGTCATTCGACCAATGCCCAAAAACGTTTTGTTGCAACTTTGAATGTTATAATCTTTAAGATGGTAGACATCCAATTGCTGAAAATTTTATTAGTACTTCTGAAGAAGGTTATATACAAGACCTTACGGTTAGATGTCTAAAAACAGCAATTTTTTATGGTCCAAACCGTTGTGCCCACAAGGTGATCAAAAATGGCTGTTTTGGGTTAATGAACCTCCAAAACCAGGTGGATTTTTAGAGTTTAAGATGAGTGTTCACTGACGCTGACCTAACTAGGGTTGAATGGTTGAATACTTAGACTGTACTAAAGGGTAACTCCTTCCTTTAATGCAAAGCTAGAAGTCCCTACTGACATGAGTAGCAGGGCTCGGGATGTGTGCTGAGCAGCTGACACTCTTTCAAATCAACCCATACGCACTTCTCGAGGTGATTGGTTTGAACCCCCACGCCCGCAGCGTTGGCACCATTGGTGCCATCGTCAAAAGTGCACGGGCATCCCCCCCCTTTATTTTTTTCTCTTGTGCCAGTCCCAAAGGGCTAAGGCCTTTTGTGACCTCAAATTTCCCCTAATTTCCCTTCCAAATGTACAAAATATTGGAGGTTCTGTGCCTTGGCTTGTTCTTGGCGAGGCACCTTTTATTGGATCTTGCCTAGCGCGGGACCCTCTAATAGAAAAATTGAAAATGGAAATAAATATAGAAATTTCTTAATGTTTGACATTGTGAAGAATATGTATTGAACTCACATACTTGAAAATAAATTTTATCGTGACTGAACTAGATTCCATACAACTTCCATTTTCTTCATGTTCTACAAAACTTACACTTACGACATTACAATGCTGACCTCGTAATTGAATGAATGTTGCTCAATATGCCTTTGGCACATAAAATAAAAATTTGATTTCGTTTTCCAGTTTAAAACCACATGGATTCCTGAAGTACGCACAGGAAGATGCAAACTTGATACTATATAGATATGGAGTCGTTATTTAATATTGACTAATGTGGATTGCCAGGAACATTATAATGGCGCCACAAGAAGAACTAATTATTCTTTACACCATCTACGACTGGACAAAACTAAATCTACGATACATGTCACAAATGTCCGATTAATCCATGACTAGAATGGAGCCAAGTTCCAACGCAGAATGACGCCAAAATAAAAAGTAGTCCAGCTAGATACAATGGAAGGTATACTTCATGTGCAAGTGCTCAAAAAATCAAATTGAGCATCTAAGACAATCATGCACCAACATATCTTTTTAAACAAAAATGACTAGCACAAAAAAAACATACAATTATTTACACAACATACTTGTGTTTCTCAAAAAAATTCACTAAATCAAACAAATCTTTAAAGAATATACCTAGTCTATGCAGGGTGAGTTGAAGTAATAAAGTAGCAACACAAAATGGCCCCACTTGGCAATTCTACACCACTCATATGTAGCTTTTCTTCTTTATGCTAAGTCACATAAATCTCTAGGGGGTCTACCTAGTCTATGATGGGTGAGTTGAAGTAATTAATAAACATCACCAAATGGCCCCACTTGGCAATTCTACACCACTCATATGTAGCTTTTCTTCTTTATGCTAAGTCACATAAATCTCTAGGGGGTCTACCTAGTTGATGGTGGGTGAGTTGAGGTAATTAAGTTGCAACACCAAATAGCCCCACTTGGAAATTCTACACCACTCATATGTAGCTTTCCTTCTTTATGCTAAGTCACATAAATCTCTAGGGGGTCTACTAAGTGTATGATGGGTGAGTTGAGGTAATTAAGTAACAACACCAAATGGCCCCACTTGGCAATTTTAGACCACTCATACGTAATTTTTCTTCTTTATTAGCCTAAGTCATATAAATCCGTAGGGGGTCTACCTAGTCGATGGTGGGTGAGTTGAGGTAATTAAGTTGCAACACCAAATGGCTCCACTTGGCAATTCTACACCACTCATATGTAGCTTTCCTTCTTTATGCTAAGTCACATAAATCTCTAGGGGGTCTACTTAGTGTATGGTGGGTGGGTTGAAGTAATTAGGTAACATCACCAAATGGCCCCACTTGGCAATTCTACACCACTCATATGTAGCTTTTCTTCTTTATGCTAAGTCACATAAATCTCTAGGGGGTCTACTTAGTGTATGGAGGGTGGGTTGAAGTAATTAGGTAACATCACCAAATGGCCCCACTTGGCAATTCTACACCACTCATATGTAGCTTTCCTTCTTTATGCTAAGTCAGATAAATCTCTAGGGGGTCTACCTAGTCTATGATGGGTGAGTTGAGGTAATTAAGTTGCAACACCAAATGGCCCCACTTGGCAATTCTACACAACTCATATGTAGCTTTCCTTCTTTATGCTAAGTCACATAAATCTCTAGGGGGTCTACTCAGTGTATGGTGGGTGAGTTGAGGTAATTAACTAACAACACCAAATGGCCCCACTTGGCAATTTTAGACCACTCATATGTAATTTTTCTTCTTTATTAGCCTAAGTCATATAAATCCGTAGGGGGTCTACCTAGTCGATGGTGGGTGAGTTGAGGTAATTAAGTTGCAACACCAAATGGCCCCACTTGGCAATTCTACACCACTCATATGTAGCTTTTCTTGTTTATGCTAAGTCACATAAATCTCTAGGGGGTCTACTAAGTGTATGGTGGGTGAGTTGAGGTAATTAAGTACCAACACCAAATGGCCCCACTTGGCAATTTTAGACCACTCATATGTAATTTTTCTTCTTTATTAGCCTAAGTCATATAAATCCGTAGGGGGTCTACTAAGTGTATGGTGGGTGAGTTGAGGTAATTAAGTAACAACACCAAATGGCCCCACTTGGCAATTTTAGACCAGTCATATGTAATTTTTCTTCTTTATTAGCCTAAGTCATATAAATCCGTAGGGGGTCTACCTAGTCGATGGTGGGTGAGTTGAGGTAATTAAGTTGCAACACCAAATGGCTCCACTAGGCAATTCTACACCACTCATATGTAGCTTTCCTTCTTTATGCTAAGTCAGATAAATCTCTAGGGGGTCTACCTAGTCTATGATGGGTGAGTTGAGGTAATTAAGTTGCAACACCAAATGGCCCCACTTGGCAATTCTACACAACTCATATGTAGCTTTCCTTCTTTATGCTAAGTCACATAAATCTCTAGGAGGTCTACTAAGTGTATGGTGGGTGAGTTGAGGTAATTAAGTAACATCACCAAATGGCCCCACTTGGCAATTCTACACCACTCATATGTAGCTTTCCTTCTTTATGCTAAGTCAGATAAATCTCTAGGGGGTCTACCTAGTCTATGATGGGTGAGTTGAGGTAATTAAGTTGCAACACCAAATGGCCCCACTTGGCAATTCTACACAACTCATATGTAGCTTTCCTTCTTTATGCTAAGTCACATAAATCTCTAGGGGGTCTACTAAGTGTATGGTGGGTGAGTTGAGGTAATTAACTAACAACACCAAATGGCCCCACTTGGCAATTTTAGACCACTCATATGTAATTTTTCTTCTTTATTAGCCTAAGTCATATAAATCCGTAGGGGGTCTACGTAGTCGATGGTGGGTGAGTTGAGGTAATTAAGTTGCAACACCAAATGGCTCCACTTGGCAATTCTACACCACTCATATGTAGCTTTCCTTCTTTATGCTAAGTCACATAAATCTCTAGGAGGTCTACTAAGTGTATGGTGGGTGAGTTGAGGTAATTAAGTAACATCACCAAATGGCCCCACTTGGCAATTCTACACCACTCATATGTAGCTTTTCTTTTTTATGCTAAGTCACATAAATCTCTAGGGGGTCTACCTAGTCTATGATGGGTGAGTTGAGGTAATTAACTTGCAACACCAAATGGCCTCACTTGGCAATTCTACACCACTTATATGTAGCTTTTCTTCTTTATGCTAAGTCACATAAATCTCTAGGGGTCTACCTAGTCTATGATGGGTGAGTTGAGGTAATTAAGTTGCAACACCAAATGGCCCCACTTGGCAATTCTACACCACTCATATGTAGCTTTTCTTGTTTATGCTAAGTCACATAAATCTCTAGGGGGTCTACTAAGTGTATGGTGGGTGAGTTGAGGTAATTAAGTACCAACACCAAATGGCCCCACTTGGCAATTTTAGACCACTCATATGTAATTTTTCTTCTTTATTAGCCTAAGTCATATAAATCCGTAGGGGGTCTACTAAGTGTATGGTGGGTGAGTTGAGGTAATTAAGTAACAACACCAAATGGCCCCACTTGGCAATTTTAGACCAGTCATATGTAATTTTTCTTCTTTATTAGCCTAAGTCATATAAATCCGTAGGGGGTCTACCTAGTCGATGGTGGGTGAGTTGAGGTAATTAAGTTGCAACACCAAATGGCCCCACTAGGCAATTCTACACCACTCATATGTAGCTTTCCTTCTTTATGCTAAGTCAGATAAATCTCTAGGGGGTCTACCTAGTCTATGATGGGTGAGTTGAGGTAATTAAGTTGCAACACCAAATGGCCCCACTTGGCAATTCTACACAACTCATATGTAGCTTTCCTTCTTTATGCTAAGTCACATAAATCTCTAGGAGGTCTACTAAGTGTATGGTGGGTGAGTTGAGGTAATTAAGTAACATCACCAAATGGCCCCACTTGGCAATTCTACACCACTCATATGTAGCTTTTCTTCTTTATGCTAAGTCACATAAATCTCTAGGGGGTCTACCTAGTTGATGGTGGGTGAGTTGAGGTAATTAAGTTGCAACACCAAATGGCCCCACTTGGCAATTTTAGACCACTCATACGTAATTTTTCTTCTTTATTAGCCTAAGTCATATAAATCCGTAGGGGGTCTACCTAGTCGATGGTGGGTGAGTTGAGGTAATTAAGTTGCAACACCAAATGGCTCCACTTGGCAATTCTACACCACTCATATGTAGCTTTCCTTCTTTATGCTAAGTCACATAAATCTCTAGGGGGTCTACTTAGTGTATGGTGGGTGGGTTGAAGTAATTAGGTAACATCACCAAATGGCCCCACTTGGCAATTCTACACCACTCATATGTAGCTTTTCTTCTTTATGCTAAGTCACATAAATCTCTAGGGGGTCTACTTAGTGTATGGAGGGTGGGTTGAAGTAATTAGGTAACATCACCAAATGGCCCCACTTGGCAATTCTACACCACTCATATGTAGCTTTCCTTCTTTATGCTAAGTCAGATAAATCTCTAGGGGGTCTACCTAGTCTATGATGGGTGAGTTGAGGTAATTAAGTTGCAACACCAAATGGCCCCACTTGGCAATTCTACACAACTCATATGTAGCTTTCCTTCTTTATGCTAAGTCACATAAATCTCTAGGGGGTCTACTCAGTGTATGGTGGGTGAGTTGAGGTAATTAACTAACAACACCAAATGGCCCCACTTGGCAATTTTAGACCACTCATATGTAATTTTTCTTCTTTATTAGCCTAAGTCATATAAATCCGTAGGGGGTCTACCTAGTCGATGGTGGGTGAGTTGAGGTAATTAAGTTGCAACACCAAATGGCCCCACTTGGCAATTCTACACAACTCATATGTAGCTTTCCTTCTTTATGCTAAGTCACATAAATCTCTAGGGGGTCTACTAAGTGTATGGTGGGTGAGTTGAGGTAATTAACTAACAACACCAAATGGCCCCACTTGGCAATTTTAGACCACTCATATGTAATTTTTCTTCTTTATTAGCCTAAGTCATATAAATCCGTAGGGGGTCTACGTAGTCGATGGTGGGTGAGTTGAGGTAATTAAGTTGCAACACCAAATGGCTCCACTTGGCAATTCTACACCACTCATATGTAGCTTTCCTTCTTTATGCTAAGTCACATAAATCTCTAGGAGGTCTACTAAGTGTATGGTGGGTGAGTTGAGGTAATTAAGTAACATCACCAAATGGCCCCACTTGGCAATTCTACACCACTCATATGTAGCTTTTCTTTTTTATGCTAAGTCACATAAATCTCTAGGGGGTCTACCTAGTCTATGATGGGTGAGTTGAGGTAATTAACTTGCAACACCAAATGGCCTCACTTGGCAATTCTACACCACTTATATGTAGCTTTTCTTCTTTATGCTAAGTCACATAAATCTCTAGGGGTCTACCTAGTCTATGATGGGTGAGTTGAGGTAATTAAGTTGCAACACCAAATGGCCCCACTTGGCAATTCTACACCACTCATATGTAGCTTTTCTTGTTTATGCTAAGTCACATAAATCTCTAGGGGGTCTACTAAGTGTATGGTGGGTGAGTTGAGGTAATTAAGTACCAACACCAAATGGCCCCACTTGGCAATTTTAGACCACTCATATGTAATTTTTCTTCTTTATTAGCCTAAGTCATATAAATCCGTAGGGGGTCTACTAAGTGTATGGTGGGTGAGTTGAGGTAATTAAGTAACAACACCAAATGGCCCCACTTGGCAATTTTAGACCAGTCATATGTAATTTTTCTTCTTTATTAGCCTAAGTCATATAAATCCGTAGGGGGTCTACCTAGTCGATGGTGGGTGAGTTGAGGTAATTAAGTTGCAACACCAAATGGCCCCACTAGGCAATTCTACACCACTCATATGTAGCTTTCCTTCTTTATGCTAAGTCAGATAAATCTCTAGGGGGTCTACCTAGTCTATGATGGGTGAGTTGAGGTAATTAAGTTGCAACACCAAATGGCCCCACTTGGCAATTCTACACAACTCATATGTAGCTTTCCTTCTTTATGCTAAGTCACATAAATCTCTAGGAGGTCTACTAAGTGTATGGTGGGTGAGTTGAGGTAATTAAGTAACATCACCAAATGGCCCCACTTGGCAATTCTACACCACTCATATGTAGCTTTTCTTCTTTATGCTAAGTCACATAAATCTCTAGGGGGTCTACCTAGTTGATGGTGGGTGAGTTGAGGTAATTAAGTTGCAACACCAAATGGCCCCACTTGGCAATTTTAGACCACTCATACGTAATTTTTCTTCTTTATTAGCCTAAGTCATATAAATCCGTAGGGGGTCTACCTAGTCGATGGTGGGTGAGTTGAGGTAATTAAGTTGCAACACCAAATGGCTCCACTTGGCAATTCTACACCACTCATATGTAGCTTTCCTTCTTTATGCTAAGTCACATAAATCTCTAGGGGGTCTACTTAGTGTATGGTGGGTGGGTTGAAGTAATTAGGTAACATCACCAAATGGCCCCACTTGGCAATTCTACACCACTCATATGTAGCTTTTCTTCTTTATGCTAAGTCACATAAATCTCTAGGGGGTCTACTTAGTGTATGGAGGGTGGGTTGAAGTAATTAGGTAACATCACCAAATGGCCCCACTTGGCAATTCTACACCACTCATATGTAGCTTTCCTTCTTTATGCTAAGTCAGATAAATCTCTAGGGGGTCTACCTAGTCTATGATGGGTGAGTTGAGGTAATTAAGTTGCAACACCAAATGGCCCCACTTGGCAATTCTACACAACTCATATGTAGCTTTCCTTCTTTATGCTAAGTCACATAAATCTCTAGGGGGTCTACTCAGTGTATGGTGGGTGAGTTGAGGTAATTAACTAACAACACCAAATGGCCCCACTTGGCAATTTTAGACCACTCATATGTAATTTTTCTTCTTTATTAGCCTAAGTCATATAAATCCGTAGGGGGTCTACCTAGTCGATGGTGGGTGAGTTGAGGTAATTAAGTTGCAACACCAAATGGCCCCACTTGGCAATTCTACACCACTCATATGTAGCTTTTCTTGTTTATGCTAAGTCACATAAATCTCTAGGGGGTCTACTAAGTGTATGGTGGGTGAGTTGAGGTAATTAAGTACCAACACCAAATGGCCCCACTTGGCAATTTTAGACCACTCATATGTAATTTTTCTTCTTTATTAGCCTAAGTCATATAAATCCGTAGGGGGTCTACTAAGTGTATGGTGGGTGAGTTGAGGTAATTAAGTAACAACACCAAATGGCCCCACTTGGCAATTTTAGACCAGTCATATGTAATTTTTCTTCTTTATTAGCCTAAGTCATATAAATCCGTAGGGGGTCTACCTAGTCGATGGTGGGTGAGTTGAGGTAATTAAGTTGCAACACCAAATGGCTCCACTAGGCAATTCTACACCACTCATATGTAGCTTTCCTTCTTTATGCTAAGTCAGATAAATCTCTAGGGGGTCTACCTAGTCTATGATGGGTGAGTTGAGGTAATTAAGTTGCAACACCAAATGGCCCCACTTGGCAATTCTACACAACTCATATGTAGCTTTCCTTCTTTATGCTAAGTCACATAAATCTCTAGGAGGTCTACTAAGTGTATGGTGGGTGAGTTGAGGTAATTAAGTAACATCACCAAATGGCCCCACTTGGCAATTCTACACCACTCATATGTAGCTTTCCTTCTTTATGCTAAGTCAGATAAATCTCTAGGGGGTCTACCTAGTCTATGATGGGTGAGTTGAGGTAATTAAGTTGCAACACCAAATGGCCCCACTTGGCAATTCTACACAACTCATATGTAGCTTTCCTTCTTTATGCTAAGTCACATAAATCTCTAGGGGGTCTACTAAGTGTATGGTGGGTGAGTTGAGGTAATTAACTAACAACACCAAATGGCCCCACTTGGCAATTTTAGACCACTCATATGTAATTTTTCTTCTTTATTAGCCTAAGTCATATAAATCCGTAGGGGGTCTACGTAGTCGATGGTGGGTGAGTTGAGGTAATTAAGTTGCAACACCAAATGGCTCCACTTGGCAATTCTACACCACTCATATGTAGCTTTCCTTCTTTATGCTAAGTCACATAAATCTCTAGGAGGTCTACTAAGTGTATGGTGGGTGAGTTGAGGTAATTAAGTAACATCACCAAATGGCCCCACTTGGCAATTCTACACCACTCATATGTAGCTTTTCTTTTTTATGCTAAGTCACATAAATCTCTAGGGGGTCTACCTAGTCTATGATGGGTGAGTTGAGGTAATTAACTTGCAACACCAAATGGCCTCACTTGGCAATTCTACACCACTTATATGTAGCTTTTCTTCTTTATGCTAAGTCACATAAATCTCTAGGGGTCTACCTAGTCTATGATGGGTGAGTTGAGGTAATTAAGTTGCAACACCAAATGGCCCCACTTGGCAATTCTACACCACTCATATGTAGCTTTTCTTGTTTATGCTAAGTCACATAAATCTCTAGGGGGTCTACTAAGTGTATGGTGGGTGAGTTGAGGTAATTAAGTACCAACACCAAATGGCCCCACTTGGCAATTTTAGACCACTCATATGTAATTTTTCTTCTTTATTAGCCTAAGTCATATAAATCCGTAGGGGGTCTACTAAGTGTATGGTGGGTGAGTTGAGGTAATTAAGTAACAACACCAAATGGCCCCACTTGGCAATTTTAGACCAGTCATATGTAATTTTTCTTCTTTATTAGCCTAAGTCATATAAATCCGTAGGGGGTCTACCTAGTCGATGGTGGGTGAGTTGAGGTAATTAAGTTGCAACACCAAATGGCCCCACTAGGCAATTCTACACCACTCATATGTAGCTTTCCTTCTTTATGCTAAGTCAGATAAATCTCTAGGGGGTCTACCTAGTCTATGATGGGTGAGTTGAGGTAATTAAGTTGCAACACCAAATGGCCCCACTTGGCAATTCTACACAACTCATATGTAGCTTTCCTTCTTTATGCTAAGTCACATAAATCTCTAGGAGGTCTACTAAGTGTATGGTGGGTGAGTTGAGGTAATTAAGTAACATCACCAAATGGCCCCACTTGGCAATTCTACACCACTCATATGTAGCTTTCCTTCTTTATGCTAAGTCAGATAAATCTCTAGGGGGTCTACCTAGTCTATGATGGGTGAGTTGAGGTAATTAAGTTGCAACACCAAATGGCCCCACTTGGCAATTCTACACAACTCATATGTAGCTTTCCTTCTTTATGCTAAGTCACATAAATCTCTAGGGGGTCTACTAAGTGTATGGTGGGTGAGTTGAGGTAATTAACTAACAACACCAAATGGCCCCACTTGGCAATTTTAGACCACTCATATGTAATTTTTCTTCTTTATTAGCCTAAGTCATATAAATCCGTAGGGGGTCTACGTAGTCGATGGTGGGTGAGTTGAGGTAATTAAGTTGCAACACCAAATGGCTCCACTTGGCAATTCTACACCACTCATATGTAGCTTTCCTTCTTTATGCTAAGTCACATAAATCTCTAGGAGGTCTACTAAGTGTATGGTGGGTGAGTTGAGGTAATTAAGTAACATCACCAAATGGCCCCACTTGGCAATTCTACACCACTCATATGTAGCTTTTCTTTTTTATGCTAAGTCACATAAATCTCTAGGGGGTCTACCTAGTCTATGATGGGTGAGTTGAGGTAATTAACTTGCAACACCAAATGGCCTCACTTGGCAATTCTACACCACTTATATGTAGCTTTTCTTCTTTATGCTAAGTCACATAAATCTCTAGGGGTCTACCTAGTCTATGATGGGTGAGTTGAGGTAATTAAGTTGCAACACCAAATGGCCCCACTTGGCAATTCTACACCACTCATATGTAGCTTTTCTTCTTTATGCTAAGTCAGATAAATCTCTAGGGGGTCTACCTAGTCTATGATGGGTGAGTTGAGGTAATTAAGTTGCAACACCAAATGGCCCCACTTGGCAATTCTACACCACTCATATGTAGCTTTCCTTCTTTATGCTAAGTCACATAAATCTCTAGGGGGTCTACTAAGTGTATGGTGGGTGAGTTGAGGTAATTAAGTTGCAACACCAAATGGCCCCACTTGGCAATTTTAGACCACTCATATGTAATTTTTCTTCTTTATTAGCCTAAGTCATATAAATCCGTAGGGGGTCTACTAAGTGTATGGTGGGTGAGTTGAGGTAATTAAGTAACAACACCAAATGGCCCCACTTGGCAATTTTAGACCAGTCATATGTAATTTTTCTTCTTTATTAGCTTAAGTCATATAAATCCGTAGGGGGTCTACCTAGTCCATGGTGGGTGAGTTGAGGTAATTAAGTTGCAACACCAAATGGCCCCACTTGGCAATTCTACACCACTCATATGTAGCTTTCCTTCTTTATGCTAAGTCACATAAATCTCTAGGGGGTCTACTAAGTGTATGGTGGGTGAGTTGAGGTAATTAAGTTGCAACACCAAATGGCCCCACTTGGCAATTTTAGACCACTCATATGTAATTTTTCTTCTTTATTAGCCTAAGTCATATAAATCCGTAGGGGGTCTACTAAGTGTATGGTGGGTGAGTTGAGGTAATTAAGTAACAACACCAAATGGCCCCACTTGGCAATTTTAGACCACTCATATGTAATTTTTCTTCTTTATTAGCCTAAGTCATATAAATCCGTAGGGGGTCTACCTAGTCGATGGTGGGTGAGTTGAGGTAATTAAGTTGCAACACCAAATGGCCCCTCTTGGCAATTCTACACCACTCATATGTAGCTTTTCTTGTTTATGCTAAGTCACATAAATCTCTAGGGGGTCTACTAAGTGTATGGTGGGTGAGTTGAGGTAATTAAGTACCAACACCAAATGGCCCCACTTGGCAATTTTAGACCACTCATATGTAATTTTTCTTCTTTATTAGCCTAAGTCATATAAATCCGTAGGGGGTCTACTAAGTGTATGGTGGGTGAGTTGAGGTAATTAACTAACAACACCAAATGGCCCCACTTGGCAATTTTAGACCAGTCATATGTTATTTTTCTTCTTTATTAGCCTAAGTCATATAAATCTGTAGGGGGTCTACCTAGTCGATGGTGGGTGAGTTGAGGTAATTAAGTTGCAACACCAAATGGCCCCACTTGGCAATTCTACACCACTCATATGTAGCTTTTCTTCTTTATGCTAAGTCACATAAATCTCTAGGGGGTCTACTAAGTGTATGGTGGGTGAGTTGAGGTTATTAAGTAACAACACCAAATGGCCCCACTTGGCAATCTTAGACCACTCATATGTAATTTTTCTTCTTTATTAGCCTAAGTCACATAAATCACTCACCAAAACGCTTTCAAGGGGCAATGTGAGGCTCTAACAATGCGCCAAGTACTACAAACTTGTATTCTGGCTACTCGATCAATCAGAATAGCTAACCTAAATCACATCGTCTCACTCGCCCAATGTCGCAAAGTATTTGATCAGGTAACCTAATCTCTAGAAGCAGGGTATCCGAGCCTAGTAATTTTATGAAACTCTAGTACTCTGATCGATCGCGAACTCCGTGGGGCAAGGAACCCCGCAATGGTTATTAACGACAGTTTAGTGCTTGAGTGCATAGGAGTTCATACAGACGACGAAAGCGGGGAAAAGCGCCATTCTCGGTGGCGGGAGAATTAGGGCTTGCCTGACCTAGCTTCCCAAAGTGCTGACGTGGCGTTCACAAACTGCGGAGTTGGCAATCTAAACCCTCGCATAGGCTGATTAGTTGAACCTGGGATTGCGGCGCTTGTGAGCGACGTACCTAGAATTGTTATATCTTGTAAAGCCGTTATGGCACCAAACGCCGTTACAGAGGAGGACCTCAGCTGGTGCGGCCAACAAAAACACCAACCCCAAAAACATCAGCCTAGCCCAAGACTTATCAGCCTTTTCTGGGAATCTTGGATGGTAATTTTATGTAAAGTACCGTCACACCCTAGCAGGTTCGTCTTAAATTATTCCCAGAAATATAAACAATTTCTTTTTAAAAATTATGAAAATAAGAGAACAAAAATAGAAAAAATTGTTTTTTTAATAATTTTTTATATCAAAGCCATTTGAGGTTATTTTTTATTGATTTTTTTGTTTTAAAAAAACATATTGTAAATCAATTTTTCAGGAAAGAACCTTATTTCCCCCCCAAAAAAAAATCATTCATTTTGCACTCAACGAACATGCTATGGTGTTATGGTAAAGAAACCAAAAACTGTGAAAATAAGGCAATTCGATCAGAAGAAATGAAGTTAGGAATTAGAATGAAATGTTTTTGAGATGAAGAAGAAGAAATGATGAAGAATGCAAGTTGTTTGTATTTTTATTCGCCGTAAATAATTATCTGTAATTTTTCAAAGTGGGAAGTTTGTCAAGCCTATTCTTGTGTACTAGACTCTTCCTAAACTGAATGTAGTGGTATCCTTTTCAACACATAAAAACATCTGAAATGGTTACCTGATACCACAAAAAACCACACATAAGACTATTTAAAAAAAACCACAACTTGACATTAAGTGGCACTGCAATCATATAAACTAGCTAACAATCCACCAAAACTAGCTCACAGTCATGCATAAATTCTCCATTTTTTATTTACCACTTCCCTGTTTTATTGCAACTCTAGTGCACGCCTTGAGGGCATTCACGGTTTTAGATTTCTTTACCTTATTGGAGTAGCCAAAAGGAAGAGTAGCCTTGCAACTTACAACTCCAAGTGCACTTGGATGGCTGAACCTGGTTGGGCCGCATAATGTGGCCTTATTGTTAAATAAAGTTTCACAAAACAAAAATGTGTGAACTTTGGGATAGTAATCAACACTCTACTTATGCCTTGAGAGCTTCAATACGACTATATACTTTTCAATTTTGTGAATGATAATGCATTTTAATAAATAAGTTTCAATTTGTATTTCTTGCCCCTCTATTGCTATCAAGGAGGTGGAATTATTATATATTGTAAGTCAAAGTTGTTTGAATTGCATGTGATAAAAAAGAGTAGTGAAAAACGGAAAGGATTGACAAAATAAGGCTTTTAATGAAAAGAAGTTATCTTTGCTATATAGATCTAGATACTCAGTTCATTAGATCTCGGACTATCATAGTCGTGGCTTCAAACTTTGGCTTTATAGGCTTCAAGAGAGGTGTTTTAATTCTAATTTCAAAACTGATGTATACAACCATGTTGCTTTACTTGATTAACAATCGACAATCATGGTAAACATCAGTAGTGGTAGTTTTTGGATAGTGTTAAAGAATGAGGATAACAATTTATGGCCGCTAGCTATAGATAGTATTAGATTATAGGAAGGAGTGAGGAATAAGAGTGATAGCATTATAGTTGTGAGTCATAGAAAGTGGTAAATTGCAAATGGAATGATAAATCTTATCAATAGTTTATGGTTGTCAGCCATCTTTAGCGGTAGAATACAATCAGGAACAAAGAATTTGAGCTATAGTTTACTAGTATTAGCCATAAATAGTACTAGATAGGTTGTCAACTATAGATAGTATTGGATTGATTTATAGATAGAGATGAGGAATCTACACAATGGTTTACAGGATGAGGAATCTAAGTGACAGTTTATGGATGTCAGTCATGGATAGTACTAGATTGGCTATAAGACATAGATGAAGATTCAGAGTCATAGTTTATGATTGTCAGCAATGGATGAAGAATCTGAATGATGATTTATAAGTATGGAATCTTTGTGATAGTTAATGATTATCAGCCATCTTTCAGAAATCTAAGAGATAATTGAGAATTCGGTGCCAGCTAGTGATAAGGAATCTGAGAGATGGTTTATAACTACAGTGCTAGATTGGGTGCCAACTAGTGATGAGGAATCTGGGAGATAGTTTATAACTATAGTGCTAGATTGGGTGCCAGCTAGTGATGAGGAATGTGGGAGATAGTTTATAACTACAGTGCTAGATTTGGTGCGAGCTAGTGATGAGGAATCTGAGAGATGGTTTATAACTATCAGATGAGGAATTTGAGAGATATTTTATAACTATTAGCCATCTGATAGTACTAGATTGTCTGAGAGATAGTTTATAACTATCAGCCATCTAATAGTACTAGATTGGATGAGGAATTTGAGAGATATTTTATAACTATTAGCCATCTGATAGTACTAGATTGTCTGAGAGATAGTTTATAACTATCAGCCATCTAATAGTACTAGATTGTGTGCGAGCTGGTGATGAGGAATTTGGGAGATAGTTTATAACTACAGTGCTAGATTTGGTGCCAGCTAGTGATGAGGAATCTGAGAGATGGTTTATAACTATCAGATGAGGAATCTTAGAGATATTTTATAACTATTAGCCATCTGATAGTACTAGATTGTCTGAGAGATAGTTTATAACTATCAGCCATCTAATAGTACTAGATTGGGTGCGAGCTGGTGATGAGGAATTTGGGAGATAGTTTATAACTACAGTGCTAGATTGGGTGCGAGCTAGTGATGAGGAATCTGAGAGATGGTTTATAACTATCAGATGATGAATCTTAGAGATATTTTATAACTATTAACCATTTGATAGTACTAGATTGTCTGAGAGATAGTTTATAACTATCAGCCATCTAATAGTACTAGATTAGGTGCGAGCTGGTGATGAGGAATCTGGGAGATAGTTTATAACTACAGTGCTAGATTTGGTGCCAGCTAGTGATGAGGAATCTGAGAGATGGTTTATAACTATAGTGCTAGATTGGGTGCCAACTAGTGATGAGGAATTTGAAAGATATTTTATAACTATTAGCCATCTGATAATACTAGATTGGCTGACAGCTACTAATGAAAAATCTGAGAGATATTTTATAAGCTGATAGCCATCTAATTGTACCGGATTGCGTTTTTGGTCAACCTACCCCCAGATAATTATTAGTAAGCGGATGTTTGATTCATTTCAAAGATATTTTGTTAGAAGACTGAAGGATTAAAATGTATGTTGCTGCATTTATCCTGTAGAAATGGAAGAACTTTGGGTGGGATTTAACTACATACAAGCTTGGTCTCGAATTCATTCAAAAACTGCTTGTGAATGTCAGTGTGAGGTCTCTGAGTCTTTAACAGGAGAGAGTCTTTGTTTTGCTGAATCGTCCACTTTTGTTGGTGTAACTGCCATGGCCGAATCTATTATGTGCCCAAAAAGTGATCACAACCAATGGCACAAAAGAGAATGTTTCTTTGGAGAATGTGAAAGTTGTGGAGTAGGCTTTTTCCTTCTCTGCCCCACTGAGGAAGATGGAACCTTGGTTCACAAAGTGAAGTGGAAGCGATCATTCTCATTGGAGAATATTACCACCAAAAAACGGGAGTTAAAAAAGAAACTGACGTTGGTATACAAAGAGACTTCTACTGCTGAGCTGGTAAGTTATCTAAAACCAAAGCTCCAGGATTTTAGTGCATATTACGTGGGATAAGGAATCCTGCATCTGATCCTACATATGAAAGCACAAAAAACATAATGCAATATTATTTCTACATTAGGGGGTAAGCACGGTAAAGTGGACCAGTAAGTGCAATGTGTGATCACTAGAAAGTGAATATGAAATGTGCTGTTTTTTAAAGATCAAATCTGATTTTGAGCATTTTGGTGTAGCTTTTGAGCATTTTAGTCACTTTCTAAGGTGTCATAAGGTATCTTACAGGCATCTCCACAAGAGAAACATCTTTGATTGAAACTTAATTTGACCACTAGTTCTAAAGGATGAAAATGAACTTTTCCAAAGTTTTGATTTCTTCATTTGGGGCCCTCTATTGTCTTTAGAAGATGTTTTTTCCAATTTGAAAAAAAACGTTCGGTGAAGAAAAACTTACTAAAAGTACCGGGGAAGTGATCCTTCTAAAAACCATCCTTGCAACACTTTTGGAACCCTAAACCAATTAATGAGTATATGAATTGACTATTTTAGAATACCTCTTAAACATACAGAGAGCCCCCCTTCATCAAAAGTGATTTTCAGATAGTTTTTTATTCTTTTCTAGCCACTTTCAAATGCTCACATTCACTTTGCTTGGATTCAAAGCCCTCATACAAAAACTTAAAAGTGTCTACTTTGCATGAAACTTTTCCAAGTTGTACAAAAACAAGTTGAGATTCTATATCAGCAAAAAAATTTGACTTCAATAACATTTTCCCATCACTTTTGCATAATTTTAGCAAAAGGGCTGAAACTGACAAATAGTTAAGCACTTCTTTGGTACACTTTACCATGCTTCCACCCATTAGTGATCACAAGAAACATGATAGCTACCTTGTGCCACACTGTTTGGAGTTACACTGGGATAGTGTTGTAGAAAGTGGATTCACACCTAAAAATCATTGGATTTGGTCGAATGGTTGTGTAGGCGAGTTTAAAAGCCAAATTCCATGGTATTTTGTTAGCAAGTATCCAGCGATTACTAACGGGTGTAATTGTATGTGGAGCTTCTTTAGATCGGGCCATGGGAAGGGCCCTCACGATGGGGTAGGGGCTGTACTGAAACGGTACATTCAAATTGCACAGTTGGATGTGAATGGGCCTCCACTGCTGAATGCTGAGACAGTCGTAGACTTCCTAATATGCAACTCAGTGAAAGGCTACAGTCAGCATACGGTGATAGAACGCCTGTAAGTCAAACCTTATGGCGCATATACAATGATGAAGTTGATAGGGTAACTGAGTACCATTGTGAGCCTATAGTTGGCTGCAATGGTTGCAGAGATTTTCATTTTGTTCGTTCAGCAGGTGCAATGGATGTCAATAAGTCGTGTGTGCAGAAATTGGCCTACTTTTGTGCTGCTTGCATTGAATGTAAATGGGGGGATTGAGTAAACATCGCTTGGGCTCAAGACTGGGAGGTCGAGATACTCGTTGTGGGTGCACCAGGTTATGTTCGGGCTATTGTAAATGCTCAGTTCAAGGAAGATGATTGGGACAAATTTGGCTGTAATGGGGAGTATTTTTCCTTAATTACTGAGCTTGGGGATAACTTTGCCATTGTTGCCACCCTTGACAACGAGGAAAATGTTGATTTTTACTTACTTGTGTGTTGAAAGCAACTTTACACATGCAGAAAGGCTTTCTCATGCCCTTGGGGTGAGTCCTTTGAGCCCGGAGACTCTGTAATTCAGGGTAGATACTACCAAAAATACGGCACTAGAGCTAACACTTATGTGTATTTAAAGAAATCTCAAAAGGCTCACGTGCATGTCAAAAATATTAGAGCCACTAAGTTTCTAATGATTATTGCTGACCATTGTGTTTTATTAAACCAGATTGTATATAAATTGCCTAAGAGTGTTGAAGAGGCAATACTCGAATATGTGTAACCTGATTGCACAAACTGCCTTTCAACTGTTATAAAATTCTGGAGGTTTTGTGCCTTGCGTTCTTCTTGGCGAGGCACCTTTTATTGGATAGGACTGCCTAGCACAGGACCCTCGAAAAAAATATTTAAAATGGAAATAAATATAGAAATTTCTTGATGTTTGACACTAGAGAATATGTTTTGAACTCATATACTTGAAAAGAAATTTTACCATGACTGAACAAGACTCTATACAACTTCCATTTTCTTCGACTTCAGCAGAACTTACACTTAGGTGACATTACAATGCTGACCTTGTACTTGAATGAATGTTGTTCAATATGCCTTTGATACATAAATTTAAAGATTGATTTCGTTTTTGAGTATAAAACCACTTGGATTCCTGAAGTACACATTAGAAGATGGAGACTTGATATTGTGTAGATACGAAGTTGTTATTTACTGATGTGGATTGCCAGAAACATTATAATGGCGCCAAAAGAAGAACTGATTATTCTTCGTGCCATCTTTAACTATACAAAACTAAATCTAAGTCACATGCTAGAAATGTCCGATGAATCCATGGGTAGAATGAAGCCAAGTCCCTATGAAGAATGGCGCTAAAATAAGAAGTAATCTAGCTCGAAAGGACTGAAGGCGTACTTCCAGTGCAAATGATTATATATGAAATTCAGCATCAAACAATCATGCATCTATCAATTTTTCCAAAACAAATTATGAATAGAAGAAACCAAACATATAATTATATACACACCATTATTATGTTTTTTTTGTTTTTTTTTTTTTTTTGTTTTTCTTAGTCACATAAATCTCTAAGGGGTCTATTTAATTTATGGTGGCTTGGAGTAAATTAGAAGCAACACCAAATAGCCCCATTATGCATTTACACACCATTCATATGTTTCTTATTCTTTTTTTTCTAGGTCACATAAATCTCTAAGGGGTCTATTTAATTTATGGTGGCTTGGAGTAAATTAGAAGCAACACCAAATAGCCCCATTATGCATTTACACACCATTCATATGTTTCTTATTCTATTTTTTCTAGGTCACATAGATCTCTAGAGGGTCTATCTAATTTATGGTGACTTGAAGTAATGTAGAAGTAACACCAAGTGGCCTCATTTTGCATTTACACACCATTCATATGTTTTTTATTCTTTTCTTTCTAGGTCACATAGATCTCTATGTGGTCTACCTAATTTATGGTGAATTGAAGTAATTTAGAAGTAATTTGCAAATTCCTTATTCAGAAAATTATGGAAATGAGGTTGGGGCTGGTGGTTTTTGCCCACATAACTGTTGATTCTGGGGTTGGTGGTGGTAATAGGTTGTCCAGCCTTATCATTACAGTCACATTCTTTACTGATCCAACATCTGCTCAAACCTAGAGCTCGCATTCACATCAGAGACAAACGATCTGCAACGCATAATTGCAAATACATTTTAATGATAAACTGTACAAATCGAACTTTTGTTCAATATTTTCTACTACAAAACGTCCAGGTCATGTTACAAAAACTGCACATATTGTTTTGTTACATGTACCTAAAAAATTCATGTAACAAGACTGAGCATCCAAAATCTGCCACTTCGGCACAAAATGTGGCGGTATCTATAATCTGCTTCTCTGAGTGATCGATTGATTGAAATCCGTTTCCGAATCACCGATTACGACACAGCTGATGCAAAAAATCGTTGTCCAGCCTCTTCAATCTCGGCGATGGAGTACTCGCTTGGCCGAAAATTGGTCACACAGAGTGAGTCACAGCCGTTGAGGAACAGCAACGCGCGATCGTAAGCTCGCCCGGCGTCCTCATCGCACGAGTACTTCCCCAGATCGAAGGTCCGCTTCTCACCATCGTTTGTCGTATGACTAATCTTCGCCTCGTAGTATACAGTCTTCCCCTTCCTGATGCGCACGCTCACGCCCTTCATCGAGCTCCTGCCCTTGCTGAACTTGTGAGAGAATCGCCGGATCTTCCACACGAAGTCCCGGGGGGTCCAGTCCGCATGCTCTTCCAGGTACCGGGAATGAGCTGATTCCGGAAAGTTCAGCGAATACGGCTTCCCTTTCGCGTTCTCTCGGATGTCGAGTTTGATGGCGGCCAAGTCGTGCGCTGCTTTGGCCTCGTCCCTGGTTTCGAAGTTGCCGAGGAAGATTTGGGACCCCTTCTTCTTGCGCTTCTCCAGCTGGCGGTCCTTCACCCACAGATGCGCCTCCCATTGCTTGTTCTTCTTATGGTACGTGACCCCCATGTCCTTCGAGGGCGGCAGCACGGGCCGTGGCGGGTGAACTGGTGCGTTCGCTGGTTCGTTCACTGTCATGAGTTCCGCCACGAGGCTTGGGTCAAGCCCAACGTCGAGGTCTCCCAATTCCAGCAACGGGTTGAGCTGGGCCAAGTCAAGCTGCAGGTTGGAGGAACTCCCAGCCTCCGGGAGCTGTTCAGAAGCGCCGTGGTACACTTCTGGGCGCCAATCGTACACGAAGTCGCAGTTGGACAAATCTGCCGGAACCACATAAACCAGATTGGGAAAAACTTGCAGCTGCTGCTTCTGCTTTGTTCCGAAAGCGCCACCGTTAAATTCGCCAGTTACAGCTGCCATGTGAATATGTACCCGCGAGCTTATGACCGCAACTCCAACGAATTAGTGAATTCTTACTTCCAGCAGCGCAGATTATAACTACAAGCAGCTACTGTCTTCTAGCACTTCTCCCACTCCCCAAAACGCTTTCAAGGCGCAATGTCAGGCTCCAACACTGCGCCAGGTACTACAAACTCGTACTCAGGCTACTCGATCGATCAGAAGAGCTAACCTGAATCACAGCGTCTCACTCGCCCAATGCCGCAGACTATCTGATCAGGTAAGCTAATCTCTCTAGAAGCAAAGTATCAGAGCCTAGTAATCTGATGAAACTCCAGTACTCTGATCGATCGCGAACACCGTGGGGCAAGGAACCCCGCGATGGTTGCCGACGAGAGTGCAGTGCTTGAATGCATAGGAGTACATATACTCAGCAAACGCGGGGAAAAGCGCCATTCTCCGTGGCGGGAGAATTAGGGCTTGCGTGACTCAGCTTCCCAAACTGCTGGCATGGCGTTCACAGACTGCTGAGTTGGCAATCTAAACCCTCGCGGTGGCCGATGTGGCAGACGAACCCGGGGTTGCGGCGCTCGGGAGCAATGTTCCCAAAACCGTCATTTCGTGTAAAGCCGTTATGGCACCAAAAGCCAATAGTTTCTACAAATTACATAGATTCAGGAATTAGAATATGTTTTCTATAGATTACGACTGGTTTTGGGTGTAGTGATGGTATTGGGTACACATGGTCTAGGTTTCGCGAGCTGAGCGACGTGAGCGACGTGATTGTGAAGGTTTGATGTCATGTCATGGTGTAGGATTTCGAGATCGGCTGTTTCCGAATTCAATTGAAGCTCGTTTGGATTTCTGGGAGTGGGAGATTATGTTGAAGGTGTGCTTTCTAGGCGTTTAACTGGATTGGTGTTACTGCGGTAGGGTTTAAGGAATGAATGGGTTTGGAGTGTTGAGGTTTCTGAATCTGTGAATTGTAGGTTTGTGTTTGCAGTTGTGGTTTTTGGTTTGGGTGGATGGATTAGTGGTGGATGGGTTGCTGGTGTTTGGGTTAGTGGATCGTGATATTTGTATTTGGAGGTGCTTGTGGATTTTATGGAGTTTTGAGGTTTTGGGATATGTGGAGTGGGTTTGTGCTGGATTTAAGGTTGATGAGTGGATGTTCTGGGTTTTTTTTGCAGATTGAGGTGGAGGAGTGAAGGTTTGGATTCCGGGAGCTTGTTGGATTGGCAGGAAAGGAGACTGGGTTTTTGGGGAACAGGGGTTAGGGTTTAAGGATTTAAGGGTTTAAGCGTTTAGGGGTTTAGGGGCTCATGCTCCAGGGATTCATTTGGCTTCGCTTGTGATTTATGTGTGTTCAAGCGCAGAGGCGCGATGGGTGTGAGGACGATGGAGCAATACGACATTTTGGCGACAGCAGCGTACATTCTCGATCACGGGTTTAGTCGTGTTGCGCTGCAATTTCCGGACGAGCTTTTGGAAACCAGCGTTGAAGTCACATCGTTGCTTCGTTCTGCTCTGAGTGAAAGACGCCATGGGATCAATCTTTATGTCATGGCTGATACCACGTACGGCAGTTGCTGTGTTGACGAGGTAGCGGCAGCTCATGTGGACGCCCAGTGTGTCATTCATTACGGCCATGCTTGTCTTAGCCAAACATCTCGCCTTCCAGTCTTCTTTGTTTTTGGTCGAGGACGGATCAACACGCATCATTGTAGCCAAGAGATTTTGGGGTTTAGTCCTTCTGACAATCGACCACTTCTTGTACTATTTGGCTTACAATATGCACACGCAATTGAGGACATCAAGAGAGAGGTGGAAGTGAGCAGAGATGGCGGTTCTGGTATAGTTGTATTCGCTGAGGTTCCCAGCTGTGAAATGGAGCCTCTTCGAAGCACAAAGTCCTGTGTCGCAACTGCTGCTGTCGGTGGCTGTTCTCAAGGGGCTTGTACCCCACGAGGGTGTAATGGGAGTCAAGTGTCTTCTGGATGCTCTACATGTTCGAGTTCGGACGCTGCTTCTGTAAAGAATCTGGAAATGGCTTCGGAGGAGGAATTGAAACAAGAGAGGGTGGAAACCTCGCAGCTAGCTGAGAGTATAGGGGGGCTTAAATGGTCTTTACCAAAGGACGCCAAAATGGAAGATGTTGCGATTCTTTGGATTGGAGATGAAGGTGCAGCACTCACGAACTTGTTGCTGACATATAACAAGAATACTGTAGTCAGGTACGCATCTTGGAACTAAGAAACCTTGGTCGTCTCGGTTCTGTATAAGAGCTGGGCAAGGTAGTTGATTAAGTGTGTAATATTTTGGTGATGTGTTTTTTCTCTATTATTGAATGCTCAGGTCAATTTCTTGTTTTTATTAAAGTCTCACCTAGGGTAAGATTAGGTGTTTGCGAGGCTGATGTATGCACGATCGTTTCGTCAGGTACAATGCAGAGGATGAAGTGATAGTGAAGGATCTGCCAAGCAAGAGTAGAGATTTGATGCGTAGGTTTGCTCTTGTTGAACGTGCGAAAGATGCAAGCATTGTTGGGATTGTGGTTGGCACACTGGGTGTGGCGGGATACAACGAGGCCATTCAACGTGTTCGAGAGATAGTTGCTTCCGCAGGTTCGCAATATCCGTTATCCTGCATTTGTTCTTTTGTTGGTGAGCATGAATTTGATCATCATTTGATATAGTACTTGTGCATTTGTCCAAAGCAATTCAGCAATTCAAGGATTCTGTTACTTGCATCTGCTTAGTGTTGGAATATTTTCTGAACTAGTGATTTGTTTTGCAGGCAAAAAGTCATATACGATGCTTATGGGCAGGCCCAATCCAGCAAAGTTGGCAAATTTCCCTGAATGTGATGTATTTGTACTAGTAGCATGCTCTCAAACAGTACTTCTGGACAGTAAAGAGTACCTTGCACCCCTTATAACACCGTTTGAGGCAGAATTGGCTTTTGTTGAAGGAAGAGAGTGGACGGGGGCCTTTAATCTGGAATTGGGGCAGCTGCCAAAGCCACGAGAGGAACTATTGCCCAATGGAGATGAACCTAGTACTCCACTAACAGGTTTGTTACTTTGTACCTTTCGTGTTTGTGACTTTTAAGAAATTAAGTTGTAGATTGACAGCATACAGCAAATAATTGTCACAATCGTTTTGGGACAAGCTATGTTTCATAGAATCAATTCGAAAGGAGTTTATCTTCATTGCTCTGCGTGCTGATATATGTTTCTCTTTGACTAAAGAAGCGGAGAGATTATGTTCTGTAGGAACTTAGTCTCCCATTGGTTTGTTGGTTTGTTGGTTTTTAAAAGAGATTGGATACCCGGACAATGTGTAAAGGGTGGATACGCCTGTCTGCAGATAACGGTGATGAAGATGCTTCGACAGCAATTATTCTTTCAGAAGCAACCGAACGTGCTCTGCAATTGCGTCCTCCATCCTCCTTGGCTGTGGCTAGTTCTGGGCGTAAAAATTCAGGAGTAACGTCGAGCGCAGAATATTTCGCTCTCCGTAGCTATCAGGGCTTAGAAATTCATAATTCTGAAGCAGGCAAGGACAACTCAACTAGTGGTTCTGGTATTCCTGTCAGTTACGAAGTAGTTGAGGGACGAACTGGGCGGGCGGCAGTATACAGTGATGAAGCTGCTAATGTGTAACTTCCTTACCCTCTGCAGAGAATGATCGTATGCGAGGTATTTATTTCATTTGATTTTGTATCCTTCGAACAGCGAGAGAAAAACATGTATACTAAGCGGAATCGATAAAAGATGTTTCCTTTTAAACATGATTTTAAGAGACTAGAGCTGTGTCAATTAAATATTTGCGGAGTCTTGGGCAGACATACAGTTCATAAGCTGATATATTGCTGGTTCATTTTCAATAATACCACCGATTTGCGTAGAGTGTGTGCAACGATGGCTTCAACGAAGCGACAGTAAAATAGAAGGATGACAACACTCAAGGAAAATAAGTTCAAATTACCACTACAAATAGGAACATCAAGGGTCAAACGTAAACAGTCTGTGGTTTAGGGAATCTGTGAAGGTCGACGCAGAAGGCGCGCCACGCATTACGCAACCACCCCACCGAGCATAACAAAACCAAGCCAGCTCGCTTCATCACTAGCTCATGGAGCCGAGCATCTCAAAGTCAAGCCCCCGAGTTTCAGAACCAGCCACCATGCTAACGCGGGTTGCAAGTGCGGGAGATATTGGAAGATTAGATATCTGGCATAATGTTCTTTTAAAGATCTACTCCAATTTTCTGTCTTACTCCACGTCATTACTGACTTCTACAGTAAAGATTCTACCTAGATACACATGAATGTCCTCTGATTCCAGACGCCATTCGTAGACTCAGAACAAGGTTCAGAGCAGTCTCTTTTAAAGTTGCTCTTTAAGCTATTCTCTCACAAAGGCTTCACTAGACTCAAACAATCAGACACCAAGACATGTCAATACTAACCGACAACCTCATAGAAACCACCCTTGTTTTCGTCCTTATTTGTAGATACTGCAATACGTTGCCCCCTTGAGTAAATTGGTGGATCTCCAGAGCCTATGTGCTACATGCCACCAACCCAGGCTCCGCAGAAAAACGAACTAAAAATTAATGAAAGAGTGTTTGTGAGACCAACGGATTTGAAATGTAGTATTGCCAATTCAATGGAAGCAGTAATTTAGTAATTTTAATCATCGCTTCTTAATGCAATGGGGTTTCCCCGTTTGTTTTGAGCAAACGAAAAAAGTATCAAAAATATTTCTTTATACTGGAATGTTCAGAAACACCTTTCAAATGTCACAATGGAGAGACTTGGAGTGGCCACTTTGCATTCGGTTTTTATGAAACAAATCCTCAAAAAAATAGGACGTTAGAAACCAGTAGCAGAATCATGATTCACTTTGGCATTAAGGAGAGGCACAAACATGGTTCATTTAGTTCAAAACTGGTCCTTAATTATAACATCCTCATGTCGTAGACATGTGATAGTGGATTCCTTGGGTTCCGAGCCAGTGGTAATATAGAGGTCTCAGTGTATCGGAGTGGCCGTTTACAATGAATTGATGTGGATGCTGTAGTACTCAGAACCATGCCTTTCTCACGTCTGGAAATCTGGAACATGGCACTCATGAGATCGGGGTAGTCACAGTTGCGCGGCTCTTCGTTAGACAGCATTTCCGGATATGACGAGCGATGCAAACAAGAGAGCCATACCAGTGTATTGTATTCTGACGACTTCCAGCAATGTAGCTAGAGAATAATACAACGAACACAATTAGAAGTTTTGATGGAATTCCTGGCGAAGGGAACATTATAATTTATTTCTTGACACAAACACATAGATCGGCGAGTTGTTCCATCATCTAATTGCTGAAATCATGCATGCTCTGGTTTCAAGGCCCGATGATAACCGGTAATAATTTCCACTCCCTGGGCGTGCGCAACCCTCATATTTAGCTTAAGCAGTTACCAGTTATACTGTACCATGATACCTTTGCAATATTAATTCCCTTTTGCCTTTGTTTCCTATTTTGGCACGAATAAAAGCTCGTTTTCCGCACTGGAAGAAAAACACCACCCCCTCGGCAGAGGAAAAAACTCACTACCGAGTAATATAAATAAACTATCAGCAGGGGGTAGCCGATTCCAAGTATCCTTCATTTGGTCCCTGGAACCACCAAGTTTGTTTTCTTTCTCTTATGAAGAAACAATTATAGTATACTGCACGCTATGGTGCTCCTGCAATATTACAAAATTTAATTTGAAGAATGAAACAAAAAATAAATTGCCGCTTCGCTTGTGTGAGTTCTGCTCAATCACTTGTGGCCTGGTTGTATTATTTCCTGTTGAGCGAGGTGCGACGGTATTGGCCCTCTTCGTTGCAAAGGGGATAAGGAAAAATGGAGTGTAAAACAACCGGGGATGCCAAATACTAAACAAAGCATGTAAAAGTTAGAAATCAAATGAATAGAATAGTGACTAATTTTCCCTGAATTGTGAACGCGTTTTTAATTTGAATTTTGAAGCTGCACATGTACAGTTGCAGTGCATGGGGAGTTCGCTGAACAATATGTGACTCATCTCGTGTAGTTTTGATCAAATTATAGAAACTCATGGAGATTCCTGTAGAAATCTGGTCAAGCTGACTACTTCTCGCATCTGGAGGAGCGGCCAGTCAGGTGCCTGTGGTAACGCTCGGCGCTCTGCGCCAAAAACATTGCATAAATCCTCCAAAAAATTGGCCAATGTGGCGAATGGTTACGAGTCGCATGACTGTAGAATCGGCGCTCCGCCAACTGCCCCAACGACTGAGGAATATATTCAGAAAGAAACACTTTAAAATAAAACCTCAAGTCCCAGATCCATGTTGTTCTGCGTCACGCCACGGGAATCCTAACTGCTACACTAACTGATGGGTCGGTTATTTCTCTCTCCCATCGTACAAATTGAGAGTTAGTTAAAGAGTATGTGGAGGAATATGTGGGCTGCTGTGGATATTCACAGAATTCTAGGAAAGCATCAGAGTACTTACTGTATCCAAGTTCCTGCAGCAGCCAATCTTGGCTACTCCATGCCAATAGGAGGATATTGCAGCAATACCACCATCAACATGAAAGCCTTGTGAATCATGCGATGCTTGGATCGATATAAGCAATGGATGCCCAGCCAGTCCTCATTGAACTCATCCTTGCCTGAAGGCTGAGAGCAGTCCTGCCATTGAGTTGTAGCCGTGCATGATCAGTTAGTGAGTGAGCATGAATGATATGTTGATGGGGAGGATCTCTGTGGAGCTGGATTGTGTTCCAGCTCTGCATCCTAAGCTTGCTCTGCAAGAGCATGAGTTGCGGTACTTGGGTCTCTCCGATGATGATGACCAAGTTGTTCTACAAGTGGTGGCCGTTGCACCCGCGGTGCCTAACGCACCGGCAGATAACCAGCAGTGATGGAGATTCTGGAGGACGACTATGTTATCCTCACGTATCTTCTGATGAGGTAACGGTGAGGAGCATTCTTTTGCTTTAGTCAAGTCGCCGATGTTCTTGGTGTCTTTATATTGCTGCAGCACTTGTTCTCTTTGTTTTAATTAGATTAATATGTTCAAGGCTACTGGGGTTGGAGGTACACTGTAAAGTTGTAAACATACTAATGAACTTGAATTTTGTTGTATGTCTATTCAGGATGTTTTCACATGGCAGATTGGACTACGTGCAGAAACAAGAGCTAGCTAAAGGGGATTTCGAAGCATCTGGACTTGGGGTTCAGGGTCAGAAGTTTTGATTTCCTTAGAAGAAACTCTCCTGAACCCCGACCGAGTACTCGTATCATACTTTCTCTGAAAAATAGTTAGTCATGTATATGTAGATTTGCTCACTCAGAAGACTACTCAGATCCACTTACTTTCCCAGATCAAGGCCGGTCAGATGCTTTCTTAGAAGTCGAACTGTCGATCACTTTGTGTATACTCGATCGTCGCAGGCCTTTAACGAATGAGAAATTGAGGAATGCTTGAGCAGTTATTTCTGTGGCAAGAAATTTTTTGTTCCAACTATATTATATCATTTTATTGCTGTTTTTGTTCGATTTATTTTGCTTAATGATTCTAGATTTCACAGCCTGTTTTGAGTCTTTTGAAGACTTTGTCATTCCACATTCACAGCTGGAGAGCATCGTCCATATTGATCCCTTGGTAGGTTTCCAAGGGAGAAATATCAATAGTAGTAGGAACAATCAATGTAGCCATGAAGATCAAGAGACACGTGAATCACTGATTTGTCACATACATATCACATGCAATTTACAACCATCCCACTGTGGGATTAGAGATATTCAGATAAGCAGAGATAGTAATCACTCTCAGACTTTCGCTACACATACACAACCAACTTTGTTTGATCATCGCTTCTCAACTTGAGCCTTGTTGTGTAATGTCAAATGGCAACTACTATGTGAAAGAATTTTCCTGTTTGATTCGCTTATTCATTTAATCAAGCTCTGCCCGTATACTTTCAGGATTGAGTAGTGTGATCGGAAGTCGATACGGTGCCAAATTCCTCAGGAACCTAGTTCGAAGGCTTCCTCCTCCAGCTAGAGATATATTCGAAACTATTTCCAAAGAAACCTATCATCATAGCAACTGCCAACTGACAGGAACAGGGATTAACCCTGTAATAGAAACTTACTACAGTACCAACTACCAACAGTATTAATCCGCAAAGCTGGAGAGGAGATGGGTAGAGAAAAAATAATTAAGTTGTGTATTTTTTATTTTTTATTTTTTTTGAAACAAATTGAAAAGAATCAATTGCAGAGAATAAAAAGGAAACAAGCACCCCAGCCGGATATCGGCCAGGGGAAGAACCTGACGCAGGACACAACCAGACAGAGACACAATGGACTCTGTTACTATAGAAGATTAGAAGTAAGATTATAACTATACAGGACCCTGGCATTAAGTTGTGTATCACAACCAGGTCGCAGCCGTTTAAGTCAAGGGAACCTCTAAAAGACGAGAATATAGCCTGGAATGCAGGTATGATACTGTAATTCGTTTAAGTTGTATTAGGAAAAACTTGTCTTCAGTTAAATCCGATAGCTGTGGCATGTGATCACTGATGACTTTGGGTTGCATTTTTCCAAGTCTCGGGGACAAATATGGAGTCAGGAACTCTTATAGATTTGTTGAACAAGAAGAAACTAACCCAATCAGCTATAATCAAACCAGATTCCAAGAAACTAATAATATGAGCATTACGTACACAATGCATGAAGCACGTGACAGTGCGCGCTTGTTTGACTGGCGAATTGGATTTGACTTGTGTATTTAGTATCACTCTTTGCCTTCCTTTGTTGGAGAGCTCCCAACCCCCCATTACTGAAGCACTGTAGGATCTAAGTTAGAGAAAATCATTTCACAACTAAATGAATCCTAACTACAGCAGTTGGAACATGTGATTTGCGAGTTCCAGAGACATATCGAAGTTTCAACATGAAATGTCGTGTTTAAATGAATCAATCAACATGAAAAAAACTTTCACAATTGAGGTGTTTCCAGACTAGTTTCACAGAATGGGCTCTCACTAACCCACAACTGGTTCAAGTTTGAAGATGAAAATGTGGTCTGCATGTGCGATTTGGGCAAAGATTTTAGGAGAGGTTTTAGATCAAACCTCTCCCTTATGAGATTCTCTTTCGGAAATATTTTATAAGAATGAACATTTTGTAGAAAAAACTACTCCTAAATCTTACCAATAATAACTCTTTCATTGTCGAAGGTATCTCCTCACCTGGAATGCAGGACCTCCAGGAAATGGCCCCCACCGCCTTGGAATGGCCTCGGACCGACACTCGGGTGTTCCTTGCCACCAGGACGATCCAGTTATGGCTCTTTCGAATTCCAAGGCATTGGAATGCCGGAGTCTCAAAGGACAAGAGTTGCAAAACCATCGGTCTGCCGCATCCATGACTACAACTTCGAGTCTTCGTATGTTTGTAACACAGCTTGGGCTCAGGGTACTCCGACTCGCAAAAGCCTCTCTTCACTTGCAAGCTCACACGTCCCCATCTGGAATGTTGTAAAAATACTGCTGTGAAGGTTCCGTTTTACTGGCATTAATATTCCAGCTTCTCAAAACTGACAATAGAGTTGTTAGTCAGGTCTCACATTGTTGGATTGAGTACAGTGTTTACAGAAGTGGAGAAAGTACTTCCAAGAATCATGCAGAAAAAATAAATTTCCAAAAATTAGAACACCCTTTCAGAAATCCTGAAGTTGTATGGAACATAATGTGAGAGTTATAACTTTCGTTTTTTAAGAAGATGGTAGGATATTATAAAACACTAAACTCTAGCAAAATTTTAAAGTGTTTTAACACATTTTTTTACATCCTATTGTGAAAACATCCACATAGAACACTAAAATTATTAGTTAGTGTTATATAATAGCCAATGTCCTAGTAAGTGATGTTATTCACATATATTGGTGACTTTTCTTATATTTTCATAAAAAGTCTGTAGATATTGCAATGATTAAGAATACTTTATAGTAACGGATGTTTGAGTTATACTTAACACCTATGGACCAATTTTTAGTCTAACTTTAATTTATTATGAAGTGAACATAAGCATGTTATAATTGTAGGCTTTCGTAGTTTGTTGCTGTAACACTATCAAAAATGATGGTTGAGAATAGATATTTGTATATAAAATTCACAAGATAATAGAATCTTTAAAAGCATTCAAACTTATGGATTAAGATTATAATGTATATTGAAAATTGTCTTAAAATCATTTCTAATTTAAATAATTGTAAAAAATGGTTGAAAATTTATCTTAGAAAATATTGTATTAAAAATCTTGCTAAATGATAATATCAAAATATATATTAATAAAAATGTTGAATTTGAAAAAATACTACAATTTGCAACTCTCTAGTATTGACAATTATAATCTATCACTTTTAGTCTTAATTACTATCCGTAATTTATCACTATTAATGGCTGAGAATAAAAACATGTTACACTTACTACTCATAATTTTGTGCAATCTAATATTATCTATGGCTGATACTTATAAACTATCACTTAGATTCTTGATACTTGTAAACTATCTCTCAGATTCTTCATCACTAACTAGCAGCCAATCTAGCACTATCAGATGGCTGATGGTCATAAACCATCTCTCAGATTCTTCATCCATGGCTGACAATCATAAACTATCAATGAGATTGGACAGTTATAAACTATCTCTTAGATTTTTGATAAATGGCTGATAATCATAAACTATCATCCATATTCTATAGTTATATAGTTATAAATCATCATTCAGATCCCTCGTCCATAGCTGACAATCATAAACTATCACTGAGAATCTTTATCCATGTCTTGTAGCCAATCTAGTGCTATCCATGACTAACATCCATAAACTGTCACTTAGATTCCTCATCTTGTAAACCATCACGCAGATTCCTCATCTCTATCTATTAATCAATCTACTACTATCTATGGTTGACAACCTATCTAGTACTACCTATGGCTAATACCTGTAAACTATGGCTCAAATTCTTTGTCCCTATTTATAATCTACCGCTAACTATGGCTGACAATCATAAACTATCGATAAGGTTTATCATTCCATTTGCAATCTACCACTTTCTATGTCTCACAACCATAAGGCTATCACTCTTATTCCTCACTGCTTCCTATAATCTAACACTATCCAATGACCATAACTAGTAGCCATAAATTGTTATCATCATTCTTCAATACTATCCAAAAACTACCACTACTGATCTTTACCATGATTGTTGATTGTTAATCAAATAAAGCAATATGGTTGTATACATCAGTTTTGAAATTAGAATTAAAACACCTTTCTTGAAGCCTATAAAGCCAAAGTTTGAAGCCACGACTATGGTAGTCCGAGATTTAATGAACTAAGTGTCTAGATCTACAATGCAAAGATAGCTTTTTTTCATTAAAAACCTTATTTTGTCAATCCTTTCCGTTTTTCCCTACTCTCTTTTATCACATGCAATTCAAACAACTTTGACTTACAATATATAATAATTCCACCTCCTCGATATATTATTTATACAAATGAGGAATACAAATTGAAACTTATTTATTAGAATGCATTATCGTTCAGAAAATTGAAATGCATTAGTCGTATTCAAGCTCTCAAGGCATAAGTAGAGTGTTGATCACTATCCCAAAATTCACACATTTTTGTTTTGTGAAACTTTATTTAACACCAAGGCCACAATATGCGGCCCAACCATATTCAGCCATCCAAATGCACTTAGAGTTGTTAGTTGCAAGGCTACTCTTTCCTTTGGCCACTTCATTAAGGTAAAGAAACCAAAAACCGTGAATGCCCTCAAGGCGTGCAATAGAGTTGCAATGTTGTCAAATTGTGGTTTTTTCCAAATAGTCTTTTGTGTGGTTATTTGTGGTATTAGTTAAACATTATAGGTGTTTTATGTGTTGAAAAGGATACCACCACATTAAGTTTAAGAAGAGTCTAGTATACAAGAAGGGGCTTGACAAACTTTCTATTTTGAAAGATTATAGATATTTATTTACGGGGAATAGAAATACAAAAAAACTTGCATTCTCCATCATTTCTTCTTCTTCATTTCAAAAGAAATTTACCTAATTTCTAACTCCATTCCTTCTGATCGAATTACCTTATTTTCACAGTTTTTGGTTTCTCTACCATAACACTATAGAAGGTTCGTTCACTGCAAAACAGATATTTATTTATTTTGAAAAAATAAAGTTCGTCCCTTACAAATTTGATTTTTTGTATTTCTTTTTTTTAACAAAAAATCAGTAAAAAATTGCCCCAAATAGCTATGATATAAAAAAAATATTACCAAAAACAATTTATTCTATTTTCGTTTGCTTGTTTTCATAATTTTAAAAAAAAATTGTTTAAGTTTTTGGAAATTATTTAAGGACAAACCTGCTGTGGTGTTATGGTACATTAGCTGAAATTACCACCCAAGATTTCCAGAGAAGGCTAATAAGTTTTGGGCTGGGCTGATGTTTTTGGAGTTGGTGTTTTTGATGGCCGGACCAGCTGAGGTCCTCGGTATGGCCCCGATATGAATCTCGACTAGAAGCGTTAAGCACTCGTGGACTTCGTCACTTTACAGATCGAGGCGTTTAATCAACTAGGAAATCTATGGGGCTCTCCACACGGGGATTTAATCGTGTAATGCACCATTAAATTTTTATTGGTGCATTGCACTGTTAAAATGGGCGGAATTTGGGCGGAACAAAGCATCCAAGGGGTCTCCAATTCCCATCGAGCTTAACCCCTAAGTGCCCAGGAAAGCCGAAATGGCTTTTTGCTGTTTCGGTCAGTCTAGATAAAGGGGTTAAAATTGATGATTTTGCCTAAGATTTTTACTGGATGCTCCCTGTACTGCAAAGTGTATGTGGTAAAATTTGCAAAGCCAAATTCCAATTTTAAGACCTTCATCTAGAAATTTTAGGTTTCAAGTCCAAAACGGGCAGCTTAAAATTAGGCTTTTTTTTAAAAACAATTTTTGGAATATGTTCATAACCAAACCACCACTCAAATTCTAAAGAGACCCAAGTCAAAAAAATATACCAATTTTACAAGGGCAGCCTCTAAAAATTACAAAGACAAGCTTCAATATTTTCAGTAATTTTTGAATTACTTCTTTCAAAATTCTTCAAAATTTGAGATTTTGGAATTTTAAAAAATAGTTTCGTTCAAAAATCAAAAACTTATAGATGCACCTAATTACCATTCAGATTTTTCTAAAACCAAATATACGTGACGTCATGCATGTTTTACTATATCAACGTTTTTAGACCTGCTTCTAGAAAACAATTTTTATGAGAGCCAAAAAAAGGATTAAGTCTCTCAAATTTTCCATGGAGGTACTCAACTTGATTACCTACATGGAAAAAAATATGGGCAAACTGTTTGGGGTAACAATCTTCAACTCCCCCTTTGCACCATTTTGACTATG
This sequence comes from Ceratodon purpureus, assembly GCA_014871385.1. Lineage (NCBI taxonomy): Eukaryota > Viridiplantae > Streptophyta > Bryopsida > Pseudoditrichales > Ditrichaceae > Ceratodon > Ceratodon purpureus. The sequence continues at coordinate 22,868,066 of CM026421.1, forward strand.
TCACTTAGCCAATGCCCAAAAAACTTTTTACTGCAACTTTGAATATTATTATCTCTAAGATGGTAAACATCCAACGGCTAAAAATTATATCAGTACTTTTGAAGAAGGTTTAGTAAAAGATCTTACGGCTGGATGTCTAAAATAAGCAAATTTGTTTGGTTCAAATTGTCGTTTCTACAAGGTGGTCAAAAATCACTGTTTGGAGGTTTTGAGACCCAAAACATGCTTGGGCACTTAGGGGTTAACGTCGGGTTAAGCCTCAGCATTCGCGCATCACGCGCGTGTTTACACGCTCTCGTGTGTATCACCCTCAGGCGTGTAATCACGCGTGACACACTCGCGCCGGGGCTTAACCCTATACATTGACAACCTTGGCGATATGTCAATATTGACGTCAGTTCAATACTTCACAATCAGCCCGAAAACCATACACACCGAACAACAACAACCCACTAATGTAAAGGCCCCTCTCCAACCACCCTCGTCAGTGGTCAGGCCCTGCTGGCCCTGCTGGCCCACGCTCAGGCAGCCATCTCAGCATCCTCCCAAATTTTCACCTCCTTTTCAAATAAACGTTTTCCAATTCAGCCACCAAAACATAATATTCTCACCGTCACCTAGAATTCAATCAGATTCCTCTGGAATTGCAATTCACAGGGGCTTCCACCTGCACATTCTAATTCAAATTCTTTTCTGCAATCAGCAGGCACTCGGTTCACTCTCATTTGGCAACTGGAGGTGACTCACAAGGTACAAATTTTGTTTCCCATGTATGAAATTTTGCATTTTCTTTGCTGATTTTTATTGTATATTTTGCACTTGCTTCACCTAGTTTTCTTTTATCAGATGCCTCAAGATTGGTTACAGTGAAGATGGGTCATCTCTCGTTTGCTAGCTCCATATTGTTGAAGTCATCATCGTGATTCAGAGTTTTTTGGAATTAGGGTTTCTAGTGTTTGTTGTGAAGTGGGCAACTGGGGGATGTGTGGAATTGGCGTTGGGGAGCTTCGTTTGAGTGTGTTCTGAATTTGGGTTGCGTTAGAGATTGGAATTGGATGCTGGGTTTTTGTGTGTTTGGATGTTTGGATGTTGAGGGAATTTGCGGGTATTGAGGTTGGAGTGGTGGGTTTTGGGCAGTTGGCACGCTGGAAAGAGTTTTGAGGAGATTAGGGGGAGAATAGGGGAGATTAGGGAAGATGGCAAGGCTGTCGGGGATGCAGAAGCAGGTTCTGAGTCTGTACCGATCGTATTTACGTGCAGCACGAAGCAAGCCAGCTGAGTCACGGAAGGATATAGAGTTGTTCGTGGGCGCCGAGTTTCGGAAGAATGCGAGACTTGACAAGAAGGATTTTCAGAGTATAGAGTTTCTCATGAGGCGAGGTCACAAGCAACTAGAAATGCTCAAGGATCGGGACGTCAGCGGCTTCTCATACATGGCGCCCAAGTAATCCCTCGTTCCTCGGAAATTACCCTAACGTCAGAGGACGGAAGTCTGCGATATTGGTAGTAGCTACTAGGAACCCATTGCAACTAATTTTGAGAGAAGAGAAGTATATTAGCAATTGGTTACAGGTATGAAATTCTTTTAGTTTTGACGATTTTAGGGTTTACCAAACCCATGAATTTGCATAAACGATGTGCAGATATTTTGCTGAACTCTTCACCTTCGAGGAAAATCTCGTAGGCCAATGCAGAGCAATGCTTAGAATAGCTGCTTCTAGTTTAGAGTTGGGAAGACTTGTGAATTGCATTATTGGAGGTCGTGTTCTTGTGTATGCTTGCGTACGCTTGAGGTGTCAAATAAATATTTCACTGATATGATCCAGAATAGGATCTTTACCCAGATACTTGAGTCTTGGACACGCCATGAAAGCTAACTGTATAATTCTTTGGCAACTCGTCTGGCAAAGCTGTGATTGATTGCTCTTTATGCAGAGTTTTGAACTGTGATAAGGGGTGCAAAGTTTTGGTTTCCCTATACCATGATTCGATGGTGGAGTGCTATCTTCCTTCCTCCATCGCCATGGCCAGAGCCAGGGTAATGCCGTTGCTTTTAAGTGAAGGGAAGTCGCAAATAATAATAACTCAGCTATTTAACCTGGCACTGTAATATTCTTTCATTTAACCTGATGGCAGAACTGGTGGTTTGAAAAACAGAAACGTGATGAGGGAACTGAGATGATACTTTCTCGTGAAATTAAAAGGAGCAGCAGCCAAGAAGCATTATCCTCAAGCTGAAAACCTCATTGGTAGCATAGCGAAGCTCCAGTTTCGTCTTTTCTGGTTACGGAACCCGTCACAAAGTAGTCAACAGGATTCGCCCGATATCGGAGATTGTGATCTTCAGGGGAAACATGCAGCTAGGAGCACGAGATGAGACCTCCCTCTGATTTTCTCTAGCAATTTGGAGAGATTTGGTCAGATTCTATGAGCTCTGACGCAATCTCACGAGTACTGTGGAGATTCGTATGAGGTTCTTCTCATCTTTGCTTTTCAGTGCTGCATGTTCTATAGGCATAATACATCAGATGGATATCCTCGTTGAAAATTCTATGGAACATTTACATATTGGATACCGCATATAGTGAATTTTTCCAGAAAAGCAATGGACATGTCGCTCACGTTTTATGTGTTGCTAACACAGGCTGAGGGATCCTACACGTGACAGGTTAGTAAAGTTGCCCCCTAACCACTATTCAAAATCTGGACCACCTAGATCTGTTAGCAATCACTCGGTGAAATTTAGGGGTGGACTAGCGTACAGCATGATTTGATACTTGGTCAATGCAGTTAGTGACCACTTCACTATCACTCCCAGTTGTAACAAGGACAGTGATATCCACAAGGCACTAAAAATTCAACCAAGAATCAGTGTAACAATCCAACTTGAGAGAAACCGTGATCGATAGTCTTCCATCTCTCCGTCTCAACGCCACTGTGCAAAGCTACTTTCTAGACACAGATCCTTTCACATTCATAGCATCACTACAGATAGGTATCATCCACGACCAACCGATCTCTGATGTAGACCATTTTCCGTAACTGTTATTATTAAACTCAAACAACAGTACCTGATGCTAATTCAAATCCACAACCTTGACCCAATAATTCAAAAACAAAATAGAGTTCTTCCTGAAACGAAAGATAAACAAAACACAATAGTCATTTAGTGCAAAATGAACGTGTCCTTTACTTTCTCAGAAACAGCCACCAGCTTTGCCTCATTCCTTGAACCGCATGAGCAGCTTGAAGTGGAACTGAAGAAAAAAGATTATAAAAAAAAAAGATAAAAAACCTTGGCCTAGTTCTGAAAGGTGAGCTCGCTCCAAGTGCCCCAAAGAGATCACCTAATTCACCAAAAAAAAGAGGGGCTGACAGGTATAAAAACCGTAAACAACTTGGGCGCCACCGCAGGTGAGGGAAGATCGATCGTAACTGCACAATGCTGTGATGCAAAGATGATGAAAAAAAGAAAAACCTGTATAATGATTCCTGCACCAGATCATAATCTCTCAAACGTAGATGAATTGTCCGAGCATTCGCATATTTGGACGACTTGCATGCCATGCATGAGTGGGATTAGCCGGGGCCATCTTGCAGCCGCGGCGATCCCAGAGGCGTGTTCTGATTCGAAGCCCGTTGCTCTTGGAGAAACGGGTGCTGAGTGGACAGCATCATGAGATTTGGGAGCGGGGCGCGCTGGCCGAACCTGTTGGGAGCTTGCTGAGCCGCGTTGAAGAACAGGGAGTTCATGTTGCTGGTGTTCATGTTGCCCAGAGAATTGGACGCTCGCCCGGTGTTGAACTCTCTGGAGTTCAGAAACTGGGATGCGTCCAGCGCGCCGCGGTGCATCTGGAAGTCGCGCGCGTCGAGAGTGTCCGCGCTGAAGTACGCCGCGGCCGCGGCAGACTCCTCCTTGATGATCCCGGACGAGTCCCCGTCACGCGCGTCGGAGAGGCCGCAGGAGGGCAGGAAGCCCGTGGAGAGGCCGGCGAGGTAAGGGATGGAGCCTTGCGAGAGGCGGCCGCTTGGGGGCCCGCCCTCGCTGGAGGCCGGCGACGCGAACGGCGAGTTGGAAATGCAGCCCGAGCCCATGAGCGTCATGGATGAGGAGTTGGAGTGATGGCCGCCTGCGTTGTTGGCGCCCCCCATGGAGTGGTGGCGCGGAGAGGCGGTCGTGGAGCAGTTGCCCTCGCGGAGGTCGCCCGTGTCCGCCATTAGATTCGCCAGTGTGCAGTTGAAGCCCGTGTTGAGTGTTTGCGGCGGTGGGATGTTGAGCATCCGGTTTTGGTGCATTGGGTTCACGGTCTGGTGCCGCAGCGAGTGCTGCAAGCTGCTCGATGGCTGAGAGAATCCCTGATATCCCATAACAAACTCATCAGTAATCTCTTCGGATCATGCCACTCATCATGGAAAAATCAGCTGCAGCTAGAAAAAAAGGTAATCCGAACTTGAGAGAGAATCGAACTATTCTCTGAACTCTGAAATGATCAGCCAAAGGGCTGAAAAAAAAAATCTAAATTCATCTGCAATGTTAAAGGGTGCAAATCCTACTAGAATGTTAAGATGGCTTCGATTCCCAGGGAGCTCTAGCTTGTTCACAACGAGAGGATAAGCAGAGAAATGTTGATTAAGAAGATGAAAACGAAAACAGGGAGCAGTGGCAGTATGAATGGCGATGTTCAGCAAAATGGGATCTAAAATATGCATTGGGGAATGATGTGTGTATATACCGGGGTGAATACCTGCGAGCGGTAGGTGTTGCCATCGGGTTCCACAACCCAGCCCGCTTCGGAGGCGAGCGCTTTGAGAACATCGTTGATGTCGGCTCTCGGGGGGAGGTTGTAGCCCCCGTATTTCCGCAGTCCTGCGAAGATTTTTGTGGTGATAGCTCGCCTCTGTCGTTCCCGCAGCTTCGTCTTCTCCTTCTCGCTCGCGCTCAACTTCGCCATGCTGCTGCTCGTGCCCGACGTCGACCTCGAGTCCTCACTCTGAACCTCCTTCGGCATCACCAAATAGTCTACTGCACACCATCCATGCTAAAATTTAGCCCATCTTCAACTTTCAAACATCATCCATACAACGCACATGCAGTCATAATGAAATAACGACACCCATGGATATATATACAAAACAAAGGTAACCGACCCCCCTGGACTTACCTTACTAGGGGTAGGACAAAACAAGGTTAAAAACATCGCTATTGAGGTTTGCCACAACAAAGAACGGATGCACATAAGGACGGTACAATTACTAGTTTTCCAAGGATACCGACGTGCAAGGCCAAGAGAAAGCTGCCCTCATACGACCATGTAGTGGTACCATCGTCCATGTTCAGTGTTACGAACTTCGAGCCATGTCCGGAGGGAATGCTTGCATGATGATTACAGAGTAGAGTTACTAGCTCAACTGATGACATAACACTTTCATTTTTTACGACTCTACCACGCTGTAGTGAAGAATAAAAATAAGGGTGAAGAGTAGTACTTGTTCTAAGTGCATAGAGGAGCCCAGTATAGACAGCGTGCTTGGTCCTTCATCTTCAAGCCCTCATTCCAAGCTCACAAGAATAGCCTGCACAGAAGACTTGGCTGCGTACAAGGGGCGCAACCTGCGCGATGACGGTTGTGGTCCTTGGCACCTTCTGTCCCCGCTTCAGACCAGTATTCGAATAATTTAGGGCAAGGGACACAATAATATTCTTTCCCCCATGAAGTCGACGTGCCTCAAGTTGAAGAGCTCGTCAGAACATGTTGGCTATGGCGTCTAACAAGTCTGGCTTCCTCAGTGAGCAGCTTCTTCCCAAGAACAAAGCATTCAAGTGATCATGTGCTTTGATGGCTGGCTGCCTCCGAGCAGGTGCTATCGATGGACACTGGAGTAGGGAGAGGGGAACAACCAACTGCACCTTAATGGCTCACTTAGTTGCTACTAACTAAGCAAGTCTGACATGAGGAAAGTCCGAAAGTATGAGCTGATCAGCGAAGTGGGGAAAAACAGGCTACCATGGAGATTCCCAAGTGAGCAACCTCCAGCTGGCTATGGAGTGCCGAGAGCTGGAAAAATACTACCTGTTTCAAACTAAGGAGAGAGAACTTAGGGTGGTAGTAAACTAGAGGCGAAGAGGAGGGAGCTGGAATGAGAAATTAGGGAGCATCACCAAGTGCACCACCTTGCTAGCTCGGTGCTGAAGTTCACTAACAGCGAGTAAGGCAGCGGGGCTAACAAGAAAACCACCAGGAGTACGGCTCGACAATGTCGCAAGACCCGAGAAAAAAAAGTTAAAAAATCTCGTTGAACTACCACTCTGCAAGACTGCAACACGATGGAAACCGGCGGCTGGAGTGTAATTCAAGGAGAGCTTTAACAAACACTGAAGAAAAAAAAAACCACGAACTATCACAGCATGACTAGAGCCTCCTTATCACCCAAGGCTGCCAATTTGCAATGCTACTCTCCCCTCTAAGTACTCACACCCAAGTGCCAACAGCGCTCACTCCCCCTGATGATACCAACGAAGTTAATGCAGCGAAGACTGGCAACATCATCAGCTTTGACCGAGACTGATCCCCACTCCCAGAACATAAAAACCGGGTTGTTAAGTTACAATGATGAGTGCAACACTTAAACAAACAAACATCATTCCAGCTTACAACAATTCCACCACTTCCACCACCCTAGAAAACACTCCCACTAAACACTACAAAACTCGCATTTTCCCCAAGCTCCACCACTTCTCCTCCCCTCCCTTCCCTTCCCTCCCTCCTCCCTCTCTCCCTCTCCCCTTCGATCGCAACCCACCCCAAAAGCCTGCAGCTCCCCCACTTGCACACTCACCCACCCGGCAGCGAAAACCAAGGACTTCACCAACCAAGCCCACTAGCGATGACGATCCGCATGCAGTAGTAGTCTCACACCGTTCCAAAACCAGCACCCACGACAATGTCTAGCACTAGAACATGGAGTAACAACGCGGGTGGAGGACTGATTTCCACTACGGCTGATTGGCAACCGCTGCTAGCATAGCTGAGCTTGCAGCTGCCTCACCTTGCCTTGGCCTTGGCCTTGCCTTTGCGTTGGCTGCAGGTACACACACACACAGCCTCTCAAGTTGTAACTTACAACATACACAAGGTGTGGCGTTGGTAAGTAGTGATGGCGAACCGGAGCTTCACAATGGGCACTGCAGAAGAGTGCTGTCTCTCTTCCCTTCCCTTCCCTGCCCTGCCCTGCTGCAGCTCCTCTCGTCCTTTTGGGGACTCCCCATGCAAGTGGCACCTATGGCCGCGCCTGGAAGAAGGCTGCCCTGCGCAGCCGCCGTCGCTGCAGAAGATGACGACGACAAAAACAATTCAGCTGATATGGTGGGGTGTGCAAATCCCTCACATGGATTTTCTAGGAGGGGAGTAGATTTGAGGGGGTGGCGGGTTTGGGAGTGCTTGGGGATGTCTGGATTAGGATGAGATGATTCAAGCGAGAAGCAAGTGGATTGTTGGTCTATTTGCTCTAATTCGGTCAAAAGAGGGGCCTGTGAGCGTGGAAGCATGTTCTCGGTGCGTGGTTTGGGAGTTAAGTCGGTTCTGCTGACGTGGCAGGGTGGAATCTGAGATGGATTCTTGGCTGAGGTGGCATGGTGGAAATTTTTGGGGGGTGGGGGTGTGTAGCTTGTGAGCGCGAAGGAGGGTTGGTTTGTGTGTAATTTGCGGATCCCCGGTGTTTTGCTGGAAAGCGTAGTTGCTGATTTTGGGGGGTTGTAAATGGGGAGGGATATGGGATGGGGTTATATGGGGGTGGCTACAGTGTTGGAGTAATGGTGTGGGTGTTTGTGTTATGGATATAGTTCAATCATTTGCCACTTCTGTGTGTAACGAAAAAGAGGATCATTTGCTTCCAGGAGTGCAGTGGTATGATGTATCATGTTACATGTAACAGACTACAGTAATTGTGTATTTTGCCAATTGCTTTGTAACTGAATAGGAACTGCATGGAGATTTTTATAATGCGGAAATTATGAGCAACTTCGCAATGATCATACTCATGATGAACAATTTGGGTTTCCAAAGAGCTGGGTAATTGGTGTATTGGCTAGCAACTAATTGGGATAGTTTGACATTTGACACAGTACATGGACCTCATGCAGCATGATTGTCATTGGCAATTTGGAGATAAATATATCCTTGGAACTCCTCCTTCAGGAAAGGTGTGGGTGAGCCATGTGTCTTACATTAAAGAGCTTATTTGAAGTCCACCTAAATTGCAAATGTAATTGGATAGAAAAGGATAGGTGGAGGCCCAAATTTGGCCCCACCATATAAAAGGTGATGAGATGCAGCATGAAATTGAGGAGGTAGGCATCATGCAGGGAGAGGGGAATATGTGGATTATGTGCAGCCCAAAGGCTGATCATTGGGGAGTGTTGGAAAGAGGAGCTCGTGAACATGGTGCAGCAACGCGGTCATGTGAGTCACTGAATTGTTAGACCGTGCATGGCATGCACTTGAATCAGATCCCAGGACCGGAATGGTAGGGGCATAAAAATTCACAAATAAGTTATGACCAAACTCCAAAGAGAGGAGCCCAAGTTTCCATCAAAAGACCACAATCATGCTCATGACTACCTTCTGGAGTCTGCAGTAACTGCAGAGGCCGGGTACATACTCTGGGATCATTGACAGTGGAGAAGCAGCCGTCAGGTGGGGGTATGGAGGCCGTGATTTCAGACGTATCTTCATCATACATGAATCCCACATTGCTACGTATAATGTAGCATATTCATCAGATCCAGTAATAATGTCCCGACGGGCTTCGAGTCAGTCAATCTGAATTCTCAATTTTAGAGCCCTTTTCAACCCAGAAGAGTCTCTGGTCCAGTCAAAGTCAAAGTAAAAAACCAGCTGTGAAAAGTAGGAAATTGAAATCTCTTCGTTACAGTATCTGTAATAGTGGAATACATTAAATACTGTAATAGCTAATCATGTTCATTCTAAGTAATTGGTTAATTACACTCTATGTGTCTATTGTGCTATCCTAGAAACATTGTTTAAAAATCAATACCGTACAAAGGTGAGTACAACAACCTCCTGATAACAAAATGAAATATACAAATGATTTTAATCAACCCTTAGAGCTTAATTTCTTCACTATAATTATAAAATTATATAATTATATAAAAATACACATTCCAAAAATAAGAGCAAGGTTTATTGCCCTAGGATGGGTACACCTTAATTCTTTGTGGAATGAGATTTGTGAGTTATATAAAGTTGAGTTTTTAAATCAACCAACAAATGATTGTTTTAATCTCTTCATATCCTTGTTATTTTTCACTAAAAACACTATCAAAATGTCATTTCAAGTCCAAATAGTCAAAAATAAAATTAGTTTTTTCACCTCTGATTATGTAATCCTGAAATAACATTATAAAGTGATGTATCATATTTTATTTAGAATATTTTTACCTTTAGCCATGAAAAGTAATAGATTGCAAGTAGCAATTGTCAGCCATGGATAGTGATAGATTGCGGGTAGCAACCAGGAGTGAAAGTGATAGTTTATAGCTATCAGATATAGATAGTGGTAAAATATAGATAGGGATAAAAATGGGAGTGATAGTTTATGGTTGTCACTTACAGATAGTACTAGATTGTAGAAAGGGATGAGGAATCAAAGTGATAGTTTATGGCTGTCAGCCATGGATAGTCCTAGATTGGAGACATGGATGAGGAATCAGACTGATAGCTTGTGACTGAGGAATCAGAGTGATAGCTTGTGGGTGAGAAATCTGAGTGATAGCTTATGAGTGAGGAATCAGAGTAATAGCTTGTAGGTGAGGAATCTAAGTGATAGCTTCTGGCTATCAGTCATGGACTTTAATAGATTACATGTAGGTATGAGAATCTCAGTGATACTTTATGGTTACAGTCATGGATAGCCCTAGATTGCATAAATTGATAGTCTTAGATTCCTAGATTGCAATTTAATAGTCTTAGGTTCCTAGATTGCAAAAATGAACAAAGAATGAAAGTGATAGTTTATGGTTGTCAGTCAGCCATGACAGGTCTAGTTTGCAGAAATGGATGAGGAATCAAAGTGATAGTTTATGGTTGTTAGCCATCGATAGTCCTGGATTGTAGACATGGATAAAAAATCAAAGTCTCTGTCAGCCATAAATAGTCTTAGATTGCAAATATAGATGAAGAATTTGAGTGGTAAGTTAAGGCTATCACCCATGGCATTAGTAGATTACATGTAGGTTTAACCCCTAAATTTCTAAGGGTATTTTTCATCAAAACCGCCTCTAAACAGCCCCTCTTCAAAGCAAGGTGGATTTTGCAAACTTGGGGTCTTTTTTAGTACATCTAACCATAAGATCTTGTAGCTAACTTCTATGTCTACATGTCCACCAAATCTCACACACTCATTCCTCACCAATTGCAAGATCGTAACGTTCAAAGTAGAAAAACAAGTTTTTTTTCCCTGCGGAAAAAGGGGACAGCATAGTTTTGAAGGCCCAAAAAATCATTTCTTTGCATTATGGATTTTGGCGGTTTTGATGCACGTCAAAGAAGACTGAGTTAGCTAATTGTACTAAAAAAATCATATTCAAAAAAGTTGTGGAAGGTTGCCAAAAAAATCATTTTCCGCTAGGGGGTATACTGAAATTCACAAACAAAGGCCGTTTTTGGACAATAAAAATAGCATATAAAAAAAAATTGGATTAAAAATCCAAACGGTGGGAACATGCTCTACTACATTCTCTATACATAGAAATTTTTATTTTTGAAAAATATCAAAATCTCAATTTTTGGTGGAATTTCAAAGTTTCATCTTTGGCAGATTTTTGGAGATTTTCACAATTTTGGGCAATTTTGGGCAGAATTTGCTGCATTCACAGTGGCTTAGAAAATTTCAGCAGCTGCCCAACGAGCAGCGTTTGACACTTAAACCTTCATAAATTTTGATCCCGACTTCGGAATTGAAAAATAAAAATATGCACACGGAGCTCTCAGAACGGCACACCTCCATTTAAAATTTCAAAAAATACCCATCCAAATTGAAGTTGCAGGTACGTGCCCAAAGTCCATTTGCACCCCTAGGGGGTGCATTGTCGTTTAGGGGTTAAGACATTAGTAGATTACATGTAGGTATAAGAATCGGAGTGATAGTTTATGGTTGTAGTCATCAAATGTCCTAGATTGCAAAAATAGACGAAGAATCAAAGTGATAGTTTATGGCTGTTAGCCATGGATAGTTTTAGATTGTATGAAGCCATGAGAAATTAAAATAATAGCTTATGACTATTACTAGCTATCGACAGTGGTGGATTATAGGGTAGCCATCACCATTAAAAGTGATAGTCTATAGGTGTCAATATTAAATAGTCACAAATCATAACGATTTTCAAATTCAAGGTTTTCATTGATAATTTTTAAATATCATTATTTAAGTTAAACTATGTAATCATTTTTTTACATATTTTTTTAGTCATTCTTTAAAATAAATCATGTAAGATACGTTTTCTAGACAATTTTAAATACTCTTTAGAATCTTACTTATAATTTGAAATGCTTTTAATTCCTATGGCTCCTTACAACTTGTTTTGAATAGTAGCACTATTTTAAATGACTTTTTAGGGATGAAAAAAAAAATTTGATTCTGAATTCAGATGTATTCAGAAAGGAAATACCACTAGATTCAACTATTTCAAACAAAAAAATCAATATGGTCAAAATTAAACTATATGGAGATTAAAATAATTAGCCAACATTTTTGAGGTATTTGAAAAAATACCAACTTATGAATATAATAATGTTCTAAATATTATGTTTCACATTTTTTTTTTCATAGATACAACTTGTGACTTCAACCAATTACAAAAAAAATTCAAATATTAAATATAGAAATTGGAATTTTGATAAGTTTTCAAAGATACATTTCTTTAAAAATATTGGACGAGGACTAATTGAATTTTAAATTTAACATAATAGATGATTTCTAATCACCATGATTCACACATTATACTTCTAAATAAATTTTATTGGAGTAGCAAAAATCATAAATCATAGTACATCTAAGAATAGTCGAATATCCTTAATTCTTTAAAGGTTGTAATGTCGTGATAGTATTTTTGTAAATATTTTCAATCAATTTTATTTTTGATGGTGTTACAACAACAAACTTTAGTAGCCTACAATTGTAACATTGCTTATGTTTCTTTCAAAAATGTATAATAGAAGAATTTTTTAAAGTCTAATATTAAATAAATCCTAATAGAAAATAATATTTGAAATCAAATAATACAATGAAATTTATAAAATTCATCAAAATTTATATTTTTGAATAAAATTGAATTTATTGGAATTCAAACAATATTGAATTTTATTAAAATAAATAGCTTACGCAGTGGCCTATTAGACACTACAGACTATTTTTATAATCTATGATAAATCTTTATATTGAAGTAAATCAATACACACACGGTTAATTTTCCAATGTTATAGGGTTTTTTTTTAAAAAATAATTATTATAAAGTTAAATTGTTTAGTCATTTTTAATTTTTGTCATTAAGAAAAATCATGAATACAATATGTATTGTGAGAAAGATATATAAAATTGTGTAACATAAGTCTAATTACTAATGTTTGCAAGGACAAACTAGAAACAGCAATAGTATTAATATAACATGTGTTATTATTTTTGGCGAATTTGTTTTAATGACTTTCCATTAATCATCAAAATTTTCACAATAATTTGTTTTGGAATTTTTCCACACTGTAATGTATATGATGTCAAAATTGAATAAGCATATAAGTAAGTATTATATAAATAATCCTTGAATATTTCTATTTTGTATTTAGATTCTATTATGGATATTGCACTTCATATTTGATTCTATAGAGTGTTCATTGACTATCAAAATTTTGAATTAAAATTACAATCATGAAACAGTAAAGTGTCCTTAGTTCTAAATAAAAAATGACCATCCATATCTTATCTTATCTCACATGTATGTATGTATATGTATGTATATGGATGGTAAAATAAAATACATGAATATGTATAAATACAAAGGTAACTATTGAGAAAAAACCATAAATATTTGATATTATGATTCCATGATTTTATTGTTAAGTTGTAAAAAAAGTACACAAAAATGATGCTAATTTATTTTGACATACGGAGACTTCATTTTATTTTATTTTGTTTTTAAAAGAAATGAAGCTACATTAAAATAATAATAATAATAATAATAATAATAATAAAATACACATCAAAATCTTCTACATAATCAAAGAAAGAAGGACCGTAGTTCTTTATGAAGGGTGGACGTGGGTTAAGTGATTATATATCATTTGACTATATATTTGTCCACAAGACAAAGACCAAGATGATAATACTTGCTTCAATTTTAGAAGAAAGTAGATATTATGTAAATACAATACAATAAAACAAATCAAAAAGGATCAAATGAAAAATGAATGAAATAAATATGCATTTTGTGAAATCTTGTTGCTAAGCCATGAGCTTGGATTTACAGGTTCAAAAGAATGTGTTACATAAAATTGGTGTGGATTTAAAATCCTTTTGATTCATTTAAACAATTCTATAACATATAATAACTTAATATGTTGATGAGACATTTAAAGGTACAAAATGTAAAAGTTGTATGAATTAACAAAACTTAGTCAACATTTCAAACCTAACAACATTGACAAATTGACAAGGTCATAGTGGTTTGGATGATTATGTAATAAAGGTAGTAATTACCACTAGTCCTTTTGGTGTTTCATATATTTTTAGAATGGATCATTTTGTTGATATAATGGTTGGTTATTTTCAAATCTACATAAGTGTAATGAAATGGATACAGGTATAATGAAATGGACATAGGTAATGAGTGGCAATGTTCTTAATTTTTAAAAGTATTTATTTAGTTTTAATTTTTGTATTTTTATGGTACGTTGAAAGGCTTTAAGAAATAGGATATGAGGTGAGGCCTTTGCTCCATGGACCATGAAAATTATTCAATTAGACTTCCATCATAATTTGTCATTTGTTCATTAATGGTAGGTATTCAGATGGAGGATTGGTCATTTCAATATGTGAATCAGGTAAATTTTATGATGGGACTTGGATGTGTTTTCCCTCCAAATTAAATTTGGTGCAATAGCCCTTGCATATGAAAAAATCACAAGTTTAAATCTTGTGTTTCAATGACTTTATTATTTGCAAGTATTTTTTGGAGAATTACTATTGAAGGTATCATCATTTACTATTAAATTTTTATGATAGATTATATTAATTTTCTATATTACTAAATTACTGAGATCATTTTTAAGTTTTTTGGATTCTTCACAAGGAAAAACTAAAACTACAAAGATATCATTTAATTGTCATGCATTACGGTCATTTTTTAAGGACCATTTTCTCTTTGCAAAGGAACTAATGAAGGAAAATAATTGAGTAATATGTTTACAGTGGAATTGTGTTTAATATTTTTAAATTAAATTTTACTATTTAAGTAGAAGGATTTGCATAACGACACAACACAACCACAAACTTACATAGATATTCTACATCATTATCTTTTTTTCCTAAATAGTATTATTTGAGATTTGAATAACCAAAATATAAACTTACATTTTAAAGGTAGGTTGCATTGAGCAAGTGTAGCAAACTCAAAGTTTCTAATACAATGTTGTAATTGTTGAGGGTGTTGTTATTGGTGGTATTGAAGGACTTAGGCCTAGAGGTGAAACAAACATACACTTAACCCCTAAAATTCCAAGCCCGTTTTTGCCAATTTTCACTTCAAAAATGCTAAAAATTTCAAAAAAATCCCTATTTTTATTTTTATTTTATTTTTAAATGCTGAAATTTCAACCCCATAAAGATTATGATTTATCATGTTCACTAAAACAATATTGTCAAAACATATTAAAAATCTTAATTGTAGTAGCTTGCCGAAGTTTCTGCAATCCACTTTGGATTTTGTGGTATTTTAGGGGTTAATTCACGCTAGTCTCTTCCTCAGATCGGACTTACTCTTCTAGTGGTATTGAATATATGTGCCAGAGGTATGATGCTACGCCCTCAACTCTATTTAGAGTATATTATCAAACAAAGTGGCGCCACATCAAACAAACCTAAAATCTTAAAAAACGTGAAGCTTTCAATCAAATAAACTTTAATGCTCATAAAATTCAATCGGAAACAAATTACAAATAGTATGGGCAAATTACAAATAGTATGGGCAGTAGCTTAACTCAAATATTAGGTTTTTCAATTGAAGTAACCCACAATACTAAAGTAACACCATAGCAGGTTTAGTCCTTAGCAAAAGAATTTTATTTTTTATTTTTAGAAAAATGCAGGTTTGTCTCTTAAAAATTGAATTTATCGATTTTTTTTTAAAGCAAAAAAATCATTGAATATGACCTTAAATAGCTTACAAATAAAAAAATATTGCAAAAACTAATTCATTCTATTTTCGTTTTTATGTCTTCATAAATTTTTATTTTTTTAATATATATTTAGAATTATTTAAGAACAAATGTGCTATGATGTTATGGTAGATTACTCCAGATAATGTGCCCCAAACTGGTTGAGAACTAATGAGCACTAAAAGGGGAGGCTGCAATATATCCATAAGTGATCTTGGCTAACAAGTAGGGAGGCCCTGAGAGGGTGGAGTGGGAATAGGGAGGTGAGTAATTGAAAGCGGCACATGGAGCAGGAAAAATCATACGGTCCAAATCTAGCCTTTATGGGGGAGACACAACCTCCCTAGCCTCTCTTTTCATTCTAAATAATAACATCTCTACACTCTAATTGGTCTCCACAAGTGAAAGTAGCTTCATCATCAGTCCTCACTCTTTGGCAATGCAATTAATTTAAGTGAAGACGCCCACTTGGAAACTGCCACGTAGGACCACTTTTCTCTCTTACACATGTTTGTACACTGCGCATCTGAATTCAGGCTCTCATTCTCCAATTCATATAAGATGGGTCTTTCAATAACAGGTAGCAACACCCATAAGCATGGCTTTAAGAGTTTTGAGCATGTTTTTTAAATATAATATATTTAACTTTATTGGACCAGATTAATAATTCTAATGCACTTTAAAATGCATTATTTGGACAATGTATGAATAAGTTATAAGTTTTTAAAGGGCATACCATGAATACGCCCAATGCCGACCTTAAGGTCTGATGTTCAAATATGGTACATCATTAGAATTGTATCTATTAACTTCCTCCAAATTTTCAAGATTTAGAAGGGATAGTTATGGTTACAAGGACACTTATGGGTGTTGTTATACTAGGATTTAGAAATTGTCACCTATGAATGAATGGAGATACTAGAAGGAGATTCAAAAATTGTTTCTGAGGTGCTCAATGACATTATTGAAGTTTTTTGGATGATGAAAAGTTGTCCTATGTATGCGCTTAACATTGGTAGTCTACTAATAGTCATCGAAGCTTTTCAAAAAATAAATTTAAAATTCACAATTTATTCTTATTGTATTCATTTTCTACCACACTAATTTAGAGAGTTTTTTTGCATGTATATATGTTAGTGATTAAGTTATTAGAAAAATCATTGTGTGTTTGACAAAATTTCTAGAATTTCACATTTGGAAGTAATTGAGAGGAACAACCTCTTGCTTCTTATTGGCTGTGTCTAAGGATGTGTTTACGAAGAAAGAAATTAGGAACAATGGTAATATGCACAGAGTGTCACTGATGTAAAATGCACTATTTAAAAAAATTATAGATATGAATTTCCATGTTAGGCAAATATTATTATGATGAATAAAATGACAGATTTGTTCATGTATAAAGGTTCCTATAAAAGCAGTTAATAAAAATGTTCACTTCATGTAATTTTTTATTTATTTTTTAAATCGTTGGTATCCAAATTAGTGAAGATAATTTATGCCACTATTAAAAAAATGGTTGCCTGTTTCACCCAAAAATGCTTAACCTGTGTTGACTCGGTTGTGCTGCGGTGTTTTTGTTTTGTTTCAGCTTCTGCTATGGAATACATAAATCCACCATTTAATAAATCCACCATTTGCTTCAAGAAAATAAAAAATAAAAAATAAAAAATAAATTCTTAACCTGCAGAAGATCTAAACCCTTTGCTCCTAATTGCAATTTGCAATATTATTTCCAATTTGTTCATGGGCAAAGAATTTTAGTTTTTTCTCTCTTTTTACATATTACAAATATCAACAACACAGGTTTTATGGTGCATCAGTGAGGCATTCAATGTTGAGGATGTGTCTTGCTGTAGCAAGGTTTATGGAACTCAAGAGTGATCTTACAATGGGGCACAACATACATCCATCCCATCCTAAAATTTTGTATCGATTTCTTAGCAATAAAAAAATCAAAACATTAACTTCTAAAATTCCTTATTGATTTCTCACCAAAAACACTCCAAACATACAACTTCTCAAGTAAAGAGCGAAAGAATAAAAACAAAAAAAATAAAAATAAAAATTTGCTAATTCAATTGTAGGTTCTTGCCCAAGATCACAAGAAGATCATGTATAATTTTATTTATTAAAATTGACTGCATGGATTGAGAGATTATAGAGTATGAAGTATACAAATTGTTATCTTCTATTCCATTCAAACATGATTGGAGACATTAACTCTTCTTCATATCATATTTTTTCACTACAAAAGGTTTAAAACTTATATTAGTGTGGTATACACAATGTTAGTGGCTTGTATACTAAATTTTAGATGTTACAAAGAGGTGTAACAGTGTGGAATTTTTTTGTCAAAATGACGTAGCTTCATAATATTGTCAAAACACGTTTTATTACTTTTAAACTCAAGAAAAAGGTTTATGCCTAACATTGAAGTGGAAAAATGAAAAAATGAAAAAATAAAAAAATCTTTACTTTTTTATGTTTAAAGAATAAGCTTTCTTGCATTGTGGCAAAAATGTGAGAGAAAACTTTGATACTTTATGGGATGAGACTTTCCCACTATAGACCAAATTCTTTTTGACAATTCCAAAGAGAACCAACATGTTAGGTACTTGTACAAAAATTCTCAAAGGTAGTAGAAGGATGTAACAAAAAAATTGGATATGCTTTAAGTTGAGGAGAAACAACTTTAACCAACATAACTTTCATTTTAAGAAGCTTAGTGGTAAAAAGAATTATATTTGCATGAAGCTCTTGTGAATCTCTACATCGAGTTAAAAATTCATAAATCACATTCAAAATCAACATCTTAGAAAACTGTCAAAAACTCCAAATGTTTGTAGAACAAATAATATTTCTTTAGGGATTAAAATATAAATAAAAAATAAAAAAATTCATAAGTTGTTAAAAGAGGTACTTTGTAGAAATTTTTACCTTGCAAATTATAAAATTGTGAAATCGAAAGTGTAGAGGAAAAAATACCTTTTCAAAATCCTACCATTTTGGATCACTCCACTTTAATTCTTTATGGTGTGAAATTTTTCACTATGAATAGTTGAGGTTGTCTATCAATGTAATCTTTATGATGTTAAAGAAACCTATAATTCATTTTATAGGTAGAACACATATGTGGCATATTCAAAAGAATCATACAATCAATGGATGTACTAAACATTTTAGCTACAATATATTTTATCTTCTTGTTTATTTATTTTCTTTTTGTATTTTAATTTGATTTGAATAGTGAAGACAAAAGAATGTATGCATGTCTGAAAGTAGGAAACAAGAAAATAAATAATTAATATTTTTGGTTTTTATGTCTATGAATATAGTTGAAGAAACATATATGGCAATCAATCCCAAATGATTTAAACCCAATACTACTATTATGTAAACTTAATATACATATTTTTTAGCACTTTAAATTGACTTGATGAATAAAATTTCGGATGATCGCTTCTTCATATTTAATTTAAACTTCCCACATAATAAAGATACTTGTAGTAATGAAGTAATGAGCATATTATAAATTTTAAACAAAATAAGATATTAAATGGATATTTAAGAAAAATTTCTTAGACTATTTTCAAAACACTATATTTTAGTCACATTAAAAAAATTGCACTACTTTTTTTGCATGCAAATTTTTTTGCGTGATTTATTGATTTATTAATTTTTCTAAAGCAAATGATTCCACGTAATGACATTATGGATTTTTGTTTATAAAATTTTAGAAAAATTAATTTTTTTCTTTTAACATTAACCCCTAAAAGATGAAGTAACCACTTTTGGGTTGCGCTAGACATAGAAAACCCAGTAAAATGCTCTAGAATGGTCGGATTTGTGTGTTTTTTGTTCCTAACATCTTTAGAATCAAGTTGGCAATAAGGAGACCTAAAATTTTAGTGAAAAAGTGAAACCTTGATTTTATAAAAAAGAAAAAACATGGATCGGTCCTATGTTTCTACAATGAATTTAGTGTTTCTAGACAGACAATGTTTCAACTATACTTTGAGCACATTGTGCACTGACACGAAGTCTCTGCTTGTAGTTTTGTTTTTTAGAATTTTGTTTTTTGGAAATGCTTAAATGACTACTACTTTATGGCTTCACCGTTTTGGATCTATCATAAACCTTTTTGAATTTGCCAAAAAGCGCAATGTTGAAAAAAATAAAATTCATAGTGACACTTATGTCAAATCTATTTTCTCCAAATTGGTAATTCGGAAAAATCTTTAAAAAATTGTGCATGTTCCTAACATACTTGAGAAGAGAATTAGCTTTAGTTGCCAAGTTTTTATAAATTTCTGAAGTAACAATTCTCAGTCAAACTCGGAAACCCACTGTTAATATTTCAGAAATTCAATAATCTTCCAAACTTCACGTGTTATTATCTCCCAATCTGATGCTTCTCCAAACCCAAAATTTGGTACAAATTTTGGTAGTCCACTACTTTCAAAGATCTTACTGTTAAATTGCTTATGGTATTTCTCAAATTTGTCTCACTTTGGAAGATGCAAGAATGGCACTGTAGGTACTGAAAAACTGTGGAAATATCCCTCCGTCCTTTAGGGGTTAATACTCTTTTAACCCCTAAAGGACAATCTGCCACATTTGGGCTTTATTTGAATTTGGGCATGTACATATGAATGCAATTTATATCAGGATTTTCTGAAATTTTTATTGAAGGTGGGCCGTCCGGAGATCTTCGTGTGGGTATTTTTATTTTTCAATTCCAACATTGGGATCAAAAGTTATGAAGGTTTAAGTGTCAAACGCTGCTCGTTGGGCAGCTGCTTAAATTTTCTAAGCCACTGTGAATGCAGCAAATTCTGCCCAAAACTGCACAAAACTGCCCAAAACTGCCAAAATCTGCCCAAAGACGAAACTTTGAAATTCCACCATAAATTGAGATTTTGATATTTTTCAAAAATAAAAATTTCTATGTATAGAGAATGTAGTAGAGCATGTTCCCACCGTTCCAATTTTCAATCCAAATTTTTTTCATATGCTATTTGTATTGTCCAAAAACGGCCTTTGTTTGTGAATTTCAGTATACCCCGTAGCGGGTATTTTTTTGGCAACTTTCCACAACTTTTTTGAATATGATTTTTTTAGTACAATTAGCTAACTCAGTCTTCTTTGACGCGCATCAAAACCCCCAAAATCCATAATGCAAAAAAATGGTTTCTTGGGCCTTCAAAACTTTGCTGTCCCCTTTTTTTGCAGTGAAAAAAAACTTGTTTTTCTACTTTGAATGTTATGATCTTGCAATTGGTGAGGAATGAGTGTGTGAGATTTGGTGGACATGTAGACATAGAAGTTAGCTACAAGATCTTACGGTTAGATGTACTAAAAAAAACCCCAAGTTTGCAAAATCCACCTTGCTTTGAAGAGGGGCTGTTTTGAGGTAGTTTTGATGAAAAATACCCTCAGAACTTTAGGGGTTAAGATGTTGATTCTAAAAGAATGGACATATTTGATACAACTTAGATGTGTTACAATATGTGATTCTCACAACTACAATAGAGATTGTTTTTTAACTGTAAGTGTGAATTATAATTATTATAATTCATCTACATGGGTAGAAGTATAAACATAATCTTTTAACTACAGAACCTCATGATGGGCATGTTAAAATAATTATAGTTTTACTTTCCAATACTCTTGAGAAATGATGGCTTGGTTGCACTGGGGCTTCTTTGGTCTGTTTCTCTTTGTTGTGGAATAAACTCGCCACTTGCTTCCCAAAAAATAAAAAATAAAATAATACAACAATTCTTGAGAAATTTATGAGTAGAAAATCACTCATTTTTGCCAGTAGAATTTTTCCTGGATCCTAAACTTAGTACTGACAAAGGGAGCATTTTTTGGAGAAAAAAATAGTTTGGCATGTTGTGCCAATCCTGTCCGAACTTATGGTAAATCAAAAGTAATTTATTTTTGAAAAGATACCATAAGTAAAATTTATGTATTCAGTATTTGTTCTACTTTGTGATAAGCCAAAACCATGAGTTCCATCCATAAGTAAGAAATTATGCAAGGGAATATTTAGAACAACATTATTCTTGCAATGATAATGTGTTTTTTTCACTTCAATTTTATAGTTATTTTTATAAATATTTAGATTGGTTGTATCAATCTTCTTAAGATAGTTCAAACTAATATTTTGACTAATTTTAAGAAATTTAACAATTTTAGATTAACCATATTTGACCGATTTGAAAGTATGAAATTTAGATCAATATTATTGGAAGAAAGCATGAGGTCATTATCATCTTATAAAAATAAGTTTTCTAATGCTATGAATGCTACATAATTGTTGATCAATTTTTATTTTTATTATTATTTATTTAATAAAATTAAAAATTAATAGTATCAATTTTCTATTCAATTAGTTCAATCTAAATGTATTAATAAGCCAGATCCAAAAAATTTAAAGTATTTTGGAATAAAGTTATATTTTGTCTCTAAAATATCATCCAAAATAGTATTGTAGACTACTTTGGTCCTAGAGGAACTTTAGAGGTTAGTTTAAGTAGTTTTTGACCTCGGCCTATTTATTGAGTAATTAAAGGATTTACAGCCACCGGCATCCTATAATTATTGCCACAGTTAGAGTAATTTGTAGTTGCCATCTAAGTTTATGAAAAATAAAAAAACTTAGGGCCTATTTATACAAAAACATTGCTTTGAACTCGTGAGAATGTAACATACTCAGTGGTCTATATCCTTGGTATTTTGCTTTTGGATTTATAGAAAGGAAAAGTTCACTTAAAGTCCATGTTTTATTTTCTTATAGATGAAAAATCTAATCTTATATGACAAAAGTGAATAGTATTTCCTTGAGCTCTAATTCATGATAAATTCATTCCATAGAACTTTCCCTTTATGAAGTCAATTAGAGAACTTTGCTTCGAAAGTTTATAGATTCTAATTCTATTTTTTTGTTTTTGTTTTTGATATTGGAAAGCTTTGGCTTCTATATTTTAATTCATATTTTTTATTTTGGTTAAGAAATGTGATTTTATTTTTAAAAAATAGCACTCATTAGTCATGTAGGCTTGCAAAATAATACTTATAATATTTTTCAAGCTATATTATAAAGAATCTACTATGGCATGACATGTTACATTAGATGTAAATTAGTAAAACCCATCCACCTGCTTTACACATGTTTCTAAGTAGTTACTCCAAACTTAAAGCTTACTTTACTTAGAGCTTACTACAAGATTCATGACTTTTTGACCTACTTTAACCACATTGAGGGTCACAAATGAATGGATTAACAAGGTTGTTCATTTACATAGACTTTCTATACTACAAACAAACTCTCCATATAATAAAAAAACGAACCTCTCCAAACTTCAATGAGGATTTCTTTGGGTTCTAAAAATTTTACATGGCTCGAAAAATTTCTATGAGGAAATCAAAGTATTTTGTGTTCAATATTGTAGAGTCAAACAAAATATTTCCATATTTTTAGATTGTTTTATCATACACTATTCTAATGTAAGTAGTGCGTTGCTTGAGATTTCTTTGGAAAAAATCATTTTATAACTAATTTGGTTATTTCGTACTACCAAAATAATTTATACTAATTTGGTATGGTTTAGATTGGAAATGGGCTAAATTAGAGTGAATTTTGGTGAAGAATGGAATAAAAGGTGCTATGTAAAGGAATGTCCCACCTTCCCACCCTTAAGGATAGGGTTTTTTTTGGAAGGATCAAACAAAGATTTAAAAAAAAAAAATTGACCCCAATATTCTTATTATTATTACCATTGCATACTTTGAGTTGAATCCCTTCCATTTTACACATTTTTTTTATGACTGTAAAAATACAAAAGAGGTATGGAACTACTGCTTCCACCTCATGCACATTTTGTAGAGAGGCAGATAGAACTTGTCACCCCCACAAAAGTTTTCTTTTGGACAATGTGTGCTTAGTGAAACTGTTAGCTATAGGAAACATGGTCTAGTTAAAATCTGGTCTCTACTTAGGGGGATAGGTCTTTGGTGTGTATGGAGAAGTAGGAATAGTAAAATCTTTGAGAATGAGTGTTGGCCTACCCAACAAATCAAACAATTTATCTGGGACTCTCTTCATGACTATGGGCGTATAGCTTGGAAAAAGACCCTTAAAGCCATTTCAAGGGCGGAAGCTGAAGAGGTTATCGAAGACTTATTGAAAGCTTTTGACTCTAGGTGGCTGATTAGAAACATTTTGGGATGTTGGATAGATTTTATTGTTACATAGACACTAATCCCGCCACGTGGAGTTATCCCCAATTGGCTCTAAGCCTCTAACTAGTTTTCCCTCTCTCTCTCAAGTTATGGTTATTTTCTGCCCTGGATGAAAATACGATGAGGGTTGTACTTTTCTTTCTGCAATGAAGTTCGTTCATTTGCCTCAAAAAAAAAGAAAAAAAGAAAATTAAAATCTCTGTTTAAGTTATAATTGAGTTGCATAAAAATTTACTGCATTTGTATACCAATCTTTAATGTTTTCTTTTAGTTGAACCTTTATCATCTAGCTCAAACATGCAGCTCATATCATTAGAAGGGAAAGTGTAACTATGGTATTTTTTCATGTATTTGATTGTAACAATCATGAACACCTGCTGACCACCTTGAATTTTTTTGGACTCTTTGGTTTGAGCCAAAAAGAGAGGAAGGAAAATGGAAAATGTATGGGACACTTCACGTGGTTGTAAAGATCAGCGGTTTGAATTCATATTTCTCGTCTAGTTGCTGATTTGTTTGCCTTGGAAGCATATTCAATTGTGGGAACTTCAGTGGAAAAGGAGCATCAGGGTATGTGGAATGTCCTTGCTCCCGAACAAAAAAACACTTGTACATGAAAATTCATATTGCATGTATGTACGAGTACACTGTCATGAAAATGTACCATGCAAAGGCCAGAGTAGGTTGAATGGGACAATTTGCAACAGCAGCAGTTCTTGTTGGCAGGCTGTATTAAAAACAGGGTCAAATACAAAACCTATCTTCACTGTCATCATAAAATTTACTCAATCCCTGTCGCTACCTGGATGTTTACGATGATGCACTTGAGTAAAATATATCAAAATCCTGTCCAGGAAAGAAAACATCCAGCATATTCTGAGAGCTATTTTGCAGTGAGTCAGTGCTGCGCATTTTCCTGTTCCAACCTGACCACCTGAAACCTGAACGCAAACCTCAGTTGTTCAATCTGGATGGAATGATCTTATGGTTAGATATAACAGAGCTCATTATGTTGAAACCGATACACCTCTCACCACAATGATGCTACAGGCAGAGCCGTAGGGTACATGTATACAATATGTTTCAACTACCTCGAAAGGAAAAGTCAAATAAAAAAGTCCAATATTCTGAAGGAAGGAAAAAAAACAGTTAAAACAACCTCCTTAAGGCTTTCAGGAATATGCATCACCCAACCACAGTCCAGATGGACGTAGGCGAGAGGGTTTTCCATGCTCCTTGTACCCACCCGCTATCATTTTGACAAAATCTGCAAAAGTACTGCCCATTTCATAAAGGAGCTATTTCTACTGCCCTCTCCCACAGAGTACTCCCGGGATGAATTTGCTCTGAGTGCCTCGAGCCTTTTGTTGGAGCCCAGTTCTACTACTTACAAAACACAATCTTACAGTATTAATGTGTCAAGGGTCAAAGATCTTATGAACTGAAGCTCTGACTTCTCTTTTCCATCATTGCCATGAGCCAGTCTGTGATCAGAATGATGAAGATCTCGTATTCTCTGAGACTCTGCGCTTAGTAAGTCAGTTGCTCCTTCAACAAACTTAACTTTCTATAACAATTGTTGGATTTCCGTAAGGTTCCCCCCCACCTCTTTAGAGATATCACGGTATGGTAGTACAAGTCCTTGCACCTTCAAACAGAGCAGACTCGCAGAGAGAGCTTCAAAGTTCAAACATGCAATACAAGAGCTCAAGCAAGCAAGCGAGCCAGATTGCAGTAATCTGCTGCTAAGTTGCCATAACTTATGTGATAAGCATTGTTGCATCGGTAAACCCCCCAAAAAGAGTTCTTCCAACTCAATCTTGGAAGTTGCGCAAAGGCTGGATACAAAAAAATATAATTCATTGTAACTAACTTCATTGTCAGCCGCGCCGAGACTAAGTTACTCTCCATTGCAGACTGTCTGGACTCTGAATCTTTGATTCTTACTTCTGGGCTCCCAGCCCATTGTCCATGATTCCCGGTTGCCCCTTGTATTCTTTCTTTGATTCACCTCATCTAAATAAGTTCATAGCTCCTCTTGTTTTTTTGGTAGTTTTTTCAGGCCTCCACCTTGCCCTGGACTTTGTCTAATGAGGGCTTGTATTCTTTTCCTCGTGCAATGAATTTTGTTCATGTGCTTCAAAAAAATTTAATTAAAATAAGTTCACAGCAGAAGGTAACAAGAAGTTTTTTGCAGCTCTCACTCCAGGATGGATTCTAGACATTGGTCAAATTTGTGAGTTCTACAAGAAACAGCATAGCAAGGGGAAGTCATGCATGTCAATTCATTAGCCACAACCGTCAATCTAGTCTTGGAGAGTGCACACATTCTCTGCCAGAATAGCAATTGGTAACAAAGACCGTGCCTCCAGTGTAATTGCAAGTTTGCAAAGCAATGACTTGCACACAAATCACATTGAAGTGGTATACACTAAACCCCACGAGCTTGACCATCCTAACTCCTACTGGAGTATGTTTATATGGTTTATGTGTATATAAGAATTATTGCACATAACTAATTGAAGATTGATAAACACATACAATCTCCATTTTGCTACTCACAGTCAAATAATTAAAATCTTAGTCTTGCATATTGTCATTGGTGAAAACCTTAACTCTGTATGCATTTTACAACTATAGTAATAAATTGAGGTATGCTTTAACCCCTAAAGCATTTGGCCATAAAATACCAAATTCTGCCTCAATTCTGCCCTGTTTTAGTTAAAGGCAAAATTATGCAAATTTAAACCTATGTTAAAGAATCTAACCGTAGGATCTAGTACCTAACTTGTACATGTATGTGTACACAAAATTTTAGATTGTAACTCCTTGCCGTTAGGAAGATTGTAAGGTTTGAACTTGAGAGAAAAGTTTTTTTTGGTACCGCCCGGCAGGGACAGCCACCCTTCGGAGAGTGAAACAGCCAATTTTTTGAGATCGTGTGGTTGGAGGCTCTTCAGTTTTGGATTCTAAAGTGAGTTGGGAGTATGCTCAAAAAAATTGAAGACAATACAACATACAAAAGCATTGGAAAACCACATTTCCAGTGACGGGAGTCAAATGAATTGCATATACATTGGCTATTTTTCCACACTACAAATGCCTATGAAGATCATCCATTTTTGAAATCCGAACGGTGTATACATGCATTTGTATGGAAAAGAAATTGTAGAGGAAAAAAATCCAAAAAATAAATAAATCCAAAATAGATATGAATTTTAAAGCATATACTGTGGTTTAAGAGGAAAAAATGGTGAAGGAAAAATGGGTGAAAGTTTTTATCAAATTTGGAACTTTGACTGAATATATCTCTAGATCTGTACGGTCAAACTTTTCAAAATTGTGTACGTAGACTAATTAGATGGCTCTGAACAAGATCCTAGAGTTGGATTTCTCAAAATCAAGTTTTAAAAAAAATCGCGTAACGATTTCAGAAAGGATCATTTGGAAGTGACTATAGAGTGTCACAAATTTGGTACACCACTCCAAACCTGCCCGAGCTGCCATGAATTGAATTTTGATCTTTAAACACGAATTGTTTCTTAACCACGGGCCCAGTGAAAGTAAAGTTTGGTCTTGTTAGAAAGATATGACAATTTCCCATGTTGTGCAAAAGTTACAACCACATCCGGTAAAATTTGACTCATAGGGAGCCTGACCGGACCCAAAATCATACCAAAACTGTTGAGTTGATGCTTTAGGGGTAAATATACTGAATTTAAGCTCAATATATGAATTCACTAAAATTTTATCGATTTTAAATGTATACATTGTATCTTTGTAGGTAATATATACTTGAAATAGTTCAATAGTGACCTAGGTTTTTTTCTTTTATTATAGGTATAATTCTTTTGAAATTTGTAGCATCTAAAAGTTTTAAGGTGAAGACCTGGAATTCATGGTAGTATTCTTAATTCTCAACATAGTTGGAAACTTCCCAAAAAATGTTTTCCTTCAAATCCCTTCTGAAACTCGTAGATTTGTCTTTAAAATGATCATATTTGAGTTAATATTTTCATAGTTTTTTATTTTTATATTTATTTTTTTATAATTTTAAAAGAAACATTCATATTTATGTCCTTTACATATTCTACAACATAAATTGATCTCATTTAAAAAAGATATAACAAAAAGATGTTTCAGTTCATTTAAAGGCCCAAGCTTATACCTAATGTTTACACAAAACATGATTTGTTAAAAAAATTCATATCCGTTTTATATGAAAAAATCATATATTATCTGAATTTACAATGTTCAAAATATTTAACAATATTTGTATTGTGAATAATATGATATAAAATATTTGTTATAAAAAGATTGTGCTTATCCAATTTCCATCAAAAGTGGATCCACATACTCTACAACCCTACATGAAACCAAGATAATTTTTCCATTCCAAATATGGAACATTTTCTATATCTTGAAGATTGTTTAAATGTTGTATGAAATTCTTTAAATCTTCTCTAAATATCTTTTACACAACATATATGTATATTATATTTTCATACACTTTTATACATGATGTACATTTTAAAGTTATTATTCTTGAAAAATTAACCATAGTTAAATTGACTTTTATAACTAAATCATACAATAAATTACTAAAAATGATTTTCCATCTTATAATACATTCATGAAATGGTCTATAGACGTTTTATTATATATATATATATATATATATATATATATATATATATATATATATAATTATACAAATGTATATGTACTAGCATTGTAAGTACAAATAGTTTGTGGTGTCTCGCTCATAAGTCGTTGTATTACCAATTAAAATTTGAAAATGAAATCAAATATATATTTATTTTTTGCTATCGTCCAATATTTCAAATCATTAGTAAAAAAATCATGTAGTAAAAATTCCTTTCAATTCTATTCAAATGTCAACAAAGATACAACTTTATGTAAATCATAATATATATATTATGATTTTTTATCATTTAGAAAAATATGAATTATATTATAGGGGATGAATTCAACCTTTTTAAAACCTAATCGTCATATGATCAAAGTACACAAACACTGACTCAAAGATCTCAAAATTCCATCCAAAGTATTTGATATGGTTGGTAATATTTTCAACTTTTCTGCTTCATAAAGTTTTCGTTGGTAATACCAAGCCATGTACTAATAGCTCTAATTAGTCCACTAGAATTTAACCCCTAACTATCCTTAAAACCCAAAATGGGTTTTGGCTATTTCGGGCAGCCTGGATGGGGAGGTTAAAATTAATATTTTTTTTCAAGATTTTTATTGGGATCTCCCTTTACTGTAAGGTCTATGTAGTAAAAATTTTGAAGCCAAATTCCAATTTTAGAACCTTCATCTAGAAATTTTAGGTTTCAAGTCCAAAACGGGCAGTCTAAAATTAGGTCTTTTAAAAAAAATAAAAATTGAAATATTTTCATAACCAAATCACTAATCAAGTTCCATAGTGACCCAAGTCAAAAAGTTTACCAATTTTACAAGGGCAGCCTCCAAAACTTACAAAGACAAGCTTCAAAGTTTTTAGTAATTTTTGAATTTTTTCTTTAGAAATTTGTCAAAATTCGAGATTTTTGAATTTTTTTTAAATATTTTTTCCTAAAAATCACAAATTTGTAAAGGTAGCTACTCACCGTTCTTTTTTTCTTTAGCTCACAAATTGTTTTTGTAATGCATGTTTTACTATTTTATCAATTTTATACCTTCTTATAGAAAATAATTTTTATGAAGGTCTAAAAATCGTTTTTTTGGCCTAAAATTTTGCATGAGCATACCTAACTTAGTAAGCTACATGGAAAAAAATGTGACCAAAATGTTTGAAGTAATAATCATCAAGTCTCCCTTTGGCCCATTTGCACTATGCCTCTCGGCCAAGGCTGAAAAAAATATTTTCTGAAACTTTGAACACTATGATCTCCCTAATGAAAAACATCCAACGGTTGAAATTTGGATCAGTTCTTCTAAGTAGGGTTAGGTACAAGATCTTACGGTTGAAATTCCCAAAAAGGTTAAAAAGTTTGTTTCATATCCTCGGGAGGGCATAGTGGTAAAAAATCGCAGTTTTGAGGATTCAAGCTCTCAAAAACACAAGGAAATTTAGGGGTTAAACTCAACAAAGTGAGAATATCTCACTCCAACCAATAAATAAGAGCTCATGGCTTCACAATAATAACATCACTAAATATATATACTTAAACACCTTGTTTTGATTATCACATTATCACTTGTTTTATAGTACACTTAACAATGTCTATTACCTTCCAGTTGAATGACAATAATAAAATATCCTTTGTCTAATGTTCCTTGGATATAGATACAAGATACTTGACAAGTAGACACTTAATTCACACTAGCCTCTATACTTAAAGAACCCAAGTTCTTCATCTTCATCTTCTTCTTCTCTTCATTTTTGCTTTTTTTCTGGTTACTTCCACCACTAAGTCTAAGTCTACAAGACATAGGTTAGTGGAATAAAACAAATCCTCTATATTCCAGCAATTAAAAAACATGTTTCAACATTAAATAAGATTAAGCAATTTAGCAAATTCTTTTGTTATAATGGATTTTCCGAAAACTTGAAAGTTGAAGAGGTCTAAAAGCCCTACATATTTAACATAGATTTTATGTTTTGAAAGTCTTGTAAGGGATCTTGACTCCACTCACTGCAGAGATTACAACTCATGTCTGATTTATTTCTTTGGCATTTGTTTTGGTTAAAACTCAACATCAAAATGGTCTTTGTTACATTTGAGTTTAACTAATAGAATGTTATTTATAAGGTATAGTTTTCATTAAACTTTGAAAATTTTAAACTTTAAATAGTACCTTTGATCAAGGTATATTTAAATAGTACCTTTGATCAAGGTATATTTAAATAGTACCTTTGACCATAGTATATCAATTTTTTAAATGTTAGTAATATGGATGATTTTTATCCACCATGATGTTCTTCATTGAAATTTTTACATCATATGTATGTATTTTGAAATCGATATGAATTTTCTTCACACACTCTTCATAACATTACAACAAATTCAAAATTTCACCAAATTTCATATGAATATTTTGACACATTCTTTCGTTTATCAAAACATAACATGAAATTTTTGTATGATTGTCAGCAAATACATTTGGTGTGAATGTGAATCCTGATTTTATTGTCATAGTCCTGGCATTTCATGTTCAAGAGAGTCTCCTTTCACCGAGTATTCACAAGACATATCTTTTTCTCCCTAGGACTCAGAAATGGTACATAACTTACACCCTGATTTGAGGTAAGTAAAAAAATCAACCATGGGCATACCCGTCTAATTTCATGTTGTAACTTACAAGTTAACCTCTAGAAAATATAAACTTTGAGGGATTAACTTCGTAAATTTAGTCCTCCAATTCCTCCATATAAGGTAGAAACACCTGTAACCGACAACTTAAAGCAGTTTAGCATATCAAAGCTTGGGTTATCGACAAGGAGATATTTTTGGTTCATAGGAAAATAAGGTTCATGAAGAATGAGCATTTTTTTCATGAATTATCTCCCAATATTGAAATTTGTACAATTTTTCAAAGTGAAAAGTACTTCCGAACCAATAGCCGATATATACAAATGAGGTACATCTGTTCTTTCATAATCTAGAAATTAGAAGATATTGGCTATTGGTCATGTGTCGACTAAAGGTGTGTCAACCTTATGTACCCCATTGGAGTTCGGCTGGTGTCAGAAATACTACAGCCTCCTTCCGTAACCGCCTGTCTTGCAATTGGTTCTCTCTCTGTGTCCTAATGTAACCCCCTCGTAGCATACTCTGGTGGTACCCACTAAACAGGCTCATGTACCGCGGCAATCCAGCATTCAATAGAATTGTTTGCATCTTGCCCACCCACTAGCTTGAAATTTTAGGATGCAACTGTTTAATGAATTGAACAACAACAACAGACTTGACTCGTAACTCCTGATGTGCCAAGACATGTCAAGGATGTCGATTTTCCCTGCTATGTGTTTACAGAAGTAAAGAAGAGGGTCAGTCTTTGCTGCAATGGGAACTTGAGTGTGCATGACTTGACAATGATCAGAGACCTTGATGCAGACAGTGGAATGTCTTGTAGAAGTGTCTTACAGTGTGGCTTAGTTTTAAAATTAGTTTTAAAGTAAAAATTGCTGCAGATATGGCATGATTTAGGGTCTGGTCAGGCTCCCCATGAGTCAGTTGTTCTAGGAAGAAGCTTTAATTTTGGCACTATGTAGACAATTATCATATTTTTTTAACAAGACCATTCATGCTTCAAAATTCTTCATACTTTAAGAGATATCCGCGCTCAAAGTTTGAAAACACTATTAGGGCATATTGAAATCTGCCCAAAACTGCAATATATGCTCAAAATCTGCCCAAAATCAATTAGATCACAGAAACTTCAAAAACTCACCAAAAATTGAGATTTTACTTTTTTTCAACTTTTGATTTTTCTACATGTAAATAAAATTTGAAGGCATGATCCTACCGCTCAGATTTTCAATTCATTATTTATCCATGTGCCTTTTTTACTATCATAGACCGGCCTATGTATTTGGATTTCAGCATACCTCCATGTGAAAATTCAAGCATTTCTTTAGGTTTTTTTAGGTCGTATGAGGGAAAAAGTGCATGGACATATTCCTAATCCACCTAATAACAAGAATTTGAAGAGCCTCACATCAAATTTACTTTTGAAATTGGTTTTTTTGGCTCACGAAAACACTTGAAACTGATTTTGCAATAAGGAATTTTTTAATTTTTTTTCCAATTCAGAACATTTCAATCTCACAAACTGTAAGGAATTTGAGTCTAAGATTTGGAGTACATATACATGTATAAGTAAGGTACTAGATCCTATGGTTATTTTCCACCAAAATACATCAAAACTTAAAAATTTACACCTTGTATTGAAGGAGTCTAATTTTGAGGGTTTTTGGCAGTTTTGAGGCCTTTCAACTTTAGGGGTTAAAAGTTTGTTGAAACATGGTACTAACCCTGTAGCTAAGAATTTTAGATGCAGCCAATTCATCAAGCTCAGGCCATGTCAAAATATACCTTTTTTGTCAAAGAATTCATACAACCAAATCAGCCCAAGCTCTAGGTGTAAAGGAGTTGGAGTTGAGTACAACCTTAAGTCCATTCACAAGTGAGGATTTTAAGCCTCACACAAAATAAATTAGTCGGACCTCAAGGTCTAAATCAGCCTTAAGGTTGCAATATTTACCCCCTCCCGCGGCCTTTACATTGTTCTAATGGCAAATGCAAAATTGGAGTTGATATCCACATGGGCACCAAATATACACCATTGTTTCTACTATGTCCATGGGATTTTAGGGATTGAATTTTATAAATATTTGTATTTTTTAAAACCTGAATGTGTGAAGTGGAAAGTCAACAAATTAGAACAGAGTCAATTGAATTATGAATCATAAGCCAAACTAGTACAACCAGTATTGATCAGCCTGTCTTTCTGTAGCTTGAGCAGGTACAGTACTGTACAGTAGTTAAAAATATCATACAATAACAACATACAGACCTTAACTAAATGGTGAATGTGTAAACAATGTTAGTGGAATAATATAATTAAATCCAAAATTTATGATACTTTGACGTTGTTTGAAGCAGGGTATGATTTTGGCTTGAAGTTTCAGCAGCCAGGCCTTGGTAGAGGTGCAGTATGAGGAATAGAGGTGTGCACTACTGTAGAATGATGCTACCATACTATGCTAAATGACCAGTGTATTAATTAGCATGGCAGTACCATCATGGACGTAACTGGGTCATTCAAATATACAATGCGGCCGGAGCAAGGACACTTATTTTGCAAAAGCTTGATGAAACCCATATGAACCAGTAGCGTTTTCATCAAAGTAAGCATAAACACATCATATGGGTTGCAAGTCTGTATACAGAAGGACCATAGCAGGTTTGCCCAAAAATGATTCTAAAATAAAAGTATTAAAATTAGAAAATTATGAAGGAAAATTGCTAAGAAAATTGCTAAGAAATAAAAATAGAGAGAAGAACTTCATCTTTTCAAAGAAAATCAATATTTTTTTGCTAGGTGGCGAACCTATTGTGGTGTTACGGTATACACACCATTTCATATCACTAGGAATATGCCATGCCAAACTTAAATACATTTTCCAGATAAGTCTAATTACTAAGGTAGGATGCCACGAAACCGACCACGACGGAAAATCGTTAATAAGTAGCATGTTTGTTCATTATGAGGGAAAGGTATAGTCCCACATTACATGTCTTATTTTTTGTGACCTAAAAAATAAGCCATATACTAGAGAGCTACATTATCAACCTGAAATCAACATACGTTGTGAATGTTAATGGTTTTCCGTCGTGGTCGGTTTTGCAGCATCCTGCCTTATATCATACAGAGATAGAGAGTGGCGTTAGAACAAGAGATGGCTGGAGTGAGGTCAATGCTACGCGGTCAAAGGGGTCTGTAACATTTTTGTAAAAGAAGAGTAATTGTGAGAACTTGGTACCCCTGCAGCAGTCTAGATCTGATTCTCCTCATGAGAGCCTCTCGGCCCTTCCTTTGTCTGTATGGTGTATCATTTGAGCACTTATTGAGCGTCTATGTAATGTACATACTACACAGCAAATTGAAAAATTGAAACATTTGCTACTTAGGAATAGCCCCCCCTCCCACCGAACTTCAAGGCATGTCACTTGAACCTCATCTTGATATCAAAAATGATCTTGCCAGAGTTTTAACCCCAAGATGCCTGGATCATGACTATGTAGTCAAGTTCTATCTTGGATCTCAGCTTCATCAATGTAGTTGATACTAAAATCCAACTTTTTGCATTTAGTAAATAAAGGTATGTGTCCATTAGAAACCAGAAGAGTTTCATTAATTTTGGTAAAATTTTAGAGTCATGAGAATGTTTTTGAAGCAGTTCAAATGAAAAATCAAATGAATTACAAAGTTCATTATGAAACTCCAATAATTTTTATTAAATTTACTAACATTATAGGTTTAAAGGTTGTAATCTTGAACATGGATAGAGCATGACAAACCTATATTGAAAATGATAACAAATGTTATTTATAATAGCAACACTAAAAAGCGGAAAAATCAGAGTCCTTCTCTTTGTTTTGTGCTAGGAGAGGTGTAAAAAAACTTACAAATTCGAGACAACACACAGAAAAATATGAATAAAAATAAATGAAAATCAAATTTGTGATTTACAACCTAACATCTATTTGTATAAGTTTTATCCTGACAATTTTATCAATCCCATATATGTTGAATGGCTTAAACTGACGGAAATACCCGTCTCTACATTATACTAACATGTTATTGAAAGAAAGAGTATTAAAACATAAAGTAAACAAAAGAGCCACTGATACAATCTAAAAATGGTACCATCATGAATTGTTAATTGAATTCTAAAAACACATAGTTATTGGTCTACATTGTTATTGGCACTTCTACTTTACACTAGTTAATTATTCAAAGCATTAACTTTTATGAAGATGTGGTTGAGACACTATGAAGGTTGCTCTGCTGGAACCTTAGGGCTATCCATAAGGCTTGCAAAGACAATGAATCATGATAGCAGGCAGATGGAGGAATATGATTAAATGTACCAAGAGCAGGGCAATTATAAGTCACCATTTTTGCAACTGTTGGAGGTAGCAGATGATTTGCTCATGAATGTATGATGCATACTCGGTGAAGTCACTACTCCCACACTGCAGTGCTAAATGATGATGATTGAGCTATCAACTACTACAAGTCCTATATTGCTCCATTGGCACCAGAAGAGGTGTTCGACAACACATCTAGACTCTGATTCAAAGTTTAATTGCTATGTCCTGTTGTTTCATAGTTACATGTCTCTTCACACTGAGTAAATAATGTCAATTCTATGGAGGTGAAGGTTCATCCTTTGACAAAAATTTGAGTAAAAGAAAAAGCAAGGAAATGTTTATAGATATAACATGGATTACATCCCGCTTTGTGTTCAAAAGGCTTGAGTAACTCAGTTGATGTCATCACGGTTTTCTCCCCAGATTTCAATCTGCTACCACCAATTTGTTTCTTCACCACACCTATCAATCCCTAAACTTCCTCGGTTGGTTTCAGTAGACAATTGGATTTTGGGCATGATTCACAATACCAATTTTGAAAATGGGTTTTTCAAATTTTTTGTAGACATAGGAATTAACCCATATTTAAGTAATTGTGGACTTTATAAAGTCCATAATTAGGAGTCAGCTCATCCGCCGACAAATTGTTTGTAGTAAAAAATTGAAAATCATTGAAATCAAAAATAAAAATTATGATAGATAATATAAATTAATGATTATTATAATAAATTCACCAAAAATAGACTTAAACATTTCCAAATGTAGAATTTATGGCTGAAATAGAGTTTTTATTACTTTTCTATTTTAGTCGAAGGCCCGCCAATGGGATGATAAAAAGTCCATAATTCAACGTTTTGTTTAAAATTATTTAAATATGTGACAATTACAAGAGATTAGCCGGATCATATTTTTTGTACTTAGCTTTGAGAAAAATATTCATGATGCCTACAACAATCTTTTCTACTTGTTGGACAACTCTAATTTGTTTTGCTTCACCCCTTTATTATCCTTGAAATCTTCTATACAAGTAATTATCATATTACCTATGAAATTGTCATTAAATAATTTTAAAAAACAAACAAATTAATAAAATCATAGTAGAATAATTCATTCTAAAATTTGTCAAAAAGAGAGATCAATAAATAAATAATTTTTTTAAATAAAAAAACCTATAACAATGAAAGATATCCATTCATTATTTGATTATTTTATAACCCACTTGAACCAGGTTCCTAGATCTTTCTGGACAAGAAGTGAAAGGATATAACAAAGTAATTGAAATTTGTGAAGATTTATTAATATCTAGTAATGAATCTTGAAGTTATATGAAATGAATTTTGGGACCGTCAAGAACAATTCTTTTGAGAATGGAATCTTACTACCGTATTATTTGTGGGTGGAAATTAAAGACGTGAGTGTAATGTAAGCTTAGAAATTGTCATTCTTTTGCCTAAGGATTTCTAGACCAAAACTAAACTCTTACCATCTAAAGTAGTGGGATCAATTCCCAACCGAATTTCAGGTTTGCATACTTAGACCTATGAAAGAAATTTTTAATTATTTTTGGGAGCTCCGCAAAGTTAGTGCAAAAGTATCCCCCCAAAAACACGTTTTTTGAGCATCTCCACAAATTTCTATGAATTTTTAAGTCCGTATGCATAGAGTGACCATTAACCGCCCATAGGATCATAGTTTTCATGAGTGGTTGGATTCTGAAGATAAAGAAC
This sequence comes from Ceratodon purpureus, assembly GCA_014871385.1. Classification (NCBI taxonomy): domain Eukaryota; kingdom Viridiplantae; phylum Streptophyta; class Bryopsida; order Pseudoditrichales; family Ditrichaceae; genus Ceratodon; species Ceratodon purpureus. The sequence goes on from CM026421.1 coordinate 22,905,116, forward strand.
TTCTGTACCAACTAGAAGCACTCAATTTTCCATGGCATGGACGGAATTAGAGCACTATTGGGACACTCGATAGAACCACACTGGGTGATATTTGGAACCAAGACCTAGAATAGTAGGGGTTGTGAATACAACCCGGTTGGAAATATGACCCTCTACCTTACATCAAACTTTATGATGGAATGTTTAAAATTCTATATTTTAATGACATGCTTTAGAGACCACCATGTTTTTTCACACCTAGTATGAAGAAAGTACCAAGTTCTTTCATGTCATTGAATTAAATAATTCCATGGGAAGCCTAATTAGATGTATCTCATTTTTAAGGTAAAATTAAGAATTTGGTTTGATTAATGAGATGTAGAAATTAGGCTTGATTACTTCAATATTTTATTTTTAAATGATATAATTACATTAATTTATCCAAAATGAATTTAAAGTATGATCTTTTTAAGGCAACTTTATGTTTAATTTAGCATTTTATAGATCTTTGATTGCTTGCATTACCCATATCATGAGCATGTACTACCTATAACATGAGCATCCTAGAACTTTTTTTTTTTTGGATTTTTTTAAAAATTATGTACATATTTAATTAAGACCTCCAAATAAGATCAAAAATCTTCTTTTTAATAATATTTTTTTATTATAGATCGGTAATATTATAAATATATTTCAATTGGCTAAAATTATATAAATGATAAATTGAATTAAAGATCAAAGTATTTAACCTATCAATCCTAAAAATCCTTGTTGCATATCTGCCAAAACTCCTAAAATCAATTTTTTCTATTTCAAATCTAATAAATTTTAATCTAAGAATTTTTAGTAAATTCAACTATAAAATGTTTAAAATAATGTGATATACTACTCATGTATTTAAATTGGACCGCCAATTTTTCTTCATTTGTCATATCATAAATATCAAAGGATTGAAATTTTGTGTTTTAACAAACGTGGACCTGTTTATAATCAAACTTTAAAGCATGCCCTTCTAAAAGAGAGAGAGAAAGAGAGAAACTACAGTCTTCGAGGAGACTGAAGTGAATTAAGTGTGTGTTCGATCCACCCCCAATCCGATGGAAAAAACTCATGTATACTACAACTTAGGTTAGTTGGTAGTTTGAATATATATTTGGTTAGGAATAAATTACAATAAAAGAATTCAAAAAATGTCTTTAAATTGAAAAAGAATTTAACTCACCTAAATTTAAAGAAGAAAAAAAATTCAATGAAATTTTTTCCAAAAATCGTAAATTTATCCAAAAAATCAGACAATTAGGTTGCAGTAAAGTATTACTTCACAAAATATTCCATACCAAAATATTATTTTAAACTACTTCATCTAACCTAGCGAGAATCATCTCAACCAAATGAAGATGAAAACAACTTTAGGAGTTAACCTATCATTTAATTGATTCTAAAATATCTTAAGACATTTTTTGCAAATCATAACAACATTTATGTGAGAAAAATTTATTGTTTTAAAATTAAATATAATTTTAGTCAAGCATGACTGAATGTAAGCTCAAAGTGTTAAAAATGGAATCTGATGAAATTCAAATTAAGAATTTAGAATGTTATTTAAAAAATGTCTAATGAATTAAAATATATACAATTATTCTTTCCACATGAAATCAAGAAGATTTAGGGTATGTGGCTCAAAACCCCCGCAGCACCTCAAACCGCATGGTAGACCTGTTCAAGCAAGATGTACATTATAGCTTCCAATTGGTCCACTTCTCTATACACTTTATCCATCTTCCAAAACTGGATTCCTTTTATAGCTCCCCATAGAGCCTACCAATCTAAGATTTGGGCGGTTTCTGAGCCACCCACTATAGAAAAGCTACAATTTACAATACACTACATTTACAATGTGCCTAAAACTCCAAGGCATTTGGAGTAGGACCATTAACAAGAGTGCACAATCAGGGGGACCCTTCTTTGATTCTTAGAAAAAATCAAGAGGCCCTTCTTTGATTTAGCATGACTCCTTGATTTTTGGTGCACCTGAAAATGGTTTTAATAGCCTTCAAGTATTGTTTACTAGAATTGTAGTTTTTAGACCTTAGAAAGTTCATAGAAAAATGAATAAAGCTCCAAAACATTTGAATGTTTTTTTCTACGATTATCCAACTTATGTGTGTTTTTCTATAGACATAACGCTGCCTGGCGCGCGCGCGCGCGCGCGCGGGGGGGGGGGGGGGGGGGGGGGGGGGGGGGGTTATATATATATATATACATTCCTTTGAACTTTGGTTTCAATGTGTTCATCTTGCCAAGGTAGTTTGCACAATGCCAAAATATAACCACCTCTATAATTCCAGATCATGACATTCAATGAACATGATATGGCTCCAAAGGAAAATAAGTAAATAAATAAATATTTCTTCCAATTTTTTGTGTTATACAAATTATTTAAAATTCTTAAATATACCTTATTTTTACATCATTTATATGAATATTGATTTTCACACAACATTTACACTACAAAAATCACTTAAAGGAATTTGGAAATGCAGGAAAGAAAAATTACATTCTTATCAAAATATTTTTTAAAATAAATAAATGAATAAAAATATATTTAAGACTAAAAATACCTCTTACACAAAATCTTCTTTAAAATGCAATTCCAAGTTAAGAAAAAAAAAAACTTTGTTTTCTGGAGGATACCAACGTGAATTAAGTGTCTCTTTGATTCACCTCATATCCAATGCCTACTTATAAAGGAATGAAAGTAAAGAACTACTCCACCTTTTTGAATGTAGACACAACAATTACAAGAAACAACAAAAAAAAGTAAAGCCCAAATGATAGAGTTTTGAATATAAGACTAGTTTTTATTAGGACTTAATTGCCAAGTAATGAGCTCATTATTGGTTGGGGTGATCGTTTATCTTATATAAGTGGTCCTCATTTGAGCCCCAATGGACTCATTTGATTAAATGTACCAAATGTAGTCGCTTGACAGTGCTGAGTGAGTAATAGCAAGCAAGAAAAGAGTTATGCCAACCAAAAGCTTACAACATGCGTGAAGAGACATTAAACTCGTTGTTAACATTCAATAAAGTGGCTTTTGCTACTAAAACTTTTAGCTTCAATTAGAGGATCTTGTATTTATGATAAAGGTTGGTGATTTTCTACTCTTCTTTAATGGAGAAGAATAGACATGGCATATTGTATGGTAATAGTGTTAATGTTTTTCATAGACATTCTCTTCAAACATTTTATAGAAATTGCATCTTTTTTACTTATGGAGATTGGTCTTTTCTAATGGTTGGTATTGGTATTTTAAAAATGTTTTCAAGTAGCTTCAATGAAGGAATGTGTGCAGCGGCTCAAGCTTCTGTTGTGATACAAATAAAGGGATCAATTTTCTAGCCTCTAGCAACAATACTATCAATTAGTGGTTTGTAATTCCAAGTAGAATTAAGTAAACTCAATGAATAAATTTCAATTTTGTATTATTTTGCATCCATCACCGTAAGAAATTCATTTCTTACATCATAAATTTTAAGTGATGTTTTGATATTTTTAGGTTCTAAATATAACCACAATCATTCAAACATCTTTCAGAAGGTTATTCTAAAGAGAGAATTATCTAGAGACCACATAAAATTTGTCACACAAAACATAAATTTTTCATAGTGAATTTTGTGGTTGTTTAGAGACATTCTCATATATTCTTCCTCTAAGATATGTACAAACTTAAATTAAATGAAACTTTTGCAATAAAATTCAACAAAACCATCAATTATTTAAATTTTAAGTCTTGACAAAAGTTATATTGATAATAAATGGTGCGAGTTAGCCAAGTTCCATGACATTTAAGAAAAAGATAAAATCAAGGGGGTCCAACATGAATGCTAAACAAACATGCTTAAAAATACTTGCAAAACAAGGAATTCCATAGATACATATTTTGACAAAAATAATAATTCTCAAAGATTTATAGACACTAAGATACATTCTTTCAATCTCATGATGGTTTTTAAGTGAAGAAAATTATAATTCATTTAGCAAACTTGTTACAAAATACAAAATACAACATGGGATTAAATTATGAATGTATATATTAAATAAAATAAAATATTATATGTTCTATAGTAAGCTATTTAACAACAATCATGGTTAACAGACCAATATTGTCTGGATCAGACCTTTTTCATAAACATGTCTTATAAAAATTCCGTTTGTTAGTTTACTCTTCTTAGAAGATTCTGATCCAAAAAAATAAAAATGATTTGCTATTAAATTGCAACAATTTGTTCATCCAATTGAAAGAATTGATTGAATCTTCAAAAAAGAATGTGTTTTTACTAATTGATAGGTGCTTAGTCCACTAATATCATCCAAGAGAGAGAAAAACCTCGATCTCCTGAAGAAATTAACGTGAATTAAATGTCTGTTCAATCCTCCTCCAATCCAATGCTCACAGGACAAAGGTGTGGAAATAAAAATCTACTCCCCTTTGTAAATTTAACAGTCTATCAAACTATTTAGTTAGCTATTACTATTTTTCAATTGTAATGATTTTTAAATACAATAATTGAAAGATTCAAATTGATTATAAATCATCGATTTATAAAATTCATCTAAAATCAGAAATAATTTCAAAACGGTCTTGTTAAGTATCAATAAAAAATTATACTAATATCAAAATACGAATCACCAGTATGTACATGAAATTTGATAGTATAAACTCAAAAGAAAACTATTGTGATTAGAGTACAAATTAGGTCTTTGATGACACCCGAGACAGTCACAAGAAGTGACCAATGTGTGACAGGGTGGTCGGTGAATGACGTTTTACTCTTGGTTTTGGATGCAAATGCAAGGAACCCAAAATGGCGACCTAAACATCACATCCAGATCATCTCCACAAGGCATCACCAAGCACATTTTTGATGCACATATGCTAATCTTATTTTCATTTATTTCCCAGATAGTACTTGATTGATTTTGGAAGTGAACTTTGAAATGTAAGATACAGGAAAAAGAGATCTAGTTCTATTAGATGCACTAGTTCTAATACATGCACCTGTCTAGTGGACAAACTAGGTAAAAGGAGAGATTTGGTGTAAGGCAAATCAAGCAAAGGTACCCATTGTCATTTCATTTGTTCATTTCACAGATTGAGGTGATGTTATTTCTAAATTTCAGTGTTTTGATAAATATTAATGTAATCATTAGAGTTTGATCAGATTTTGCTTGATTCTACACACCATTGGGATGGAAAAACTTAATGCAAAAGAAACTGTAAATCAAACGTGGCAACTGGAAAACTTCATGAAGAACTGCATATGAAGCAAATAGAAACAGAAGAGAAGGATCAGAGATTTTTTCGAGTCTGAGAGATGAAAGAGAGATCATTTTGTGCTATTGTGAACAAATTCGTTCTCCCCCTCTTTGTGTGATTTTGTGTCATTGATGGCTTAAACTAGTGAGCACAGGTGCAGTGGGAATTGGTTTTTCTCTTTGACTACTCAGAGTTTGTTGTTTAAGTTGAAGTTCTATGCTGCTTGGAAGTGTACTGTACATAGCGAAAAATATGTGCCCAAGACTTTTGCTGATTTTTGCAGGTTGGGGTGGAGTTTTTGAATCACAGAATTTTCCATCACATTCGGGTGACAATTGTAGTTTCACACGTTTGCAACTGGGCGACTCATAAAATCAGTGAAGGGAGCAATTGGAGTCGGGATTCTGAAATGCAAGAGTGACCAGTTATGAATCGACCATGAATCTCTCTCCTTTGAACAATACGCCCTTCAGACTTTGAGGTTGTGTTTTGTATAAATTTCCACTCTGCTTGTGATCTTCTAGGTGTGGTTATTGAGAAATTGGAGCGCCGGATGCAGTGGTACTCAGATTTGGCTTTTGAGTGTGAAGAAAGGGGCAGCTTTGAGGAGTAATCAATGAGAATCAGAACTATGTAAATACGAATGGAACTAAGACGATCTTAGGTATAATTCGAAATGTACCAAAGTATTTGTGAATGGCTTGGTGTTCTCTTGCTAGGCCTTATTGATCTCCTTTGAAATCAATTTTGCAGTGGCGTCAATCATTTCTGTCAATATGCACAAATCCCTTGCGTTCTCTGTGTCTGCATGTTTGTACTACCGGCTACGGCGGTTGCTTCCGGTCATTTAGACCAACCCCTCCCACTTCAGATCTGATTATGCACTTGAATTGGGAACTTCCAATTCGGATATTTCACACAAGCACTAAGTCACATACCATTGAATCTTCTCTGAATGTCCCAGGCCCTTTGCAACACTTGCTGTTTTTAAATTACTTGCTAAACATATAACACATGACTTACAGTTTCAATCTTAAGTTTTCTCATATGTTTGTCAAGATCAAATACTGCAATCTGCTAATTGAAATGGTGAATCATCATCAGTTTTGAAATACATGCTCTCTCCGAAGTATATTTTCATATACATGAGTGAATCTTGCAAACGTTTGATTATTTTATCGTAACAGTAAAGTCTCCAGCATGGGATCATGGTCTACAACTAAACTGATTGCAAAGCGGTACCCTTGAGGGATTAAACGAGGGATAAAAGATTATAGATTACAATTATTTCATCCTACATCTCTGTACCGCATAAATGATTGAAAATTTCGTAAAATGCTTGCGATCACACAATCGTGAGAGATCATAACAATTCGGAGTTCACCCTTTATTCTGTACGAAGAGAATCTTCAAGTTTTCATAAGAACACATACAGTATTCGATGAATAAGGTAGTAAACTCTGAAGTTTCTGATTGCAGGATTCCGTGCAGCAGTGTGATCTTAAGCCCAAATGGGACACAATTCCGGAGCATCTCGTTGTCTTCCTACTGAAATTTAAAGAACGTTGACGTACTCCAACTAAAAAATATGATCAAAATTATGTAAAAGCTTGCTTGAATGTTCGACTGGGCCGTAAGTCACAAATTGTTTACAAGTTGGCTGTGTACATGCAACCTTGAAGCTGTGAGCCTATCATGTTGTAAAGCCCTTCTGGAAATATTGGTCGCTGATGCTTGTGTTTGGAGCACATTGGTTCCCAATTGTAGCCTGATCGTCATCTGATAATCGTAGTAACCGAAAGCACTCTCTGGAATCATGACCTCCATCATGTTGGTGTGTTCTTCAATTCAGAAGAGAAATGATCTGAGTACGTTTAGAAATGAGAAGGGTAGCTCAATTTAATTTTGGATCGTAGAGTTGTGTCACTCTTAGAAATCTGGAGAAACGTTTGGGGACTCTGGTTATCCAACATCAGTGCATCGATCTTTGTGAAGTAAAACGTTACAGTAGACATCACTTGTGTAACCATTTTGCTTCTCGTTTCTATTTAAGTGAAATAACCGAACACCTCGGAAGTCTAGAATCACTTCGGAAGGTGTTACTACAGAACTTTATCAATGTAAACACAACTATGAAACATATGAAGAATCTAGAAGGAAGACTTGTGAGTAATTTTAGAGTTAGGATATGGTAGTCATCATCTTACATAGGGCATGGTGAGGGTTATAATAGTTGCTTGTTGGCCAAGTTAAATGATTTCTTATTGGCCAAGTTAATTTTACTTTTATTGGCCAAGGCCCAAGTTTAATGATTACTTATTGGCCAAGTTAATTTTACTTTTATTGGCCAAGGCCCAAGTTTAATGATTACTTGTTGGCCAAGTTAATTTTACTTTTTTTGAGACACTCTCTTTAAGCTTAGTATATATACACTTCTTATACATGCCATTTCACTTCTTTTCCCTTCTACTCTCTCCTTCTTCAATAACCTCTATTTTTTTCAATAACCCTTTTAGTCCTTATTCTTGTTTTTAATTAATCTTCCCTTCAATTTTTTCATATTTGTTTTTTCCTACTCTTCCTATCCCACTCAATCACTAAAGATGGCAAAAGAACCTAAAGAATATGCCACAATCATTAAATATTGTCCCGGGAATGGAACCACCAATTGTGGTTCATCTAATGTAAGATTCAAATATTTAAATAATGGGCAACCCGACCAACCAAGATACCAATGCTTGGATTGTAAGAGAATGTTCACTTTGGGGGATCATGGCCGGAAGAAACCAGGGCACTACAAGAAGAAACGGAACGAAGATCCAGATGAATTCAAAGGTCTTTCCATAAAATGTACTTTGTGTGGTGCCTTGAATCAATGTAGATTCAAGTATTATAACAACAACAATCCTACTCAGCCCCGTTTCAAGTGCTTAAAGTGCTTAAAACAGTTCCAAATGCGCTTCGATGGTCGAAATAAGTTGATGCCTGCCAAGGTCATCCCTCGCAAAACCAAGCCTATTGCAGCCAAGCAAGGCAGAAAAATCCAAGCAAACACATCTCAAGCAAGCACTCACACTATGAGTACTCGGGCAAGAACTAGAGCAAGCACTCAGGCAACATCTCCATGCGAGTATAATGTGGTCACTGTAACAGAAGACAACCAACTCTCCAACATGAACGATCATACATTTTTTGGTGACGATTCTGAATCTGAAGAGGAGCAATCTGACCATGGCAAGTACTGTGAATCGGTCCAAATGCCGGAGATGGCAGTCGGAATTCCTTACCACGGCGAGGGTGATTGGACAACACCGATGAGTGTGGAAAATGTCAATGCAAATGAAGAACAGCAAGACCAATCATATTTTGGTGATGTTCAAGGATACTCGGAAGCTCTTGGAAAGGTGTTGTCGGAAAGTGATGTTGGCCAAAACTTATCTCTATATGGGTCTGATGCATCATGTGTAGACCAAATATCGACAGACCCATTTTCAAACATGCATCATATTTTTGAGAACCAAAGTGAGTATGTTGGTCCATACTCATCTGCATATGACTATGATATGCAAAACATGGAGCCAGTAAACCAAGTCTATGATATACAGAATACGGAGCCAGTAAACCAAGTCGAGTACAGTGATATTGGCCAGTTCTACAATCCAGAGGTAAATGCAGAATGTACGAATCAGTTCTTCTACAACAATACTATCCCAATGAGCAAATTTGTTGTAGCCCATCATCCTTGGAACGTAGAAATGGAGTTAGCAACAATATTTCCAAATGATGATGCAATGTTACAATAATACAATGTGTAGTAGATATCAAGGCATGATCCATGAGAATTGCTGCACCTCTTGCAATGAAGTCAGAATCAGGTGTTGCTCTGCGAACTTGATTTCACGGTTGTAAATAATTTGGGAATTTAATATGACAATATACTCTTTGTTGAAGCCTACGTGATACTTATGTGTGGCAAATGTATCCGTGTGATTTGTTTAAAATTGCTGCCATCGATCAGCATTGAAAAAGTTTAGTTAACGTACCTTTTGTTATGATTTACATCGCTGGACCTGGTCATTGGTGTGATTGAAATGAATATTACCTTCTCGCTCTTGTTGTTTTGCTGAAATTCAGAGGTTGGAAAGAGGTGATAATGGTCTACTTTGAATCTTGGTATGCACTCCACAATATGTTGTACTATCTGTTCGACAATCTTCGTGAGTCAACAATCTGAGTTGGTTGCACGGTGCTCTAAGGTCTCACAATAATTAATAATGCAGTTCACAATATTAAAGGTAACAAATTTCATTTTAGGAGCAGCGAGCTGATTTGTGTTATTAGACCAGGGCTTGGTTTCTTGGATGCAAGAGATCATCCTGTTAGCCCTGAATATTCTCCCACTCTTGCTGTCTGAGCCTAGTTTATCATATATTAGAAGTTATTTAGCAATTCACCCTCTTTCTCACCCAATATATCCCCATGATCTCATCTAATTCTTACCTCATTCGTATTTATGATTAAAGTGAATATCTTAATGTCATGATGTTTGACCAAATTGATCAAATTACATGATTCAATGCAAACATTTTGCATTTCAATTGCAAGCATCTCAGGTCACTCACACAATTTCTAACGTCAAGTGTTGATAATACCCGTTTCAGCACTTGTGTTACTTGAATCAGTAACTCAGCATCTAGGTATCAACTATGACATCCGGGTACCCAAGAAAGCTTACAGCTGTAGAAGCATGCAGCCTGGCAATCATGAGAACGACGATTCTCTCTGGGATATATATCGTGCACTGTTCATTGTTAGCTCTCTCTGATCTTGTTGTGAGTATAGAGCTAGTGTTCTTTCTTGAAGCAAGTATAGCCGTTGTACTCTGGTTTGTACAAGGCTTGTGTACTGTTTATATTCCTGGTATAATATATTCAGCTGTTTGCAAGATTGAGTGTCTCTGTGTATACTATTCCTGCTGCTGCGTCATGCTTGAGGGATACGTTATTGTGTGTAACGCCATTAGTGTCATCCAATAGGTTATGGGCTCCTGTGCTACTGACTATTGCATAGTCACCCTGTGTTAGTTGTTTCTTGGTGCTTTCTTGGTGTATAATCTGTATTTTAACACCATTCCTGTCGTTCAGAAAGTCAGCCTCTACTGCCTTATGCCATGGCTGATGGTGGTAGAGATCTTGGTCACATCAGCCGGTTCAAGGGTTTGAACTTCCATTTGTGGAAGTTCCAAATGCGTGCCATACTTCTAGGAAAGGAACTAATGACTGTCGTTGATGGCACGTCAAAGAAACCTGCAGACATCGAACCAGAAAATGCTCGCTCAGAGTGGGTGCAGCATGATAGCCAAGCTTTTAGCCTTCTGTGTCAAGCGATCGATGAGAGCATGCTCAAACATGTCATGGCATGTGTTACGTCCAAACAGATCTGGGATAAATTGATACTTATCCATGAGCAAAATGCTTCTGAGAATGTTCACAGATTACAGCAAGATTTTTACAAGTGTAGCATGGATGAGGGTGAGACTGTTGCTGATTTTCTTGGCAAAATTGAAGTCATCGTAAGTCAGCTAGCAAGCCGTGGTGACACTACGTTCACTGACCAAGCCGTTATGTCCAAGATTCTTTGCAATCTTCCAGGAGGATTTGATAGTCTCCTCCCTGCTTGGAGGATGCAACCGGCAGCGTCTAAAACATTAGACAACCTCACACTACAGTTACTCCAAACTGAAGGAATGCTCAAGAGTCGGTCAGATGCAAGCATTGCCACTGCCGCAGCATACGTTGCAAGCTCAAAGTCCAGCAAGAAATCCTCTGATGGCACATCGACAGATTACTCTAGAGAACAACGTGCTGCACGACGGAAAGAGATTCTCGATAGGAAGCAGTCTACTGAATGCTGGAAGTGTGGGAAGACCGGTCACTGGGGACGAGAATGTGAAGCATCAGATGAGGAGCAGCGGAAGTTTCAAGAATCGAAGGCTGCAAAATCCCAGTCTGCTGGTGACAAGAACAAGAATACCAAGGACTCAAGTCTCAAGGCTTACATGGCCTCTGTTGGTGAGGACTCTGCCAACGATCTCTTTTTTTGGTACGTGGACAATGGAAGCACTGAGCACATGTCTGCAAATAGAGCGTTTTTCTCAACGTATACAGACATTTCAGCTCAACGACGTCCGGTAGAGGGTATTGGCGGTGTGATGCTCCATGCAGCGGGCATTGGTGACATTATTATCAAGATTCAGCAAGCTGGTGGGTATACGTTTGGTATTCTGAAAGATGTCATTCATGTTCCAAATCTTGGTCGTAATTTATTCTCATCCTATGTAGCTGCTCAGAAGAACATCTTTACGCTTCACATGGACACTGGCTGTCAATTACTGGAAAACGGCAAAGTGGTCATGTCTGGGGTGGTACACAATCAGATGTATCGATTGCTGATTGAAGTTGTTCGTCATGAAGCCACTAGCACTGCAAGTGCTATGACAGCTAAAACGTTTGGTGTCCCCACCAAGGTTGAGGGCACTCAATTGCTTGATGTGTGGCATCGACGTTTGTCTCACGTTAGTCACTCCACCATACAGCACATGGCTTCCCAAGGACTCGTTGATGGATTGATTCTCACGGATAAAGATAAGAAGTTTTGCCCTGGGTGTGTGTTTGGCAAACAACACCGTAATCCGTTTCCATCGAATGAGCACAAGATCAGAGCAAGGAAACCTGGTGACCTAGTGCACACCGACTTGTGTGGTGCTATGCGGTGTCCTTCAGTTGGTGGGAAGCTTTATTTTGCTTTGTTTAAAGATGAAGCTACTGGGTTTCGAGTTCTTGAGTGCATCAGAACCAAACCAGAGTCACTTGCAGCATTTAAACGCTACACAACTCAGACTCTCCGAGAGACTGGTAATACAATAAAAATTGTCAGGAGTGATCGTGGGTCTGAGTACACAAGCGGTGCATTCCAAGAGTACCTTGATCAGAAGGAAATCCATCAGCACCTCACAGCTCCACACACTCCAGAGCAGAACGGAGCAGCAGAGAGAGACAATCGTACTGTAGTTGAAGCAATGCGGAGCATGTTGCATGGTGCTAATGTGCACCTGAAGTTTTGGGCAGAAGCGGCGCATACGGCAGTCTACACGTTGAACCGAACTGCAACTCGCACACTTCAAGGACTCACACCGTATGAGGCCTGGCATAAGACTAAACCGTCTGTTGCTCATCTTCGTATTTTTGGCTCTGACGCATACGTGCATGTACCCAAGTCTTTACGACATAAGCTTGCACCCAAGAGTCGAAAAGGTGTGTTCATGGGCTACTCATCGTCCAGTATAGCGTATCGTGTGTGGAACAATGAGCTTCGTCGGATTGAAGAAAGCCGTGATGTGTTGTTTAATGAAGAGTTTGTGGATGAAGCCTCCACAAGCAAATATCTGTGCCGACTCTTGCTTCTTGCAGATGAGTCTGATCGTGTTGATGTTGGGCAGATAGCACCCCAACATGCAGCTGTTGTTGTCCCGTTACCGCCACCATTTGTTCCTGTTGCACCCCAACCAGTGGGAGTCTTTAATGCTCCAGTGGGAGTTTTGAACGTACCACAACCACAAGCTGTTATCCCACTACCAGACAACTCCCAGCCTGAGGTGGTCAGCAGTCCAAGTTTTTCCAACAGTGACTCTACTCCGTTGCATGCAGGAAGTGATCCTGTATCACAAAGCAATGACGAAATAGTTGAAGAGGTGCACCATAATGCTTCAGGCCAAGATTATTTTAATGATGAAGTACGTGATACTGAGGCCATTGCAGAGGTAGAAGAAGCTGTGGCTGAGTGGGAGGACATTGCAGCCACTGATGATCCGACTCCTCTTGTTCACAGCCCAGTTCAAAATCCACCAGCTGCTGCACCTGGTTCAAGGCACCGCAATCCCCCAGTCCGTTACGGTGAATGGATTTATCCTGTTAATCGTAACTCATATGCCTGCGTTGCGGTGATTAATGAGCAGCCTCAAGAACCGAGTACATTTGAGGAAGCCATGACATCACCACAGAGGGACAACTGGATCGCAGCTATGCAAGCTGAGTATAATTCTCTCATGGAGAATGAGACATGGAATTTAGAAGCGCTACCTACAGACAGGAAGACTGTCAAATGTAAGTGGGTATTTAAGCTTAAGCTTGCGGTGGATGGCTCAGTTCATCGCTACAAAGCCCGTTTGTGTGCAAAGGGTTTTACACAACGTGAAGGAGTAGATTATACAGAGACTTTCAGCCCGGTTGCTAAGTTTGACAGCATCAGAGCTATACTTTCGATTGCAGCTGTGGAGGATCTGAACATTGTTCAGTCTGATGTAAGAACGGCGTTCTTGTATGGTGAACTCGACGAGGTGATCTACATGGAGCAACCAATCGGCTTTCGTGACTCGAATGCTCCACACTTGGTCTGCAGACTTCGTAAAGCTTTGTACGGACTTAAACAAAGTCCACGACTCCACGTGTCTGGAACAGGAAATTCGACAGTTTTCTCCAGGACTATCAGTTGGTTGTCTCCGATGCTGATTGTTGTGTGTATGTTAATAAGGCAAACCCAAAGCTGCTGATTACAGTTTGGGTTGATGATGGCATTGCTTGCTGCCAAGAGCCTGACTGCATTGAGCATACACTGCAATACATGCAGGGTGCATTTGAAATCACGAAGGGTCCTGCAGAAATCTACGTTGGACTGCATATTACACGTGATCGTGATCGCAAGCTCATCCACTTGGATCAACGCCTATACCTGGAGCGTGTTCTCAAACGCTTTTGTATGGACAACAGCAACCCGGTAGCTGTGCCTGCTGATCCGAATACTGCAACAGACCTGGTTCTTTCTGACGACAACTCCAAGCCACTTGTCACCTTCCCATATCGAGAGTGTGTGGGATGTCTTCAGTTCGCAGCTCTAGGCACTCGTTTCGACATCAGTTATGCAGTCAGCAACGCTGCAAAATTCAGTAATCGACCAACGGCAACTCATGTGTCCGCACTCAAGCGCATACTAAAATATATCAGAGGCACTGTGGGGCATCGCATCACCTATGGTCCCGGTAAACAGCAGGAGATAAACCAACTAATAGGATATTGTGATGCAGATTATGCTGCTGATATTGACGATCGTAAATCTCGCTCTGGATTTCTTCTCATGTTAAATGGCGGACCGGTGGCGTGGGGGAGCCGCAAGCAGACTTGCACCGCAAGCAGTACTACAGAGTCTGAGTATGTGGCAGCGGCATTGGCCACACAAGAGGTCATTTGGATGCGTCGACTTCTGTACAGCATCCGCTCTCCACAGCTTCGACCGACTACACTATTGAGTGACAACCAGTCTGCGATCCGTTTGGTGCACAATCCGGTGTTTCATCAGAAGACCAAGCATATTGCAATCAAGTACTACAAGATTCGTGATGCACAACGTGATGGTGAAGTTCTCCTGACCTATGTACCAACTGCGGATCAGCTTGCCGATGTCTTGACGAAACCTCTTGCACGGGACAAGTTTCAGCGACTTGTGGCACTTGGCGGTCTGAACCCATGTCCACAACGCTACTGAGCACTGTGCTTAAGTGGGAGTACTGATTAAGTAAGCACCGTGCTGAGTGGGAGTGTTGATAATACTAGTTTCAGCACTTGTGTTACTTGAATCAGTAACTCAGCATCTAGGTATCAACTATGACATCCGGGTACCCAAGAAAGCTTACAGCTGTAGAAGCATGCAGCCTGGCAATCATGAGAACGACGATTCTCTCTGGGATATATATCGTGCACTGTTCATTGTTAGCTCTCTCTGATCTTGTTGTGAGTATAGAGCTAGTGTTCTTTCTTGAAGCAAGTATAGCCGTTGTACTCTGGTTTGTACAAGGCTTGTGTACTGTTTATATTCCTGGTATAATATATTCAGTTGTTTGCAAGATCGAGTGTCTCTGTGTATACTATTCCTGCTGCTGCGTCATGCTTGAGGGATACGTTATTGTGTGTAACGCCATTAGTGTCATCCAATATCAAGGCAGGCCCCAGAGTGAGTTTACAAAGAACTCTATATCCTTGATACTCTGCACTATTCTAAGTGTTTTGTATTCAAACTACAGGGACTCATCTCACCACTTGACTCAAATCCATCGCACTTATGGAGGCTCCATAATATTATAAAAAATGTGACGTAAATTTCAACTAGTTCAAAATCTCATATTAAAATTGATCCTCATTTCAGAATTCGTTTCAAATGCTAAAAGACACAAGAAGCCAGACGCTTAAAACATATTCCGATCAAACGTATTAGAACTCTACAATCAACCAACGCACAAAGCCAGTGTATTCCCAAAATACAAACCGCTACAAATTGATAGAAACTGTCAAGAGCTAGGCAGCCAAGATTCTCCACATCATTCCTGGTACACGTCCAACGAAAGTCAGTTAATTTCTACACCTGTAACAAGATCATTTCAACTTGTATCCTGCGCAGAATGCTCTGAATACAGATTGATTTACTCCGTCAAATTGGATGTGAAGTGCCCTGCTCAAGCTGGATATAACCGTTTCTTCATTGTCGAACCATGGTCCTGAAAGCTATCAGCACCATCTCCGTAAGCAACACCATCTCCGTAACCTTTGAGAGTTGGAATATAATATATCTACAGATGATTTACTTTTCCACAGTGGGATCGGTGATGCGGCCAGTGAAGGACATATTGATCACATTCGTCAATTCTTCCTTGATGACTAACAGAAACGGATGGTCACAGACGAAGTGAATAGGGTCCTGGAACATAGGAAGGCCTCTTAAAGTGTCAGTGGCGCCTGTAGCTCGGTGCCGTTCTCATCCACCGCTACAAATGTTTTATGATACATGTTGGAGACTTTGCATGAAGATGTTTCTAACCTGAACTTATAATTCAAGCAGAGTTATTGCAGTTTGAAGTTTTTCCAAAGTGAAATCACTAGCAAGTCAGGTGGTAGCGACAACCTGCAAGAAGAGCTGCGAGAAGCAGAGCACTGTATGTACCAAGTTGAGTCTTAGTCGATTCATGTAATTCATTAGTCTTGAGAAAAACACGAAGGTAGAGGACTGTAGGGATCTTGTAACAGAGAGCTCATATTTCAAATCCCAGGAGGGATTCAGCTTGGATAAGCCATGGGAACTGTAGAACCAATTTTTCATTGAAGGAAGACATTTCGAGGGCTTTTTGGGGACACACAGGTGAGATTTTGGAGAAATCATTCCTTTGTGAATGATCTTGGCAACGGGATTTCTTACATAAAAAACTGGGTATATTCCATGTATTGTATAATATTATTCAATTAATATTCAGTTAATATTTTGGATATTTAACTTTCAATCGATTTTTTATATTCTTTTAAAATATTCATTCTCTTTGCTTCCAAAGTGATCTGAAGTTATTGTATTGAGGAGAGTAAACGCTGGAGTGGAGACGCTGTCTACACACTAAAAGGCTTACCATGGTGATAAACTATATGAAACAACTAAATAGAAGGCTCCACTATTGAATTAGACACATAGGGTTTTCATTGT
The DNA here is from genome assembly GCA_014871385.1 of Ceratodon purpureus. Lineage (NCBI taxonomy): Eukaryota > Viridiplantae > Streptophyta > Bryopsida > Pseudoditrichales > Ditrichaceae > Ceratodon > Ceratodon purpureus. Next base: position 22,921,989 of record CM026421.1, read on the forward strand.
TTTTAGTGACCTTATCTATCCTGGCAGTGGGGGAAACCCCCTGGAGGTATACAAGGGATTAGATATACACTCTATGTATCACTAGTGGAAACATCGACTGGCTCCAGGCGCCAGTCCACGCGCGAGTCCACGTAAAAGAGCTGAGTCCACCTGCGTGGAGTCGCGAGCAGTGGGGTGGAGTCGGGCATGCATGAGTTAGCAAAGTGCATTCTTAGCCCCGACAGGGTTTGAACCCGCGTCAGGTGCATGTTGCACGACAGCGGTGGGGCCAACTACTTTTTTGAGCCCAAGTTACTATGGATTGAGTTACCCGCTTGTGTGAATTATTGTTGGATGAACTAATCTGTGTAAACATATTATGTATTGTGTTACCAATATTTTTTCCAAAAATCGTAAATTTATCCAAAAAATCAGACAATTAGGTTGCAGTAAAGTATTACTTCACAAAATATTCCATACCAAAATATTATTTTAAACTACTTCATCTAACCTAGCGAGAATCATCTCAACCAAATGAAGATGAAAACAACTTTAGGAGTTAACCTATCATTTAATTGATTCTAAAATATCTTAAGACATTTTTTGCAAATCATAACAACATTTATGTGAGAAAAATTTATTGTTTTAAAATTAAATATAATTTTAGTCAAGCATGACTGAATGTAAGCTCAAAGTGTTAAAAATGGAATCTGATGAAATTCAAATTAAGAATTTAGAATGTTATTTAAAAAATGTCTAATGAATTAAAATATATACAATTATTCTTTCCACATGAAATCAAGAAGATTTAGGGTATGTGGCTCAAAACCCCCGCCGCACCTCAAACCGCATGGTAGACCTGTTCAAGCAAGATGTACATTATAGCTTCCAATTTCAAATTTCTATGTACTTATGGTGTACATTTTAGACCGAACGGTTTTTGAGCCACCTACAAGTTCCCCTTCCAAAATTCATAACTAATTTAGTATTAATCCAAAATTAATTATTCCGATTGGTCCACTTCTCTATACACTTTATCCATCTTCCAAAACTGGATTCCTTTTATAGCTCCCCATAGAGCCTACCAATCTAAGATTTGGGCGGTTTCTGAGCCACCCACTATAGAAAAGCTACAATTTACAATACACTACATTTACAATGTGCCTAAAACTCCAAGGCATTTGGAATAGGAGCATTAACAAGAGTGCACAATCAGGGGGACCCTTCTTTGATTCTTAGTAAAAATCAAGAGGCCCTTCTTTGATTTAGCATGACTCCTTGATTTTTGGTGCACCTGAAAATGGTTTTAATAGTATTCAAGTATTGTTTACTAGAATTGTAGTTTTTAGACCTTAGAAAGTTCATAGAAAAATGAATAAAGCTCCAAAAAATTTGAATGTTTTTTCTACGATTATCCAACTTATGTGTGTTTTTCTATAGACATAACGCTGCCTGGCGCGCGCGCGCGCGCGCGCGGGGGGGGGGGGGGGGGGTGGTTATATATATATATATATACATTCCTTTGAACTTTGGTTTCAATGTGTTCATCTTGCCAAGGTAGTTTGCACAATGCCAAAATATAACCACCTCTATAATTCCAGATCATGACATTCAATGAACATGATATGGCTCCAAAGGAAAATAAGTAAATAAATAAATATTTCTTCCAATTTTTTGTGTTATACAAATTATTTAAAATTCTTAAATATACCTTATTTTTACATCATTTATATGAATATTGATTTTCACACAACATTTACACTACAAAAATCACTTAAAGGAATTTGGAAATGCAGGAAAGAAAAATTACATTCTTATCAAAATATTTTTTAAAATAAATAAATGAATAAAAATATATTTAAGACTAAAAATACCTCTTACACAAAATCTTCTTTAAAATGCAATTCCAAGTTAAGAAAAAAAAAAACTTTGTTTTCTGGAGGATACCAACGTGAATTAAGTGTCTCTTTGATTCACCTCATATCCAATGCCTACTTATAAAGGAATGAAAGTAAAGAACTACTCCACCTTTTTGAATGTAGACACAACAATTACAAGAAACAACAAAAAAAAGTAAAGCCCAAATGATAGAGTTTTGAATATAAGACTAGTTTTTATTAGGACTTAATTGCCAAGTAATGAGCTCATTATTGGTTGGGGTGATCGTTTATCTTATATAAGTGGTCCTCATTTGAGCCCCAATGGACTCATTTGATTAAATGTACCAAATGTAGTCGCTTGACAGTGCTGAGTGAGTAATAGCAAGCAAGAAAAGAGTTATGCCAACCAAAAGCTTACAACATGCGTGAAGAGACATTAAACTCGTTGTTAACATTCAATAAAGTGGCTTTTGCTACTAAAACTTTTAGCTTCAATTAGAGGATCTTGTATTTATGATAAAGGTTGGTGATTTTCTACTCTTCTTTAATGGAGAAGAATAGACATGGCATATTGTATGGTAATAGTGTTAATGTTTTTCATAGACATTCTCTTCAAACATTTTATAGAAATTGCATCTTTTTTACTTATGGAGATTGGTCTTTTCTAATGGTTGGTATTGGTATTTTAAAAATGTTTTCAAGTAGCTTCAATGAAGGAATGTGTGCAGCGGCTCAAGCTTCTGTTGTGATACAAATAAAGGGATCAATTTTCTAGCCTCTAGCAACAATACTATCAATTAGTGGTTTGTAATTCCAAGTAGAATTAAGTAAACTCAATGAATAAATTTCAATTTTGTATTATTTTGCATCCATCACCGTAAGAAATTCATTTCTTACATCATAAATTTTAAGTGATGTTTTGATATTTTTAGGTTCTAAATATAACCACAATCATTCAAACATCTTTCAGAAGGTTATTCTAAAGAGAGAATTATCTAGAGACCACATAAAATTTGTCACACAAAACATAAATTTTTCATAGTGAATTTTGTGGTTGTTTAGAGACATTCTCATATATTCTTCCTCTAAGATATGTACAAACTTAAATTAAATGAAACTTTTGCAATAAAATTCAACAAAACCATCAATTATTTAAATTTTAAGTCTTGACAAAAGTTATATTGATAATAAATGGTGCGAGTTAGCCAAGTTCCATGACATTTAAGAAAAAGATAAAATCAAGGGGGTCCAACATGAATGCTAAACAAACATGCTTAAAAATACTTGCAAAACAAGGAATTCCATAGATACATATTTTGACAAAAATAATAATTCTCAAAGATTTATAGACACTAAGATACATTCTTTCAATCTCATGATGGTTTTTAAGTGAAGAAAATTATAATTCATTTAGCAAACTTGTTACAAAATACAAAATACAACATGGGATTAAATTATGAATGTATATATTAAATAAAATAAAATATTATATGTTCTATAGTAAGCTATTTAACAACAATCATGGTTAACAGACCAATATTGTCTGGATCAGACTTTTTTCACAAAAATGTCTTATAAAAATTCCGTTTTTTAGTTTACTCTTCTTAGAAGATTCTGATCCAAAAAAATAAAAATGATTTGCTCTTAAATTGTAAAAATTTGTTCATCCAATTGAAAGAATTGATTAAAAACCTCAATCTCCTGAAGAAACTAAAGTGAATTAAGTGTCTGTTCAATCCACCTCCAATCCAATGCTCACAGGACAAAGGTGTGGAAATAAAAATCTACTCCCCTTTGTAAATTTAACAGTCTATCAAACTATTTAGTTAGCTATTACTATTTTTCAATTGTAATGATTTTTAAATACAATAATTGAAAGATTCAAATTGATTATAAATCATCGATTTATAAAATTCATCTAAAATCAGAAATAATTTCAAAACGGTCTTGTTAAGTATCAATAAAAAATTATACTAATATCAAAATACGAATCACCAGTATGTACATGAAATTTGATAGTATAAACTCAAAAGAAAACTATTGTGATTAGAGTACAAATTAGGTCTTTGATGACACCCGAGACAGTCACAAGAAGTGACCAATGTGTGACAGGGTGGTCGGTGAATGACGTTTTACTCTTGGTTTTGGATGCAAATGCAAGGAACCCAAAATGGCGACCTAAACATCACATCCAGATCATCTCCACAAGGCATCACCAAGCACATTTTTGATGCACATATGCTAATCTTATTTTCATTTATTTCCCAGATAGTACTTGATTGATTTTGGAAGTGAACTTTGAAATGTAAGATACAGGAAAAAGAGATCTAGTTCTATTAGATGCACTAGTTCTAATACATGCACCTGTCTAGTGGACAAACTAGGTAAAAGGAGAGATTTGGTGTAAGGCAAATCAAGCAAAGGTACCCATTGTCATTTCATCTGTTCATTTCACAGATTGAGGTGATGTTATTTCTAAATTTCAGTGTTTTGATAAATATTAATGTAATCATTAGAGTTTGATCAGATTTTGCTTGATTCTACACACCATTGGGATGGAAAAACTTAATGCAAAAGAAACTGTAAATCAAACGTGGCAACTGGAAAACTTCATGAAGAACTGCATATGAAGCAAATAGAAACAGAAGAGAAGGATCAGAGATTTTTTCGAGTCTGAGAGATGAAAGAGAGATCATTTTGTGCTATTGTGAACAAATTCGTTCTCCCCCTCTTTGTGTGATTTTGTGTCATTGATGGCTTAAACTAGTGAGCACAGGTGCAGTGGGAATTGGTTTTTCTCTTTGACTACTCAGAGTTTGTTGTTTAAGTTGAAGTTCTATGCTGCTTGGAAGTGTACTGTACATAGCGAAAAATATGTGCCCAAGACTTTTGCTGATTTTTGCAGGTTGGGGTGGAGTTTTTGAATCACAGAATTTTCCATCACATTCGGGTGACAATTGTAGTTTCACACGTTTGCAACTGGGCGACTCATAAAATCAGTGAAGGGAGCAATTGGAGTCGGGATTCTGAAATGCAAGAGTGACCAGTTATGAATCGACCATGAATCTCTCTCCTTTGAACAATACGCCCTTCAGACTTTGAGGTTGTGTTTTGTATAAATTTCCACTCTGCTTGTGATCTTCTAGGTGTGGTTATTGAGAAATTGGAGCGCCGGATGCAGTGGTACTCAGATTTGGCTTTTGAGTGTGAAGAAAGGGGCAGCTTTGAGGAGTAATCAATGAGAATCAGAACTATGTAAATACGAATGGAACTAAGACGATCTTAGGTATAATTCGAAATGTACCAAAGTATTTGTGAATGGCTTGGTGTTCTCTTGCTAGGCCTTATTGATCTCCTTTGAAATCAATTTTGCAGTGGCGTCAATCATTTCTGTCAATATGCACAAATCCCTTGCGTTCTCTGTGTCTGCATGTTTGTACTACCGGCTACGGCGGTTGCTTCCGGTCATTTAGACCAACCCCTCCCACTTCAGATCTGATTATGCACTTGAATTGGGAACTTCCAATTCGGATATTTCACACAAGCACTAAGTCACATACCATTGAATCTTCTCTGAATGTCCCAGGCCCTTTGCAACACTTGCTGTTTTTAAATTACTTGCTAAACATATAACACATGACTTACAGTTTCAATCTTAAGTTTTCTCATATGTTTGTCAAGATCAAATACTGCAATCTGCTAATTGAAATGGTGAATCATCATCAGTTTTGAAATACATGCTCTCTCCGAAGTATATTTTCATATACATGAGTGAATCTTGCAAACGTTTGATTATTTTATCGTAACAGTAAAGTCTCCAGCATGGGATCATGGTCTACAACTAAACTGATTGCAAAGCGGTACCCTTGAGGGATTAAACGAGGGATAAAAGATTATAGATTACAATTATTTCATCCTACATCTCTGTACCGCATAAATGATTGAAAATTTCGTAAAATGCTTGCGATCACACAATCGTGAGAGATCATAACAATTCGGAGTTCACCCTTTATTCTGTACGAAGAGAATCTTCAAGTTTTCATAAGAACACATACAGTATTCGATGAATAAGGTAGTAAACTCTGAAGTTTCTGATTGCAGGATTCCGTGCAGCAGTGTGATCTTAAGCCCAAATGGGACACAATTCCGGAGCATCTCGTTGTCTTCCTACTGAAATTTAAAGAACGTTGACGTACTCCAACTAAAAAATATGATCAAAATTATGTAAAAGCTTGCTTGAATGTTCGACTGGGCCGTAAGTCACAAATTGTTTACAAGTTGGCTGTGTACATGCAACCTTGAAGCTGTGAGCCTATCATGTTGTAAAGCCCTTCTGGAAATATTGGTCGCTGATGCTTGTGTTTGGAGCACATTGGTTCCCAATTGTAGCCTGATCGTCATCTGATAATCGTAGTAACCGAAAGCACTCTCTGGAATCATGACCTCCATCATGTTGGTGTGTTCTTCAATTCAGAAGAGAAATGATCTGAGTACGTTTAGAAATGAGAAGGGTAGCTCAATTTAATTTTGGATCGTAGAGTTGTGTCACTCTTAGAAATCTGGAGAAACGTTTGGGGACTCTGGTTATCCAACATCAGTGCATCGATCTTTGTGAAGTAAAACGTTACAGTAGACATCACTTGTGTAACCATTTTGCTTCTCGTTTCTATTTAAGTGAAATAACCGAACACCTCGGAAGTCTAGAATCACTTCGGAAGGTGTTACTACAGAACTTTATCAATGTAAACACAACTATGAAACATATGAAGAATCTAGAAGGAAGACTTGTGAGTAATTTTAGAGTTAGGATATGGTAGTCATCATCTTACATAGGGCATGGTGAGGGTTATAATAGTTGCTTGTTGGCCAAGTTAAATGATTTCTTATTGGCCAAGTTAATTTTACTTTTATTGGCCAAGGCCCAAGTTTAATGATTACTTATTGGCCAAGTTAATTTTACTTTTATTGGCCAAGGCCCAAGTTTAATGATTACTTGTTGGCCAAGTTAATTTTACTTTTTTTGAGACACTCTCTTTAAGCTTAGTATATATACACTTCTTATACATGCCATTTCACTTCTTTTCCCTTCTACTCTCTCCTTCTTCAATAACCTCTATTTTTTTCAATAACCCTTTTAGTCCTTATTCTTGTTTTTAATTAATCTTCCCTTCAATTTTTTCATATTTGTTTTTTCCTACTCTTCCTATCCCACTCAATCACTAAAGATGGCAAAAGAACCTAAAGAATATGCCACAATCATTAAATATTGTCCCGGGAATGGAACCACCAATTGTGGTTCATCTAATGTAAGATTCAAATATTTAAATAATGGGCAACCCGACCAACCAAGATACCAATGCTTGGATTGTAAGAGAATGTTCACTTTGGGGGATCATGGCCGGAAGAAACCAGGGCACTACAAGAAGAAACGGAACGAAGATCCAGATGAATTCAAAGGTCTTTCCATAAAATGTACTTTGTGTGGTGCCTTGAATCAATGTAGATTCAAGTATTATAACAACAACAATCCTACTCAGCCCCGTTTCAAGTGCTTAAAGTGCTTAAAACAGTTCCAAATGCGCTTCGATGGTCGAAATAAGTTGATGCCTGCCAAGGTCATCCCTCGCAAAACCAAGCCTATTGCAGCCAAGCAAGGCAGAAAAATCCAAGCAAACACATCTCAAGCAAGCACTCACACTATGAGTACTCGGGCAAGAACTAGAGCAAGCACTCAGGCAACATCTCCATGCGAGTATAATGTGGTCACTGTAACAGAAGACAACCAACTCTCCAACATGAACGATCATACATTTTTTGGTGACGATTCTGAATCTGAAGAGGAGCAATCTGACCATGGCAAGTACTGTGAATCGGTCCAAATGCCGGAGATGGCAGTCGGAATTCCTTACCACGGCGAGGGTGATTGGACAACACCGATGAGTGTGGAAAATGTCAATGCAAATGAAGAACAGCAAGACCAATCATATTTTGGTGATGTTCAAGGATACTCGGAAGCTCTTGGAAAGGTGTTGTCGGAAAGTGATGTTGGCCAAAACTTATCTCTATATGGGTCTGATGCATCATGTGTAGACCAAATATCGACAGACCCATTTTCAAACATGCATCATATTTTTGAGAACCAAAGTGAGTATGTTGGTCCATACTCATCTGCATATGACTATGATATGCAAAACATGGAGCCAGTAAACCAAGTCTATGATATACAGAATACGGAGCCAGTAAACCAAGTCGAGTACAGTGATATTGGCCAGTTCTACAATCCAGAGGTAAATGCAGAATGTACGAATCAGTTCTTCTACAACAATACTATCCCAATGAGCAAATTTGTTGTAGCCCATCATCCTTGGAACGTAGAAATGGAGTTAGCAACAATATTTCCAAATGATGATGCAATGTTACAATAATACAATGTGTAGTAGATATCAAGGCATGATCCATGAGAATTGCTGCACCTCTTGCAATGAAGTCAGAATCAGGTGTTGCTCTGCGAACTTGATTTCACGGTTGTAAATAATTTGGGAATTTAATATGACAATATACTCTTTGTTGAAGCCTACGTGATACTTATGTGTGGCAAATGTATCCGTGTGATTTGTTTAAAATTGCTGCCATCGATCAGCATTGAAAAAGTTTAGTTAACGTACCTTTTGTTATGATTTACATCGCTGGACCTGGTCATTGGTGTGATTGAAATGAATATTACCTTCTCGCTCTTGTTGTTTTGCTGAAATTCAGAGGTTGGAAAGAGGTGATAATGGTCTACTTTGAATCTTGGTATGCACTCCACAATATGTTGTACTATCTGTTCGACAATCTTCGTGAGTCAACAATCTGAGTTGGTTGCACGGTGCTCTAAGGTCTCACAATAATTAATAATGCAGTTCACAATATTAAAGGTAACAAATTTCATTTTAGGAGCAGCGAGCTGGTTTGTGTTATTAGACCAGGGCTTGGTTTCTTGGATGCAAGAGATCATCCTGTTAGCCCTGAATATTCTCCCACTCTTGCTGTCTGAGCCTAGTTTATCATATATTAGAAGTTATTTAGCAATTCACCCTCTTTCTCACCCAATATATCCCCATGATCTCATCTAATTCTTACCTCATTCGTATTTATGATTAAAGTGAATATCTTAATGTCATGATGTTTGACCAAATTGATCAAATTACATGATTCAATGCAAACATTTTGCATTTCAATTGCAAGCATCTCAGGTCACTCACACAATTTCTAACGTCAAGGCAGGCCCCAGAGTGAGTTTACAAAGAACTCTATATCCTTGATACTCTGCACTATTCTAAGTGTTTTGTATTCAAACTACAGGGACTCATCTCGCCACTTGACTCAAATCCATCGCACTTATGGAGGCTCCATAATATTATAAAAAATGTGACGTAAATTTCAACTAGTTCAAAATCTCATATTAAAATTGATCCTCATTTCAGAATTCGTTTCAAATGCTAAAAGACACAAGAAGCCAGACGCTTAAAACATATTCCGATCAAACGTATTAGAACTCTACAATCAACCAACGCACAAAGCCAGTGTATTCCCAAAATACAAACCGCTACAAATTGATAGAAACTGTCAAGAGCTAGGCAGCCAAGATTCTCCACATCATTCCTGGTACACGTCCAACGAAAGTCAGTTAATTTCTACACCTGCAACAAGATCATTTCAACTTGTATCCTGCGCAGAATGCTCTGAATACAGATTGATTTACTCCGTCAAATTGGATGTGAAGTGCCCTGCTCAAGCTGGATATAACCGTTTCTTCATTGTCGAACCATGGTCCTGAAAGCTATCAGCACCATCTCCGTAAGCAACACCATCTCCGTAACCTTTGAGAGTTGGAATATAATATATCTACAGATGATTTACTTTTCCACAGTAGGATCGGTGATGCGGCCAGTGAAGGACATATTGATCACACATTCGGGTGACAATAGTAGTTTCACACGTTTGCAACTGGGCGACTCATAAAATCAGTGAAGGGAGCAATTGGAGTCGGGATTCTGAAATGCAAGAGTGACCAGTTATGAATCGACCATGAATCTCTCTCCTTTGAACAATACGCCCTTCAGACTTTGAGGTTGTGTTTTGTATAAATTTCCACTCTGCTTGTGATCTTCTAGGTGTGGTTATTGAGAAATTGGAGCGCCGGATGCAGTGGTACTCAGATTTGGCTTTTGAGTGTGAAGAAAGGGGCAGCTTTGAGGAGTAATCAATGAGAATCAGAACTATGTAAATACGAATGGAACTAAGACGATCTTAGGTATAATTCGAAATGTACCAAAGTATTTGTGAATGGCTTGGTGTTCTCTTGCTAGGCCTTATTGATCTCCTTTGAAATCAATTTTGCAGTGGCGTCAATCATTTCTGTCAATATGCACAAATCCCTTGCGTTCTCTGTGTCTGCATGTTTGTACTACCGGCTACGGCGGTTGCTTCCGGTCATTTAGACCAACCCCTCCCACTTCAGATCTGATTATGCACTTGAATTGGGAACTTCCAATTCGGATATTTCACACAAGCACTAAGTCACATACCATTGAATCTTCTCTGAATGTCCCAGGCCCTTTGCAACACTTGCTGTTTTTAAATTACTTGCTAAACATATAACACATGACTTACAGTTTCAATCTTAAGTTTTCTCATATGTTTGTCAAGATCAAATACTGCAATCTGCTAATTGAAATGGTGAATCATCATCAGTTTTGAAATACATGCTCTCTCCGAAGTATATTTTCATATACATGAGTGAATCTTGCAAACGTTTGATTATTTTATCGTAACAGTAAAGTCTCCAGCATGGGATCATGGTCTACAACTAAACTGATTGCAAAGCGGTACCCTTGAGGGATTAAACGAGGGATAAAAGATTATAGATTACAATTATTTCATCCTACATCTCTGTACCGCATAAATGATTGAAAATTTCATAAAATGCTTGCGATCACACAATCGTGAGAGATCATAACAATTCGGAGTTCACCCTTTATTCTGTACGAAGAGAATCTTCAAGTTTTCATAAGAACACATACAGTATTCGATGAATAAGGTAGTAAACTCTGAAGTTTCTGATTGCAGGATTCCGTGCAGCAGTGTGATCTTAAGCCCAAATGGGACACAATTCCGGAGCATCTCGTTGTCTTCCTACTGAAATTTAAAGAACGTTGACGTACTCCAACTAAAAAATATGATCAAAATTATGTAAAAGCTTGCTTGAATGTTCGACTGGGCCGTAAGTCACAAATTGTTTACAAGTTGGCTGTGTACATGCAACCTTGAAGCTGTGAGCCTATCATGTTGTAAAGCCCTTCTGGAAATATTGGTCGCTGATGCTTGTGTTTGGAGCACATTGGTTCCCAATTGTAGCCTGATCGTCATCTGATAATCGTAGTAACCGAAAGCACTCTCTGGAATCATGACCTCCATCATGTTGGTGTGTTCTTCAATTCAGAAGAGAAATGATCTGAGTACGTTTAGAAATGAGAAGGGTAGCTCAATTTAATTTTGGATCGTAGAGTTGTGTCACTCTTAGAAATCTGGAGAAACGTTTGGGGACTCTGGTTATCCAACATCAGTGCATCGATCTTTGTGAAGTAAAACGTTACAGTAGACATCACTTGTGTAACCATTTTGCTTCTCGTTTCTATTTAAGTGAAATAACCGAACACCTCGGAAGTCTAGAATCACTTCGGAAGGTGTTACTACAGAACTTTATCAATGTAAACACAACTATGAAACATATGAAGAATCTAGAAGGAAGACTTGTGAGTAATTTTAGAGTTAGGATATGGTAGTCATCATCTTACATAGGGCATGGTGAGGGTTATAATAGTTGCTTGTTGGCCAAGTTAAATGATTTCTTATTGGCCAAGTTAATTTTACTTTTATTGGCCAAGGCCCAAGTTTAATGATTACTTATTGGCCAAGTTAATTTTACTTTTATTGGCCAAGGCCCAAGTTTAATGATTACTTGTTGGCCAAGTTAATTTTACTTTTTTTGAGACACTCTCTTTAAGCTTAGTATATATACACTTCTTATACATGCCATTTCACTTCTTTTCCCTTCTACTCTCTCCTTCTTCAATAACCTCTATTTTTTTCAATAACCCTTTTAGTCCTTATTCTTGTTTTTAATTAATCTTCCCTTCAATTTTTTCATATTTGTTTTTTCCTACTCTTCCTATCCCACTCAATCACTAAAGATGGCAAAAGAACCTAAAGAATATGCCACAATCATTAAATATTGTCCCGGGAATGGAACCACCAATTGTGGTTCATCTAATGTAAGATTCAAATATTTAAATAATGGGCAACCCGACCAACCAAGATACCAATGCTTGGATTGTAAGAGAATGTTCACTTTGGGGGATCATGGCCGGAAGAAACCAGGGCACTACAAGAAGAAACGGAACGAAGATCCAGATGAATTCAAAGGTCTTTCCATAAAATGTACTTTGTGTGGTGCCTTGAATCAATGTAGATTCAAGTATTATAACAACAACAATCCTACTCAGCCCCGTTTCAAGTGCTTAAAGTGCTTAAAACAGTTCCAAATGCGCTTCGATGGTCGAAATAAGTTGATGCCTGCCAAGGTCATCCCTCGCAAAACCAAGCCTATTGCAGCCAAGCAAGGCAGAAAAATCCAAGCAAACACATCTCAAGCAAGCACTCACACTATGAGTACTCGGGCAAGAACTAGAGCAAGCACTCAGGCAACATCTCCATGCGAGTATAATGTGGTCACTGTAACAGAAGACAACCAACTCTCCAACATGAACGATCATACATTTTTTGGTGACGATTCTGAATCTGAAGAGGAGCAATCTGACCATGGCAAGTACTGTGAATCGGTCCAAATGCCGGAGATGGCAGTCGGAATTCCTTACCACGGCGAGGGTGATTGGACAACACCGATGAGTGTGGAAAATGTCAATGCAAATGAAGAACAGCAAGACCAATCATATTTTGGTGATGTTCAAGGATACTCGGAAGCTCTTGGAAAGGTGTTGTCGGAAAGTGATGTTGGCCAAAACTTATCTCTATATGGGTCTGATGCATCATGTGTAGACCAAATATCGACAGACCCATTTTCAAACATGCATCATATTTTTGAGAACCAAAGTGAGTATGTTGGTCCATACTCATCTGCATATGACTATGATATGCAAAACATGGAGCCAGTAAACCAAGTCTATGATATACAGAATACGGAGCCAGTAAACCAAGTCGAGTACAGTGATATTGGCCAGTTCTACAATCCAGAGGTAAATGCAGAATGTACGAATCAGTTCTTCTACAACAATACTATCCCAATGAGCAAATTTGTTGTAGCCCATCATCCTTGGAACGTAGAAATGGAGTTAGCAACAATATTTCCAAATGATGATGCAATGTTACAATAATACAATGTGTAGTAGATATCAAGGCATGATCCATGAGAATTGCTGCACCTCTTGCAATGAAGTCAGAATCAGGTGTTGCTCTGCGAACTTGATTTCACGGTTGTAAATAATTTGGGAATTTAATATGACAATATACTCTTTGTTGAAGCCTACGTGATACTTATGTGTGGCAAATGTATCCGTGTGATTTGTTTAAAATTGCTGCCATCGATCAGCATTGAAAAAGTTTAGTTAACGTACCTTTTGTTATGATTTACATCGCTGGACCTGGTCATTGGTGTGATTGAAATGAATATTACCTTCTCGCTCTTGTTGTTTTGCTGAAATTCAGAGGTTGGAAAGAGGTGATAATGGTCTACTTTGAATCTTGGTATGCACTCCACAATATGTTGTACTATCTGTTCGACAATCTTCGTGAGTCAACAATCTGAGTTGGTTGCACGGTGCTCTAAGGTCTCACAATAATTAATAATGCAGTTCACAATATTAAAGGTAACAAATTTCATTTTAGGAGCAGCGAGCTGGTTTGTGTTATTAGACCAGGGCTTGGTTTCTTGGATGCAAGAGATCATCCTGTTAGCCCTGAATATTCTCCCACTCTTGCTGTCTGAGCCTAGTTTATCATATATTAGAAGTTATTTAGCAATTCACCCTCTTTCTCACCCAATATATCCCCATGATCTCATCTAATTCTTACCTCATTCGTATTTATGATTAAAGTGAATATCTTAATGTCATGATGTTTGACCAAATTGATCAAATTACATGATTCAATGCAAACATTTTGCATTTCAATTGCAAGCATCTCAGGTCACTCACACAATTTCTAACGTCAAGGCAGGCCCCAGAGTGAGTTTACAAAGAACTCTATATCCTTGATACTCTGCACTATTCTAAGTGTTTTGTATTCAAACTACAGGGACTCATCTCGCCACTTGACTCAAATCCATCGCACTTATGGAGGCTCCATAATATTATAAAAAATGTGACGTAAATTTCAACTAGTTCAAAATCTCATATTAAAATTGATCCTCATTTCAGAATTCGTTTCAAATGCTAAAAGACACAAGAAGCCAGACGCTTAAAACATATTCCGATCAAACGTATTAGAACTCTACAATCAACCAACGCACAAAGCCAGTGTATTCCCAAAATACAAACCGCTACAAATTGATAGAAACTGTCAAGAGCTAGGCAGCCAAGATTCTCCACATCATTCCTGGTACACGTCCAACGAAAGTCAGTTAATTTCTACACCTGCAACAAGATCATTTCAACTTGTATCCTGCGCAGAATGCTCTGAATACAGATTGATTTACTCCGTCAAATTGGATGTGAAGTGCCCTGCTCAAGCTGGATATAACCGTTTCTTCATTGTCGAACCATGGTCCTGAAAGCTATCAGCACCATCTCCGTAAGCAACACCATCTCCGTAACCTTTGAGAGTTGGAATATAATATATCTACAGATGATTTACTTTTCCACAGTGGGATCGGTGATGCGGCCAGTGAAGGACATATTGATCACATTCGTCAATTCTTCCTTGATGACTAACAGAAACGGATGGTCACAGACGAAGTGAATAGGGTCCTGGAACATAGGAAGGCCTCTTAAAGTGTCAGTGGCGCCTGTAGCTCGGTGCCGTTCTCATCCACCGCTACAAATGTTTTATGATACATGTTGGAGACTTTGCATGAAGATGTTTCTAACCTGAACTTATAATTCAAGCAGAGTTATTGCAGTTTGAAGTTTTTCCAAAGTGAAATCACTAGCAAGTCAGGTGGTAGCGACAACCTGCAAGAAGAGCTGCGAGAAGCAGAGCACTGTATGTACCAAGTTGAGTCTTAGTCGATTCATGTAATTCATTAGTCTTGAGAAAAACACGAAGGTAGAGGACTGTAGGGATCTTGTAACAGAGAGCTCATATTTCAAATCCCAGGAGGGATTCAGCTTGGATAAGCCATGGGAACTGTAGAACCAATTTTTCATTGAAGGAAGACATTTCGAGGGCTTTTTGGGGACACACAGGTGAGATTTTGGAGAAATCATTCCTTTGTGAATGATCTTGGCAACGGGATTTCTTACATAAAAAACTGGGTATATTCCATGTATTGTATAATATTATTCAATTAATATTCAGTTAATATTTTGGATATTTAACTTTCAATCGATTTTTTATATTCTTTTAAAATATTCATTCTCTTTGCTTCCAAAGTGATCTGAAGTTATTGTATTGAGGAGAGTAAACGCTGGAGTGGAGACGCTGTCTACACACTAAAAGGCTTACCATGGTGATAAACTATATGAAACAACTAAATAGAAGGCTCCACTATTGAATTAGACACATAGGGTTTTCATTGTTTTTAGTGACCTTATCTATCCTGGCAGTGGGGGAAACCCCCTGGAGGTATACAAGGGATTAGATATACACTCTATGTATCACTAGTGGAAACATCGACTGGCTCCAGGCGCCAGTCCACGCGCGAGTCCACGTAAAAGAGCTGAGTCCACCTGCGTGGAGTCGCGAGCAGTGGGGTGGAGTCGGGCATGCGTGAGTTAGCAAAGTGCATTCTTAGCCCCGACAGGGTTTGAACCCGCGTCAGGTGCATGTTGCACGACAGCGGTGAGGCCAACTACTTTTTTGAGCCCAAGTTACTATGGATTGAGTTACCCGCTTGTGTGAATTATTGTTGGATGAACTAATCTGTGTAAACATATTATGTATTGTGTTACCAATATTTTTTCCAAAAATCGTAAATTTATCCAAAAAATCAGACAATTAGGTTGCAGTAAAGTATTACTTCACAAAATATTCCATACCAAAATATTATTTTAAACTACTTCATCTAACCTAGCGAGAATCATCTCAACCAAATGAAGATGAAAACAACTTTAGGAGTTAACCTATCATTTAATTGATTCTAAAATATCTTAAGACATTTTTTGCAAATCATAACAACATTTATGTGAGAAAAATTTATTGTTTTAAAATTAAATATAATTTTAGTCAAGCATGACTGAATGTAAGCTCAAAGTGTTAAAAATGGAATCTGATGAAATTCAAATTAAGAATTTAGAATGTTATTTAAAAAATGTCTAATGAATTAAAATATATACAATTATTCTTTCCACATGAAATCAAGAAGATTTAGGGTATGTGGCTCAAAACCCCCGCCGCACCTCAAACCGCATGGTAGACCTGTTCAAGCAAGATGTACATTATAGCTTCCAATTTCAAATTTCTATGTACTTATGGTGTACATTTTAGACCGAACGGTTTTTGAGCCACCTACAAGTTCCCCTTCCAAAATTCATAACTAATTTAGTATTAATCCAAAATTAATTATTCCGATTGGTCCACTTCTCTATACACTTTATCCATCTTCCAAAACTGGATTCCTTTTATAGCTCCCCATAGAGCCTACCAATCTAAGATTTGGGCGGTTTCTGAGCCACCCACTATAGAAAAGCTACAATTTACAATACACTACATTTACAATGTGCCTAAAACTCCAAGGCATTTGGAATAGGAGCATTAACAAGAGTGCACAATCAGGGGGACCCTTCTTTGATTCTTAGTAAAAATCAAGAGGCCCTTCTTTGATTTAGCATGACTCCTTGATTTTTGGTGCACCTGAAAATGGTTTTAATAGTATTCAAGTATTGTTTACTAGAATTGTAGTTTTTAGACCTTAGAAAGTTCATAGAAAAATGAATAAAGCTCCAAAAAATTTGAATGTTTTTTCTACGATTATCCAACTTATGTGTGTTTTTCTATAGACATAACGCTGCCTGGCGCGCGCGCGCGCGCGCGCGCGGGGGGGGGGGGGGGGTGGTTATATATATATATATATATACATTCCTTTGAACTTTGGTTTCAATGTGTTCATCTTGCCAAGGTAGTTTGCACAATGCCAAAATATAACCACCTCTATAATTCCAGATCATGACATTCAATGAACATGATATGGCTCCAAAGGAAAATAAGTAAATAAATAAATATTTCTTCCAATTTTTTGTGTTATACAAATTATTTAAAATTCTTAAATATACCTTATTTTTACATCATTTATATGAATATTGATTTTCACACAACATTTACACTACAAAAATCACTTAAAGGAATTTGGAAATGCAGGAAAGAAAAATTACATTCTTATCAAAATATTTTTTAAAATAAATAAATGAATAAAAATATATTTAAGACTAAAAATACCTCTTACACAAAATCTTCTTTAAAATGCAATTCCAAGTTAAGAAAAAAAAAAACTTTGTTTTCTGGAGGATACCAACGTGAATTAAGTGTCTCTTTGATTCACCTCATATCCAATGCCTACTTATAAAGGAATGAAAGTAAAGAACTACTCCACCTTTTTGAATGTAGACACAACAATTACAAGAAACAACAAAAAAAAGTAAAGCCCAAATGATAGAGTTTTGAATATAAGACTAGTTTTTATTAGGACTTAATTGCCAAGTAATGAGCTCATTATTGGTTGGGGTGATCGTTTATCTTATATAAGTGGTCCTCATTTGAGCCCCAATGGACTCATTTGATTAAATGTACCAAATGTAGTCGCTTGACAGTGCTGAGTGAGTAATAGCAAGCAAGAAAAGAGTTATGCCAACCAAAAGCTTACAACATGCGTGAAGAGACATTAAACTCGTTGTTAACATTCAATAAAGTGGCTTTTGCTACTAAAACTTTTAGCTTCAATTAGAGGATCTTGTATTTATGATAAAGGTTGGTGATTTTCTACTCTTCTTTAATGGAGAAGAATAGACATGGCATATTGTATGGTAATAGTGTTAATGTTTTTCATAGACATTCTCTTCAAACATTTTATAGAAATTGCATCTTTTTTACTTATGGAGATTGGTCTTTTCTAATGGTTGGTATTGGTATTTTAAAAATGTTTTCAAGTAGCTTCAATGAAGGAATGTGTGCAGCGGCTCAAGCTTCTGTTGTGATACAAATAAAGGGATCAATTTTCTAGCCTCTAGCAACAATACTATCAATTAGTGGTTTGTAATTCCAAGTAGAATTAAGTAAACTCAATGAATAAATTTCAATTTTGTATTATTTTGCATCCATCACCGTAAGAAATTCATTTCTTACATCATAAATTTTAAGTGATGTTTTGATATTTTTAGGTTCTAAATATAACCACAATCATTCAAACATCTTTCAGAAGGTTATTCTAAAGAGAGAATTATCTAGAGACCACATAAAATTTGTCACAAAAAACATAAATTTTTCATAGTGAATTTTGTGGTTGTTTAGAGACATTCTCATATATTCTTCCTCTAAGATATGTACAAACTTAAATTAAATGAAACTTTTGCAATAAAATTCAACAAAACCATCAATTATTTAAATTTTAAGTCTTGACAAAAGTTATATTGATAATAAATGGTGCGAGTTAGCCAAGTTCCATGACATTTAAGAAAAAGATAAAATCAAGGGGGTCCAACATGAATGCTAAACAAACATGCTTAAAAATACTTGCAAAACAAGGAATTCCATAGATACATATTTTGACAAAAATAATAATTCTCAAAGATTTATAGACACTAAGATACATTCTTTCAATCTCATGATGGTTTTTAAGTGAAGAAAATTATAATTCATTTAGCAAACTTGTTACAAAATACAAAATACAACATGGGATTAAATTATGAATGTATATATTAAATAAAATAAAATATTATATGTTCTATAGTAAGCTATTTAACAACAATCATGGTTAACAGACCAATATTGTCTGGATCAGACTTTTTTCACAAAAATGTCTTATAAAAATTCCGTTTTTTAGTTTACTCTTCTTAGAAGATTCTGATCCAAAAAAATAAAAATGATTTGCTCTTAAATTGTAAAAATTTGTTCATCCAATTGAAAGAATTGATTAAAAACCTCAATCTCCTGAAGAAACTAAAGTGAATTAAGTGTCTGTTCAATCCACCTCCAATCCAATGCTCACAGGACAAAGGTGTGGAAATAAAAATCTACTCCCCTTTGTAAATTTAACAGTCTATCAAACTATTTAGTTAGCTATTACTATTTTTCAATTGTAATGATTTTTAAATACAATAATTGAAAGATTCAAATTGATTATAAATCATCGATTTATAAAATTCATCTAAAATCAGAAATAATTTCAAAACGGTCTTGTTAAGTATCAATAAAAAATTATACTAATATCAAAATACGAATCACCAGTATGTACATGAAATTTGATAGTATAAACTCAAAAGAAAACTATTGTGATTAGAGTACAAATTAGGTCTTTGATGACACCCGAGACAGTCACAAGAAGTGACCAATGTGTGACAGGGTGGTCGGTGAATGACGTTTTACTCTTGGTTTTGGATGCAAATGCAAGGAACCCAAAATGGCGACCTAAACATCACATCCAGATCATCTCCACAAGGCATCACCAAGCACATTTTTGATGCACATATGCTAATCTTATTTTCATTTATTTCCCAGATAGTACTTGATTGATTTTGGAAGTGAACTTTGAAATGTAAGATACAGGAAAAAGAGATCTAGTTCTATTAGATGCACTAGTTCTAATACATGCACCTGTCTAGTGGACAAACTAGGTAAAAGGAGAGATTTGGTGTAAGGCAAATCAAGCAAAGGTACCCATTGTCATTTCATTTGTTCATTTCACAGATTGAGGTGATGTTATTTCTAAATTTCAGTGTTTTGATAAATATTAATGTAATCATTAGAGTTTGATCAGATTTTGCTTGATTCTACACACCATTGGGATGGAAAAACTTAATGCAAAAGAAACTGTAAATCAAACGTGGCAACTGGAAAACTTCATGAAGAACTGCATATGAAGCAAATAGAAACAGAAGAGAAGGATCAGAGATTTTTTCGAGTCTGAGAGATGAAAGAGAGATCATTTTGTGCTATTGTGAACAAATTCGTTCTCCCCCTCTTTGTGTGATTTTGTGTCATTGATGGCTTAAACTAGTGAGCACAGGTGCAGTGGGAATTGGTTTTTCTCTTTGACTACTCAGAGTTTGTTGTTTAAGTTGAAGTTCTATGCTGCTTGGAAGTGTACTGTACATAGCGAAAAATATGTGCCCAAGACTTTTGCTGATTTTTGCAGGTTGGGGTGGAGTTTTTGAATCACAGAATTTTCCATCACATTCGGGTGACAATTGTAGTTTCACACGTTTGCAACTGGGCGACTCATAAAATCAGTGAAGGGAGCAATTGGAGTCGGGATTCTGAAATGCAAGAGTGACCAGTTATGAATCGACCATGAATCTCTCTCCTTTGAACAATACGCCCTTCAGACTTTGAGGTTGTGTTTTGTATAAATTTCCACTCTGCTTGTGATCTTCTAGGTGTGGTTATTGAGAAATTGGAGCGCCGGATGCAGTGGTACTCAGATTTGGCTTTTGAGTGTGAAGAAAGGGGCAGCTTTGAGGAGTAATCAATGAGAATCAGAACTATGTAAATACGAATGGAACTAAGACGATCTTAGGTATAATTCGAAATGTACCAAAGTATTTGTGAATGGCTTGGTGTTCTCTTGCTAGGCCTTATTGATCTCCTTTGAAATCAATTTTGCAGTGGCGTCAATCATTTCTGTCAATATGCACAAATCCCTTGCGTTCTCTGTGTCTGCATGTTTGTACTACCGGCTACGGCGGTTGCTTCCGGTCATTTAGACCAACCCCTCCCACTTCAGATCTGATTATGCACTTGAATTGGGAACTTCCAATTCGGATATTTCACACAAGCACTAAGTCACATACCATTGAATCTTCTCTGAATGTCCCAGGCCCTTTGCAACACTTGCTGTTTTTAAATTACTTGCTAAACATATAACACATGACTTACAGTTTCAATCTTAAGTTTTCTCATATGTTTGTCAAGATCAAATACTGCAATCTGCTAATTGAAATGGTGAATCATCATCAGTTTTGAAATACATGCTCTCTCCGAAGTATATTTTCATATACATGAGTGAATCTTGCAAACGTTTGATTATTTTATCGTAACAGTAAAGTCTCCAGCATGGGATCATGGTCTACAACTAAACTGATTGCAAAGCGGTACCCTTGAGGGATTAAACGAGGGATAAAAGATTATAGATTACAATTATTTCATCCTACATCTCTGTACCGCATAAATGATTGAAAATTTCGTAAAATGCTTGCGATCACACAATCGTGAGAGATCATAACAATTCGGAGTTCACCCTTTATTCTGTACGAAGAGAATCTTCAAGTTTTCATAAGAACACATACAGTATTCGATGAATAAGGTAGTAAACTCTGAAGTTTCTGATTGCAGGATTCCGTGCAGCAGTGTGATCTTAAGCCCAAATGGGACACAATTCCGGAGCATCTCGTTGTCTTCCTACTGAAATTTAAAGAACGTTGACGTACTCCAACTAAAAAATATGATCAAAATTATGTAAAAGCTTGCTTGAATGTTCGACTGGGCCGTAAGTCACAAATTGTTTACAAGTTGGCTGTGTACATGCAACCTTGAAGCTGTGAGCCTATCATGTTGTAAAGCCCTTCTGGAAATATTGGTCGCTGATGCTTGTGTTTGGAGCACATTGGTTCCCAATTGTAGCCTGATCGTCATCTGATAATCGTAGTAACCGAAAGCACTCTCTGGAATCATGACCTCCATCATGTTGGTGTGTTCTTCAATTCAGAAGAGAAATGATCTGAGTACGTTTAGAAATGAGAAGGGTAGCTCAATTTAATTTTGGATCGTAGAGTTGTGTCACTCTTAGAAATCTGGAGAAACGTTTGGGGACTCTGGTTATCCAACATCAGTGCATCGATCTTTGTGAAGTAAAACGTTACAGTAGACATCACTTGTGTAACCATTTTGCTTCTCGTTTCTATTTAAGTGAAATAACCGAACACCTCGGAAGTCTAGAATCACTTCGGAAGGTGTTACTACAGAACTTTATCAATGTAAACACAACTATGAAACATATGAAGAATCTAGAAGGAAGACTTGTGAGTAATTTTAGAGTTAGGATATGGTAGTCATCATCTTACATAGGGCATGGTGAGGGTTATAATAGTTGCTTGTTGGCCAAGTTAAATGATTTCTTATTGGCCAAGTTAATTTTACTTTTATTGGCCAAGGCCCAAGTTTAATGATTACTTATTGGCCAAGTTAATTTTACTTTTATTGGCCAAGGCCCAAGTTTAATGATTACTTATTGGCCAAGTTAATTTTACTTTTATTGGCCAAGGCCCTAGTTTAATGATTACTTGTTGGCCAAGTTAATTTTACTTTTTTTGAGACACTCTCTTTAAGCTTAGTATATATACACTTCTTATACATGCCATTTCACTTCTTTTCCCTTCTACTCTCTCCTTCTTCAATAACCTCTATTTTTTTCAATAACCCTTTTAGTCCTTATTCTTGTTTTTAATTAATCTTCCCTTCAATTTTTTCATATTTGTTTTTTCCTACTCTTCCTATCCCACTCAATCACTAAAGATGGCAAAAGAACCTAAAGAATATGCCACAATCATTAAATATTGTCCCGGGAATGGAACCACCAATTGTGGTTCATCTAATGTAAGATTCAAATATTTAAATAATGGGCAACCCGACCAACCAAGATACCAATGCTTGGATTGTAAGAGAATGTTCACTTTGGGGGATCATGGCCGGAAGAAACCAAGGCACTACAAGAAGAAACGGAACGAAGATCCAGATGAATTCAAAGGTCTTTCCATAAAATGTACTTTGTGTGGTGCCTTGAATCAATGTAGATTCAAGTATTATAACAACAACAATCCTACTCAGCCCCGTTTCAAGTGCTTAAAGTGCTTAAAACAGTTCCAAATGCGCTTCGATGGTCGAAATAAGTTGATGCCTGCCAAGGTCATCCCTCGCAAAACCAAGCCTATTGCAGCCAAGCAAGGCAGAAAAATCCAAGCAAACACATCTCAAGCAAGCACTCACACTATGAGTACTCGGGCAAGAACTAGAGCAAGCACTCAGGCAACATCTCCATGCGAGTATAATGTGGTCACTGTAACAGAAGACAACCAACTCTCCAACATGAACGATCATACATTTTTTGGTGACGATTCTGAATCTGAAGAGGAGCAATCTGACCATGGCAAGTACTGTGAATCGGTCCAAATGCCGGAGATGGCAGTCGGAATTCCTTACCACGGCGAGGGTGATTGGACAACACCGATGAGTGTGGAAAATGTCAATGCAAATGAAGAACAGCAAGACCAATCATATTTTGGTGATGTTCAAGGATACTCGGAAGCTCTTGGAAAGGTGTTGTCGGAAAGTGATGTTGGCCAAAACTTATCTCTATATGGGTCTGATGCATCATGTGTAGACCAAATATCGACAGACCCATTTTCAAACATGCATCATATTTTTGAGAACCAAAGTGAGTATGTTGGTCCATACTCATCTGCATATGACTATGATATGCAAAACATGGAGCCAGTAAACCAAGTCTATGATATACAGAATACGGAGCCAGTAAACCAAGTCGAGTACAGTGATATTGGCCAGTTCTACAATCCAGAGGTAAATGCAGAATGTACGAATCAGTTCTTCTACAACAATACTATCCCAATGAGCAAATTTGTTGTAGCCCATCATCCTTGGAACGTAGAAATGGAGTTAGCAACAATATTTCCAAATGATGATGCAATGTTACAATAATACAATGTGTAGTAGATATCAAGGCATGATCCATGAGAATTGCTGCACCTCTTGCAATGAAGTCAGAATCAGGTGTTGCTCTGCGAACTTGATTTCACGGTTGTAAATAATTTGGGAATTTAATATGACAATATACTCTTTGTTGAAGCCTACGTGATACTTATGTGTGGCAAATGTATCCGTGTGATTTGTTTAAAATTGCTGCCATCGATCAGCATTGAAAAAGTTTAGTTAACGTACCTTTTGTTATGATTTACATCGCTGGACCTGGTCATTGGTGTGATTGAAATGAATATTACCTTCTCGCTCTTGTTGTTTTGCTGAAATTCAGAGGTTGGAAAGAGGTGATAATGGTCTACTTTGAATCTTGGTATGCACTCCACAATATGTTGTACTATCTGTTCGACAATCTTCGTGAGTCAACAATCTGAGTTGGTTGCACGGTGCTCTAAGGTCTCACAATAATTAATAATGCAGTTCACAATATTAAAGGTAACAAATTTCATTTTAGGAGCAGCGAGCTGGTTTGTGTTATTAGACCAGGGCTTGGTTTCTTGGATGCAAGAGATCATCCTGTTAGCCCTGAATATTCTCCCACTCTTGCTGTCTGAGCCTAGTTTATCATATATTAGAAGTTATTTAGCAATTCACCCTCTTTCTCACCCAATATATCCCCATGATCTCATCTAATTCTTACCTCATTCGTATTTATGATTAAAGTGAATATCTTAATGTCATGATGTTTGACCAAATTGATCAAATTACATGATTCAATGCAAACATTTTGCATTTCAATTGCAAGCATCTCAGGTCACTCACACAATTTCTAACGTCAAGGCAGGCCCCAGAGTGAGTTTACAAAGAACTCTATATCCTTGATACTCTGCACTATTCTAAGTGTTTTGTATTCAAACTACAGGGACTCATCTCGCCACTTGACTCAAATCCATCGCACTTATGGAGGCTCCATAATATTATAAAAAATGTGACGTAAATTTCAACTAGTTCAAAATCTCATATTAAAATTGATCCTCATTTCAGAATTCGTTTCAAATGCTAAAAGACACAAGAAGCCAGACGCTTAAAACATATTCCGATCAAACGTATTAGAACTCTACAATCAACCAACGCACAAAGCCAGTGTATTCCCAAAATACAAACCGCTACAAATTGATAGAAACTGTCAAGAGCTAGGCAGCCAAGATTCTCCACATCATTCCTGGTACACGTCCAACGAAAGTCAGTTAATTTCTACACCTGCAACAAGATCATTTCAACTTGTATCCTGCGCAGAATGCTCTGAATACAGATTGATTTACTCCGTCAAATTGGATGTGAAGTGCCCTGCTCAAGCTGGATATAACCGTTTCTTCATTGTCGAACCATGGTCCTGAAAGCTATCAGCACCATCTCCGTAAGCAACACCATCTCCGTAACCTTTGAGAGTTGGAATATAATATATCTACAGATGATTTACTTTTCCACAGTAGGATCGGTGATGCGGCCAGTGAAGGACATATTGATCACACATTCGGGTGACAATAGTAGTTTCACACGTTTGCAACTGGGCGACTCATAAAATCAGTGAAGGGAGCAATTGGAGTCGGGATTCTGAAATGCAAGAGTGACCAGTTATGAATCGACCATGAATCTCTCTCCTTTGAACAATACGCCCTTCAGACTTTGAGGTTGTGTTTTGTATAAATTTCCACTCTGCTTGTGATCTTCTAGGTGTGGTTATTGAGAAATTGGAGCGCCGGATGCAGTGGTACTCAGATTTGGCTTTTGAGTGTGAAGAAAGGGGCAGCTTTGAGGAGTAATCAATGAGAATCAGAACTATGTAAATACGAATGGAACTAAGACGATCTTAGGTATAATTCGAAATGTACCAAAGTATTTGTGAATGGCTTGGTGTTCTCTTGCTAGGCCTTATTGATCTCCTTTGAAATCAATTTTGCAGTGGCGTCAATCATTTCTGTCAATATGCACAAATCCCTTGCGTTCTCTGTGTCTGCATGTTTGTACTACCGGCTACGGCGGTTGCTTCCGGTCATTTAGACCAACCCCTCCCACTTCAGATCTGATTATGCACTTGAATTGGGAACTTCCAATTCGGATATTTCACACAAGCACTAAGTCACATACCATTGAATCTTCTCTGAATGTCCCAGGCCCTTTGCAACACTTGCTGTTTTTAAATTACTTGCTAAACATATAACACATGACTTACAGTTTCAATCTTAAGTTTTCTCATATGTTTGTCAAGATCAAATACTGCAATCTGCTAATTGAAATGGTGAATCATCATCAGTTTTGAAATACATGCTCTCTCCGAAGTATATTTTCATATACATGAGTGAATCTTGCAAACGTTTGATTATTTTATCGTAACAGTAAAGTCTCCAGCATGGGATCATGGTCTACAACTAAACTGATTGCAAAGCGGTACCCTTGAGGGATTAAACGAGGGATAAAAGATTATAGATTACAATTATTTCATCCTACATCTCTGTACCGCATAAATGATTGAAAATTTCGTAAAATGCTTGCGATCACACAATCGTGAGAGATCATAACAATTCGGAGTTCACCCTTTATTCTGTACGAAGAGAATCTTCAAGTTTTCATAAGAACACATACAGTATTCGATGAATAAGGTAGTAAACTCTGAAGTTTCTGATTGCAGGATTCCGTGCAGCAGTGTGATCTTAAGCCCAAATGGGACACAATTCCGGAGCATCTCGTTGTCTTCCTACTGAAATTTAAAGAACGTTGACGTACTCCAACTAAAAAATATGATCAAAATTATGTAAAAGCTTGCTTGAATGTTCGACTGGGCCGTAAGTCACAAATTGTTTACAAGTTGGCTGTGTACATGCAACCTTGAAGCTGTGAGCCTATCATGTTGTAAAGCCCTTCTGGAAATATTGGTCGCTGATGCTTGTGTTTGGAGCACATTGGTTCCCAATTGTAGCCTGATCGTCATCTGATAATCGTAGTAACCGAAAGCACTCTCTGGAATCATGACCTCCATCATGTTGGTGTGTTCTTCAATTCAGAAGAGAAATGATCTGAGTACGTTTAGAAATGAGAAGGGTAGCTCAATTTAATTTTGGATCGTAGAGTTGTGTCACTCTTAGAAATCTGGAGAAACGTTTGGGGACTCTGGTTATCCAACATCAGTGCATCGATCTTTGTGAAGTAAAACGTTACAGTAGACATCACTTGTGTAACCATTTTGCTTCTCGTTTCTATTTAAGTGAAATAACCGAACACCTCGGAAGTCTAGAATCACTTCGGAAGGTGTTACTACAGAACTTTATCAATGTAAACACAACTATGAAACATATGAAGAATCTAGAAGGAAGACTTGTGAGTAATTTTAGAGTTAGGATATGGTAGTCATCATCTTACATAGGGCATGGTGAGGGTTATAATAGTTGCTTGTTGGCCAAGTTAAATGATTTCTTATTGGCCAAGTTAATTTTACTTTTATTGGCCAAGGCCCAAGTTTAATGATTACTTATTGGCCAAGTTAATTTTACTTTTATTGGCCAAGGCCCAAGTTTAATGATTACTTGTTGGCCAAGTTAATTTTACTTTTTTTGAGACACTCTCTTTAAGCTTAGTATATATACACTTCTTATACATGCCATTTCACTTCTTTTCCCTTCTACTCTCTCCTTCTTCAATAACCTCTATTTTTTTCAATAACCCTTTTAGTCCTTATTCTTGTTTTTAATTAATCTTCCCTTCAATTTTTTCATATTTGTTTTTTCCTACTCTTCCTATCCCACTCAATCACTAAAGATGGCAAAAGAACCTAAAGAATATGCCACAATCATTAAATATTGTCCCGGGAATGGAACCACCAATTGTGGTTCATCTAATGTAAGATTCAAATATTTAAATAATGGGCAACCCGACCAACCAAGATACCAATGCTTGGATTGTAAGAGAATGTTCACTTTGGGGGATCATGGCCGGAAGAAACCAAGGCACTACAAGAAGAAACGGAACGAAGATCCAGATGAATTCAAAGGTCTTTCCATAAAATGTACTTTGTGTGGTGCCTTGAATCAATGTAGATTCAAGTATTATAACAACAACAATCCTACTCAGCCCCGTTTCAAGTGCTTAAAGTGCTTAAAACAGTTCCAAATGCGCTTCGATGGTCGAAATAAGTTGATGCCTGCCAAGGTCATCCCTCGCAAAACCAAGCCTATTGCAGCCAAGCAAGGCAGAAAAATCCAAGCAAACACATCTCAAGCAAGCACTCACACTATGAGTACTCGGGCAAGAACTAGAGCAAGCACTCAGGCAACATCTCCATGCGAGTATAATGTGGTCACTGTAACAGAAGACAACCAACTCTCCAACATGAACGATCATACATTTTTTGGTGACGATTCTGAATCTGAAGAGGAGCAATCTGACCATGGCAAGTACTGTGAATCGGTCCAAATGCCGGAGATGGCAGTCGGAATTCCTTACCACGGCGAGGGTGATTGGACAACACCGATGAGTGTGGAAAATGTCAATGCA
The DNA here is from genome assembly GCA_014871385.1 of Ceratodon purpureus. NCBI lineage: Eukaryota > Viridiplantae > Streptophyta > Bryopsida > Pseudoditrichales > Ditrichaceae > Ceratodon > Ceratodon purpureus. The sequence continues at coordinate 22,950,530 of CM026421.1, forward strand.
AATGAAGAACAGCAAGACCAATCATATTTTGGTGATGTTCAAGGATACTCGGAAGCTCTTGGAAAGGTGTTGTCGGAAAGTGATGTTGGCCAAAACTTATCTCTATATGGGTCTGATGCATCATGTGTAGACCAAATATCGACAGACCCATTTTCAAACATGCATCATATTTTTGAGAACCAAAGTGAGTATGTTGGTCCATACTCATCTGCATATGACTATGATATGCAAAACATGGAGCCAGTAAACCAAGTCTATGATATACAGAATACGGAGCCAGTAAACCAAGTCGAGTACAGTGATATTGGCCAGTTCTACAATCCAGAGGTAAATGCAGAATGTACGAATCAGTTCTTCTACAACAATACTATCCCAATGAGCAAATTTGTTGTAGCCCATCATCCTTGGAACGTAGAAATGGAGTTAGCAACAATATTTCCAAATGATGATGCAATGTTACAATAATACAATGTGTAGTAGATATCAAGGCATGATCCATGAGAATTGCTGCACCTCTTGCAATGAAGTCAGAATCAGGTGTTGCTCTGCGAACTTGATTTCACGGTTGTAAATAATTTGGGAATTTAATATGACAATATACTCTTTGTTGAAGCCTACGTGATACTTATGTGTGGCAAATGTATCCGTGTGATTTGTTTAAAATTGCTGCCATCGATCAGCATTGAAAAAGTTTAGTTAACGTACCTTTTGTTATGATTTACATCGCTGGACCTGGTCATTGGTGTGATTGAAATGAATATTACCTTCTCGCTCTTGTTGTTTTGCTGAAATTCAGAGGTTGGAAAGAGGTGATAATGGTCTACTTTGAATCTTGGTATGCACTCCACAATATGTTGTACTATCTGTTCGACAATCTTCGTGAGTCAACAATCTGAGTTGGTTGCACGGTGCTCTAAGGTCTCACAATAATTAATAATGCAGTTCACAATATTAAAGGTAACAAATTTCATTTTAGGAGCAGCGAGCTAGTTTGTGTTATTAGACCAGGGCTTGGTTTCTTGGATGCAAGAGATCATCCTGTTAGCCCTGAATATTCTCCCACTCTTGCTGTCTGAGCCTAGTTTATCATATATTAGAAGTTATTTAGCAATTCACCCTCTTTCTCACCCAATATATCCCCATGATCTCATCTAATTCTTACCTCATTCGTATTTATGATTAAAGTGAATATCTTAATGTCATGATGTTTGACCAAATTGATCAAATTACATGATTCAATGCAAACATTTTGCATTTCAATTGCAAGCATCTCAGGTCACTCACACAATTTCTAACGTCAAGGCAGGCCCCAGAGTGAGTTTACAAAGAACTCTATATCCTTGATACTCTGCACTATTCTAAGTGTTTTGTATTCAAACTACAGGGACTCATCTCGCCACTTGACTCAAATCCATCGCACTTATGGAGGCTCCATAATATTATAAAAAATGTGACGTAAATTTCAACTAGTTCAAAATCTCATATTAAAATTGATCCTCATTTCAGAATTCGTTTCAAATGCTAAAAGACACAAGAAGCCAGACGCTTAAAACATATTCCGATCAAACGTATTAGAACTCTACAATCAACCAACGCACAAAGCCAGTGTATTCCCAAAATACAAACCGCTACAAATTGATAGAAACTGTCAAGAGCTAGGCAGCCAAGATTCTCCACATCATTCCTGGTACACGTCCAACGAAAGTCAGTTAATTTCTACACCTGCAACAAGATCATTTCAACTTGTATCCTGCGCAGAATGCTCTGAATACAGATTGATTTACTCCGTCAAATTGGATGTGAAGTGCCCTGCTCAAGCTGGATATAACCGTTTCTTCATTGTCGAACCATGGTCCTGAAAGCTATCAGCACCATCTCCGTAAGCAACACCATCTCCGTAACCTTTGAGAGTTGGAATATAATATATCTACAGATGATTTACTTTTCCACAGTAGGATCGGTGATGCGGCCAGTGAAGGACATATTGATCACATTCGTCAATTCTTCCTTGATGACTAACAGAAACGGATGGTCACAGACGAAGTGAATAGGGTCCTGGAACATAGGAAGGCCTCTTAAAGTGTCAGTGGCGCCTGTAGCTCGGTGCCGTTCTCATCCACCTCTACAAATGTTTTATGATACATGTTGGAGACTTTGCATGAAGATGTTTCTAACCTGAACTTATAATTCAAGCAGAGTTATTGCAGTTTGAAGTTTTTCCAAAGTGAAATCACTAGCAAGTCAGGTGGTAGCGACAACCTGCAAGAAGAGCTGCGAGAAGCAGAGCACTGTATGTACCAAGTTGAGTCTTAGTCGATTCATGTAATTCATTAGTCTTGAGAAAAACACGAAGGTAGAGGACTGTAGGGATCTTGTAACAGAGAGCTCATATTTCAAATCCCAGGAGGGATTCAGCTTGGATAAGCCATGGGAACTGTAGAACCAATTTTTCATTGAAGGAAGACATTTCGAGGGCTTTTTGGGGACACACAGGTGAGATTTTGGAGAAATCATTCCTTTGTGAATGATCTTGGCAACGGGATTTCTTACATAAAAAACTGGGTATATTCCATGTATTGTATAATATTATTCAATTAATATTCAGTTAATATTTTGGATATTTAACTTTCAATCGATTTTTTATATTCTTTTAAAATATTCATTCTCTTTGCTTCCAAAGTGATCTGAAGTTATTGTATTGAGGAGAGTAAACGCTGGAGTGGAGACGCTGTCTACACACTAAAAGGCTTACCATGGTGATAAACTATATGAAACAACTAAATAGAAGGCTCCACTATTGAATTAGACACATAGGGTTTTCATTGTTTTTAGTGACCTTATCTATCCTGGCAGTGGGGGAAACCCCCTGGAGGTATACAAGGGATTAGATATACACTCTATGTATGTAAAGGTTGGTGGGTATTTTGACCTTGGGTCGTTGCCTTTTTTCGTCTTGACACTGGTTTGTATCTTATCTTCCTGCAAATAAATAGTATTTCATTTGTGCCAAAACAAGGAAACGAAAAGAAGCAACTTCATTGTTTTACAATATTGTACTAAAACAGTACCTTGCACCTTGCAACAAAAAGTTGCGTCGCAAGTAGCTTACAGTAAAGCTTTATGTACGGATACACTGTTTGTAGCACCTTGCAACGTACACGACGTCTAATGCTGAAGTCGGCCAGCGAAGTAAAACTACGAAGCCGACATCAGAGGAGTAAAACTGCCAAGAAATAAGTGCAGGCCAACCTAAATAGCTTAAGGGTATTCTTTTATTGAGTACCTTGGCTGGCAACTTGGCCCTCATCAAGTTTCGTCGTTTGGTCATATAGAAGACCATGCACACTTGCCCAACAATATGGTATAGCCTTGTTTAAATTGTTAATATTTAAACTTTGAACTTACCGAATCATGGTCACTTTAAGCTGATTGAATCTGCAATAGTGGCAATATTTGGCTGCCAGCTTCACCTGATTCCTGCAGCAGATATTACAGACTAATATCTGGAACCCGCGTTACAGCTGACTTTGTACCGCCGATGTTCCGAGAAAGTCCTACCATATTATCTCAAACACTCAAATTCCATTGCCATGCTGATGGTTGAGTACGTCAGAAAGATAAGTTTCTCGCATTGCCACTTTGAAGATTGAAAGTAAACGAAACACACTGCTTGAACAACGTCACTAGAGTGGGTCACCTGTGCGAGCCTGCAGAGGCCTTGATGTTTATTTGCACTGAATTAATTCGACATCGTTACAAATTACCAGAAGAAAGAAAATGACGTGTGGACGCAAATTAGTCGAACGATGTATATTGAAGAATGTACTTAGTCGGCCTCGTGATCCCATGTAGGCTATTTCAACTAAGTGAATCGTCGTCGGCTATCCAGTAGCAGTAGCACTAAATTGCCACTAAATTATATGGAAACAGCGTCTTACGAGTGTAATTCCCCAATATGGAACCTCGCATGGACTTCGTGGGATTCGTCAACCAGCAGCATATTCTGTCGTCTCAGGCATGTAGGTGGGTGGTTGGTGGGCTCGATGCGGATCGGTAGCTACCTGGGCGCCACGAAATTGTGGGCAGGGCGGTAGCAAATTGGGTAAATCGATTTCCTGCATACAGTCACGTTTATGATATCTCAAAAACTCTTATGCAAGAATAAGATATCCCTCGTTCTGCTCAGTTTTTTTCCCATGACTAGGGCTAAAAATGATTAGAGTTGATCTAGACGATGGAGGTTGGATGGGTATACGTACATTGGTGGAGGGGATACCTGCCTGGTTAATTCCTCCTTTGCTTAAGCATTGTCGTTGAAGAATGTGCAACAAGTTATATCCACGTACCCACGAACAGTGCTTCCTACCCAGTGTCAAGACGTGGGCAGAGTGGAATTTTAGTTTGTCAGAAAACGGAGATGAGTCCAGTGCGACATTTCAATTACTGTAACTCTAGTATGTCCGGAGTCTTGTCTTTTCTAGGTCTCTTCTCCCACGCGCTGCCCTAGACTCTTCGGTGTCGAATTACTTTTGCGATGAATTTTCCGTCTTCTGCATTCAAGAAAAAAAAAAATGGAGATGAGATCATGAGAGTGGATCCACTAGTAGGCCAGTTTTAGAAAAAGTAGCTTCAACTTGACCGACATGACCACCCTTCCAGCACATGCAGGCTTGCACCCCATTTACCACAATATTGCTGCAATTGCAACCATCACTCATACATTATATATACTTCCTTAGCTCGGGCTTTACTCACGACCTGGACCTTCACTTGCTCTGCCTGTCCCTCGCTTACTTCTCCTTAGTCTCTGGTTTTCGGCTCAACTGGTTTGACTGCTCAGAGTGATATCTTGTTCAAGCCGAACTAGGGAAGGGGCAGTGCAAGCAGTGTTTCTCTTCTCCACCATGAAGCACTTCAAATCAGCAGGGTGCACTCTTGCAGTGCTCGTGGTGGTGATGCTGGCGCGTGAGGCGGCAGGAGTGACGATTGTGCTGGGAGGCCTAGATGGATGGACCAACAGCGCCAACGTCGACTATAACCAGTGGTTGTCCACTTACAAAATGAAGATTGGTGACACTCTACGTAAGTTGCCTCACTGTCGATCAACATTGCCTTCTGCTTCAATCCATTCGATGCTAATGATCTAGAGATTATTAGTGAACATGTTGCAGCTAATCAGAAGGTTAACTCGCTTTCTATGATCTCCTGCTTGCAGAGTTCGACAACAATGATTCCACTGATCACACTGCCGTTGTCGTGGACAAGGAAGCATACGATACTTGTGGAAAATCAGGACAGATGGATGGCCCTTTCACCATTTCACCAGGAATCGGCTACAAGGTAAATAAATACTGCACACTTGTCACCGATCTGCTTGTTGAGTACGATTGACGTCTTAGTGCAATAACAAGTGAATGCAAAAATGTTTGACAGTATTGTAAATTGAGTTCTCACATGAAGTGTTTCTGTGATATTGACCTGAACTGCAGCTGACCTGGTTTCAATCTGGTGACGCCTATGTTATCTGTGACATTCCCGGGCATTGCATTCAAGGGCAGAAGGTGTACATTCAAGTGCTCAACTCTGATGGCACCGTGAACACCACCGCCAACCAAGCTCCGGGTAAGAGCGCCGCCCCACAAATGCCTGGATTTAGCTGGACTTCCCAGCTGATAACAATCGTGGTTTCTACGTTCTCCTTGATGGTTGCGGCTACTACCCTGTAAAGACTACGCGTGAAGCTTGATGGTATCGGTTTCTGTATCATCTGACTATTTTGATCTGTCATTATTCCGGTAGCAGCAAGGGTGGGTATTTTCTGAGACCTTGCAAGTTACAACTGCGTAGTTGACAGAGTATTTAGTCAGTGTAGGTGCTTAATGAGTTGTAGAGATGCTCGATCTCGTTTCTCCAGGGCGCTGGAACGGTACTAGTCCAGTGTATTTCGAGTGAAAATCCGACCTGGAGAAAGCCAGTATTTGCTGTAGTGCTATTCCTTTTTGACACAAATATGATGATTTCAGTGTCTCCTCACATATGTGAATTAGTCTAAAGATAGACATCATTTATTTTATCTGTTCAACAACTACTGCCATCAACGAACTGGTGGTAATGTTTCACTCTGCTATCTGCAGTTCCTACCCATTTGGAAATTGGAAGTTTTATAATATTAATGCATTCTTTTTAAAGTAGTTTCACGTGGGGGGTTTGCCACGTTTGCAGTGGGTTTATGCTGCAGTATGATGTATGGGAAGCCATGATCTTTGATCACATTCATTTCTGGTTTTCTAGCTTTGTGGTAAGCACTGCTGAAGATTTTCCTACACTAGCTTCGGTACACTCAATTTCCTCTGTGTTAGTGGTTAAATCGGGGTTTGCATAATGTCTTCCAGAGAGCATAATGTCTACCATCTATAGGCCTGCTTAGAAAGTTGATTTCGCAGTCTATGAATTTTTGGACTTTATTCTGTTCCTCATGCTCAAGGTTCACCAGTTCCAATCTTAACCCGATTTCTTCATCTCCGTTGAGATTAAATAAGAGTAAGTTTTGAGCAATGCGCTGATGGATTAGCTTTTGTAGATCCTTGCATACGAGGGCACTAAGCTTTGGCTGCAGACGTTTCAATACTGTTAGGTTTAAGGAAAGAAGAGCTCCAACCTCTTTAGGGCCGGAGTGAACAGAACTTATCTAATTAATTGCTTTCGTAAGGGGTCATTTCGTTGAGGTAATGGCTGATTGTTCTAAGTCTACACTTATGCAGTATAACGGGGCATTACGTGCCGGCTATTGTTGTTTGTGTGGAAGCTCAAGAGCGCCGGTTGTACTGATGACAATAAGGTGTAATTTCCATCCCAGTCTTCTTCTATTAGTTATAAGGAGAAGATATCTGATACTATTTGTGGCTATTCTTTCTGGGGAGAAACAATCATTACAATACTCTTAGGGTTACCCATTATGCAAACATAATACTGTTCTCGGTTGCTGAAACTTCCAAATTCCAGTCACATAGAAACTAGTTCGAAGGACTTCCAAAATTTCCTTGTGAATAATCAGAGTCTGTTCAACAGTAACTCGTAAAATCTGGACAGATGAGTCGATAAATGTTCAAACTTCTCACACATGTATCGCTGATAGGTCGAGTGCTCCACTTATTCAACTGGGAAAGACCATATGGAAACTTGTGCAAGCAGTTCCAATAGGATTTTGAAGATGTTGAGTTGAATGTGAACTTAGCAGTTTGTGCTCCCATCCCTTACGATTAATTTTATCCCACGTTGTTATCATTCTCGTCCCTGTAGACGACATGGGTGTGTGCCGAAGTATTTATCCCTACCTTAGATCTCTTTTCTCCGAACTTATAGTTATTTGCTCTATTTAAAATGGTATCAGAGACTCTGATGGGCTGCGAGTTTTCTTAGATTCAGTTGTTGGTTGCTATGACCAATATGTCCAAGTAGGACTCAGAAGTCACAAGTAGGAACAGTCGTCAAGGAAGGAGTAAGACTCATTGCTCAAGCTCCACTACTAGAACAAGCACAACACGGACACGGCTGTAGTCCAATGTACGCCCCAGACTTCCATTCTCCTTCTGTTGTGTAGGCATTCTTTAGTTGTTTCTTGGAAATGGATACTTATTGCTAAGGGTCAAATTGATTTATGCATATTCTGCATATGAAGGATAAAAGCATCGGTACTTTTAATTCTTCAGAGCCAAGATCCACCTCCAGGATCGTAAAAAGCTTACAAAAAATCTTAAACAGTGGAATGTTTTCAATATTTTTGGAGCTATCTTAAATGAAAATTGAAACACAAAATAAAGTAATTTGAAAACATCATGGAGATTGGTACAAGTTTCATTTAGCATAATCCAATATGACAATGTCTTTTGTAGCTAATTGATGTAGTCAAATTAGTATTGACAAAAATCTTGTCAATTTGTCAAAGAGTTTGATAATCCTTTCTTTATCAAAATATAAACCATATATTTATATTTCAATATTTTTAGAATAACTCTACTGTACACTGTGGGTTTAGAAATACATGCTGAGTTTGATTATTTTAGGACTATCAAGGTTAGAATAGGTGTAATAGTGTCTTAAATTTGTATAGGTTGGTTATTATAGAACCATTAGGATGTATTTTATTCAAGGATAGTAAGCAACCGGTCTGTCATTTTTCAAACTAAATTATAGTGGAGGAATGATGTTCTTCAATTTTCTCATATCATCCTCCAATTCCTCCTATTTTTTTTATACAAGCAAATTTTTACTCTTTTTAAATATGTAACATTTTCTCTACATTATAGAATATACAATAAAAGTGTTACTTTGATAAAGAACTAGAAAATATAGAAATAACAAACTTTAGACATTCAAACCTTTTAAAGTAATATATTTTTTCTAAATATTCTATAAATAGTTGAATTGCCTTAGAGCTCATCTTAGTAAATGATGAATGCATTATGAATTAGATAAAGACAAAGTATACTAGACCAAATTATATGAGAAGAAAGTATAATTGAAATTTGGTAAGAGTATAATGAGAGTTTTGTTTGAACAAAATGTAGACTGATTTTTAAGAGAAGGCACCCAATGGAAATCAGTCTTTCTCTTAAAATGAAGGGGAACAATTTGAATTGCTTGTCTGAAAGGGGAACAATTTGAATTGCTTGTCTGAAAGGGAACAATTTGAATTGCTTGTCTGAAGGGGAACAATTTGAATTGCTTGTCTAAAGGGGAACAATTTGAATTGCTTGTCTGAAGGGGAACAATCTGAAGGGGAACAATTTGAATTGCTTGTCTCGAAGCTAAATGAATATGAACCGCGGTCAGATTAAGACCTTAATATGTTCAGTATAGTGAAGAATATTGACATGTAAAATCTTGGTAGCTACATCAACAACATCCATTTTGTAGACCTTTGCCGGGATGCATTAGAAGATTTTAAGATGGTTGTGGTAGATTTCTTCAAGTTGTTGTGGATAGTGGACATCTAAGGAAAGATAGTGTAGAAAAACAATTAATTTAAATGTTGTGTCAACTCAAAAACATGAAGAGAAAATGGTAGGCTTAGGGGTGGGAAACCAATCATGGTTGTCAGATTCCAGAAATGGAGTAGAATTGTCATCCTCATAGAAGTTTGTCACTAGCTATGTATGACAATATGCCTGATTGTTAGAGGTTGGTCAAAAAAATCTTGCACTGTAAGGACGCTGTAGGTACAATACCTTGTAAGCACTTTGAGCACATTATGCAATGTTTGCATCTACTATAGTTGACAAGTCTACATAGTACGTCCTGGACAAGTCCTGCCTTCTTTAAAATCCAATTGGCAAGACAAGGTGGTTACTTGAGGATCTCATTACATCTTTCAAAGCCAACATGAATCCTATTCCTTACTTGTGTGTCGATGAGTTCATGATTTCCTGCAATCAAAAGGTATTGTTCGTTCAAATAAGATTTTTTGGCCAAGCCAATTTCTCATGGTATCAAAGTCTATGTCATGTGCTATGCAGTGACTCGCTACAATTTTAACTCAAAGGTTTATGTAGGTTTTAGTGCAAACTTGGCCACAATGCACTTTAAAAAAACTATATTTACTCACAACAGATACATTGAGGGTAGGAGCAGAGATGTGGATGATAGAGTCCGATGTGAAGATCCGGCTAATTTTCTTTCAAGATTAATATGTCAAATGAAGGCTTTGTCAATCATTGCCTCGCCCAAGTAAAATTGTAAGTATCTACAAATGATTGTGCCGTACAACGTGCTACATGGATACTCTAAGAAAAGACTCGCCTAGGTGTTCAAGCTTTAGTTATTAATCATTTGTCTGTAGGTCTAAATCATCAGTAATTACCATGGCCCATGATTTACCACCATGTGCATTTTTTTAATTTTTTTTTCAAAGATCTATATGTCCAATGAAGGTGAAATTTTGAAGGCATACACCTAATTCACCTAGGAACAAGTATTTGAAGAGCCTCCATCCATATCTACTGAAAAAAATGGTTTTTTGGGCCCCCAAAACACTACAATCCCTATCTATATCGAAGGATTTTTTTTTTCAACTTCAAACATTATGATCTCACAAAAGGTGTAGATTTTGTATCTAAAATTTGGTATACATATACATGTACAGGTTAGGTACTAAATCCTTTTGTTACACTCTTCAAAATTTGTCACAAATTTAATTTTTTTACCTTGCAATGAAACATGGTAGTTTTAAGGGGAATTGCAGAATTTGATTCACCCCACTTGCTTTGTTTGCTGAGAAACACATTGTCATAAGATGTAGGCAGTAGGCACCATTGGCAGGCACTGCGTTGGCTTTCTAGAGTCCTTCAATGTTGGAGACAATGAAGTTAATCGGACATTGCATACTAAAATGCATGTGTATGGTTCATGGCACCCATCCGTTGAGCTAACTGCAAAGGAGTGGTTTTCTCTCCACAGCTGTTGATCCCTACAAGTATGGCTATGCATTGAAGCAAAATTGTGGTCCAAAATTACTAGACTTGCCTTGCATTTTGATGCAACTTCTTTATGACTTGTACATGTGGGGGCATAGACATGCAAGATGCTTTATGTGCATCCTACATCATTTAGATTCCGACCAAGTGTTGGTAGCATCATGTATATTTCTTAGACAAGGAATCTGCTCTGAGAAACTCATACATCTTGCACAAGGAGATGTGTGCTCGGAATTGAGTGCAACCAATTCTTTAAAAGTAATTCCAACTTTGCACCACATATGGTTTATGACATCAACACCTCTCCGGAGCTAAGCCAGTTCTAGGACATTACTAAAATGGGGTTTTGGCAGCTGAAAGGGACTCTAAGGGGGTCTGTACACTCGTGATTAAGGGCCGGGACAAATAATTCTCTTAGTCACGGCCCTTGGTCAAGAGCCATGACCAAGAGCCAATTTTCTCATCCCTTGGTCACTTCCAATAGTGTAAAGTGAACTTGGATCGGAAAGAAAGGGCTGATTTTTTTAATGTATTTCTAAAAAAAGGCAGATTTGATAATTTACTTTTCCTTTCACTCTTTGTTCTTCTTTTTTCACCTCCTAGTAGAATTTCAACAACAAAGGTTGCAATGGGAGAAAGGAGGAAAACTTTATAATCAAGGGAAATCCAAAACTTGTTTAAAAAGCCTAGTCACCTTCAATAGTGAAAAGTGAAAAAAGACCAAACAAATGACCATATACATTATTATTTGAATGTATTTTCATAAGAGGATTAACAAAAAATAAAAAATTTAAGAAATAAAAAAATTAAGAAATGATAAAATTTACTTACTACAATAAAATACCAAAAAAAATGTCTGGTTTATTTTTACAATAAAATCACAATTTTTGAGACAAAAATTAATTTTAAAAATGAAACGACATTTTTAGCAATTAAACTGCATTTCCAGAGGTAAAACCGCATTTCTAGCAATAAACATGTATTCAAGTAGTAAAACTGCAGTCACAACAGTAAAACTGCAGCTACAGCAATAGAATAGCATTGAAGATTGACAAAATTGAACCAATGAGCTACTTTTGTATGACATGGTCACCTTGAAAATCCGGCGAGAGAACCTTTTGAGGTTGTCTCGCCGGATTTTAAGGGTGACCATGAAACCTTATCCATTTTAGGACATGTACGATTCCATGTCATTTTTTCATCCATTGTAAACCTTGATGATTCTTAACAGTGTAAAGTGAACTTAGACTGGCTCCCACTTTTCCTCCAATCACAATGCAAGAAAAGTTCTGGTCATGGCCCTTGGTCATGAGTGTAAAGGCCCCCTAAGAACATGGAACCAGCCATTCACAACTATACATTCTTGTTTCTCTCTAAAAGTCAAATGGTCTATTGCAATGTTGGCCACGCAAGTTAGTCTACATGTCTTGCAGAGAGACCAGAAGTGGAGAGGGGAAGGAATACACGACCTTGTAACCAACCCTAGTAGAAATCGCCCATTCCAAATTTGAGCGACACCTACTTGTTATATCTGGTTAGCGAGTATTTTCTTCAACATTTTAATCTAGAAATGATTACTTCAATTGTTCCAATTTTGAATATTTGGCATAATCGAGGTCAAATTGTATCTACAAGTTGTATGTGTGCAGCTTAGAGCAAAGACCTCACATCATATTAAGCAATTGTATATAACTTCCACGGTAAAAGGTTGTACGACCTTATTTATGCCTCAACAATATATCCATGTATAGATGAAAACAATATTGCTTTTATTTATCAATGCTTGGAAAGATGCACTTATATTGAAATCAACAATTTTTAAAAGAGTATGTGATTGACATACTTTTCCTCTAATCTTTGTTCTACCATGGCGAATCTTCGTGACAATTCCCAAGAACTTTTGTTGGTGACTTGAGATCAAAATTTAGTATATGCGGTTGGATTTTACATACCAACTTTCCTTCGCTTCAAATTTGCAACATTTCTTATCTCTGCTCAAACAAGATGTATGGAATGTAAATCTTGTTTATAATTAAAGCATCTTTCTCTTCTCTCATGATGGACTGGAAACCATTACATTTTATATATCTACTCAAACAAGTACACCTATTTTTGATCACTTGTATGACATTAACACTTCATCCAACCAACAATGAATTCATAACTTGGCAAATATTACACACAACAAACAATCATTTATCAAATGCTACTAAGATACAAGCATTTATCATTTCTATATTATTTATTAACCTGTGTTACTTGTTATGGAGTACTAGTCACTAGTTATTGGCTACACCAATTTTTCATTTAAAAAAAAAAGTAGTTTCTATACCACTAACATGTGTTCCATACACATAGGCTTAATGGTGGACCAAGTAATGTTTTATTCATCCAAATCTCCTTTCCAAGACTGAAGTTTCTCTTCTTCTGGTCACAGTACGTTATAGTACACCACACTATTTGCACAGATCTCCACTAAACCTTGTGAGTCTTTCAGTAACTTAACCGTAATTGAATTAGTGTGCATGGAGAAGTACCGTGGACAAAATACAAATATAAAAAACAAAACCTTCTGGCTTGCACTGATTGATGGCAGGCACTGGCAGCTCTTGCTTCAACGCACATTCTCTTGCAGTGGCCTCTTATCATTATGAGGGCCACCTTCCCTTCTGGGCCAATTCCAACTAAGGCCATCCGACCCATAGTGACCTCAACACTCAAGTTCCTTGACAAAAAAAACACTGGTCGGTCGAAACGTCCCATTCATGAAAACATTATTCTCTTCACTGCAAAGGAATTCACTTTGAATTTTTCAAAAGAGAACAAAAACATTGCAAAGTGAGAACAAAAATATCACACAAAACCATTGCAAACCTTGTACCTTTCTACTATGGTACATCCAGACTCCGGAGCAGTGATCCCAGAACCATTTTATGACATTAACCCCTAAATGCCCACAACATTTGGAGCCTCAAAACTGCGATTTTCCACCCCTTGTCAGAATGTGAGCATTTCTGAAAATTTGAATATATCTTTGGAAGATGTGACCGTAAGATCTTAGTACTAACCTGACCGGTGACTATTTTACCAATTTTTGGCCGTTGATTTGTCTTCATCAAAAAGATTATAATGTTTGAATTTTGCTAAATTTTTTTTTTCGGCCCTGCCCATAGACAAATGTGGCCATTTTTTGTCGAGATGCAAAGAATTTCAAGTTTTTGGAGGTGTACAAGTCCAATTTCTTTGAAAGCATGAGGTAGGTGATACATGTACAAATTTTGAATATGTCATCATATGTGTATCATTTTGAAAAAAATGCATTTTCGGGAGGGGGTCAAGCAACACACACATGAACTATGTGTTTTTTGAGCACTTAGATGACACACTTATAATGAAAAAAAATTCAATCCCAACGGTGAGAGTTAACCTTTTGTGTTTTTGTCGAAGTTAGGGAAAAAAAAAATGGAAAAAAAATTAAATTGAAAAAGATATGTTTGTTTGAAGTAACATGTTTGAAAATGTAAGGGATCAGAGCTTGGGCAGCTCCAGAACCCGGGTACAGGCTGGGTGAAGCAGAACCCCACCCTGGTTTTTCAGGCGCCCAAGTCAGCCCCGTCCCCTTCAAATTCAAAACAACATTGGGGTAGGAGCCCATCCCCACCCCGTCGAGGCGCCACCCTCCGCGGTGTGCCGTTGGTCGGGCACACCGCTGGCAGAGGCCGGCCTGTGAGTCAGCCTTCCCAAGGCCCCTCCCCGGTCCCGCGCAGCCCAGTACCCGCGCCCCGTCTCCAACCTCGCGGCCCCCTTGCCCGCGGGGCCCATTACACGCCCCTCCCCGACCTTGCTGCCCCTTTGCCCGCCGGGCCCTTGGCCGTGCGCCCCCCTTGACCGCCCGCCCGCTTGCCTTCTCTTCGCCTCTCTGGGCTCTCCGAATGCGCCCTCTCAGTTTTCATGACTGTCCCAACTGGAACAGAGCATTTCAGTGTGAGGAATTGAACGTTTTTAAAAATAAAAATAAAAAAACAAATTAATCGTGCATAGAAGAAGGAAAATGCTTATAAGGAAGGGAAGTTCTAAAAAACAAACAAACATAACCTATAAGAAAATAAGAAAAACGAAAAAGAACAATGAAGTTAGGAAAAAATAAATTCAAATAGAAATGACAGGTAAAGCAAAATTATGTGATAATTATGGTGATGATCTCAAATAATATGGCAAAAGGAATTTATATTTGTCTAATATAATTTGAACCCACCTTCAACCGCGAGTATGATAATTCTCGAAGCATCCTTTGTTGAGGCACATATATTTGCTCTCACATCGTTCGCAATAATAGTAACACCTCTTAGAGGTGCACACAACACAAAGTCTTCGCAAATTGGTCCACTTTGGAACGTGGATTTGTTGAACATGCAGGGGCTCATCATCTCTCCTACGGGGCCAATTGCATGTGAGAGCTTCACAGAAATTGGTCCTGAACTGGAGGTGTGTCATTCTTGCCCTTCGAATCCTCCCTTGTCCTAGAATAGCCATATAGTAAATATACATATTCACAATGGTTTGGTCAAGAAGAAAGAAAAAAGGCCTATGCCACCACTTGTGAGAACGAGTTTGGCATGTATATGAAGCTCTCAATTGATCCGCCACATCAACCCCGCGCATAAAAGTTGTATACTCAAGATGAATTGGACTTGATGGCACATTCTCCCTCATTGCACCATTGCGGCGTGGAACCGTTGGAATTGGCATACAAGGAAACTCTATGGGTAAAGCATGAGTGGATAAAAGAACTACTGCCTTTTTGTCTTTCCAAATGACACTTGCAATTCCACGGGATTCATGCATCCGCCATGCCAATGTACCCTATGGCAATTTGTTGAATTCCTTCACATTCTTGAAATCAAGAGGCAAACCCACCCGATTGACTCGTACCGTTCCAGTAGCATAAGTCCCTAGGTTTGCTAATTCTTCAAAAAGGCCAATACTTGTGAAATAGTTGTCCATCACAACACAATGTCCCTTGCCATGGTTCCCCTCTAATAGTTTCATGACAACATCATGTGCAAGTCTAGATTCACCACGAGGCACACGATTGGGTTCTACAACTCCATCGACATTCCTATTTGCATCGCAATTTTTTCCACAATAAATGTCAAAGTTATATACAAACTTTGACACGGAATCCGCTAAACACCAGACCTTGATTCCCCACTTTTGCGGTTTTTTTGGCATGTACTGACGGGCCGGACAATAGCTACCTTTGTATCGAATCATCATTTCATCTATAGTTATAAATGGACCCAATTGCCATGCACTCATGAAATTCAACCTCACAATGTCCATCACGGGTCTCACTTGCCGCATTTTATCATAACCTGGCATTTGCGGATCATCAACATATGAGGCTGGGTTTGTGAGATGTAGACACTTTGTCAGCACCTCCAATCTTCTTCGCGACATAAGATTGCAAATTAGAGGGCAATTGAAAAATGACGGCTTCTTCATCCAATAACTCCTTATATTAGGTTGTTTTTTCATACCCATATACAAAATCACTGCCAAAAATGCCTTCAACCCAGGCACCGTTAGTGGCTCCCAATTATCCCCTCCACGAGAAATCCCATGGATATTCACCTCTGTTGCATAACGATTTGTCTCTCCCACAATACTCCTTAGCATAGCCAATGGCCAAAACATATGAAACAATGTCATAAAAGAAGGCATTCTTCTCCAAATTTTTTTGGAGCCCCCTCGCATAGAACATTGAATGCGATGTGGCTCATAAGTGTGATGTGAAGTACCCCATGTAGAATTTCGATAACGATATTTTACACTAGAGGGATCAAGACCTTCACCATCATTTGCTCCAGCTGACTCTCCCCCATCAGATTCACTCGAACCCGTAGAATCACTCAATTCCAGTAAAATATCCCTCATCCTGTAATTCCTATGCCTTCTATCTTGCATTCTTTGATTTTGTGCCCTCCTTGCTGCCCCATTTACAAGGCCCCCTTGTAGGCCTCCAACTCCTCTGCCCCTTGCAGCCCCAAAATCCATATCACTTGACTCTGATTCTGACCCCCAACCATCCCTTGCCCCATATCCCTCCCCTTGAAATCCACCCCCATAACCATCCCCAACTCCATAACCCTCTCCCGCCCCATAACCCTCCCAGCCCCATAAACCTGCCCTGGCCTCTCACCCTCCCGCAGCCCATAACCCTCCCCCGTCCCCACTCCCTCCCCCATCCCCACTCCCTCCCCCATCCCCAATCCCTCCCCCGTCCCCAATCCCTCCACCGGCCCCAATCCCTCCACCGGGCCGTCACCATCCCGGGCCCCATCAGTGGCGCCCACCCGGTCTGTACAAGCCCCGGGCCGGAGGGCAGGTCCAGGCTGGACGGCCTCAACGGCCTACAAGCCCGCGCCGAGCCCTGCTCGAGCCCCAGGCTCGGCTGTTGGGGGCATGCAGGCTGCATGGTGCTCGTCGACGCCCTCTCCCGCCCATCGCACCCCCTCTCCCCGCCATGCACCTCCTCCCTCCCGGAGACTATGCCCTTCTATCGTAGCGCTCTCTCGCACCTCCGGCCCTCCTTGCGATGCCGCAGCCCCTTCCTCAACGTCGCCGACTCCCCTTCCTCCTCCTGCTGGCATTGAAGGTATTCCTTGCAGTCCCCCCGCTCTATCTCGCTTCCTCTTGTGTCTTCTTTGTGGACAGTGCAGGAGTTCTGGTGGCCATGGTAACATCTCTTCTAACCCCATCTCTGGCAACTCTGAATACATGCCCTCATCGAAGGAGTCTTCACTGTCCTCATCACAGCTGCTATCTCTTGCTAGGTTTGTTTGATTCTCTTGACTGTCCATGAAATCTGATGTTGGGTCCCCAATCCCTTCCTCTTCTAAGTTCTCTAACCCTCTCTCATCTTCCATGTGGTCTTGGTTGAGTGGAAAATAACTCACAGGTTCAGGTGGTGGAGGTGACGTGACACTCCTCCCGTGTCCCCGGCTGCGCCCTCTCCCCCTTGCAGATGGTCGCGGAGGTCTTAGTGGTGGTGGACGACCTCCACCGCGGCCTCCACCGCGGCCTCTCCTCCCCCTCCCTCGCGAGGAGCTCTCTCCTTCCTCATACCGCAGCGCCGAAGCTGCTGGTGCAGCCACTGAAGGTGGCGTGTCCCCCATTGAATGTGCCCTGCTGCCGCTCAACGTTCCCCCCCCACCCTCTCTTCGATCCCCCTCCCTTTGCTCTGTTTTTTTTTCTCTCTCGGTATTCTCCTCTCCCGATCTCTCTACTCCCACCCTTTGGCTGTTTTTTTTTTTTTTTTTTTAAATTCTTATCCTCTCCCCTCTCTCCACTCCCTGCAACCACCCTCCCCCGATCTCTCTCTGCCCCTCGCAGCCACAAATCTCTCTCTGCCCACCCTCTCCCGATCTCTCTCTACCCACCCTCCCCCGACCCCTCTGTCTGCTCTCCCTTATTGGACTCACTGCCGCAACTCTCCCAGTCCTCACACCCCCACTCTGTCTGCGCAGACTCTCTCCGCCCACCTCCCCCTGTCCATTCGCCGCTTCCCTTGCCCACATTCTCTTGGGCTTTCATTTGAAGAGCCTCTCTTCACTGCCGCAGTAGACTGCCTCCACCTCACTGCAACCACTTCGGCGCCCCACTCTCAATACTGTTTTTGGTTACAGATTTTGATTTTCACTTGTTTTTTCTTGTTTTTAGGTGCTTCCATTTAGTGGTTTAGTGGCTGCTTTGCAGACTAATGTGTCTGCATTTGAAGTACATTTATTGCTGATCCCATGAATTTGTAACACATGTTCTGCAATGTGATTTGTAGCCACCATTTTGAAACTAATCCAAGCCTTGTGGCCGTCTTGCATTGATGTCTCTTGTTTTTTTAGACTGCACTTGTCAATCTAGTTGCTAAGTAGGTTGTCTCTCTTTGGCTTTTGTTGAAATTTGTGTAATTGAAAATCTGAGATTTTGATAGTGTGGGTGCTGTTGTTGTTAGTCACAGGAGTGTCCACTGAATGTTGTCTTGACACTATGAAACATGATCTTGCATGACCTCCTAAACCGTTTTTTGCACCAATGAGATGTAAGGGATGATGTCATCCCATTATTTGGCAATGGAACCCACAATTCTGACAAAAGCACAAGCTGCCCTTCCCCATGCCCCATTTCAGCTGGTCACTTGAATTTTCAAATGGGCAGAACTGCAGAAGCTCCCTCATTGGTCCTTGCCTGCCCACGTTGAGATTTTTTACCTATTTGTGTTCATATCTTATACTACAGAAATAATTTTCCAAAAAAAAATACATCACGCAATTCCTCTCGAAAAATCAGATCGGTACACAAAATTTGGCGATTTTACCACAAAATCTGAAGTCACAATTGCCTGCCCAAAATAGGCTGCGACCACATTTCGGTCGCCTGGGAGTTTAGGGGTTAACATGCGATGCTACCTCCCATATAAATGTTAGCTACTTCTGTTAACTGGTGTATATTCCATGCAGTAATTCTACAATATCCTACATTTCTGTGAAATATTAAGGTGGATATCCGTGGATTCAATTTCATGAAGTTGCTAGATACACCAATTGGTAGATTTTATTTTTGCAAAATTTAGCCACTTTCGGGATTGCTGCTCCGGAGTATTTTCCAACCAACGCTGTTCACCTCCCCCACCAGTAATTGCACGGAGCATGAACACGGTAGCTTTCCCCCCACTCTCCAGAAAGGTCCCCGTCACCAGACGCTACAAGTTACACACAACCGAAATTCCTGCACTATAGTCTCTACACAAGCAGATACACCCTCAATACGACACGAACAAGGGAGCGGCAACGCGGTGTTAGGTGTACCCGCGCGAGTCGCGTAGAAATTGGATCTCACGCCCCGTGAACGCTGCCGCAACACCAGGGCTCAGAAAAAAATCCACTTCCCGATTGATAACTGCCCAACAATACAATGGTAATACCATGTCAATACCATGTTAATACCCGGTCTATACACGTGCCACGTCTACAGTTTCGGCACGAGCTCAGAATTGCACAAGACTATACCGAAAACGTCCATAATCTAAGGCACAAGTACATTTTCGTGTCGGGAGTCTAGGTGGGGCATAGATGGTGTTGGTATTTGCGGTGTGGGCTTGCCCCGAGCGATCGGCGAGGTCACGGAGAGGATTGGGCGCGATCATCTCCCGAAATGCGATTGCACCAGGGTCGATCGTATTTTCCGGGGCCGGGGTGCGCATCGCAGGCGCCGTGGTCTCGTGGATCAGATTCACCAGCACGTTCCTCTGCAAGCAATCTGCAGACCAGCCGATAGATCGATCGGCACTGCGAGAGCCCTGGCAACGCAATTGGACTCGGTCAGCGCTCTCTCGGCAAACAATGCACCACGATCTAAATATTACCTCCGTCCCGCTAAACTTGCAGTCGACTGACTACTTGTGGCCTGGTTTCGATCACATGGTTTCAATTCCATCGCTAGCTTACTAGCATCATCTTCTCTCCAGGTTGCAAGCACCGGAGCCTGATGTGAATGATATCCAGCTCAGTCGAGTACTGGATCGATGTGTGTGCGGTGAATGACAGTTCATGGATGGGGGTGAGCTGCAGAAGTTGGAGGTTTTGGAGTTGACGAGGTCACTAGCATCGAGCTCCATCGAGGTTGCGCTAGATCCCAATGTGTGTGATGTGAGGTGAATGGATCGCACATTGGAGGTGAATCGGAGGTGAATGGGAGCTGGTGAATGCTGCGAGGTGAATGGTTTTATGGATGGGAGGGTGAAGAGTTGGGGTGGGATGAGCTCGGGAGGAGAGCTAGCTAGCAATCTGCTCGGTTGACAAGGTCGCTGCGACAGCGGTGAACGTACCGGTGGCGGACCCATTGTGGACTGGCGTTTGATTGGGTCCAAGTGGATGGGACATGGATGCTGAATTCTCGACATTTTTTCGATTTCTTTTTTGGGGGGCGGCGCATGAGGGGGCAGAGAGTCATTAGGATTACAGCGTGTTATGATTCAGGCTCTTGGACCGGGCGCTCGTGGAATTTTTCGCTCTTGCTAGTTGGCAGGGATATGCCAGTGCCACGAGGAAGAAAGGCCGAGGGTGTAAAAGAGTTTGGGGATTTTGAGCTCGGGGCGGTTTTACATCGCACATTGCGTGCCAAGTTTCGGTTTTTGTGATGGTCCATCCATGTAGCAGATGTTTTACTTTGATGTGGGGTTCAGAGGCGTGTGATTGAGTTGGAGTTTCGAGTCGAATTGATAGGGTGGGGTTGATTGATTAGAAGGCATTTTTTGGGTGCTTGTGCCGAATTGGAGCAGAGGTTGAAGGGTTGAGTGTGTAGAGGGCCGTCGGTGCCAAGATCGATAGCGATGTGTGGAGGATGCGGTTTATAGAGCTCTCATGATGGACGTTTGAGATGGATTGGGTGGGTTTTGGGAAATGGCTCGGCGTATAATTTTTTTAGCTTGGAGGTGCTTGTTGCTATGTGAGCGTGTGGTGAGGAGCGGTGCGAAGAAGAGCTTCTACAGGGCCAAGATGAAGCAGTGGGTGGCTCCCGTAGCCTACTTGGTGTCATCCATTTTGATCACCGTCGTGGCGGTGGTGGGAATCGCCAAGCTCGGCGCCCCTGAATCGGTGCCGAATCTGTACGTAGGGTTGCTTGTGTTCGGAGTGCTGGGGACGTTGTTGTCAATTCCGCCGATTGAGAAGGTGTGGCGTAAGCAGCGGAGGAGGAAGGAGGAGGACAGGAGAGGGAAGGATCACAAGGAGAATCTGAGGACTCAGTTGCAGCCTCCACCATGGTCTCGCAGCGCGGGGTCGTTGTGTCAAGAGCTGGGGGTTCGTCCCAATCTGGGTTTGAAGGCGAGCGAAGCGCGGGATAGGTTGCGGGAGTACGGGGCCAACCGCATTGAAGTCCTGGCAATGCCGAATTACTTGAGCTTCTTCGTGAAGGAGATTTACGAACCTACACAGGTGCATGACCTACGAAGATTGTGTATGCACGGACACCTAAGTTTTGTGCCAATGGTAGGTCAAATTGAAGATCGCAAATGACCTGATTTGCGATAACTGACCTTACGCAGCCTCACAAGGAGCTGAATTCTGATCTACGCTACGTTTGATTGATTTTCTGGTGCAGCTGCTCCTGCTGTGTGTGGGCGGATTGTATGTTATGTTCGGAAGCTTGGAAGAAGGCGCAACCGCATTCGCAGTGATCTTCCTGCTTGTCGTCGCCGAAGTTGGGACGGAATGGCGTGCCAAGCGAGCATTGGCGGCGTTGAAGCTGTCCACTCCCCGTGATGCAGTCGTGAAGAGAGATGGCCAGCTGCAGACCATTCCTGCCTATGATGTGGTCCCTGGCGACATCGTGCAACTCAGTGTCGGCATGGTATGTGCTTCGGTGCCCTTCTGCCCTTTTTCTCATGCTCAAAGATGGCAATTCTGACAATAGTCATACTCTGTTACGCTCAGACCTTTTCACAAAAACACTGACCTCACTCCAACAGGGGTGTCTCTTTTACAGGAGGTGCCTGCAGATGTACGGATATTGCAATCGCAGTTTCTCGAGGTGGATGAGTCTAAAATGACGGGCGAGTCGGTTTCTGTGCCCAAGGATCCTTTTGCACTGCACCCAGAAGATGCGCCTCTCTTTGAATTGACCAACATTGCCACTGCCGGAAGTTTGGTGACCAAGGGTAAGGGCACGGGCTTGGTGTACCAAACAGGCCTTGCGACAACGCTAGGGCAAATTCTTGCACGTTCGCAGAAAACGAAAGACAAGAAAACGAAACTGCAAATTGGCTTAAAAGAAGCGGCGTGGGTGCTCAGCATGGCGGCATTATTTGCGAGTGTGGTGGGAGCATTGTTAGGTTTCCTGAAACACCAACGATGGCAAGACATCCTCTTGTCAGGTCTGAGCCTAGCGTTTGCGTCCATTCCCGAGGAGCTTCCAATCCTCATTGCTGCGGTTTTGGCAGTGGGCAGTCAAACCCTTTCACGGAAGAACGTGTATGTGAAGTACCTGCGTGCTGCAGAGAATCTGGGATTCGTTGACACAGTGCTGACGGATAAAACTGGAACTCTCACGCAGAATAAGCTGGTTCTGCATTCGATGCACTTCGGAGAATGTCTTGTGCCTGCAAACGAGATAACCTCAAGAATTGAGGAGGGTTTTGATATTACAGGTTTTGAAGCTTTGCTCAAGGCTTGGGTCTTCATGTCAGAGATTGGAGACCAAACCAAAGAGAGCAAGGAGAATGATATTGCCGTTGTGCATGCGCTTGTTGAAGAGTCGGAACTTGTTGTCCCTCAAGGTGAAGAAGCTGTTGATGAGATTCATTTGGACGTCATGCCATTGACGGGTGTTGTGGAGCTTGGACGAATTGAAGGCAGCCCAATCGAAACCCCTCAAAGTAAGCCGTGCATCCTTAGAGATCAATGAGTCTAGTTCCTGTTTTTTTGAGTTTTTCAGCATCAGTATTACCTGGAGTTTGACAAGCACCTGCAAGAGATATTTGAAATCTTCGATTAGCATTGGAATACTAATAGCAACAAGGAAATTCTGTTGTGTGGTGTTTTGGCATGCAGATGTTGCGGCTGGGGATGTATTTGACCGTGCGATATTGGGAGGCTTCGGAGTGACATTTGAGCAGAAAATGGCAGATTCAGTTCCTGTACTTGTTGCTAAAGATACCCCAATCGAACAGCACCTCCAGGCAGTGCAAGATGCGAAGGCAGTAGCTAATTTATCTGATGAGACTCCGTTTTGTCCAACGCTGAAGTTTGCCTCCCGGACATTCAGCTTGCTCAGAGAAAGGAGGTCAGTGTTTCTTCGCCATGTCTGGCTCCTCTGGAAGTTTACGAGCAGGAAATATATACAAATTTGTTAGTAACATATAATTCAAAGGCCTCAAGTTCATGGAGCGTCTCAATCACGAGTTTCAAGATCTGAATGTTTAACTCTGCAGGTTGTTACTTTCGGTGTAACATGGTGTTGTCCGTTTTTCTGCTCATTCTGCTCTTGTGATGAGCTCCACTTACGATGGGAATTTTTTCATCCTTACAGAGCTGACTTTGAAGTGCATCGAGTGACGTACATGAAAGGTGCTCCGGAGTTGCTCTTGGAGCTTTCCACATACGCACTCCAAGACGGAAGATATGTCTTGGTTGAAAATATGCGACAGCAACTGGAGGAGCAGATATGGGCCGCTGCATCAGCAGGTCGGCAAATATCTCACCCTATTCTGTATCCGTTTAGGGCGAATCTAGAAGCTATATTTGAGTCAGTTTTAATGAAGCCATACATTGTAAACTTGTTGAGTCCCTTACCTGACCTAGCTTTTCTGTACAGGCCTTCGGCTCATTGGCTATGCACGGAGCGTAACTCATACATCAGAAGACATAGCAAATCAGGCCCGTGGTGATCCAAGTTCTGCCACAGCCCTGGAAGGTACGACTTTCCTTGGCTTCATGGCTTTCCAAGACCCAGTACGGGAAGGTGTGGCTGAAGCTGTGGAAAGATGCCGCAAAGCAGGTGTCCGGATCATCATGGTAACCGGTGATCACCTCAAGACTGGACTCGCTGTTGCATCAGCTTCGGGAATCCTTGATAGTCAAGGTCTAGAAGGAAGAGAGGACGTTGCAGGTGTGTCATGTGCAGATAGTTTGTTGCAATGTATGGAAGAGGAGGAAGTTCAAAAGCTTGTTTTGGAGACGAGTGTTTTTGCACGTGCTACTCCAAATGATAAACTCATAATACTGGAAACACTTCAAGGCTCTGGGAAGTGCGTGATGGCCACTGGCGATGGTATGTTAACCATTGCCTCTTATAACTAATCTTCTTTTGAATTCCAAGGGTTTAAGTTTAACATTCGTGAGTGGTAATCATCGGGACGATAATGGGAGTATTTCTTCTTGAAAGATGTTGGACACTATGAAGATTAGTAGCGTGACTTGGTTTAAATTTCTCTTCAAATCAGGTTTCAATGATGCTCCTATTTTAGCCAAGGCCGACGTTGGAGCAGCGATGGGGAAGGGAACTGATGTGGCACGTGAAGCGGCCTCAATCGTCTTTGTGGACGACAATTTTGCGATGGTGCCCTATGCTCTTGCAGAGGGACGGCGATTGCTTGACAACTTGCGGAAGGCACTAGCTTTCTACCTTGGCGCCAAGACTGGCCTCATCATGATTTTTGTCATCGGGACTTTGTGGAAGAGGTAAAGATCAAATCAACCTTCCAATACAATCACGCTATTACACATCTCCTCTATTGCTTCTTAAACATGCTCCAGTTTTTAGGACGATTGAAGTATTTGTGCTATAAGCTTTTTGAACGGAGAAAATATGGAGAGCGCATCCTGTTACTGATAGATCATATTCTGCCTGTTTTGTATTGTGAAGCTTTCCTCTGAGCGCTATTCACATCATAGTTCTGGAGCTTTTCATGGATTTGGGCGCGAGCACATCGTTTGTGATGGAACCGGCGGACACGGACATCATGAACAGGCCTCCTCACAGCGCAACGAAGCGCTTCTTCGACCGTGAGCTCGTCGGAGGTATTCTTGTTTCTGCCGTGTGCATGCTCCTCACTGTCTTATCGAGCTTTGCGTATGGGATTCACCATGACCCTGAGACTGCACAAACGAGCGCATTTGTGGCTTGGCTGCTTGCACATGTGTTGCTAGCTTTCAACTTGAGAACAATTCGTGAGCCAGTGTATGATAAGGGATTTTTCTCCAACCCAGTGATGCTCGTTTGGCTTGTGACTGCCTTTGGCCTGGGTGCAACAACCGCAGCGTCCGGCATTCTGAGACGTCACTTGAAGTTGGTGGTGTTGCCCTTGAGCCAGTGGTTGTTTATTGCTGGCATTTGTGTTTGTGGTACATTTTGGGTGGAGGCTGTGAAGATAATTTTAGCTCGAAGGACGAGGACAGATGACAATGAGACGTTACGTGAGGAGCATGTCTCCTTGTTAGCTGAACCGTAAAATTATTTATTCTATTGGAGGTTACAGAATACGGTAGATCACAACCCTTGCCATTGTGGACCTTTGAATAGATCATTGTCTGCAGTGCCTCGGTGTTGGGGGAGAATTAAATGGTTCACCCTTTTAGGATATTGTCAGAAACCTGTAATGTAAAATGCCTTTACAGAGCATCATAGATTCTTACCATTACTCAAAATGTTTATAGATGTATACTTAACTGTTATGAAGACACGCTGAAAATCCGCGTTGTATTCAACAAATTCGGTGAAAGATGATTTATCCATGAAGTTATGTTCCTGTTACTCAGTTACAAGGATTTCTGTTGCCATAGCCGCATCAATGATTATATCATCACCTCCAACTACAGATATCAGAACAGCTCACATCAAACAAAAATAAAAGGCCTCTAAATTTGTTTGTTGTAGCTGTTTTCGGCATTTGATATTTCTACAAAGTTTTTGTGCTCCAGAGTAGTGTTGAAGGACTCACACATTTTAAGGAAGGAAAGCAATTGAGCTGAACATCCGCAAAACACCGATATTGAAGGTACACACTGGTCTTCTGATTCAATGCAGAGAATTCTTTGACGCATGCTTGAGTAAGAGATGGAAAAGATCAATCCCAATAAATGATCAACTTTGAATGAACTTACAGTATTCTCGTGACTCATGCTAATGTTAAATAATTTCAACATTGTTTTTTTCCACATGTGCTCTCCACATGTCAAGGTCTGTGGGGATGTCAGGTGTAGTCTGCACTTGCCGAAGGACCATAGCACCAAAGCAGGTTTGCCATCCAGCGAGTCAATATGTACTTTTTTTAATTTTTTAATTTTAATTTCTTTAGAATTATTTTAGATGAACCTGGTGATATGGTAGAACCTGCCACGTGCTAATTTTCTAGTCATGTCAATATTTAGAAAAGGATTTTTGATCTATTTATTTTACAACCTTGTGCAATAAAAGTAGATGATTGGAGATTTTAATTTCATATAAAAGTAGGTCAAAATATTTTATTTTAAATCACAAATCACACGTACATATTGTACATTTTTAAAAAATTATTCAAAGACTCTAATTTTATTTATATTTATAGCAAATTGAAAAATACTAATTAGACCTCAAGTCCAATGAACGAGGAGTACCAGCATTTAGTTACGACCTAGCGAGTTGAAATTGAGAATTTCTGAATGAAATAGAGAAGTGTAGGATAAGCTTCTCAATGAATTTTATTTTGGTAGGAAATGGGCCGGTTTAGAGAATAATGTCTAAAAATTTTGTCGCTTATCTTTAGTGTAAGGGGGAAATTTACATACAAGATATAGTTTTTGTAGGCCAATAGCCAACCAATCTTATACTTTGTAGGATTTTATTTTTTAATACTATGCATAGAAATTTAGATTACGGCATACAAGTGATTTAATGTACTAACCTCATAAAAACATTGTTGAATAGCCTAACTCCCTGAGACCTTGACTGCCATCAATACACAATTACATAATACTAACTAAGGCACCACAGGCCTTGACTTGGTGGTTGGAGCTCACGGCCTCCAATGAGGAGGTCGTGGGTTCTA
The DNA here is from genome assembly GCA_014871385.1 of Ceratodon purpureus. Lineage (NCBI taxonomy): Eukaryota > Viridiplantae > Streptophyta > Bryopsida > Pseudoditrichales > Ditrichaceae > Ceratodon > Ceratodon purpureus. The sequence goes on from CM026421.1 coordinate 22,977,581, forward strand.
TTCCCCACATCGGCATGAGGTGCTCACCACCATAGTCGACCCAACTATGGTGGGGGGTCCTTGGACCTTGTTGTATGGGTACCTCAAAGCCCTTTGAGTGGATACCATGTCCGGTATCTTCAAGGCACTTGTAACTAGCTAGAAACTAGCGTAGTTATAGTGTCCACCCTCGAGAGGGGGTGTGGTATATTTGTCCCAATTTCCCCTTGTCAGGTGGGCTTTGGGTCATTAACATTACGAACGGACACTTCATTCACGCCGGCCTCCAATAAAGGACGGACACTTCATTCACGCCGGCCTCCAATAAGGGACCAGAGTTTCTATCTATCTAATACTGACTACTGCAAACTATAGAGTTAGAAGTTTGGATTCTTTGGAATTCATAATTTATATCACATGATTGATGACTATGTCATGAGTCATGACTCATGACTGCTCTCGAATTCATTCTCCATAACTTCCATCGCCGAAGCGGCGCAGCCACTCACCTGTTCATTGATGGAGACTGGTCACAACTTCACTCGCCATTTTGCTCACAACTTCTACACTACGTGAGTCGTGACTGCCCTCCTCCAGCCATGAGCCGTCTTCTCGTGCAGCACTGCTCGACATTGATTGGCCTAGTAAGAAGCATGAGCAGGATAGGTGGCGCAGTCTGAATCATGATCTACATGCCCATACCGAACGAGTCTGCCAACATTAAATGAATCACGCCGTTCATTGCCACAAGTCATAACTTTTGCCATTGCCGCGCAACTACATTGCTCTTTTTCAGTTTAAGAAACATTGCGATTTGCAAATTTGAAACTCTTCAATTTTTAGACTAGAAAGTTTAGACCCTAAACTACCGCCTTGTTCAAAGTTTAGTTCAAATTGTGAGTGCTACATGGCTAAACGGCAGAGGTCTTTACGGGACCATTACTTTGCTAAATCCACGGAAGTTGATTGCATAGAAATTTTGTCGTCAACCTCTGAAAACTCTTCTTATGAAACGGGTGATTCAACGGTTGGTTGCAATCTGCCTACAGAGGTCAAAATTGCAGCTGCACAGTGGAAAGAGCAATGGGGCATTCAATTTCCTTAATTGTATTTTTGTCCAGAAGTTGGGTGGGTTTTCTAGTAAGGTGTGCAAGGATAGAGGTGGGCGATTAGCGTATGCCAAAGATGGTGCCAAGAACTTGAAGGTCAGTTCTTTCCAAGACCACGCTTGATCCGGAGAGCACATGCGGCTAGTTGGGGCTTCACAAAGTAGTGAGAAGGTTATGGATTGAGTCTAATGTAGGTGGGCTTTGAGTCTGATGTAGATTCACTTTGAGTCTGTTGTAGGTTAGGAACAGTTCTGATTATGTATATTGTTTATGAAACCTTAAGTTTATGAGATTTGAGATATGTCTACGATGTGCACACTCCACGGTGGATGGTGGATGGAGTGAAGGTGAATTGTATGATGAATGTGTGTGTTGTTGGAGATGGATACTTTGATGATGTGAATATTGAAAGGTTGTTGATCGATCTACTGTTTTGGTGTTTCTGTAATTAGTTTCTTTTATGTTGTATAGATAAGAGTTTAGAGTGCAATTAACAATGCAAGGGGTGTTTTGCTGTGTAGTTCTGTCATGATCATAGCATGCGCTTGCGAATGCACATTGTCGGCACGCATTCTGCGCTTCAGGGTCTGGTTTGTTTTTTTTTTTTAATTGTTTACTGCGTTTTACAATCAAAGTTTGGAGTTACAAAAGCTAAGAAGCAAAGGGCAGCGATGTTGATGAGAGAGGTGATTCAACGATGAGGTCGAAATTGCATCTTTTAGATGTCGAAATTGCAGCTGCTACTTCATTCTCCGTCGCATTAAACCTCGGTGTTGTATTTCAGGTAAGAAGGTTATGAAGAAGGCAATTTTGCAAGGGCAGAAGGCATGCGATGAGGCATTAGCTTCACTCTTCTCGGCTGCATACTTTTTGTGGAAGTATGCTTTACCCTATTCGAAATTCCCTGCATTGTGCAAGTTGTTGGTGTGACTGTGAAAGCCGCGATGACCCTGTCGATGTACCATGATGAAAAATCTTGCGTTGACTTGATGATGTGCATTTTATGGTAGACCTGCCTAATGATGTGCACTTGCCTAATTTTGCGCATTGGAATGCGCAACTTCGATGAGAATGATAACTTATCATCTATTGTTCATATGTTATATCATCCACTCATTATCTACGCCATCCGTTCTTGAGCACAGTGAGGGTTTCGTCATTGTGTTCATCTGTTCTCAAGCATAGGGTTTTAGACCGGAGAAGTTTGCTCTTTTCTGCCATCGCTTTCTTTTTCTTGTTGCCGCTCTCATTGTTGGTGCTTTGTGGTGCTCCAGATCCAGGTTTTGTATTCTTACATTTTCCTCCGACTTAGGATTGTTCGCTTTCTTTTTGTTGATTTCTTTTTATTTCCTCGATTTTTCCAATCTGTTTTCTAATTTGTTTTGTGATGGTGTGGTTCTTTCAATTCGTTTTATGGTGCGTTTTCTTGAAGTTTGCAACTATCTATTGTTTGCTTGACTTTGTGTAAGTCTGGATCATTTTCACTGGATAATTTTCACATAATCTTGGTCGTTTTGCAAGATGAATTCATATGTTCCGGATGTAGGTATCAAATTTCAAAGAGTAGAGCTGCTTTGTGTGGCGTTTAACCTAAACTAATCAAAATGCGTTCTCATTTTCCATCATAATTAAGAAATTTCAAGGTTTTGGAGATCATCATTTGCTAGAATGTAATCTGCAAAATGTGTCTCCATTTGGCAAAAGGTAAGAACTGCTTCAGTTTCAACACACATACTATTGAATAGTTTTGTCTTTTCCCTTTTTTGAGCTGAGCTGATTGGCGATTCTTCTTTGATTATGGTACTGGTTTTCTCTTTGCATTTTTTTTGTACCTGTGTTTAATTTTCTCAAGCAACAAATTCTAAACCATTGGTAATTCCTCAGAAAAATCATCAATTGAAATAGAAAAATTCAAAAACGCAATTAGAGAAACTGTGATCTTTTGCATTCAAAAATGTTGAACCATTTTGTTGATTATTTGGAACTTGTGAAATGCAGATTGTTAATTGGAGGAAAAACATCTCATCACATGGAAGTCTTCTAAATACCATGACTAAACAAAGGACTTCCCATCTTGTTGAGCCAATTGGATGGGGCAAGAGGGTTCAGAGGGTGATGACACCTGCTCCTTCATTCAAGACCAAGACCAATGTGAAAGAAAGAGGAAAACGGACTGAAGAGACTATGAAGATGGCTCTTGAGAGCATTGAGAGTGGAAAAATGAGTGGCCATGAAGCGTCTAGGTATTATTCTATCCTTGAATCAACAATCAGAAGCTGGAAGAATAAGAAAGTTAAGAGCAACAAGTTGGAGCCTTCTACTGCCTTGAGTTTTGATGAAGAGATAGCTTTGGTGGATTGGTGTTTAAATATGCAAGAGGTTGCCCATTGTATAACTTTACAAATGTTAAAGTCTAAAGTTAAACAAATTTGTGAGGGACGTCGCACTCCTTTCAAAGTTGGCCTACCAGGAGACAAATGGTGGAAGTATTTTCAAGATCGACATCTACAACTTGTTCTTAGAACCCCATAGGCTTTAGATGGCAAGAGAGCCAGAAATATAAGCCCACAGAGGTATAAAAGATTCTACAAGTTCCTTAAAGAAACCTTATCAGAAGGTTCATACCCACCATCACATGTATGGAACATGGATGAGACTGGCTTGTCAGCTTCAATCAAAGTTGGTGGGGTTAAGGTGATTTCAAGAAGGGGAAGTAAGGTTGTCCTGATTCGTTCTTCATCAAGTAGAGAATGGCTCATTGTTGTTGTATGTATCAATGCTAGTGGTTGCAAGATACCTTCACAACACATATTCTTGGGGAAATAATATGGCGACAATTATGTGAAGAACTGTGAACCTGGTGCAGTCATGAATATGCAGGCATATGGTTGGATGATAAAAGAGTTATTTTTGAAGTGGTTGAGGCATTTTCGAGAATCAGTTCCAGGGGGGGTGAGTACTAGCAATCCCTACTTATTACTTCTTGATGGATATTGCAGTCATTTGGATGAAGAAGTAATTATTCTTGCTCGTGGAATGGGACTGCAAATTGCTCTTCTTCCTCCTCACAGCTCCCATCGACTTCAGCCTCTTGATGTTGGTGTTTTTCGGGCATTCAAAATCAGATTTGGACAATTGAGGTCAGAATTGATAGCAACCAACCCTTCTTGTTTGAATGGAGAAAATAACAAAGCCATGCTAGCTGAGTTGGCATCAAATGCTTTGGCCACATCATGTAATCGTGAAAACATTAGGGCAGGCTTCAAGACAACTGGAATACACCCTTTTAATCCTCAAGCATTGGATTCAGATTTTGGTCCTAGTAATGTGTTTGACTTGCAAGAAGGCAAATGTGGTAATATTTCAGATTCAAGTTTGGAGGAATCAAGTTTAGATGAGGAGGACTATATTGAGGAGGACCAAATTGAAGAGCAAATTGAGGAGTTAATTGAGGAGCAGCTTTCTCAAAGGCTCTCACAATTAAGTGTTGACCAAGAGGAGCCTGCAAGCCATAGGCTAGCTAAGATTCTAGCTGTACCATTGTTACCCCCTCCTTGTATCAGAGAGGACTCGGGCCAAATCATTGCATCTTTTTCATGTATTACTAGTGATGCTTTTGAAGCACACTTGCTAAGAAAACGTTTGATTAAAGATGCTAAAGAAGAGGGTATTAGGCAAAGGAAACTTGCTCAGGAAGAAGAAAAGGAGAAGAAGAAGGAGAACTAGAAGCTAGCCGTATGCAGAAGATTGAGGAAAAAAAAAAGGAGCAGCTATTAAGTTACAAAAGGAAGAAGAACTTAGGTTATAGAAAGCCATTGCCAAAGCTAAGAAAGAGAGGTGAAGAATAGAGAGACTGGTTGCCAAAGTGGTAGGGAGACCCAAAAAAGACACAAAAAGGAATCTCTTACTTTCAGATGATACTTCGTATGAGATTGCTTCAGCCTACATGGAGTCCATAAAGTTTGCAGTGGAGAATGGTTTGCCTGCCCCTACTCCACCCCCATATTTGTGAAGGTAAGTTTTCATTCTAATTTTTTTTTTCATGTAGTAATATAGCTAATTTTTACTATTTTTATTTGCTCTTGATTCAACTTTCTTTATGAAAATATAGAGTAGATTCTTTTTGAAAGGCACAAATTGGACTATGCTTTATTTGGTCATTGTACTTTGATTTTGTTCGTGAGAATTAGTATTTGTATGAGTTTTGTGTTTGGAAGAAAGGCTCTCTATAAGGAATGGGCCAAGCCGGCCAACCATGTAGGAGTAATAAGATGCCCGATTACACTTCTCAATTGTGATTTTGGTTTCTAGTTGCCTCATTTCTCCCTAGAACGATTCATACTAATTAGGTAATTCCATGCTCCATGATTGCAATAAACAGTCTGGTCTTCTTGAGTGCTATGGTCATTTGTAATTTTTCTTGAATGGTTGGTTTCTTCTTGTATTCCAAAGGGCAGCTATTGCTTCAAACCACAACACTTCACGCGCAATAACTATGCAATACAATACGCAATACCTGCGCAACATTAGGGCAATTATTTGAAAAATTGATGATTCTCATTCGGACTCGATTGGGGAGAATAATTTTCATCAACTATTAATTTCGGTTTCATCCCAATGTAACGAGCTTCATCCACAAATTGAAAGCCAAAAAAATATTGAAAAAAATAAATAAAAAATAAAAATACAGAAAAAACATGCAGTCACTACGCATCATTAGACAGGTCTACCATAGTTGTGATTCATAAGCGAGTCATTACACGGGTGAAGAATTCAGCGTTCTACGGTGTGATGATAGATGAGTCGACCGACATTAGCGTCGCATGGCACCTCGTCGTGTTTGCCACCATTGTCGAAGAGGGTCTGCCGGTCACTTTGTTTTTTGGCTTATTGAAAATTGAAGGAGGCAAGAAGGACTCAGCAATCATTAATGAGACCTTGATTTCCAGCATTCAAAAGTGGGGGCCGGACTTAAGGAAATTTGTTGGATTTGGGAGTGACGGTGCCAGCACCATGGTGGGCAATTGAAGGGGAGTGGCTGCGCAAATCAAGGAGAAGGTAAACCCTTACCTTTTAGCGTGTCACTATGTTGCTAATCGGACGAATTTGGCAACCTTGGATGTAGCCAAGTCTCTTGATTGCAAGGTAATTTCTTCCAAAGTTGATTCTCTGTTAAATTCAATTGTTGGCTTTTTCAACAAGTCTGGCAAGCGCAAGCATGCACTCACTAAACTTCAAGATGAGTTCTTTAATGTGAAGAAAACAATGAAGCATTACCACAAAATTAGATGGCTCAGTCGGTGGCAAGCGGTAACAACCTTGTGTGAGTCTTTAGAGTCTCTGTTAGCATTCTTTTGTGATTTCAAGGGCTGTGATGCAGATACATCCTCTACAATCTTGCGAAAGTTAGGGCAATTCAAATTTATCTACATTCTATATTTTCTTGCTGCTATTTTGCATTGCTTGGCTATGTTGTCATGGGTATTTTAGTGCAAATTTGTTGATGTGACCACTGTAGGTAGCATTGTACGTTCTGAGATAGCCCAAATTCGTATGATGTTCATTGTGGAAACTACAAATCTGAATGTACAAACATTCAACGAGGATTTAGGTTACCATGTGCTTCCAGGATATGGCTCTTACGGTGGATTGTTTGGAAAATTGCTATCAAAGATTCGAGGTAACATGTATCATGGTTTTGAAATTCAACGTTCTAGGCTGGGAGTAGACTTAAAAGAAGCTCTTCAGTTCCAACAATCATTTGCTGAGGTTGTTTGTGCTGCTTTGCAAGCCCGATTTATTGAAAATGATTTGATTTTGTGCTTTAAAATACTAAATCCTTCTAATATGCCATCAAAGCAAGTTGGATTGTAGAATTGGAGGGCTATTGAGTTGGAAAATTTGCTTGAGCTTTATGGAATTGATCGCAGTCATTCAGGTTTTTCTTTCCCTCCTCTTCTAGATAAGTAGGTTTGTAAGATGGAGTTTTTGTCCTTCAAATTGCAATGCACAACTGAGTGGAGAGACAAAACCTTCCAAGATTTGTTGGGTATGATTACTTGGAATTATGCCCTACAAATAAGGTACCCAAATTTGCTTATACTTGCTGAAATTGCTAGAGTGCAACGTGTTTCTACTGCTACATGTGAGAGAGCCTTTAGCATTCAAATTTTGATCAAAACAAGGGTTAGGATTAGTCTGGAAAGCAAAAAATTGGAAGCTTTGCTTAGAGTTGCTTTGGAAGGGCGGAAGAGGAGTATGATGCTATTTTAGTGGATGCCATACCCATGTGGAAGCATGAAACAAGATATAAGTTTCTTTATGCTAACCCACAGCTAGCACTTCAACTTCTGTATATGATCTTAATTTGTGTTGACACCTTGCTCTTGGTTGCATCTTATTCTTTTGATTCTTTTCCCACATGTTTTGACTGTTATTAGTGGTGGATTGTATGTTCTTCCCTCCAATTTTTAATACACGCTTTGATTTTTGCAAATGTGTGGGCATGTCATACTAACCAGTCTCCTAAAAATGCATAAACCTTGTTCAAGGTTTGTATTTTTGGAAGGCTTAATCTCTGGCCCTAAGGGGCAATGCCAGGTTCAAATCCTGACAAGGATATGGTACAGAACTTTACAAGTACAAAAGAATTAAAGAATACTGGATGGGTTCGTTGGGATGATATGTCGCTTCACGATATGCTCTGAAGGTTTGTTCCCAGCTTTAAAAACTTGAGCTTGCAAATGTTGTCTTTGTAGAATATTGTTTTTTGGTTACAATCAAAGAGTATGTTGACAATACTTACTGTGATTCTGAATATAATTTGTGACAACTTTGCCTTCTCAACCTTAACTAAGCAGATTCCAATTTTTGAGGATTTAATATCCGAGTGATTTCCTCTTTCTTCGATTGTGTAGTATCTGGAGCATGTAAAGCATTTGGTATTGGTGGATTCAGTAGGCTTTAATGCCGGCTTTGATTGACTCATGCAATTTAACCCCTAAAGTTCTTTGACTATGTAAAACTGCCATTTCTAATGTAAAAAGCTTGAATGACTAAAAAATCATTATTTTCTAATTATAACCGTAAGATCTTCAACTAGGTTATTGTAATAGACAGCTCAAAAAATTTCAATTTAATCGAACATAGAAATTAGAAGATTATAGCAATTGAAATTTAAAAATAAACTTTTTTGACAAGAGTTTTGACTAGGTTGATACACTCTAACTTTTTTTTTCTTAGGTTTTTTGCATTATAGATTTTGGCGGTTTTGGTGCATGTCAAAGAAGACTAAGTTAGGTTATTTATAAAAAAAAATTACACCAAAAAGTCAAGTGTAGCATGTTGAAAACAATATTTTAGTTAAGTTGAATACATAAGAGTGCTAAATTTTATTTCTTTCCTAGAAATTATATTATTCAATAAATTCCCAATCCAAATGGTCAAAGTAAAGATTGATGTCCACATTTTTACTGAAAAAAAGAAAAAACCAAAAATAATATTTTTTGTAACTTTTATGAAGGAAAGAAGAAGTTTTTTTAGTACACTGCCCGAAACGGTGAGAAAACTTTGATATTTTGTGGAGTGAACATTATGCATTCAAAGTCGGTTTTTTTTTGGAAACCTCAAAGATGACATCATGAAGTATTTATAGAAATATTTTTAGAGGTAATTGATATATTTAGCATGGCTGCCCGAATTGCCCTTTGAGCAGCTTTTTCCACTTTGAGTACCATAACTATTTTTATAAATTTCCAATTGAAAAAAAAAATTAGATTCTCTAAAAGTTCTTGTTATGGCCTACATTCACAAAAAGTTTCAAAAAATCTCAACTTCAATTGAAGTCACAGGTACATGCCTGAATTCTAAAAAAGCCCATTCTAGGACAATGGTCCTTTAGGGGTTAAGTCGACTTGGAAGGGTGTTTTAGCCAACTTCGTGTGGGAATCGAATCTTAATCCACAAGCAGTTATAAGGTAAAGTTTGCAACTTTGCATATGCGGTAGTCAAGGCGTAGGTACTGTTGTGGTGGCATTATTAATACAAGTTTCCAAGTCTTCTATTGGGAAGAATCTAGTGTTGCAATTTTATCAATGAATGATAATTATTGTGTCTACAAACACTACACATCGGAAGGTATTAAATTATGATTACCGGTGGTTCATACATGATTAGGACCGTAGGGTCCAAACCTGGTAAACAAGTATGCAGGACTCATGAGTCTGTTACGTATTCAAACGGAATTATGTTAACTGATGACGAATCCAAGTTGCTCTCCGGTACGCTTCATCTAATGTTTTAGGAGTCTAAATTCTTTGCATGTAGATTCTCAAATCTAAAGTTGGTTGATATATTGGAATGGTTTGTGTTTTTTGCTGAATCTGCTCAAAATCGAGGCTCTTCTTATAATGTTCTTAGTAGTTTTAGAGGCTACATTTTCATATTGTAGGAAAATTGCCGATTGAAATTGGCCAATGGAGGGAATGGTACCAGAAGAAATTCAATTTCTAGGAAATTTCCCGACAACTTTTGCCACCTCACTGCCACATCCAATCAGATTTTAAAAAAACCATGATGAATGAAAATGTGCAAGAAAATCTACCATTTGCCTCACAGAACTTCCCGGGCTGTGCTCTAGACTCCACTCTACATGTATGCATGAAAATAATTGTAACAAATTGCAAATTGACAATTCAAGATACATCAAAGGAAGCCTATATGAAGCCATGCATTGAACAAAGTGGAGGAAAGGATTGTTTTATGTTTGATTAAAAATAAATAAAAACATAGACAATAGATTGGTTTAGGATATTAGCCTCCTTCAATATCGATTGAACTAATGCGTGGAAAAGCTTCAATCTTTACATGCTTGAGCCTACAATTGTAGAAATAGGCTTCAACTATAAATAAGTACTTGGTTGCTATAACTAATTCACAATATAAATGTTTATTTTTTTCCTAAATGAATCCACATGCTATCTACAGAATGTAATTTAATAAAAATAAATGTTTTATTTTTGAAATTAATATAAATTTCCATGAAATTCAAGTAGAAACCATGTAATTAAACCATGGTATTACCCTTCAACTTGTACAAGCTATAATTCAATACTCAATTTTTGAAATTTTTGAAAAATTTAAAATGGAGTGAAGATTGTACCTTTTTAAGTTACATTTTATCAAGATCATCCCCATAGCCAAATTTGTATTCTAGTTATATGTAATTAAAATATTTTGAATACTCTACATAATATTGATGATTTTGGCTTTAACGTGACAAAAATAAGGCTCTTGTTTTTAAAAAAATCAAAAATGTTTTTTTCCATCAAAAACACTTTAAAATGCCTCAAATGGCTTAAAATAAAGAGATATCTCTAAAAAAGAAATTTTTCATTTTTTTGGTACCATCCTTTTATTTTATTTTAGAATTATTTCTGAACGAACCTGCTATCCACCATTGTAACACGTAAAAAGAAGTTAGATGAAAAATATAATGTGAATGAGAATTACGGATGAAGAAAGAATGAGATCAACCAGTTTTAGGTCGTGTGGGGTTAAGTGTACGACGTTACCGGGAACGTTACCGGACGCTATACGCATTTGGAAGAGAAGCCTTCCCTAATGCACTCGCATATTCATTACGGCTCACAAAACCAACACTATCAGCATCAGATGCACATGTGAGAAACTGAAATCTAGATTCAACACGGACGATGTTGGATGTGAGTTATAGTGACGGCTTTGGATCTTCGTGACCATAAACCCCGAACCCATTGCTTAAACCCTAAACCCTCAGCGCAGGGTTTAGTTTTCATTTTCCTGCAGAGCTTTGCCTCCGCCATCGCCATGGCTACCGCAATGGACGTCGAGACGCCAATGGATGCCGGAGGCGAGTATGAGCTCGACCTCGGAAACCTGCTGGTGGCGCGGGCACGCGATCCGGTGCGGCTTTCCAACGGCACCGCCATGACAGAGTGAGTATCGCATATCTAGATGATGTGTTAGGGTTAGGTTTTGGGGTTTTGGACTGGGGGTTACGGAGATTGATGATGGGGGCTGTTGCAGGGAGGAGAGGGATGCGGAGTATGTGGAGAGTGGACGGGAGCTCGTGCAGGAGCTCGTGGACAGGTTGTTTAATATGCCGTCCACGGTCGACAAGGCGGGGCGGTTGGTGAAGTTGCCCAAGCCGAGTCTGCAGCTTCCCAGAGAGAAGCCGGTATGTGGGAATTTGTAGTAGAATGTTGTTGTTTATGTAGGGTTGGGATGTTGTGGGAATGATGGGAGGTGCGTTGTCAGTTTGATTAGTGTTTTTTCGGGAATTTGTTGTTCTGATGGACTTGAATTTTCGTGTCTTCTTTGCAGCTACCGAAGGCACGCCCGATGACTAAGTGGGAGTCGTTTGCGCAAACGAAGGGTGAGTTTTTTGTTCGGTGGCTGTTGTGGAGGCTAAGATCATTTGCTAAGCAGTGTTTTAGCTTTGTGGCTTAATTGTTGTAGAAATTGACCAACTGATAGCACATACTGGCTGGCTTGCTGCATGATTGAATTTAGCAATTGGGGTGTAATTGTGCACAGGCATTAAAAAGAGGAAGCGGAGCAAGTTGGAATTTGATGAAGGCCAGGAGGAATGGAGGCGAAGACATGGATATAAGCGTGTTAACGATGATAATGATATTCCTTGGATTGAGGCTAAGTCAGGAGACGGTAAAGAATTTCACTAATCTCCCTCCATTTTCTATGTGCATCATACAACGAGGAGCCTTCTAACTAGAAGTTTTATCAGCATTGATAGTTACATGACACATTTGCAACTAGGGTATTTCTTGTTACTGTGAACTCCATCGTCTTTGAGCTGTGCCGATGACCATTTTCCTGCTATCGTTATCAATACGGACAAGCACTAATTTTATTTCCATGGCTTCACCTTCTGCAGAACCTGGTGAGGATCCATTCGCGAAATTAAAGGAAAGCAAGAAAGAGCGAGTAGCGAAGCAAGAAAAGAATCAATTGGAGAACTTGAAGAGGGCTGCCAAACAAGGAGGCAAGGGTGCTCTACCCAGGTATATAATTCTTTTGCATTCCTCAGTATTTGTACCAGTTGTGCTTCAATGGGAGGGGAAATAGTGCGAGTTGTATTTGACATATAAAGTTGCTGAATTGCTCCTACGATAGGGGTTTCGCACAATACTGTGATATCGTTTAGCTTTGGCAAGCTATAATTATGTGACCCACCCATCGCAGTAGATCAAGTAATGGATTATTTATTACTATCTGCATTACAGTACTCTGCAGCTGGCGGCGACCTCATTAGCCATAACAGGGAGCAAGCAATCTAGCCAACGTGTTAGCAAGACCGATCTTGGGGATGCAGCTGGACTTGCCAGCACTGCTACTGCCAGCATTGGGAAGTTTGATAAAAAGCTGCCGGGAGAGAAGCCTGCAAAGAAATTGGGCAAGCACCGTAAGGTATTATGCACGCCGAGCATGCGCTGTTTTATTTCTCTCTTTTTGAGCTTATGCAGGGATTCAGTTAATCTACCATATGTAGGCACATGTAATGAAAGGTGTGGTATTGATGCCGTTGATTCTAGAGTGCATGTTCTGGATTGTGTACATCTTGACAACTTCGTCCAAAGAATTTAAGAATGGTAGTCTGCAGGTGACCTAATTCAAACTCACAATTTCTTGTTGATTAATAGTCAATGAAATTTGCAAATGCTAACGGCTCTAGTGGTCGTTAGTTGTAGAATGTACGCTGATTACATGGTACTTGGTTGAATGATTGTGTATCTGCAGTTTTTGCCGGTGGTTGACGGAGAAGGCAAAGAGAAGGAGCTTATTACTAACGTGATGAGGAAAGTGCTTGCGGAAAATGACTTCAGCGGTCTTGATGTCAATAAGGTAAAGATTTTGACCCATAGGTCCAGTCATCCTGGTGTAGTCCTCTGGTTATTTTTATGTAGGCTACTGTGAATCAATGAAAACAACAGTATTAGTTCAGAAGCTCTCTGTCCTGGTCCTCTCTTTCTACATCCCTGCAATGGGAAATCCGTCATGAGGAGAGTTCCTAGTGAGAACTTTTCTTGTTGACAAAGGTTTAGTCGTGGGATACTTTGGACTAAAACAATGGCTGAGCACTAAACAAAATTTGGTGCGTACTCAGGCTGTGAGAGCCCATAACGTAGAAGAGAGCGGGAAGCCTTCTTCGAAGAAGATTGGTGGTAAAAAGCGAGCAGATGGAGCGTTTAAGAAAGGAGGGTCGCGAAAAGGAATGTCTCCTGGTGGAAAGCCAGGTAGGTCCCCAGGTAAAGCCGCAGGAAGGTCGGAGAAGAAGAGTTCATTTGGCGGCAAGCCTGGTGGTAAGGCCGGAGGAAAGGACCGGAAGGGTTCAAAAAGATGATCGCTCACGAGTTTTATTGCATTTTCGTAGGTCATACATCGCGATGTGTAGCTGAGCATGAACACTGTATACTTTTCAAACTATTTTTGTTAGGAATAGCAAGTTTTGCAGTTCTCTCGCCACTAAGGCACTGTAGAGGAATTTTAGAGTTTCACTTTTGGCAGAATTATTTAGATGTCAAAGTTCACAAAATGTATGAATCTATACAACTAAGTAGGGATACAAATTTACTCTGATCTTTGCTCACTTCTCAAATTATCTAGAGAGGTACATCTCCTTGGACGACTGATTTTCCATGTGACCATAAACCCATCATCACAGGACAGTCTGAAATCAGCTTGACAAATACATCTATTAAAGTCCTGTCCTCTAGTTGCATTGGGTAAACATTTAGAAGCGTGTACCAAATAAAACACCACTAGTCAGAGTGGGTACATTACTGAACCCTAGTGCAACGCACTGAGCGATTTTGGAATAATACGTGACAGATTACAGGTGATGTAGTGGGGCCCCAGCAATTATTCTGGGACTTCGCTGTGGGTCACGCGGAATGTCCAAAGTTTCTGGCATAAGGTGATGTAGCACCAAGGCGGGCTCAGTTTTTACTAACAGCCGACTTTGGTACACAAAGTCATCACATGTTATTGAGTATTATCATAACGGATTCAACCCCCAAAAGTCCAGACAATTGGGAGGCATATGGTACCGTAGCTTCCTAGTAGCTTGGGCAGCTCTTTCCCTAACGATTATTATTTTTTATAGAAAATAGTTAGCAACCAAGAGTAGAATCTGAAAATCAGGCTCTGGATGTACTCAATAAAACTTAGGCATCTATCCAAATAGTTATTCACAGGGAACAAAATGTTTGTTGTTTGTTTTGTCTAAGAAGATGAATTGTTTTTGTTCTAATTTTTTTTTAATCAATTATTCTTTGCCTAACCTGCTTGGGACATTCTATAGTTTTATATTTCTATCAGTTCCACGGGTTCCACAAATTCAGAACTTGATATTTATTAAACCCGTGGAATTCTTGTAAGTCTTATTAAATTCATTGTAAGCCTTATTAAATTCATCTCATGATTGTCAACCAATTCATCTTTCCATCTATCTTTACAATGTTGTTTTTGGCTCTTTTTTTTCTCAAATATTTCTATGAATTGATATTTTTTTAACAAGAATATTAACATGATCAACTCCAATTTAGACCTCGCAATCCAATGTAGATTTTGTATAGTAAAAGATAGTAGATAAAGGTCTTGAAGCTCAAAATTTCAATATATAACCATCTATGAGTCTTAGTATTTTTTATATAATTATATAATAAGAAACTATAGAAAAATTCCATATGTATTGATGTAGTTCTAATTGAACCTTTATTGTGTTGAATTTCAAGTAAAGTGTTACATCTTATGTCAACTTTCTAAAACATATCTAAAATAGTTTTCAAAAGACGTCACAACTAAACAATTTTCAAAAAATAGCTAAAGGATTTATTACTTGTAAAACACTTAGATTTTAGATGGAATGATCATTAATTTAACCCCTATAGTCGAAAGGCCTCAAAACTATCAAAGACCCTCAAAACTAGTCTTTTTCAATACAAATTGTAATTTTTCAAGTTTTGATGTATTTTGGAAGAAAATAACCATAGGATCTAATACTTGCACATATATATTTTCTCCAAATCTTAGATTCAAACTCTTTATCGTTTATGAGATCATAATATTCAAAGTTGGAGAAAAAGATTTTTTCCCTTATTGCAAAACGGATTTGATTCTTTTGAAGTGTTTCGTGAGCCAAGAAAATCAATTTCATAAGTAAATTTTGACTTGAGGCTCTTCAAATTATTATTTTTAGATGGGTTAGGAATATGTCCATGCACGTTTTAACGTCATACAACCTATAAATTTTTTAAAAATGCTTCATTTTTCACATGGAGGTATGCTGAAATTCAAATACAAAGGCCGGTCTTTGATAGTGAAAAAGGCATACGGAGAAATATTGGATTCAAATTCTCAGCTGCAAAATCATGCATTTATATTTTATTTTCATGTTCAAAAAACATAACTTAAAAAAAAGTAAAATCTTAATTTTTGGTGAATTTTTGAAGTTTTTGTAGTCTAATTAATTCTGGGCAGATTTTGAGAATAAATGAGCATAAACTGTAGTTTTGGGCAGATTTCAGCAGCCCCTAATAGTGATTTCAAACTTTGACTGCAAATATATCCTAAAGTATGAGGAATTGTCAAGCATGAATGATCTTGTTGGAAATGTATGGAAAAACTCCACAATCTGCAAAATAAAATAATAAAATAAAATAAAATGAATCAACTTCATACGATCTATATTTGTAACTGAAAGCTTGACTCGAGTCAAATCGACCTTGCTAGGGCTCATTTCGACTTTAGGGGTTAAAAAATAATCTTCACTGTAAGTTAAGACTTTGATTATTTCAAACAGTGAATTTTTTTTACTCAGTACCAAGCAGTCAACTGTAGTGAGTCTCCTCATTTTGCCAAAAAAATTAAAAAATTAAAAGTAAAAAAATTCTCTAAACTCTAACCAATACTGACTGTTTAAAATACCGCCAATTTGGCAGAGAGTGGAGCAGCCTGATGTACCTGGATTGCTGTCAACTCATCAAATGGAGCCAAATTTGTCAGTCGGCTAAATAATCCGACAAACCAGACACTCAAAAGTCTCGACACTTGACGAACCATTACTAATCAGTGCTAAATCCCTGATATGCGCAGCCGAGAACCAAACTCCCCTCTTCAACGTGCTGCCTGCTTTCTCCGATAATTTACCTGAGTCACTTCGTCCTTGGCATCGCACAATATGGTACGATGTCAATATGTAATCATAAAATTCCTTTGTTCAATGAACCGATTAAAAACCAAATATAGAGATCTGGGGCAAGTGGAAGAAAAAATGTCACTCTAGAGCCCAGGCTGCATAAAATTATCTCTTCGGAAGCCAGGATCAAGCAGAAGGTCAACCCACACTACCTTATCTGTTCACGTTGCAGACGTCATATCAGAAATGCCACCTAACAGCAAGTGGCCACTCCACTGACTCATTTTCACGTTTCAGTTTTACAACTTCATGTCATGACTCACGTCATGACTCGGTACCAGTTCTGATTTTTGCAGAGTCCGCCCTGTCCCAAGCTACAGAACACATGGGCAATCTCCTTTTACAGTTTCCTGATCTTTGCAAAAAGTACAAGGCTTTTCACTAGACAAGTTATCTGGTGGATTTGACGAGTTTTTCAATAGGTTGAAAATGTTTTCTATAGATGGGAATAAACCAAACTATAAAACTTACCATAGTTTCATACTTGAGATAAAGCGGACATAAAACCAGTCTCATATGTCCAACACCTTAGTTCCTTACCCAGTGACTTTGTTACTTGATTATGGAGTGGAACATAATGAGTATGGTGGTAGATGATAATTAGTGAATGATGTGTGTACAAAAATGGGTTAGTGTACTAAGAGACATAGCAGCAAAGGAGGTTTAATTCAAAATTTTACCAGAAAACTATAATTAATCTTTTTGTTGAAACTAAATTGAAACGGATCTGAGCTTTTTTTCCTCACTGGAAGTTGTAACTGTGAGAGTTTTTCTTGTAAAGAAATCATCCTCAATGCTCATGGCATAAAGTAACGGCAATAGTGTGCAGTGCCATAGTTCACAACTTGGGAATAACAGTGGATTCATGATGCAGAACGTGTGGTAAGTGAACACGGAGGAAGGCCCGGAGGTAGAAACTAGAAAGCCCAGCAGGTCAACAGGGACTTCGGGGGGAACTTGGAACAGATGCCGCCGGCGCGCGGCCTTGAGCTTACTGCGCAACTCCGCAGCACAGAGTTACGGGCCTCCAGTTGCTTATTCAGGGCCCCAAAGCGCGTGCCTTGCGGACTGCCTGCAAGCCGGAGCCCCGAAGGCGGCCTTATAATCTCACCTGCCCCCTCCTACTCCCATCCTTGTGCGTCTCGCTTCTGCATTTATTCTCCGCGCCCTGCACTGCACTGCTCTTTTGCTGTTGGAACTCAAAATATTAGCTGCACTTCGCGTACACTCGTCTCTTGAAGAAAGCTAGCTTTGGCTCGAGTGCAGGAACAGACAGCTAAAATGGCTTACCCACCTCAAAACGGACAATGGAGCAGCGGGCTCTGTGATTGCTTCCAAGACTGCGCATCATGTAAGACAGCTTCCTGCATGCACTTATTAGTCCGGTCGTGTTTTATTTAATGGACATGTGGAAGTGTCTTTTTTTTTTTTTGAGTGATGAATCCGCATGTCGAAAATATTGCTTATCATTTTGTACCTTCGGAGGTTGATGTAGTCTTCAGAAGTTTCAGGAGTTGAGCATTTTTGTTTATTCCTGATTCGTGCTTAGAAGATTAATGTTTCGTCTCCTACAAGTAGAGCTTGTTGTACTGACCCTGTGTGACTATATTTGTGAAGGCTGCTGTTCGTGGTGCTGCCCATGTGTTGTCGTGGGACGCATGGCGGAGATCATTGATCAAGGAATCACTTGTGAGTTACATTTCCACGATTGCGTTTTTGGTGCCCTTACTGGTTCCTGGTTTCTCGTCCAATAAACCTTGCCTTCTGTTATTATCTGAACTGCATACATAGATATTACTCAGGAATATTGTTGAGGAGCGGTGTTGTGATTGAAAAATGCGGGAGTCTGTAGTTCAGGGTGAGTTACACATCACATGGCTGAGAAGTATTGTTTGGTTGGATGTGGGGGCCAGCGTGTTTGAGTGCAGGATGCATATTCTACTTGATTCAAAGTTTCACAGGGTGCGGATTCTTGTACTCATGCGGGTACAGATCCCGACTGAGAGCCAAGTATGGTCTCGCTCCGGAGCCTTGCGGTGACTGCTGCACCGATTATTGGTGCCTCCCCTGCTCCTTGGCCCAACAATACCGAGAGCTTCAGCACCACGGCATCGATCCTGCCACCGGTCAGTGCCATATCCATTTCCACACCATCCCATTATTTTTTAAGTTTAAAAAAGCTTTGAAACACAAATTAAGTTATGCTACTATTGTGTTGTAATATTTTGACAACAAGCATGTTGCGCTCCATTTGCAAATGTTGGTTGTCACGTTCTTTACTCTCGTGCTTGAATCTCCACTTCCTCAATATTAGCTAAGATCATGCATGATAGTGGCGTAGAAAATCGATATGAGGCTCTGTTTTGAAATCTTTGGGTCTGACATGAGGTGCTGTGGTAAAACAAATTCAGGATGGGTTGCAAACCGAGCGGCCTATGAGCAATCTGCACCCGCCCAACAGAAGATGTCGCAGTACTGAGGATCACGAAAAGTCTATCCATGGTTTAAAGAGGCAAGAATCGAACTGACATCCAAGCGAACCAGAACCAAGTCAGGCTCTCTAGTTTCAAGCGTACTGTGATACTGGTTCCATGACATCAGACTAGTCACTGCATGCAATTCGTAAAGTTGTTTCAGTAGTACAGATACGGTGTAAGGAATCACTGGGTAGATGTGAAATAGACGTGGGTTTTTCCAGGTTACATTATTTAATTTGTATTTCTACCCCACCGTGCTGTACACTGTTAACCCTGCAACTTGCAAGTTGCATGCTTCAATAGATTCTAAATACGGCGTGAGCAAACAGCCAAGCATCTTATAATTAGTGTTGTTTACTGTTGAGCACGTTGATTCCCCCAAATCAAGGCCCTTAAATTCGAGCTGACTTGTGAAATACCGACTATTTAAGTATTCTCTTGTCCTTCTTTCCGCTTGTGCGTTACCTCGTCTCAACATTGTCAACATTGCACATAGTCTAACGTCATCGGCGTATGCAAGGAAGACCTGTGTTGCGAGTGTGTCTAAGCTCGCATTTGAGCTGAGGTCAAATTTTTTAGCATATCAAATTCACTCGAGCTCATCAAAAGTGTCCACCTCCAGGACGTGAATTTGGAGCAGACATAACCCAAAAGTTTCTTCGTCGCCATTGCTACAAGGGAAGGTTGCAACGTAGACCTGAGTACCTTCTGTGGGCTAAATGGAAAAGTTTTGAACAAGATGTATTCCTTACTGCATCGATTGACGGACTAGACCGAAAATTGACAAAGCTAGAACGGAATATTCCTTGCAATACCAGTTCATAGGCACTGGTATCCATGCATCGGATGTCTATCAATAAAGAAAAATTCTTGAAATACTTGGTTTCATGTAGTGTTTAGTATACATGCGAGCAGAAACGAATACATTATATTTCCAGATTTTCAGTTCCAAAGTGACTCTTGAACTACTCCTCATGTCCGCTTGAATTCATAATATTATATTGTTCTACCGATTTTATGATCGTTTCAACAAATTTGAGACGCTCCTTCACAACAATATACGGTAACTTCGAGTGAGTTGACAGGGAAGCTCATGAATTAATCGGTAGAATATTTACGTATCATGAATCCACTTGGATACAGGAACACGAAGAAGTCATCCAAAGCCGGAATTGTGGGCAGAATGCTGAGCCTTTCCAATGCAGCCAGATATTCAGTCAACTTGGCTTCCCAACATTCTGCCAACGAAATCATGATTGAAATGATTCACAGTCTGGAGCTTTTGTGCGATTTCCACCAAGAAAACAGGGCAAGACCAGTCTAGAAGACTCATATTGTCTGTTCAGCACTTCTCTGGAATTTGGCAGTTTCAGATAACAAAGTAATACTCTGGATATGAAAACTTATTCCACGTTCTCAGAAAGTGCTCGTACACACACACGCACACACGCACACGCGCACACACACACGCGCACACACACCTCAAATCTCATGTCCCAGACAAACACAGAAACCATTGTGAATGACAACTACAGAAGTGACACCATTCACAGGGAATGCGTTATAATAGCTGGGCAGGTCACACAAAGTTTTCACTCGGCGGTCGATTAGTTGTCTTAACCACCAGCGAATGCTTTCAATGTTTGGAGCATTGAAAGATGGGAAAGCCATCACTAACTTGAGAGAATGAGGTCCACTGATGGAAGCATTCGCAGTTGGAAAAGTTGTCACCTACCTCTCCCAAGTGATGCCTATCCAGCATGGAGAAGAGAATACCTTCACAGAACCTAGAGCCCTGTTCTGCATCTTTGCCATGGAAGAATCACAACACCTACTAATCATAAATAGATGATGCAAAACCATTCTATCAAGTATTAGTAATAATTTGGTTTGCGTGTCAATTTGGGGATCTTGGACCAAGAAACAGCAAACATTAGCAGTAATGGCAGGCGCTGGAAATGGACTCCGAAATTTGGCAAGTATCTGTAATTTTGAATGAGATTGCATACGGTGTTCCCTCGAAAACAATCTCATTGCCTTGCTCACCACAGGATCGATTTTACTTGATCTGCAAATCAGGATTTCTGAATTGAAGCAATAATCCCCTCTGTGAAATTACTATTGTTCAATCAACTTCTGAAGAGAAAATCGCGCTTAGAACCATAGCTTATGAAGAAGCCAGGATCTGCAACATGTAATGGTGACATGAGCAGCTGAAATCAGTCCCGAGCTCCTCTTAGGTTAAAGATTTGGTTGACGGCAATGACCTCTCTTACATAGATGTAGCAAACTCGATTAAATAATTAAATCGTATGAAGTGTTGTTCCTTGTTCTGTAATCTCGAGGATGCACACAGCAACTACTGCATTAACTGCACTGCTATGCTGTGACTGTGAACTCAGTTACAAACTTACACCGAGGCCGCATAATGTACATACAGTTATTGTATGGTGGGCTTACGAATTCCAGTCGCAGTGTAGTACAAGATCAAGTTTGAACTCTATACATGCTCGGAAGAGAAAACTTTTTTGTTGAAACTAGTGATATTATTTATAATGTTTAATTATATAAATGTAAGCATGCCTTAATCAAACAAGTATCTATCAAGACTTTGTAACATTGGACCATTGGATTGGAAAATTATAGAATATCTTTGAAATGTATAATGCAATACTTAAAAAGTGAGATTTTGGAGGGTTTGTGACTTAAAAGTTAAATAAATTTTGGATTAAATTTTCAAAAGTTAAAGCAACTAGGTTCAACTACGACCTATGTCAACACCTCTTTTGTTGTAATCTTTCAATATCAAAAAACATACTCACAAATAATTATTGAGAATTTTATAAGTAAAGGTAACTTATAGACTTACAACTTAGAACAAACTTTTATACATTAAAAAGTGGAAGGACCTTGTACATTGATTAAGCCAAGTATACACAAACTTATGGAACATGAAAAAAAAAACCAAAAAACCAAAAAACCAAAAAACCAAAAAAGTAAAATAAGATAACAGACTTCAAAACACATGAAATACCACACAGTATATGTATTTGTAGGTATGTTTTAATTTTTTTAATTTTCAATTATTTAAAATATTTTTGTATTTTGTTCATGAGTGTTTTGATAGTTGCACCTCTAAATTGAAATTTTGATTTTCCAGAGAATGCATGTTGTAATTCTCCAAACGCCAAGATTGAAAACCCAATTCTTTATGGATTTTTGTGGTATCTGCTCTTTTGACACACCAGCGACAACAATGTGGTCGCCTGGGCGGCAAAGGGTTAAGGAAACATGGACGGTATGTTTCTGATTCTCAGACAATTTCTGGTCGCTCGATCCGATACAATGATAAAATGTCATCTGAGGCCATATAACTTTGTACAGAAGACCAATAGTGGTCTTAATTGGGAAGAATAAAACAGCAAATAGTGCAGCTCTTGAGGTACAGAGTCCTGGGGCTTTTGATCAGTTTGATAAATGGAAAGGTCAGAGTAATGGCGGCCAAACCATCTGTTCAAACACGACGAGAAAGGACAGTGATATAACTCACTCTCAGTCACCTAGTGATGGCTGTGCAAGAATGATAAATGCTACAAACACTAATTTAATGTATATGTGTAGACACGTAGAGGAGACAGAGTTCTGATCCAACAAGCAAAGGCATCCCTTAGAGTAGGAAATTGGAAGCTTCAGAAACACACAGTCGTCCCATGTGGTTGGCCATTGCGGGTGGTCTATGAAGAACTGGAACCCAAGTCAAAAGTACCAAACACATGACAGGGAAAATCCATCCGGGTAATACAAACGGTTTCTTCCAGTGCTTCAGCATTCAATTTTTTTACCATTTTCATCTGTCTAATGTGGTCTATGTGACGCAAAAATGGGATAAAAAAATGAACAAGAAAATTCATGTAGTGAATCATTTGAATGAGTCTGTTGGGCATTGAAGTGGAGAAACTAAAGTTTTAGACAGACTTCAAATGTTCCATTTCTAATATGCTACTGTAGTACAGCACATGTAACAGTCAAATTTGACCCATTTCACATAGGTATAAGGTAACTTATACTCCCCATAAGGAGCCATAAGTGCAGGTTTGAGCAGTTTGGCATTGATGTAAATCCAAGTTTGAATTGGTTCAACTCGTACGAGGTTCCATATTTTTACCTAAATTACAGAAATACAATCTTTAGATTCAATATGAATCTTTACCAAGGGTGAAGCCTCTTTAGGATTGCCGAGTGACTGGCTTGGAATCAAAAAATCATGTTACTTTACATGAAACGAGCATTCTTGTGCCCATTCCTATCAAGTGTATGTCAGGCTAAGGGGACACTGCCCAGATGTCCAGATTCAGACCCACAACTCTCCATATTGTTCCAGCAAGACTTTCCATCAGTATTCTAACTGAATGGACTCAAGCTTGACCTCCTGCCATGGCCATATCAGTTCAGTGGAGCAGTATAAAAACTGAAATTATTCTACAGAAGTTGCAGAGAATGTCATACTGCTAAAAAAAAATTACATTCAAAACTTCAACTGTATGATTTCAAACTAGACTATTGTAAGAACTCAGTATGTGGGTTTCTTTTGAGTAAAATTGAATACAAAGATTGAATGATTGTAGAATTTGAAGTAAAGAGATTAAGCTTTTCGCAATCTAACCAACATGATCAACAAATTTTAGCGCTTCTTCAAGTGAGAATTTTGTAATAGAGCAAATCGTTTATTTTTTATTATTTCAAAAACGTTTACCTACTTCTGTATCAAATTTGAGAAGCAAGGAAGAATGGAAAATGTTTGAAAAAATCTTGCAGTGAAAAGAGGTGCCAAATATTACCATGATACAAGAATTTTTTGGCATTCTTAGTGGGATCATGTTATTTTTTAAATATATGGTGGCGGACATGGAAGCTGAAGGTGTCATTAGTCTTGAAGCAACTACTCAAAGACTCTCATACAGCCCACAGGTCAGTATCATGTATAGTTGATCGGAGATGACTATCAAAGGATGAAAGGAGGTACCTTGAGGCACTGCAGGGGTACCAAAGGATCCATGATTTGATCTTTGTTGTAACAATGGCTCTCTTGCTGAACTTCCACTATGACAAGTTGCAAAGCAACTTGTGAGCTTGCCATAAGTTACCAAAAGTAACAGATGTGTTCCAAAAAATAAAAATGAAAATGAAACATGTACTATGATCTGTCCCAACACCCAACCCACACCGACCATCATCAGAAAAGTGGTGGGTGGTAAGTTCAAGAATTTACTCCTAGTCAAACACATAATTTGTCTTTTCAATGCTGCAATCTTGTGCGTTGTAATATTATTCATGTACGGGCCTGTGAAACTGGTGAGCTGCAGAGATGTTCATAAGCGGGAGTGTCAATGACACAGACAGACAGTCCATCATTCCCATGTTATCTTCATGGCTTCTTACATTTGTCAGACACTTCATGTGCCAGCCTATCCAATTTGTAGATATTCTTCCATGTTCCCTGACTGTAAGTTCCAAATTAGTCCCACCCAGACTCCACTTTGTCACACAAGATTTCTTGTCCGCGGCTTCCGCATTGCTTTGAAAACAAGTTAAAATTTACAACACTTGGTGATACATCAAAAAACGTCAAACTTGGTGATACATTAAAAAACATCAAACTTGGTGATAAACTGATCTCACCATACACTATGGGTGGATTATTGTTGCAAGCACATTCATTCATTTGGATAATGTTTCATCTATTTGAACATTTTCAAACCACTCCAACCAAGATATTGAGTTATTTGAGAAAGTAAACTGAAAATGATAATTAGGGAATAAGTGTCAATCAGTATCACCAATTCTAAGCGTCTTGCTCAATTCTATTTGTAATCATCATACTGCCACCAATACTAAATGTCAAAAACATGATAATTTTATTTGGAAAGATGCTTTTAAAACATAACATGTAGTTTCCAATAAGTGGAAGAATTTGGAATTACTATGGTGCTCAGCACATTCACTGAAGTGACCAGCAAGAGTCTTGTGTTTCACCTCCGGAGGTGTTTATTGCTATAATACTGCCGGTTGTTGTTATCATTACTGGGTACTTTGGCCAGGAAGTTGAAGAAGGCTCGTTTCAAAAGATTACTTGTTTTTAAACGGTAATAACAAAACAGTTTCAAGTTGGCAAGCTCATACACCAATCCTTAAAATCCCTAAGCTTGACCCTAATGCACTATTCATGTAAAAAATATTATGATTAATTTACCCTTCCCAGGATAATTAAGTGGTTTTGAAGTGCAAATTTACTGTACATTTTACAACTATAGTCAGGGGTTCCAAAGGACTTATTGATGTTGGAAACAGCGGTTCTTCAGCCAAATATTTCAAACAAATCAGATCTATCAAACCACCGTCTCCTTATAATAACAGTGAATGACACTGTTAGGATATGGAACTGGAGATTTGATTACAAACAAATAAATTGTCGCACTGACTACCATAGTGGTATGTCAGTGTTACAGGTGCCAGACAGAATGTATGGAGACAGATCAGATCAAGTTACCAAAGCCCCAAAGGTGAGGCATGTCAAGTTTAATACGGTCTAAAGACAGAAGACCGATATATACAAAGGGGATAGTTGGCGCAGCCCCTTCCAGGGGAAGCGTCTCAAATAGATTTATATACATCTACACCTCCGGAGGAATCCCCCATGCTCTAAGTACTTCCTAATCCATATGTACAGGGGCTCTTTAAGCTTTAAAGAATTGTGAAGCTTCGCAGTTGAACAAATAGCTGGTTCATGGAGACGAACAGCTTCTTCAGCCTGCGACAACCACATGACATAAGCACTCTCCTCCAGGTAGTCGAAATGTATCATTAGTATCAACCCAGCTGCTTGCTTTTCTGTCATAAGAGTATCATAGACCTACGTTTTCAACATTATATTCAAGCAATTGCCGCCGACCGCCAGTTCATGCTCGTAAGCCCATAGATTAGCCGCTCGGATGATCGGAAAAGGCTGAATAATTTCGAGGTTGGGAGCTCAGGTTCCTGGCGTGGGAGTCCCTTCACTTGCAAGGTAGCATGACCGATCGACTTCCGCATGGCTTCTACGACTTTCATATCCACAGGAGAGCCAGAGGCGTCAATCACGTAAAATACATTCACAGCCTTGTCATCTCGTGTAGTCACGTCTGCGCGGGCAACTGAAAGACCGTTTTCCCGAAAGACGCGGGTTACGTCTGACAAGAGTCCCACCCGGTCATTCATGCAAAGCTCCAATCTCAAACCCTGCATTCCCAAAAGAAACAGATTAGCCAAAGAAGCGATGATTAACAACTCGAACTAAGGAACTGAAATTAACATCTGAGCAATTCTGTCATGTCATCTCCAGCAAAGAACATGGTTACTGCGGGTCTAGGAAAACAATTACCTCAGTGGTCCTTCTGTTGATGGCAGCTTCGAGGCAAACTTTAAGATGATCCTCGGCATCAGTATCAAGAGTGCAGCCATTCTCGTGACGAATGAAGTAATCCTGAACATAGCAGGCCATATTAGCAATCGAGGATTAATCAATATACTATTTGGAAGATATGACTGTTTACTATCGATACACACTGAATGATTCAAGACCTTGATGCTTCAGAGGAAAAAGCTCACCTGTGTCGTGTCAGGGCCTGGGGAGTTTATTAGCGCGTGATGTATCACATACTGCATGTCTGTCAGAGTGCAGACGATGTCGAACAAGAGTTTTGGACGATCTTTGCACTGAATACTGACCATAGAGTATCCACGGTCGTTCCCCTTGATTTGTATGTTAGGCCTATCCTGCAAGTTTCTGGAACTATCCAGCTCTTCGTGCCCTCTGTCATCGTACATCAACTGGTGGAGCCGCCTCTCTATGTGCGTACTTTCAGTAGCATATTCTATCTTGCACCTTGCAGCTTGTTCGTCACGGTCTCCTTTCACAACTCGGATCAATTGCTCCTTGATATGACCAAGCCTTGACTGACTCTGAATGGGTAAACCCGTTTTCGTATCGGTGAAATAAATAACACACGCCACTCGCAGGTTGTGCGTCCACACCTCCGCAGCATTCACATTACACCCAAACCTCGTGAGAACAGCAGATATTTCTGATAGGAGTCCCGGTCTGTCAGGCCCAGTTAGCTCAACCACTGTGTGGTCAGAGAACGTTAATCCTGCGGAGCGACGCAGCAAATCTGCTGATGACTGCTCTCTCTTGGTCCTGTATCCCAATGACTGCAAAACAACATCACAACCAGACGATTAGAAAGTCTAGTCGAGGAAAAAGTAATAAAATTTGCGAACATAATGGACCAATCGAAAGAACCTCGGACGCTCATTAATGAACATTGCACAGTAGTTGTATACCTTCTGAATGTACTGAAGAGTGTCCTCGTCGGTGACTTTTTTTCCACAGCGATCCACGACATGAAATACTGCAAAAGAAATTGCACATGTTAGCACCACATAATCCACATGACACGATGTCTATGAAGACACCATAGCCAGCTTTAATTAAAGATCCGAGTACGTGCATTCGAAACAAACGCTCGTGACAACGAACTCACCATCCATGAACCAATCTCCGTCGGAAAAGATGTCAGACTTAAATATTGACAAATCGAGGTCTGTGAGCACTTGAACAACATTCAGAAGTATGCCATGTCTGTC
The DNA here is from genome assembly GCA_014871385.1 of Ceratodon purpureus. Classification (NCBI taxonomy): domain Eukaryota; kingdom Viridiplantae; phylum Streptophyta; class Bryopsida; order Pseudoditrichales; family Ditrichaceae; genus Ceratodon; species Ceratodon purpureus. The sequence goes on from CM026421.1 coordinate 23,005,084, forward strand.
GGCGCTGTAAACCTTCACAACAGTAGCGTTATCATACGTGTCGTTTTCAATCGTCACCCTGCACATCAAATTGCATACATTCTGGTCAGTTACAAAGAAATATCTGGCATGAAGGACTAGCCATGGTCATATGGAACAGCAGTCCTCAAGCAACACACGGCTAGGATAAGGTAGAACAAAAAAAAGAGCCATACCTCGGAGGGTTGAAGCTAGAACAAGTTGTCTCGTAATCAGGATCGAAATAGGGCCACCTCGTATTCTCCATCGTCATGTATGTAGCTGTTTGAGGAAAAACTCGGGAGGACAGGACACTGGTAACTACTGAAATGCAGCGCGTAATAGCTCGACAAATCACCTAGCAGTGAACTATGATGGGATAACTTGAATCCGTAGTCTTCTCCAGCGCTTCCACTACTGCAGAATACCGCGAGGACTTGTCATGTAATGCTTTTGCTTGATAGTCGAATCCCTGCAACACCCAAGCACGGTAAGTCTAAAGAGACTCCAGATTGCAAAGGAGGTCACAAGAGCAGTTACCCTTAATTGCCTACTTCTCTCAACCAAGAGTCGTACATATATCAGCGTTGCGACTGCAAAGCTCCAAAACACGGAAATCACAGGAGATATATCCAAAAAGTCTTTCCCATCCCTGAACTACGACAAGATGACCCCTCGTCATCCCCGTGATCTAACTCCATCACAGTCATACTTACACTAACTAATCCCAGTCCACCAAAACGCGACAAGCTCCCAACACAACAACGGAGAGTCAGGCTCTACGCGACACAGCCTGACTCGGCAAAGCACCAGCAAAAGCCACCACAAGAAGCCGTTTCTCACTAATAGCACACCTTAGGGCCTGCCCACTTGCAATTGCGGCAACCAATCCCAGTGAAACGCTCGCGCAACCCATTCAAAAATGTCCAACAGAATTCGTCTCATGTTCTGGCGACTTCCTCCTTCACTTCACAAACTCCACAGATCACCCGACTCTTCCACTACCTTCCAGAACCCCTCTCCACCAGATCCCCTCTCACTCAGTTTCTTCCCACACCAACTTTTCAAAAACACACGCTTTACCCAAACTCCCTCAACTCACCCCCAAGCTCTCCCTCCTAATCCCTCACCCCTGCTAACCCTCCCTGAATCGATCTAATGCTGCAAACCACCGCCCAAACTCACCCACACTGAAACCGTTACCCCACTCTGCCCCATATCCTAGTACCCCTCGCCTCAAACCTCTTCCGCCTGATCAACCTCACTCACTCACTCACTCTCTCTCTCTCCCACTCGCTCCCTCTCCTTTACTCGCAACGACTCCGTTGATGACAAACCTTGAAAACCTCACTCACTCACTCACACACTCGCCACTTCTACCGTCAACGAACCTACTCGCCAACTCACTTGACACCAACCTCAAGCGAGAGACACCGCTGTTGACTGAACCGTTCAAAGCTGACTCTCACCACGCACCCCTGCACTCGCTATACCTCCCAAATGTGACGCGCCAGCAACGTGATCCTCGAACCAACCACCCAACCAACTAAGAGCGCTCGCCCTCCAAGAGAGCCCGACACAGTGGCCCAGAAAGCGCGGTAAAACGCTTTGGCCAAGAGCTACAACCAAGCCAACCGCTTCCTACAGCACCCACGCACGCATCCGAGCATGCAAAAGCGCACATGGAGCAGCGAGCATAGATAACGATAACGATGCGATGCGAAGCGATGGCGAGAACACACAAGTGCAATGCGAGTGAGCGAGTCGTCTCTCTCTTCCGCTCAAACTGTGTCTTGAAGGTTGGGTGCGCGGGCACGGGGGGCCTTACCTCGGGGATGGGGTCTGTTCCGCGGCGGTGGGGGTGGGGGCTGCCCGTGAGGCGCGAGTGTTGAGTCGTGAGTCGTGATGAGTGAGTGAGGTTCTTGTGAGTCGCGGTCCCTTGGCGCTCTTCTGTTGGAAAATGGCGCTCCTCGTCCTCGGACTGCTCTAATAGTCGCCTCTCGCTCTGTCACTTTCGGCCATCATTCGGATTGCTTATGTAAACCCTGTTTAGGTCTGCTGGAATTAATACCGGCTCTCGTTCTTTTACTTTTTTAGTTCGTGTTTCTTTCACTTCCTTTTACTTTTTCAAACAAAAGTGAATGTACGGGGTTGCGGTATGGGTTCCTGTTAGGCTGGACACAACTTTGTGGTGGTTGGGGAGTACCGGTAATGGTTTGAAGTGTGAGTAGTTAAATTCCACTTCAGTTGATTGAGATAACTTTTAATCTGACTTTATAGAATTCTGTAGAAAATATATGTTTTCTTTTTAAAAGATTTAACAATTAAAAGTTTGAGTGAAGTTGAGATTTACGAAGTTATTTTTATTAAAATATTATGTGTTGAGTTTTTAATTTTGGGAAAATAAAATATTTGCTTGGTAGATCTGATGGCGTGATACTGTATTGACATATGCTGCTGTTGATGTGTTGGGTGAGGTAGGATGTTGCGCTTCAACCATAAGTGAGTCTTTCAAATGACGAGAATGAAACGTTTGTGTTAATTGGTAGTGTACCAAGTAGTACTGGAAGTTGAATTTTTTTGGCTCGGCTCTTTATAAGGTAGTTCCAATGTTGGCTTTGTGTCTGATTTTTTTTACTTTCTTCAATGGGTGAGTGGCCAACTGTCAAGGAATGTAAGTATGTAGTTTGTCTTCACAAGTATAATATTGTTTTTTTACAAGTGTGATCAAGACTGTCATTGAATTGTGGTAATGCATGACAGGTACTGGATGGAGTTTTGTGAGAAAAGTAACATGGTTTTAAATTTTGGTGATCTCTGGCTGAGATATGTGAGTTTATTGCTGGTAAGTGGTGATGTATTGGCTTCTGGCAGATGTTGCATCTACAACAATTGCAGAATCTCTCAGTACCACCTGGTAAAGTAAGTTACATTATTTCATGGTTGGGTGATCAAATCAGTCACTAGAAGAATGACTGAAATCATAATAGTTACAGGAATAATAAAAATAAATCAGTAATCAGAGGTGAGAATTGAATAACGCTCCTTTGCATGTGTGAAAGGGTCAGTCAAATGTACAGGACTTGTTGCATTTGCACAAGGAAAAATAAATTCAAATTACTGTTTGTGCAGCTTTGCATGGATATCACATTGACCAGGCTCATTCAGTGTAGAATTTAACTCGATCCTATTTAAGGTAGAGATGGATATTCCTGTCAGTTTAAGCCATTCAGCATATTTGAGATTGAGAAAAATATGGAGATAAAATTTATACAAATAGATGTTAGGTCGGAAATCACAAATATGATATTTTAATTTTTTTTTCAAAAATTTATCAAATCTTCATGAATATTTGAAGTGCAACAGCGCAGACCACTATTTCATTGAGTAGGCATATGCAATACAAAGATTCTTGCATGGAGAACATGATAGGTTGTTATACAATTTGCTAAGTGTGGATGTCAGGTGATGTCTGCTTGAATATTGGTGTACTGCTAGGGCACGGAATTAGAATCCTGACGGGAATACCCATCTCTACCTTATCACGGTAAGGCAGAGGATATTACAAAGTTGTCTCACTGTTGAAAAAATGTATCTATTTTTGTCAGTCGGCCCTGGTCGTCTCGGTTCTTCCACGGTGTACTTTCTTTACTTGCAATGGAATTTCCACCATTTGACTCAAAAAAAAAATGTACCTCCTTCTTTCCTGCAAGTGCATTGGTAGCTTGGTATTTTTTTTATAAAAAATTTGGAAGCAAATGGTGATTTATTTCCATAGCAAAAATGAAAGCTTGGTATTTCTTTGCACTAATAAAATTCATTCTTTCTTAAGTTAGAGAATACATGCAAAAAAACAGGCATATCAAATTGATGTTTTGAAATCCTCTCTTTTGAACATGAATGTATGTAAATAACTTGTCATGGAAAAATCTAATGTCATCCACAAATCAAAGTGTTCAACATTTCATTATATTTTTGACAGATTTTGAATATCAAAAATTATCACCATGTACTTTTCATCCATTTCCATTTTCTAAGTGAAACAACTTGGGCCAATTGACTTTAATCTATTCGGACAGTCACATATAAAACGTAATATCCAAGGAAAAGGAGGGCGAACCAAACAAGTGCTCCCGCAGAGAGGGAAGGGATGCTCACACACAATCAAAAAGTTCAACACACACTTTCTTGAGATGGAGTAGGAAAGAAAGGGCTCAAGGTGCACCCAATAACTTACCAGGCTTCCACCTTTTCCTAAAGCCCAGCCCAGCTGATTCAAAAGCGCAGCCCATTTTTCTTTTATAGAAAAAAGAGTAAAATGAGGGCACAATAAGATCCATGATGAAAATGGCGGTGAGATGAGGGTGGGATTCACCGATCATCCATCCATCCATCCATCCGTGCCAAAGATGGGAATCCAGGTGGAATGTGCTGCACGGGCAGCCAAGCCGGTATGATGCAAGGGTAGCCAAGTGGGTGGGATGAAATGCACGGGCAGCCGAGACAAAACACCCCACTTACAGCTACGGAATACGCGTCGCCCTCCAAATCTAAGTTATTCAGCCCACTGTTGGGACCCATAGCCGACAGCCATTAAGTATCGATCATATGCTTGCCAGTATCTCGGCTGTGTCCATTGGGGCTTTTTTAAAAGAGTCACAGTGTTATTAGGGCAAATATATTTATATTAGCCCGTCTTCTCATTCTGATTGAAATGCCAAGAAATTCCAATGGTGCCACATTGGAATTTTAATCTGTAATAAATTGTTTAGGGTCATTGAAATTCCCTCCATTAATTCATCAAAAATGAAATTTGAAGTTATAAAATGAAATCTCTTGAAATATTGGTGAAATTGAAGAGCCTAGACACTCATCATAGTACGAATTCAATACTTGTATGCACTCACATTTGTCAAGATTGGTAGTTTTAGGTGTTATCATACAAAAAATTTGAAAACAGTCTAAATACAAGAATTAAAAACCATATGGTAGTATTGTGTCCTTTACATTGTTTATTAACAAATCATCTGTTTCCAGTAAAACTTTGACCACTTCTTCATAATATTATTTGTAAGCATTCTATTTCATTTCTTGAGATCTCAATAAATAAAATTCAAATGGTACAAAGAATTACCTTCAAAATTAAAGGTCGATGAAATTTAATTACAACATGAAATGGTCACTATGATTCTAAAAAATTTAAATGTTTGAATGGAACTTAATGTCATTACAACTTTGTAAAATGAATCAATGTTTCACTTCACATTACTTGTTTTACTTCGCAATAATTGTCTTCGATGTTTTTCATTTCTTTCCTTACAAATTATTTTAATTGAGAAACAAATTGAGTAAAGCATATTCTTTCATCTTAGTCACCATCAGAATAGAAAAAGATCTCATGAACCCACTCTCCACTCATTAATAAAACACCATGATTCGTCCTTCCACACACAATTCAGTTAACGCCACTCATAATTTCGCCCAGTGGGGGTGAAAAAACAACATCTGGATCTGGATCAGACCAAAACGTTTTGGCCGTCCCCGACACAAACGGTTTGGAAAGAGCTATCTATTCCTATCACACTATTATCCTGGCTCGAAACGAAAGGTGTCCACAAGCGCTCCCTGTGGCTATTGCCAGAAAAACAGCCAAGTCCAAGTGTTCCATAAAGAGTCTTTTCCTCACAAATCCAATCCTCAAGTCCCCACCCTAAGAGCACCCCATGGACTTCCCAAAGGGCAGCAGCAGTCTTCCCTTCCCACAGCCTTGCTCCCCCCATGCAAAAATCAATCCACCCCCATGAAAATCCAGGGGAAAATAACAACGACTGCCCCCAACCCAACAACAAGTGGCCTCCGAGACTCCGCCCCAAATAACATTACATTTGCATCGAGCCTTTTCGGCACCGGCAGTGAAGTGCGCTATTTATTGCGAGTAAAATAGGTTGGGGAGCCAGCCTCTGGGGTTGGTTGGATTTTAGCTGTCCAGGGGCTTTTTCTGGTATGAAGCAGCCCTCAATAACGGAACCTGCCTTGTCCTTTCTGCCCCCCGAGCTTGTCTTTTCTGTTGCTAAACAGTGGTGGCTTTGCGCACTTCTTAAACGGGACCGGGGTGGCTCGGCGGCCGTCGATCTGCGGCGATGGACGGCTACGGAGAGGGGAGTCGTGCCTTGGCACGGGAATAGAATCGGCTAAATCGTGTCCCCTCGTGGCGAGGGCGTTCCTGCAATCTGGGTCGTTGGGGTGGCCACGGACTCATGGAGCGGCTCCTATTGGCGTGTTGAGTTGGCGTCGCCTCCCAAGTTTAAGTTTAGGAGCGACATAAACATTCCGTTCTTCCCAACTGATGTTCCAACAATCTTGGTATTTTTTCCGTCTGATGCGAATCTTTCCGGGCATCCGAATTCCGATTCCTTTTTTATTTGATTTTTTTGAATTACGGTGGCGTGGAGAGGCTACAGCAGCGGCGATCGTGAGCCTTGTTCGAATGGGTGAGTGGGATGTTGCGTAGAGGGTTGAAATGCCCACCCTGGCCCTGCATGCTTTGGCCCTCCCCGTTAAAATGGATGTTTACTGTTAGCGAAGATGGTTTATCGTTCGTTGAGGGAGATGTGTCCAATTTACACCATGAAACATATGCTTTCTAATTAATATGGTTATTTGTAAATTCACCATCTTTTGTTTGAAAATTGAATGCATGAGATGGAGGTAAGATGCGTATGAGTATTTTTTAGCCATGACATCAAACATGATTTGAATAATGTCTATTTGCAATGTGTAATTTTTCTTTTCATTATTTTAAATATATATATGTTTCATTGGAATATTCTAAATTATGTTTTATGACTACTATTACTTGTATTTTCTTACAACATATATATTTGAAAGTTAGTAGATAACTAAGGTTATATTTAATTTAGTTTACCTTTTAACAAAGGAATGTTTATTTTTACATAGAATTCATGTTTTAACTTGAAAAATTTGCCAAAAATGGATCAACTGTTGTATTTAGTGTAATGTCTTCATTTTCATCACTGAAGACTTTTAAGATCCAAAATGGATTCATGTTTTATTGTAATTTACATATGACATTTTTATTTGTTTTCCATTTTTCAAGTAACTTGGAAAAACTCAAGATAAAGCCTTCAACCTTCAATGTAAATTGACGTGTTTTCAACTGTTATTTTTTGAATTCAAAATATCTAATCCTTAGTTGTCTTAACATGCAAATTCCTTGAATTTGAAATTTGAAGTATCATTCTTCATCTATCTTGTGTCTAATTACAATGAATTTGTTGACCTTGCTTTTACTTCAAATTAGTTCTTGTAGCACAAATCTTAGCATAATTCAATCCTTGTCATGATTTGGCAATCATTTCTTTGCAAAGGGTGTGTTTTTAAAACTCTTTTAGCTTTGTACAATCTAATCCATTTTTTGACATTACAAGGCCAATTTTGATACATTTTTTTCCCAATAATTTCTTTTGTAAAGATGTATATTTAAGATGATTTAAAACAAGTTTCTAATTCATTTTTTTTTTTTAATTGTTGAAGACTTGGTAATTAAATTCACCTCAAATTCCCCACAACCAAGTTTTAGAATTGATTTTGATGTTAGAGTATTATGATTTTTCAATATGAGGCTTCCAAGTTAAAATTTAATTTAAGGTAGGAAGCTCGAATGTTGTAGGGCCATTTAAAACTGAGCCTAAAAGAGGGCCATAAATTGTACCTTCTGAATTACAAATTAGTAATCATTTTTGTAGGCAGCCAATGTGAGTATTTGAGCTTCTTTTCAGGAAATGGAAGTGTTCATAATACGTACTAGGATGAACATAATTAGGACTTACTGTGAATATAATTAGAACTTACTCCAACACCAACCTAAGGTGCACATTTTGAATTAGCACTTACTCTGGCACCAACGGAACATAATTAGAACATAATTGGTGCACATTAAAAGGATCATATTTGTTTACTTTTTGAAGTGTTGTGTTTAATTCCAAGGCATGTTTAACTTCGTTTTAACTGTGCAATTGGTGACCTACGACCTTTTCCCTTTGAAATTGATTATCTCATGTCATTTGACTCAGAAAATTATGAAAAAAATAGAAAGAGCTTGCTTTCTTTTCTCTGTATTTGCTCAAAAAATTTCAGCACGTGTGGCTGCACCCAAACCCTACAGATGCTTCCTTCTGCTTAGATGGACAGGTTTTGAGCCTCCTACCTTACATCACCTACATCAAGTTTACCACAAATCCACAATATTTGAAATTCTCAAATCTGAATTCTATTTTCAAATATGACACTTTGAAAACTATGATGTGTTTTTATTGAAAAAATCGGTGGCCTTGAGGAATTCTTAGCTGCTATGGGGGGTTGAAGCACATATAGTCATGATTTTGTACAAGAATAACATACTTCCAATGAGGATAGTCCTGGAACTGCAGTGTATTTCAACTAAGTTACAAAATTGTAGATTATAGAAACTGACTTGATCACTTGCAAGTCCCTACCGGCATACTTCAAATGCATATGAGAGTGTCACTCCATTCTTGTATAAGCTTCCCTTGTCATGTACAATTTTATTGATATTCTAGGTGCATCATAGTTTTAGTGAGTGTTGAAGAGTGACCTTGAATTCAAGGAATTTAGATGTTCAGGAGTGCCACATCAAGTCATGTAAATTTATTGTATGGTGGCCACTTAAATAATTTTTGTTTCAAATATAGTTCAAAGTAGACTTAAGGATGCAAATGGGGACTCTAAACTTTGATTTTCTATAACATATGACTGTGCATGGTGTAAAAGAGCAGGGCAGGAGATGCTTCTAGTACTACAAATTCTCACCATAGTTTTCTCATTCCGAAGAATTCAAATCAAATAAGATTGAAAGTTGAATGATGTTCCGTGGGAGGAGACCACGAGGACACACTGTAAACTGATATCATTGCACTCCTTGATAAAAAAAGGCTGACTGCATGACACCCTTTGCCCAGAATTTCTACAACACATTCAGAAATGTTCACTACAAGATATTTTCTATGCTACAGAAAATTGTTCAATCGAGTTGATTCAGAACCCTTGGTAATCCGACGGGCACTATCTTCAAGAGGGTGGTAATTCAGAATCACGTGATCCAGACACGCAGCAGAGGCCCAGCAGTTTGACAGGACTTGCAGCTCATTTTGAAGCATGGATGATGGACTTTGATAATAACTTATCTTGAATTATGATATGATAGTAGAGAGGCCCAGGCCGCCCAACTAATCCAGAATGCCTGCTGCAAAAATTAAATTGTGTTGCTGTGTGTTCCCTCATGCCCTGAACACGCCTTTTTGGTTGGTTTGTACCAGTGCAAAATTATTGTGCATCTTTGCTTTTCTCCAACTGTGCTCTTTCCCGGGTCCTGTAACTTCTCAGACCTGTGAATGTACTTTATGAACAACAAGAAAAAGTCATTTTATCAGTGACTTAAGTTACACTTCCTTGCCGCAAGTCCCTGCACAGTCCAGACTGAGATGGTGCCTGACGCACTTGTGCGTACACCCAGAGTACAGTATAACTTACTTGCATGTTCCCAGCATGTTTCCTTTTAAAAAAATCTATAATTTTTCATTTCTGCTTATTTTTTATGTTTCAACATGAAAAAGAAAAGAAAAGGGATTTTAAAGGTGGGCACAAACAAAGAATTAATAAGGGAGATGATTCCAAAACGGTTAGGTTTTGTTACTGCATATATATTTTATTTTTATTGGCTATGATATATTCTTGGAAATTATTGTGGAAAAATGTAAGCATTTTAGAAACATTTTAAATATGGTGTATGTTTTTTGTAGGCTACACTGTGGTTTGTATATCCCCACACATGCCATGGATAAGAACAGAACAGGTGGTGTGTCTCAACTGACTGACCTAAAATGTTAGTATCAGCTCCTACGGGAACACAAATTGAACTGTGTATGTATATATTTTCTTCATTGACAAGCATTACCCATTCCAAAGAGAACTATATAGAAATGTATGATGTATAAAAATACGAATTGCCAAGTTTAAAGGCTACAAGTTCTTTTAAACACAATAGAATTATCATCAAAAGCTAGCGGCTCTAGCATGAGAATTGTGAGTTGAAATTTGGGTTTGCAAGTACACTATGAAACTCACCATTCTATGTCCAACATCTTCACATCATACTTTATATCATCCAACTATCTCATATTTTATAAAATGATTTAGACCAAATTTGAACGCATGAAAATTTGTAGAGTAAAAGATCATAAAGTTATAATTAAAATTTTGGTCCTTAAAGTAGTGAAATCCACTAAGTATGAACAACCAACAATCAACCTCCTAGTTCCCACCACTCAAACCCTAATATTTCCATGGGATAATGAACAAGAAGAGTGTAAACATCCAGAGCGCATGCTCGTAGTCATACGAAAACTACACCAAGGACCTCAAAAACCCTAGCCATCGATCTTGGGAAGTGATTTCAGTCAGCTAGAGCTACTGGAATGGCTAAAGAAGGGGGGGTAACCTTGCAACCGGGAGCTCCAGCTGCCCAGTGTGGCCCTCCTCTATCTCACCCATCTCTCTCACTCACTTCCTACTAGTTCCTGAATCCTGAATCCTGAATCCTGAATGCTGTCCAAAATGGGTTTTGCTCAGTAGCGAATTGGGCCTGGCTGTGTTCCCTGGCTCCCTAACATCGGTTATTCCTGCCTCTCTCTCCACTGCTCCACTGGCCCACCCTCCTTCCAAGTTCCAGGCAGGGCCTTCTCTTCCACGCTTCCAACGCTTCTTCTCCGCGGCGCCCAGGGCTGCTCCAAGGCTTCAGCGGACCAGCACTCATTCGGCATATGCCCCTGCCTTTTGCAATGAATTCGCTCTCAGGATCTTGTTTTCATTTTTTTATTTCTTCAAATTCAGGAGTTTCTGTTCAATTGTAGGTCAGGAAAAAAGAGCATGGAAATACAGTGTACCAGTTAGATCCACCCCTCGCAACTTAAGGAGGCTTGTTGACACTGTCCATGATTGGCTAATGTCAACTAAATCTTAAGCCAAGACGGAAGAAAACTATGACGGGATTCCAAGGAAGCAAATTGGGTTTCCATTACTTAGAACCCAACTATTTCACTTACCTCTTGCCGCGTCATATTGTGGCCAGCAACACTTTGCAAACAATTAACAGCTACAGTCAAAATCGACCATACTGTGGTCGATCGGACTTTGGTCAGGCTCTCAATTGTATGTATGACATAGGGTTTTCTTCCTTGTGAGTGCAATTACAAGTTGTAAAGGACAATTGACAATTTTTTCTCTCCTGCTTTGAAATAGATAAGGCAGGTTAGAAATAGTTTTGGTAAGAAAATGTGCAAGAAATTCATATGTGGATTCCATTTACTTTTTAGGATTTTAATCATATTCCAACACAAAAAACTTTTTCTTTATATCTTTATTCACACTAATGATTATTCACCTTAACCTTGGATGAAAACCATCTACTATTTTTATATTCTAAGCATGTAGAAGCATTCAGAAGGAAGTTTCTTTCAACCTCTTATGTATTCTAAGTATATAAAAGACATTTTATCAAATGCAAACACATCAATTAAAATATAAAAAATTGAAGAATTTTCAAACAAAACAATTACATGGATAGTTGAGTACTTCATAAGATGGTCATTTCACATGTCATTGTGGTCCACACGTCTAATACATGACATCATAATACATCACCATACACAACAAGTCCAAAAATGTCTGAGGGTAGAGTATTCTTACTTATTATGAAGTTTCAACTCCAAAAGTGGATCTACAGCCCTTGTAAAAGACTATCAGATAACACATCATTACATTTAGAGACATATTTCACATTCCTGAATTCTGGTACCCAATGCCCTTGATCAGCTCCTACGTAATCTGTACTTGTGTCCCACTTGGACATCAATGCATTCTGGTAAAGATTAATCACTGAATAGTGAAAGTGGAGGTTACACTCAAGCAAGCAAGCACCACAGTTGATCATTGATCAAAGGCTAAAGTTCCATGCTTTCAACTGACCTCTTCGGATTAGTTCATAGAGCATTTTCACCCTAGGGCGTTTGAGCCCGACCAACCCCAATTACAAGAAACCCCAACTACAATAGGTGATTGGTGTTTCAATCCCCACAGATTGATAAATGGAGCTTCACCAATATGAAAGGTAAGGTAAGGTACCCTATCAACGGCAATATTAACCCCTAAAGGACCAGGAAAGCGAAGATTGCTTTTTGATGTTTCGGGAAGCCTAGATGAAGAGGTTAAAAATAACATTTTTGTCTAAATTTTTTACTGGATGCTCCCTTTACCGCAATGTGTATGTAGTAAAATTTTCAAAGCCAAATTCCAATTTTAGACCCTTCATCTAGAAATTTTAGGTTTCAAGTCCAAAACGGGCAGTTTCAAATTAGGTTTTTTTAAAAAAAAAAATTAGAAATATGTTTATAACCAAATCACTACTCAAAATCCAAAGTGACCCAAGTCAAAAAGTTTACCAATTTTACAAGGGCAGCCTCCAAAAATTACATGAACAAGCTTCAAAGTTTTTTGCAATTTTACATTTTTTCCTTTCAAAATTTGTCAAAATTTGAGATTTAGGAATTTTCCAAATTTTGTTTTTGCTAAAATTCACAAACTCATAGATGTAACTTTTAACCGTTCACATTTTCAAAAAACCAAAAACATTTAACGTTATTTAAGTTTTACCATATTGTGGTTATTGTACCTTCTTCTGGAAAATAATTTGCATGAAGGCCCAAAAATCAAAATGAGTCTCCAAAATTTTGCACGGAGGTGCCCAACTTAGTTACCTACATGGAAAAAAATATGAGCAAAATGTTTGGGGTAACAATCATCAAGTCTCCCTTGGCACCATTTAGACTAGGCCTTTACGGCAATGCCAAAAAAAAAAAACAGTAAACTTTGATTGTTATAATCTCACAAATGGTCAAGATCCAACGGTTGAAATTTGACAAGGGGTAAGTGAAGATAGTTAGGTTGAAGATCTTACGGTTGGAAATACCAGAAAATCATATTTTATTGGAAACATACATCAATTTCCATAAGGTGGTCAAAATCTGCAGTTTTTGGTATTGGAGGTGCCAAAACACCTTGATCCTTTAGGGGTTAACAAGTGTGTATATTTGGAAAAAACACGTATTGGAAAAAATAAATTTTGGTCAATGTAAAATGTATTCCAATTTTGGTCAAGGGGGTTTCATATTTTTCTGATAAAATGAAAATAAGTTATGAATTTGAAAGTATCGTCCTTTGTTCAATCCATGAGTGCCATTAGGTACACCTTGTAAGCGCCAGCCATATGTAAGGGTTCCTGACCAATAACAAGCCTTAAGGTAGAGGGCCCTAGAACCGACCACCTGTTTCCAAAACCAATCAGGCTAAAATGTACCTAGTTTGTACATTTTAGCCTGATTGGTTTTGGAAACAGGTGGTCGGTTCTAGGGCCCTCTACCTTAATTTGGAGCTAAGAATGATTGAATGTAGTGATAATGAGGTGGTAGTGTGGCGGAGATGGGATCATTTCTATAGTGGCGCTCATAGGCAAATGACGCTCATGGAATGGTCTACCTTATATCTAAGGTGTCACACCTCGATAAAGTTATCTTCTCTAAAAGATTTCATAACTTCACAACTTTTCTCCCTCGACTTCAAAATAATATTTTCTTTGTTTATGATGGCTATAAGGTCAACTTTTTTGGATAAGTAACGTTCTCGTCTAATACAGTCAAGGTTTGGTTAAAGGTAAAAAAAATTGTAAGAAGAGAAGATAAGCACGAATGTAGATTAACATAAATAAAAGGTTTAACTATGAGGAACCACAAGATATAAAATAGAGTTTAAATTTTTAATTTCTCCACAAACACCATGGTAAAGGAGAGAAGTTTGTTTCATAGTGCAAATTTTGCGGCGACTGATCTTGAGCTTGATCACGCAATTTTTCTCATGGAGGTCGACATCTTAGTGGTGAAGGCATGTATTGACATGGAGGATCATACTCAAGTTGCTCAAGTGCTTTACATCATGGCTTAAGCTTTGATGGACACATTATCTCAACAACATCGCTATTTTTGCGGCCTACTACCTTGGTAAAATTCTTTGCAGCATGCAACGCACGCCATACTACCATCTCCACCTTTGTCCTTCATTGCCTCTCTCTTTTCAAATGTGCCCCTACATTATAGATCTACGTTTTCTTTTTGAAACTTCATAGGCCTCTTACCACGCTTTCTCCATAGAGCTAATTCCAATCTACATTTTTTGATCATTGCATGTCAACGCCCCTTGCCAGTCACACATTCTTCTACATTCTCTATTTTGGTAATCAACCCTTACAACCTCATGGCCCCAAAATCTTTAATCTCCAAGAGCTTCAATGAACTGAAAATTGTTGCGTACTTAGAATAAGAAAATGTGTTGAATAGAGTCACATAAAGACAAGGCTAAAGAAACCATTTGGACTCTCTTGACAATAGCACATTGCATCAGAGATGCTTAGTACAAGCTTGAATTCAACCACCGTTTTGTTCTAGAACTATTTGTACCAATTTCCCTCCACCATCTTGTTGACAATCTTGGCTAGACCAAATTCCTCCTTTGGCAAGCTAAGCTCCATGCTTGGCACTCATTCTATTTCAAAATCTCAAACGTTTTCAAGTAAAAATATGAGGGTAATAAAGGCAAGGATATGTAGCTTTCAATCCTGAGTAGGGTGACTCTTGTGACACCTTTCCTTGTTTAGCACTCATGGCCATTATGAAAAGATCTATTGGGCTTCAAATTTGACATGACACATAATGTCAAAACCTTGCAAGTATTAGGTACTAGCATACTTTCAATTTATACAATTGTTTATGTCACATTGGTGAGTGCTGTTTTTTTGCAATTACAAATGTTATAAGTTAAGAATCACTTCTTTTTATGTCAGATGCACAACAATCTAGAGACAATAACATCATTGTAGCATCCATGTAGAAAACAAAATTAGAAAATTATTGCATTGATCCAATTCCTAGAGCACTAATTGGTTGATGTAATGTCTAAAGTGGAAAGTTCAATTTTAGCTTTCATCCTTTTTGATCAAATGAGCCGATAAAATATGGTAACATCAATAAAAACTCATATTGGTGTCCATCTAATGAGGGTTGAGGGTCGAACATATTAATTGGTGAAGGGACGTTTTTAGTGTTCACTCCATGGGCAGTTCTTTCTACAGTCGTTAAGGGAAATGTGGGGTCTCTAAAAGGCCTTTGGGTTTCCCACGTGCCTAAATTTTTGATGAAACCCGTGCACTTTATCTGCTGGCACAAATGGTGCCACGTGTTGCCAACACTGAGTTTCGTGGGTCTAGCCAATCGCTGCCAGCGACGGCGTGTGCCACTGCTGTCACCCCATTGGAGAGTACGAGTAGTAATGACGCTGTCAACACTGTAGCTACTGACGCTGTCAGTGGGCAGGATATCCACCAATGAGATTACTTAGAGAGGCATGCGTGGGCAGCAAGTTCACCTACCTCGGGCTGTCTTATAAGGCCTTTTAGAGACCCCACATTTCTCCTTATGATCTTTTTAAAAAGGGAACATTGTGCACGGTGTAGGCTTTGACCAATATGATTGTTCCATGTTTTTTTAAGGTTTATAGTGGCCGCTCTTCACATCCATGCTTTGCGCTTTGCAAGATTTATTGTACTAACGCTGCAGAAGGCTACTCGAGTAGAAGAAGAAGAACTTGGTCTTGAAAGGGCCGGCGTGAATATAGTAATCCGATGGTCACTTGAGAAAGGAGGGTGAATCTAGAGCTTCTTTTCCCTTTTGAAGATAAACACTTTTCTATACTAAACGCCTTATCTTCCAAGGTCTTTTAGGATATCCATACATCGAGGTATCAAGACCCCCACCATAATTGGGTAGACTATGGTGGTAGGTTCCATGTGGGCATGGTGGTTCGAACTCACATCCACCTCACTAGTGTGCCATAACTCAAACCACTACATAAAGGCCATGCTGCCTCTTTACTCCAGTAAATATATGATGTGTTGATTTTAGTTGATATTATACAATTTTTGAAGAGAATTTGGTTTGTGAAGGGAGAAAAGAAAAGAGGCACACAAATACAAATAGAGACAAAGATTTAGACCGCCAAACCTTGTCTTAGAAATTTTCCAATCATCTCAATCTTAGAAGGTTGTACTCACAGGCGTGTCACGTCATTGAATTCACAAATTATAAATGATTGTTTATTTTTTTGTTTATACATTAGCATATGGCAAAATATTATAACCAAATAATTAGAAAATCAATGTGATTATTTAAAATGCCATATCATATTGTAAAATAGTAGACTTTTTTGTCAACTAAAACTTTCACATGAATTATAACAATATGGACTTTTTTTATTAAAGTAGCCCATGTTATTAAAGGGTCCTTCAGAAATGTATTTTATATTATGTAGAGTTGAGTGTACCAATTAGGGAGTTTTTATGGAGTAGTCGGAGAACTTAGAGAGAATTTACAAAGAAACTAAAGGTCGTGCCTCCAGCGTAATATTGGTAGAAAAACGAATCTTTCAAGAGCTGAAAGAGGCATTTCAAATCAAAGACAACTTTCCAGCGAGGAGCAGAGTGAAATACTCATAGGACAGCCGGCACTGGGACAGGTCTCAGGTTCTTGCC
This sequence comes from Ceratodon purpureus, assembly GCA_014871385.1. Classification (NCBI taxonomy): domain Eukaryota; kingdom Viridiplantae; phylum Streptophyta; class Bryopsida; order Pseudoditrichales; family Ditrichaceae; genus Ceratodon; species Ceratodon purpureus. The sequence continues at coordinate 23,021,810 of CM026421.1, forward strand.
TGTTTGGATAGGGTCTACACCCCCAAGTCACTTGCTGGACCTACCCCCTTTGCAGACTACAACATTTTGGGGGATTGCCACTACTCCAACCACCTACTTGTGTGTCGCGGAATCTGGTTTGAACCAGAAGTGAAGCGGGCATCCATGTACGCCATGAATGTTATGTATCTAAAAGACGAAGTAGTCTAGCGCAAGATCAAGAGCATATAGGCTTGCAACGCTCGACTCCCCTTCTACAGGAAAATTGGACGCTGCATAATATACTATAAGGACTTTTGTATCCGGAAAGCCTATGATATCCGAGCTGAAGAAGCCAGAGTCGAGCCACACTCTAACAAGTCGTGATCACCCTCCAAGTGGCCCATGAAGACTCCGGTGCTCAAGCGGCCCTCATAGTGGCCTCTGACCTCCTCAGTGAGGTGGAGGCTAGGAAGCTAGAGGTCCAACGGTTGCGCAGCCGAGTTAAGTGGAAACATGTGGAGACTAGGGCTCCAAGGAGTTCTTTAAAACCCACAAGACCCGATCATCGGCCTGCTACATCACAACTCTAAAGGATCATCTCGGCCAACCTCTAATGGACCAGAAGGCCTTCGGCCAAATCTGTCATTCATATTACCAAAAGCTCTACACTGCAAGGACGGAGAGGATGGAAACCGCAGTCGGAGAAGCAGTAGCGATCTCTTGTGTCGAAGAATGTGTACCAAGCGATATGAAGTTGTTAGTGCAGCAAACAATTTCCTTGGCTGAGTTAAAGAAGGAAGTGGACGAGATGAAGCCGAGGAAAGCTCCAGGGCCGGATGGCATTGTTTTGGAGTTTTACAAGGTGTTGTAGGATTGCATCGATGAGGACTTTCACCGCATAGTCACAGACAGTGTGCTTCAAGGCCGCCTCCCACCCGGTGTCATACATGGCTGCACAAAGGAGGACCCCATCAAGCCCTCACCAATTGGCATTCCATCACCCTTTTGAATATGGGATATAAGATATACGCCAAGGCACTACAACTTTGATTGCAGCTGGTCCTAATAGAGATAATCAGCCCTAATCAATCAGCCTTCTTACCAATGAGGTTCATTCTTGACAACCTCTTCTTCACGTAAGAAATGATGACCTGGGCAGAACAATCCGAACAACCTCTCCTATTCTTAAAGCTTGACTTTTCAAAGGCCTATGACATGGTAGAATGGGGTTGCTTATATAAAGTGCTCCACAAAATGGGCTTCCTCTCCAAATTTATCCACATGGTGTCCTTGCTGTTTATAGAGGCGGCTGCGACAGTCAAGGTCAATGGCATTCCATCACTATAGTTTAAGATCGGCAGACAAGTTAGGCAAGGGTGCCTCGTGGCACTCTACATGTTCCTCATTATCTCTAATGTCCTCAATCGGATGGTTGCCAAAGAACTCCAACAGGGTCGAGTCAAAGGCATCCAACTGCCCTTCAGCGGGCCCCAACAAACTTTGGCGCAGTCTGCTGACGACACATCCTTTATCCTCTTGGGAGTTGAGGAGTCGGCCTTGCAGTTGGTCCGTACGCTTAATGTTTTTTGCCTCGCGACGGGCGTGATTTTGATCTGGTCTAAATCCAATGGATATTGGAAGTGTAGTCAGCAGGTGGATAGGCTAGCTTGGACTGAGAATTTGGATGTCACATGGGCGGATAATTCAAGCGTTAGTAAATTGCTTGGGGCACCATTTGGACTCTCCCCAGAAAGGTTTTGCTAAGCTCCGCACCTCCATTCTGAACTACCTTGCGGCAAGCAAAATGGAGCGATCACGGTCCAGGGTGGAATGGCTGCAATGATGTTAGAAGAAGTCCAAAGGAGGTATTATTTTGATTAATTCTGAGGATGTTGTGGGTGCCTTAATGGTTAAATGGACTATTTAAGCGATGGAGCTGTGCTCTTAAGACTCAAGCTCCCTCAAGCCCAACCCTACAGTGAAGGACGTTGGGTAGAGAGTCATGAATACTTTATGATCCCCAAGCATCAAGCATGTAGGGGCTCCATTACGTAGAATCGGGTTACCCTAGCGAGGAAGAACCTATTGCCTGCTCCCTCCTTTGTTTCCCCGTCATGCTGGGATGAAGTTTTGAGCCTTAGCTGGTGGTGAAACCCAGTCCTCCCCATAGTAGGACTAGGCTTTTCGTGGCTGCAAGCAGCCGCCCTCCACAAAGCAGGGATGCGGTTTTACAGAGACGTATGGCGTAGTGAGAGGTTTATAACTCCCCTCGAAGCTCAGGAACTATATAACCTCAGGCCAGAAGAGAGTGGTGCATAGGCCATCGCTACAACCAGGGCCATGCACGTATAGAGCCCCCTCCTTCAACGCCACCGCTCGCCCATCATGGGAAGAATGGATCGGCATCTCTGAAGATGACCACGCTCTCCTTCCGACCACGGTCTGCCACACAAGTAATGATTTTGCATCTACACTAGGACTGAATTACCACAGCGTTTCTCTGGATACGGTAACTTATTCAGTACGGGCCCAATCGGCCAGTCTTGTCGAAATTCCCTAGATGTCCAAGCTGACCTGAGCCACATACGACTGCCGAGGCGACGGGGCAGTTAACACCTTGGTCGGGTGTCAGTCATCGAAACTAGGAGAGGCCAGAAGAAACACATAGTCCTCATGTTCTACGATAAGGTCCAGCAGCTGGAATGGGATCCGGGTAGGTTCAACTGGCCACAAACACCGCCGTCATCGACTACACGACGGACAAGGCCCGCAAATTCTAGCAGCGCACTCACTCTGTTCCGGCGGTGGTCCCAAAGAAGTGGAGTGGGATACTGCGACCAACATATAAGCTTCGGTGGCTCAATGGAACACAGGAACGATTAAAACAGAAGCTAGACTTATCTGGGCAATATGGCATACAGTGTTGAGATGTATGCATGAATAGCTCTCGAGAAACCGTACTTCACCGGTTCTGGGATTGTCCAGTTGCAACCAAAGCATGGCAATGGAGAGCATACCTCATGAACTTCCTCGCCGCCTACGGGCAAGGTGCCTCCACGCCCCTGCCCACCAGTCCGAACCCCCAACCTAAGAGCGCTAGCTGGAGCGGCTTCAATCTCCTCCCGCATGCACCAAACAAACCGACTCCCTGCCCAAGCCACACCATCGATCCGAACGAGGTCTCCCCTAAGCTCGAGGACACAACAGCCACGCCTCAGCCGACCAACCTCCAGCCACATCAACCCAATAGTACGGCAATTACGTGGAAACATGGCATCTTCGTCCACCGGATGCCGAGCCGATTCAAACAGGTAAGCCAAATCTGGTTACTACTTCCCGGACCAATCATGTCGATGCAATGGACGGTGCGTAATGAAGCAAAGTTTAATGGAGTCCATTGACATATTGAAAAAGTCTGTTGTAACCTTTGATTAGAAATGATAGATTATGGTAGGATTGCCTAGGCTAAAACCCAAGTTGATATCATCGAATACAACAAGTTCCCGTGGAAAGTTAACCCCTAAAGCATCAACTCAACAGTTTTGGTATGATTTGGATCCGGTCAGGCTACCTATGAGTCAAATTTTACCGGATGTAGCTGTAACTTTGGCACAACATCGGAAATTGTCATATTTTTCTAATAATACCAAATTTTACTTTCATCGGGCCCGTAGTTAAGAAATAATTCGTCTTTAAAGATCAAAATTCAATTCAGGGCAACTTAGGCAGGTTTGGAGTGGTGTACCAAATCTGTGACAGTCCACAGTGACTTCCAAATGATCCTTTCTGAAATCGTTTCACAATTTTTTTTGAAACTTGATTTTGAAAAATCCAACCGTAGGATCTTGTTTAGAGCCATCCAATTACTCTATGTAGCAAGTTTTGTAAAGTTTGACCGTAGAAATCTTGAGATATGTTCACTCAAAGTTTCAAGTTTTATAAAAACTTTCAAATAGCTTCGTCACCCATTTTTCCTTCACCATTTTCTCCTCCTAAACTACAGTATATGCTGTAAAATGCATATCTATTTTGGATTTTTTTTTTTTTTGGATATCTTTCCTCTACAATTTCTTTTCCATACAAATGCATGTATACACCGTTCGGATTTCAAAAAATAGATGATCTTCATAGGCATTTGTAGTGTGGAGAAAGAGCCAATGTATATGCATTTCATTTGACTCCCGTCACTGGAAATGTGGTTTTCCAATGCTTTTGTGTGATGTATTGCCTTCAATTTTTTTGAGCATACTCCCAACTCACTTTAGAATCCAAAACTGAAGAGCCTCCAACCACACGGTTTCAAAAAGTTGGTTGTTTCGCTCTCCGAAGGGTGGCTGTCCCTGCCGGGCAGTACCAAAAAAAACTTTTTTGTCAAGTTCAAACCTTATGATCTTCCAAACGGCCAGGAGTTACGATCTAAAAGTTTGTGTACACATACATGTACAAGTTAGGTACTAGATCCTACAGTTCGATTCTTTTAAATACATTTGAATTTGCATAATTTTGCTTTGAACTAAAACAGGGCAGAATTGAGGCAGAATTTGGGATTTTATGGCCAAATGCTGTAGGGGTTAACCAGCTCTAAACTCTGTGGTGCAGGAAAGGGTTCTTTGCCAAATGGGATGGGATCCATCCTTGTTGGTCCTTTCATGGTCCTATGTTTAGGTCCATTAGCAGTGTCTGAGTGTCCACTGCCTCGCCGGCCCTGGCAGGGTGGTTGCTTGTTCTCTTTCTTGTGTCAAAATAAAAATAAAAATAAATAAAACACTAAAATAATGTACTTTTCTAGCATTGTGTCTTAGGTGGAAGCACCAAATTTTGTTGCTTCTATACCTTCTTGGCTAAATATCTAACTAAGAAATTTTGGAAAAAAATACTCAAAAATCTGATGAGTAAAGATGATGTTGAGTGGGAAAAACCACACTATTTCCTTTTATATTAAATTTGAAATGAATTTTTAAAGTTTTACTAGTATGAACTACTAATTAATATTACAAGGCTACCAAAACCATGTGCAAGTGAACCAAAACCAAGAAGTAGTCATGTTCGTTTAAAATATTCTATCATTGATTTACCCAACTCCCAATTATTGGTGCAACAAGGCTAAGCAGCTGATCCTACCCATCTATTGGTGCTCCCACCTTAGATAAAGGACTGAAAGATCTCCAGATAGGATGGGGTCCTAGTTTCAAAAGCCTGGTATTCACACACCACGGCAGCCATTTGGAATTGGTTTAGAGAGGTTGGTTCAGTCAAATTACAGCATAAGCACACAAGACCAAAAAGGGACAAAAAAGGGACCTAAGGGGGTGCAAAGTGGCCAACAACTAGTCAAATTAACATGCGTGACAGCTTGGCATGCCTAGGTGGCAGAAGTTGCATGCAAGAAAATGGGACCCAACACATAGAAAAGGTGCATGCAAAGAACTTGAAACTATCATCCCAATGTGCCAATGTGCCAATGTGCCATGATTCCATGATTCCATTTGAACTATTCTTTTTTTTCTTTTCTTTTTTTTTGAGTCAAATGGTGCGATCCATTGCAATTGAAAAGAGTACACCGCTGCGAATTGAACTATTCTTTTGGTGGGCAAAGGCTGCGCTGGCTGGCTGCAGTTCTTTTCCCTCCCAAATGTAAGAATGTAATTATGTAACCTCCTCTGCAGCATGAATGGGTGCAGGGCTCTCCCGCCCTCTTTTTCCCTCCACTGTAACTTAAAATCCTAGTCATTTCTTGGACCAGATTTGGGTTTCTGATTCTTCAGAAAAAAGGATATCATTGCTTGAATGAATATCTTGGAACCACTTCGGAGAATTGAGGTGGGAGGTGCCTTTCTGATATCTCTTTTTTCTTGTGAATTTTCTTGACATGAATGTTACACCACAGAATCTTGCTGATTCAAAAATATGAATCATTTTGTAATAATTAAATACAATCACTTCGTTATGATTAAGTACAGTCATTTTGTAATAATCCTATCCCTATGAGTCAGATTGTATTGAAATATAAATAAGGGAGAAATACAATGAACTGGGAAAATTGGGTGAAAATTTTTGTACAAGTTTTGAAAGTGAAGAATTTATCAAAACTGTTGTCCAATACATATGCTTATTAAAATTGATATGAGAAACGTTGCACCATTCTATTCAAATGAGAGAAAATAGAAGAAACAAATCAGTTGGTAAAAATGATTTAGTGTTTTGTGTCTCATTGTTTTCCCAAAATCTGTATCTTAATTCATGAAGGTATTTAGGTTTTGATAATTTCCCTTAATAAGACAATGTAATGGTTCTTAGCCCCACCTTTTTCCCTTAATTCATCTTTGTACTTAGTTAATGCTTGCAGCTAGTTTTTGACCTTGATGTTTTCTGCTAACTACTTTATCAAAGCTATGTTACATTTATCCCTTGGAAAAATATAACTTTCAATTGTACATGCAAATAAATATATAAATTATTGATTTTGAATTATTTCTATAATCAAAATGCATGCAGCATTTAAATCTATTGATCAATAAGCTAGAATTATCTAAGTAAAATTTTATTATCTTAGAAAACTCTATGTATTTTGTGTAAATTTTTCAAAATTTCCAAGAGATAACTTGCATGTATTTATAAAATTTCAAAAGATTATTAAAATAAAATTAAAAATTAAAAAATCTAAAAATAAAAAAAATCTAACGAAAGAGGAAGTAGGCATTGAAAAATTATGACAGAAACAATAAAATTTGGATATGCAGTCATACCATATTTAAATCGTGAAGTAGTTCATGATTAAGTTTGTAAGTCTTATAGACCTTTTCAATTTAAAAAACTCATAGAAAATAATAATTTGAAGCCGAAATTGGAAAAAATTTACCATTAGATTTCTTCAATTTTCTTTTCAATACATTTATAAAAAAATAAAAACTGAAAATTGGAATAACTTAAATACAAAGTTTCATTAATTTTGATGGTTTGGTTGTGAAAAGATGAATGGATTGTAAACATAGTAAATATAGTTAATGAAACCATTCTTAAATAGTGTAGGTCCCAGTATGCGGTGATACCACTGTAGCAAACACAAATTCAACACGGTAAGGTAACATCACGCAAGGGAAATAGATAAGGGATACTCCCTCACCATCCAACATTGTGGTGAATCACCCGGTCATCCATTATCCAACTAGATCACCACATGACTGGTGGCAGCAAGATAAATTAAAACAGCATTCAATTGGCTATGGAGTATGGACTCCAATTGGTTCACCAATTGCAGCATACCCTTCTCTACCCTTTGTGATCATTACACTCACCTTGCAATACAGAATATTACCAGCAAACCCTGATTCCCTGCTCCTTGAAAATGAAATGATCATCAAAAGCCCATTTTGCAGTAAAGTTTTACATTTGGTATCAAAAAAAAGATGGCCCTAAAGCCCACTTTCAATGATGGGCATAAACTATATAGTACTATATTCGAAAAGTTCATTTTTAAGGATAGAGATTTGGATAACAATGTGTCAATGACATTGCAAACTATGAGAGTTCTTTAATGCTCCGTATTTAAGTGAAAGGCCTTAATTTCTTTTGCAATTCAAGTTGAACGAAGTTAAAGATAATTGTCAGCAGTTAACCGCCGCAGGCCTACAGTGCCTGCCATGCTGTATTGAAGTGTACAGACCTAAAGAACATTCAGGCTTCACGAAATTTATACCGTAGCTATGCCCAAATATTTGTCATTTTGGGAAAAAAAAAAAACGTTGGAAAATAATTTATCAAGGTTGTGCTTAAATGAGAAATTTTTTATTGTTTATTTTACCAAAGATGATGATTTTATGGTGTACTAATTTTTTTTATGGCTTTATTAAGTTTCCAATACTTACCCAAACATTTTATTTTGGTGTGTATTAAAATTTCCTCTTTTTGTAAGATATTTAAATAGATTGAAATAAAATATTAACAAAAGTCCATTACTTTATATTGGTAATATGTTTGTGCATTGTTACAATTTGTGATATTATTTAAATATGACTCTTACAACATTTTAAGGTGAATAAGGTGCAAAATTTCCACTTTAACATAAGAATTACTTTTAGATTTTTGTTTTATTTGGTGTAGAATTTCCGATGATCTATTTCACACATATCAATATTCACTTGGTTGCAAAGTTATACAAGTACCATGACATTTAGTAGCTAAAAAAACATCTTCAATTCTTATAACCAAGCATCTCAGATAAAAATGAGTTTTTTCCACAACCCTATTTCTATAGTAAAATCATTTTCATTCAAAGTTGAACAAAAAGAGAAAGGGTGATAGTTTTGTGTACTCTACAAGGATCTTTCTAGAAACAATATTTCCTTTCTTCTCCTTTTCCTAGTTTGTTCTTCCACTATTCCTATCACTCAAATTATGTACAACTCCCTATTAATTTTATAATCGTAAGACAGTTAATGCAATTAAAATCTGTGATTGAGGCACAGAATCTGAGAAAAGAAATGAATCTACGCATGGTGAAGCGAACAATTTCAAGAAATTTATATAAAAGAAAAATGTGTAAACAACCCACTTAACAAAGAGAAGATGATGTAAAGCAGAAAATATCAACAAAATAGTATCACACCGGACTGTGTGTATGTGGGGTGGGGTGGGGTGGGCTTTGGGCAGGGCTGTAAAATGAAATAAGAAGGGTAGACGCAAAGGGATGGTTGTTGGTAGGGTAGAGGTCATGATTTCATCACCTGCAGCAGCGACCATCATAACTACTTTCGTCAAAAGCTAAAACTCATCAATAATGATCCATCATACTCATATTTTGGTGGAAATTGGAATGCACCTATCTCCGACCTGTCCCTATTCCCAATTCACAGCACATGTTCTCAACCCAATATTTATATTATTCATGTAGAAGAACCATTATAAACACAAACATGAATAAATTTATTTGTATGATTTTATTTTTTTTAAATTAATTGTTTCGGGCATTTTAAGCTAAAAGTGGGATAGTCATTGGGTTGGTACGAACATGGATTTCTTTACTTGAGTTATTTTATGGATCAATTTTAGAAGTTAAATCTGACAGTGATGATTATTTTTAATGTTAAAACACCAAAGAGGTATAAATGAAAGACTAAATTAGCATAATCACATAATTCTAAAATAAAGATGCCAAAAAACTAAACCACGAGGAACAAGTCTAACTCATTAGATTCCAAGATCAAACTCATTAGATTCCAAGATCAAACATTATCATCTCAAGGATGTGAAATAACATATAGAGTTCAATGTTATACACAAAGACAAACGATCTTTGAGAGGTTATTAGACATTATGAAATTCAACACCAACTATTATCATCTAAACATTGAGAGGAAAACATCCTTATAGTAAGTTCAGAACTAAGCAACTCATTAGAATGTTTTGGATTTTTACTATTGGAAGTTTCAGTGATACTATAAAGTGCTTTAATGAACATTAATATCATTAAAACTTGAAAAAACTTGAATTGATAGACTTGAGAGTCATCAAAACCTCCTTAAATTCTCTTTAGTTGATTCATTTATTGATTTCCATCCTTCTTGATTTTGACCTAATACATATATAGTTGGAATGTAAATCATTCTAGAGTTGATCTTGTAAGAAGTTGGATCACTTAGACGAGTAGAACCAAATATCAATCACCCTAATTTTGATCTTGTAGGAGGTTCAATGTGTTCCAAGTCAATTTTCAATCGCTTGTGTTGTGATCTTATATAGTCTACCCTCTACAAATTTTAGTCTCAGAAATAAAATTGTCATGATATTTAGCACTAAGGTAGAAAAACCAAAAACTGTGAATGCCCTGAAGGCGTGCAGTAAAGTTGCAGTGAAACATGGACATGACGGACTGAAAACGGAGAATTTGAGATGACGAGTCAAGTTTTGGTGGACCAATCAGGTTTTGCCACATAATGTCAATTGTGGTTTTCTTTAGTAGTCTTACGTCTAATTTTCCATTATATTAGTTAACGGTTTTAGAACACCATCACATTTGGTTTAGGAATAGTCTAGTATACAAGAAGGGGGTTGGACAAACTCCCCCACTTTCAGAAATTCTAGACAATTATTTAGGGGGAATAAAAATACAAAATAAGCTGCATTCTTCATCATTTCTTCTTCATCTCAAATGCTTTTCACATAATTTCTATCTCCGTTCTTTCTGGTTGAATCACCTTATTTTCACGGTTTTCTGTGTCTCTACCTCATTTAACCCCTAAATTTCCTTGTGTTTTTGAGAGCTTGAAACCTCAAAACTGCGATTTTTTACCACTATGCCCTCCCGAGGATATGAAACAAAAATTTTAACCTTTTTTGGAATTTCAACCGTAAGATCTTGTACCTAACCCTACTTGAAAGAACTGATCCAAATTTCAACCTTTGGATGTTTTTCATTAGCGAGATTGTAGTGTTGAAAGTTTCAGCAGACATTTTTTTGGGCATCGGCCGAGAGGCATGGTGCAAATGGGCCAAAGGAAGACTTGATGATTATTACTTCAAACATTTTGGTCACATTTTTTTCCATATAACTAACTAGGTTAGGTGTTCTTATGAAAAAATTTCAGCCCAAAAAACTCTTTTTAGACCTTCATAAAAATTATTTTCTATAAGAAGGTATAAAATTGACAAAATAGAAAAACATGCATTACAAAAACAACTTGTGAGCTAAAGAAAAAGTGAACGGTGAGTAGGTACCTTTATAAATTTTTGATTTTAAAAAAAACAATTTTTAAAAAATTCAAAAATCTCGAATTTTGACAAATTTTTAAAGGAAATTTTCAAAAATTACTAAAATCTTTGAAGCTTGTCTTTGTAAGTTTTGGAAGCTGCCCTCATAAAATTGGTAAACTTTTTAACTTGGGTCATTATGGAATTTGAGTAGTGATTTGGTTATGAACATATTTCAATTTTTGTTTTTTTAAAAAGACCTAATTTTAGACTTACCGTTTTGGACTTGAAACCTAAAATTTCTAGATGAAGGTTCTAAAATTGGAATTTGGCTTCAAATTTTTTACTACATAGACCTACCGTAAAGGGAGCATCCAGTAAAAATCTTGAAAAAAAATACTATTTTAAACCTCCCCATCATAGCTGCCCGAAAGTGCAAAAACCCATTTTGGGTTTTAAGAATAGTTAGGGGTTAACAAATGCAAATTCGTCCAACTATGGCTGAGATGGCTGTGTTTTTGTTTATTTTTAAAGAACAGATTACAATGAATTAAATTAAAAGAATTGGGCACAAAAGGAATACTTTATATTCAGTACAGTTGAACTTGCACAGCTGCCATAAGTTATTTTGAAGGAGAAACGGCAGTTCTATCATATAGCTGTTGTTCTGCGGCTGAAGTGGGCTGCTCTAGCAAGCAATGCTTTGATTCAGTATGGGTCCCCCAAGCTTGACTATGCATGCCAAAAATTCAGAATTTGCTCCTGTGACGACACATCTTCTGTTGTACATTTTAACCTACACACAGCCCGTCTAATTGGACCCACATGTATCCATCTATACCATCGAAAAGAATGATTGACCACCTTGCCAGCTGACTTGGAAATGAGATACAAGGTGAATGGGTCCGACTCTTGCCACCTAATCCCGTGTTCAAGCATATTAGGACATCCAATTCAACAATGAAATTCCATTACCCGTACTTTCCAAGTCCACAGTGGCCATGGATTCCATCAGAATCACCGGACTACAAGAGCAAAGTATGATACAAGTTACATGGAATTGTCATAGAATTTTTTGTTCTCATGTGCATGGTCACGCAGGTGTCGAGTACACTTGAAAATTGGATGTAAAGTGGTCCAATTGGGTTTGTTTCAAAAAAGGGGACCAAGGCAACCGCATAGCGTGGGCGTGAAGGTGAGGCTCCAGGACCGCCCAGCCTACCCACCGACTTGATCAAACAAGCACAACCCAAGTCTTCTTTGGTATCAAACAGTTGCTTGATGAATACTACACTACTACCACTGCTCCCCTTGCATCTGGTGTGGATGGAAACAGTCCGCCTACTTCCCTGATTATGGCTTGACACCCACTCCACTTCACATCCAAGCTCTCCCGATATTATTCATCGGTCACTCATGAATACAGCACAGCACAGATGGTCTCAAACTGATTGTTAGCCAGCTTGCAAACCCCAATAATTTGAGCGTGCTGCCCTGCCCCCCGTTCAACACCATCGCTGAGCAGTGGGCATCAAGAGAGCATGAGGATCAAAATAGTGATACTACATTAGAGTTGTGCTTGAAGTCACCTGGAGTTTTTGAAAAATATCATGAGTTTTGATTCGACATTATCTTATTTGTTCACTCTAAACAACTCATAGATATGGACAACATTATTGGTCTTTCCATATTTGGTGTAAAAGAGTTTTTGTGGTCTCTAAGCTAAAAAATTATTAGTTTTACCAACATTAAATTCTAAACATTGCTTAACCCCTAATCTACCATGATCATTTCACACCAAAAACATTCCAGAAACTATCATTTCAGAAGCAAGAGTGAAAAAACCAAAAATATAATTGTTTTTGCATCTCTAATTGTAGGATCTCATTTAAGACTTCCAAAAGATCATGCACAAAAAAAAATCAATAATTTGACCGCGTGGATTAGAAGATTATAGAGTTTGAACTAAGAAACATTGTTCTTTTTTATCCTTTCAAAACATGACCAGCTAACTTTGACTTTCTTTAAGTAATTTTTTTGCACTGTACATGTTGGAGGTTCTGCACTAAAATGATGTACATGATGTTAGTTACTTGAGCACCAAATTTTAGATTTAACAGAAAGGCGTGGCATTGTGAAAACATTTGTATAAAGAACGTAGGTTCATGTCATTGTTATACTAGTTTTATTTTTTAGATAAACCATTTTTTGTTAGAATAACAATCCATGTGGTCAAAAGAAAGGTGTATGTCTATTCTTGAAGTATATATTAAAAAAAGAAAAAAGAAAGAAAGAAAAGAACATAATTTCTATCTTTATGTGTTAATGATTTTATTTTTTTTCATGCTTGACCAAAATAAATGATAAAACTTAGGCTCCTTATGGAATGAAAATCTTTCACAATATAAGATTTTTTTAATTTTTTTAATTTTTAATTTTTAATTTTTTGATAATCTCAAAACCAATCATGTTAGTTACTTGCACTAAAAATCCCAAAGGTAGTTGAAGGGTGTATAAAAGTTTTGGAGTTGTCCAAGAGGTAGGAAAACCACTTTGGACACCATAAATATTTTTTTCAATATTTAGTGCAAAAAAAAACTATACTCCCACGAATCTCTTGCAATTCCCTACGTCTACAAAACATTTCAGAGACTTACATCCAAAATTGACATCATAGGAACCTGTCCTAAATTTCCAAAAATCCATTCTATGACTTTGGCCATTTAGCGGTTAAACGTGATGTATTTTTTTTTTTGGTAATTTCTTTGGGGATCAAATCTTGGTTTAAACGATCACTCAAAAGACTGATACCAACTCTTGAAGTAGATTTTTTAAAAATAAAATATTAAATCTCTAGCATTTATATAGCAATAAAGAAGTTTTATTTCCTAGCACGGTGCAAAACCTTTGACTTTTTTTTTTTTTTTTTTTTTTTTTTTTTTTTTTTTTTTTTTGGGGGAACAAAGGATGCTATATTTCAAATGCGAACCATATCAACCTGCAAACCAGGCGGAAAAAAACCACCGGCGAGGGCCTTTGACTCTCTTTGAAAACAAGTTTTCGATGTTTTAGCAAGACTTTTTGTTTTAGAAATCTCATAGAAGACTGAAGTAGTCATTTGGATATGAGACGTTAGAAGTAATAGAGATATGTAGCAAAATTTTATGGATTGTTTAAAGTTGTGGGGAAAATAAAATTAGAAGAGCTTTTATCTTGGATGTCGAATATGAAACAAATTATAATTTTAAAGAGCTCAAAAAAATCACAATGAAAATTGAAATTATGGGAACCTATTCAAAATTACAATTGTTCATAGAAAAGAATTATATTCTCATTCTTAACCCCTAAAGGACGAAGGGGTATTTCCATAGTTTTTCAGTATCTATAGTGTCATTCTTGCATTTTCCAAAGTGAGCCAAATTTGAGAATCACCATAGGCAATTTAATCGTAAGATCTTTGAAAGTACTGGGCTACCAAAATTTGTACCGAATTTCGGGTTTGGAGAAGCAACGGATTGGAAGATAATAACATGTGAAGTTTGGAAGATTAGTGAATTTCTGAAATACTAACAGTGAGATTCTGAGTTTGACTGAAAATTGCTAATTCAAAAATTTATAAAATCTTAGCAACTAAAGCTAATTCTCTTCTCTAGTATGTTAGGAACATGCACAATTCGTTTTAGATTTTTCTGAGTTACCAATTTGGAGAAAATGGGTTTGACATAAGTGTCATTTTGAATTTTATTTTTTTCAATATGGCACTTTTTGGAAAATTCAAAAGGGTTTCTTATAAATCCAAATTAGTGAAGCCATATAAGAGTGGTCATATAAGCATTCCCCCAAAAAATGCTAAAAAAAAAATCCACAAGGAGAGATCTTCATTTCAGTTTTCAATGTGCTCAAAGTTTGGTTAGAACATTTTCACTATAGAAACACTAACTTCACTGTAGAAACATAGGACCGACTCATGTTCTTTCTTTTTTCTAAAATCAGTGTTTTATTTTTTCACCAAAATTTTAGCGTATTCTTATTGCCAACTTGATTCTAAAGAGGTTAGGAACAAAAAACACTCAAATCCGACCCTTCTAGGGCATTTTACGGGGTTTTCAATTTCTAGCGCAATCCAAAAGTGGTTGCTTCGTCCTTTAGGGATTAATCGATTTTGGAAAAGATTACCATGTTAGACTTTTCCATTACTCAATTAGATTGTGATTCTAGTTTTCTAACATATAATTATAACTCCATAATTCTTTCAATAATAATAATTTTTCAAAATTGAAGTTTTTATAATTTTATATGAAAATTCAAAATGTAAAAAGTAAGTTTGTTATTTGAGATTGTTTTTTGAAAGTAAGGAATTAAAAAGAACTATCAGATGACATAATTATTTTTTAGTAAACATCAAGTTTTTTATTTTATTTTTTTATTTGATTTTATTAAATTTTTATTAAAATCTAGGGTACACTTTTATATTTTTCGGCCAATTTGACAAAAATTTGCTACACTCTTCCATCACCTATGAGTTTTGACACATAATGTAAAAATATGATTTCTCTAAAACTAAAAAATTTAGAATAAAAAAATACTGATAGAGGAAAAAATTCACTTCAGGGGATCTAAAAGTTTTTCTCCCCCTTAGGCAGGGTGTATAATTAGTTTTTTCTACGACATTCATTGACAATGTAATCAGTAGTTTCATCTTTTATTATTTTATTTTCCATGATTCATAAATCGCAAGGAGAATAGCAACATTTGAACGGATGGTTTTTATGAAAATTTAATAAAAAATCGGGTCACCAGAATAATAAAAACAAGCATCGAGAATGTTCTAGTTTATCTTCCAATCACAAGATTTTTAAAAATGCCACTCCCTCTACCATTTAAAACTTCACACACCCCCTACATCATATAAAACTCCATAATACAAGCAACGAATTCAAGCTGACCTTGGTGGAAAGGGTGGTAGAATGGATGAAACAATGATGAAGTAGGACATAAAAGGGAGATGGGGGTGACCTGGACCTATAACATTGAAAGGGGGTGAGTCACCCAATCTGGCTTCCATCTTCCTGGTTTTGCCACGAACTCAGTTTGCCTTTCAGAAACTGCCATTAAATCTCGGCCATTCACAGCACCAAATCACCAAATCCATATCCAAGTCTCAAGAGAGAGAGAGAGAGAGAGGGAGCCTGGGCTATGTTAGGGCTGGGGTGGGCTTTATGATATTGCCTGAGTTATGGTGTTCATGTGCAAATAGATAAAGCCCATTGCAAATACAGTAAGTTAAACACGGTTGGAACTTGGCCTGGCCTTGACTCCTTTCTGTCTCCACTTCTCAGGAATCTGGTCTTTAGGGCTTCCAGCTCAGGCAGCCGCCCCTGCCCTAACTGAGGGACCATCTTCCATGTGAGCCTCCCTGTCAGTGTAGCCTCTCATTCTTTTGCCACCATCCCCCCTGAGTCATCACCTTGGAAGTTTTGCACTTTGCGAGAGTGTTAATTTTTTTAAAAACAAATCCATGGAAGTTTTCCCTTACCACCCAGGTTGATGTTTTATTTATTTATTTATTTTATATTTTTTTTATCTTGTTTGTTTGATGATTATCCGAAAGAAGTTCGTCACCCAAGAATGACAATGCGAGGCCGGTCCTTAAACCGGAAGTTTGCGTGCTCAACGCCGAGGTTACCTCATGTTGTTGTTTCTAGAGGTCAAAATAATTTGACTAGTCCTATGATTCGAGGAGAGCTCTAATAGAGGTGGAGAGCTCTCACAAGATTTAGTGTAGAAATTGTGGAGAGTGTGTCTCCGCTTTATATACCAGGACTCTTAGTTTAAACCAAGGTATGGGTGTTTAAAGTGGCAATAGGTTCCGCTTGTTTCTAACCCTAATCCTCTAAGGACTCGCCCCTTCTCTCGAATCTTTCTTCCAATCCCATGAGTAGTCAAACCACTTTTGACCTATGAACGGAGTAATTCGAAGTAACTCCTTATGTGCACTCTGGACTTCGGCTTTAATGTTAATTGGGGTGATATGAATGGATTCATAGAGAACGTAGAGACACGGTAGGAGATAAAGAAAGAAAGTGCAAACAAGAATACAGAAAAAGAAAAAGAAATCCATCCATTCATTTCTTCTGCTACAATTAATAAGTTAATTTTTAACTATGAATAAAAATATCTAGGTTTAAGATATTCCATGGAAGTTTGATTCAAGGTACATCTTCTAATTGATTTATATAATCCCTGGAATTAAGTAGCTGAAGCCTATAACTTCCACTTTAAGTAGGGTGTAGCACCTCAAAGCAGGCCGGTGGCAAGCATATATTGCAGCTCACGAAACCTTTGGGAAGAGTAAGCTAATGGTCACAAGCCAGAGTTTACAACTAGAAGACAATGCGCACTCGAATGTGACTGTACACCCACCACCATATGCTCTGCAATCAATCTTGTACAAAGTTGCACATTCCAGTTGGTTGGAACCCAGAGTTTCTCATGACATTGCAGTTTCTCAGAAGTTCAGAACATGCTTGTGCCAAACTTTCAAGTGTATGCACAACACAAGAACTAGGATTCTTTTAGGCTGAGACACATGAAATGCGCATAGACCTTTTACAGTAGACACGTACACCATGATATTCTCACGCCAAGGGGAATGAAGCAATGAGGTGGATGAGAAAAACGGTAGGGAAGCCATGACACCGCTTGTGTCTTGAATTCTCACCGTTATGAATTGCACTGGCAAAGCCAGTGCGCTATTGGTGGGAACTCATGGCTGACAAGAGGAGAAGCCTTGTGTCGGGCTGGTACTGTTTATTCATTTTCCAGATCGCAGGCTTTTGTATTGGTTCACAATCAAGCCATCCCTCGCATATCATGCTCTTGTGTGGCTGCCTGGTGGTACATCACAAGCCCTTTGCAAGTTACCAGAGTATATTACTTAGAACAGGCCTTATTTGATTTTGGGTCTTTCAAAGTTGAGAGAAAATCCTTCAATAATAGTCATCATTATGCATCAGATTATGGGTAGACAGAGAAACTAAAAAGGTCGCCAAGGGCATTCTAGGTTAATATTTACATACTGGAGCCAGAAGGAATGTAAGAGTCCAAAGTCTTCAAGGGCTGGGAAAATGCATTTAAAAAGACAAACTAATACTTTTGGCCGGTCATAGTATGTCTAAAAACCTAGAAGAAGGTGTATATTCTAATGGAGAACATGTGGAAAGATTTTAGGAAGAATTTTGTTTTTATGACAAAATTATGGCTAATTGAAATTTGGCCTACCATGAATCAACATAGGTCCAATGATCATCAAGTGGGTGATACATGGAATACAACAAGGCATGTGGAGCAAAGTAAAACTTTTTAACCCAAGAACCTTGTCTTCTTGTCGATATTTTATTTTGGAAAATTTGACAAACTCCAGAGAGAAGTTTGAATCTGGTGAGAACGGAGATCCAAGTTTTCATAGAGTGACCTTCATCTTGGCTCTGAAAATCTTTAAAAGTGTTTCCATACGGATACCATGAAGAGTATAGGATTTTGAATTCTGGTGTAAAGGCCGGCGATCTAGATTTGGATTTTCTTACAATCTGATTGGTGGAATTAGTCGGCCTTTTAACCCTCTACCGTAGTGCAAAACAATCTTAACCCCTAAAGGACAATAGTCCTAGAATGGGCTTTTTTGAAACTTGGGCATGTACCTACGGTTGCAATTTGAATCGTGATTTTCTGAAATTTTAAATGGAGGTGTGCCGTTCTGAGAGCTCTGTGTGCATATTTTTATTTTTCAATTCCGACATTGGGATCAAAAGTTATGAAGGTTTACCTGTCAAAAGCTGCTCGTTGGGCAGCTGCTGAAATTTTCTAAGCCACTATCAATGCAGCAAATTCTGCCCAAAACTGCCCAAATCTGCCAAAATCTGCCCAAAGATGAAACTTTGAAATTCCACCAAAAATTGAGATTTTGATATTTTTCAAAAATAAAAATTTCTATTTCTAGAAAGGCAGTAGAGCATGTTCCACTGTTCGGATTTTCAATCCAAGAATTTTTCATATGCTATTTTTATTGTCAAAAAACGGCCTTTGTATGTGAATTTCAGCATACCCCCTAGCGGAAAATGATTTTTTTGGAAACCTTCTACAACTTTTTTGAATATAATATTTTTTGGACATGTACCTAACTCAATTAGGAACAATAATATGGAGAGATTCATTCCATATCTACTTTAAAAAATGGTTTTTTGGGCCTTCAAAACTCTGCTGTCCCCTTTCTTTGCAGGGAAAAAAAACTTGTTTTTCTACTTTGAACGTTATGATCTTGCAATGGGTGAGGAATAAGTGTGTGAGATTTGGTGGACATGTAGACATAGAAGTTAGCTACAAGATCTTCTAGTTAGATGTACTAAAAAAGACCCCAAGTTTGCAAAATCCACCTTGCTTTGAAGAGGGGCTGTTTTGAGGCAGTTTTGATGAAAAACACCCTCAGAACTTTAGGGGTTAAACTCATGTCAACTTCACACACATGTTGTAATGCCAAGCAGAAGTTTTGGGGTCTATGATCACATACCACATGTAGAAATCTGCCACTTTCTGGTAGTCAATCGTCCAAAATCTGGATGTTTGCAGTGTACAGGGTTAGTTGTGATGAGCCTCAGCTTGCACTTCTCTTCCTGGATCTGAACTGACCCCTGTTATCATGGGATGCAGTGTGGAACAATGTGACTTTGATTCAGTTCCAATTTTTTTTGTATGCGACTGCAAAACATGATGAGGGCATCAGCCCTTGGTTATAAACATTTACTGAGTGCTAATATTAAGTTGCAGTGAAAACGCATCAGTTGAGGATAGCAATGACATGAATCTTGTGAAGGAATGATGGTTTCTGCCACTAAATATACCCCTCATGGTCCACTACATTGACAGACAGATGTCAAATCTGGCCATCAAGTAGCAATAATATCATACTCTTGAAGTGGCTACTCAGCCACCTATAATACATTTGGAGCTCAAAATGAAACCCTAACAAAGTGATCTGTCAATAATTTACGTGATATTTGTTGGGCAGATCAATGACTGTACGCGGGTGACCAAGGTACCCTCAAATAACAGATGAAAGAAAGAGCTGGTGTGCTGGATGAATGAGCAGATACGACAGTTACGCAGGGGCTGATGCAGCAGTGTCCTCCTGCCAGATTTCCTTTCCCATCTGCGATTCTGGTTTGATTCTTGGTGCGCGGTGGAGAGGCCCAAGTGAGGTGACTGTAGTACATTGTTTGTAACTGAAGCTCTCTTACATATCATGTTACAACAATCATGTTTAGCTCATGGTAGATAAAAGCTTCAACGGGTCTGGAACATCTGAAAGAAACAGCTGGGTTTGCCCCAAGGACTTCTGACCACTCCCAAATTGAATGTGAGCAGCTGAGATGGGTTTCCAGAACCAGTAAGTGGTACCTGCAATGTCACAACATGTAGACAAGGAAAGGGGCATGGTCATGTGCAGGTTGATGAGGCACTCCCGGGTGCAGTACATGTGCATCATTGCCTTGAGAGATGAAAAATCCTCATAGATTTCAACAGGGTATGACAACTCTATCATAATGATGATCACAGGAAAACTCTGTCCATCACATTTTAATCCTGCTCTCGAAATATGACATTAGCTACAACATTACCCATAGGTGCTCAGAGTGAAGAGATGGAGTTGAGTTCAGATGTGCCAGTCCAGTAAAGGTCACAATTATCCACAGAATTTTATTAGGCAGGCAGAGTTACAAAGTGATAATACACAAGGAATGTTTGCAGGTAAACAAACATTCGCTTGAAGTAGCATTTGAACTGAACTCTAAGTGCAGCTGCAAATTGGTCTAGATTCAAGATCTTCATTACTGAATGAATAACTGAAGTATGCCCAGAATTGGTAGTCACTGCCAAAACACCATGGTTTAAATTCAAAGAAAGAATCTCCATGTATCACTGAACACGAACATACTTACCATATTCTCTGACAGTTTAGATTTAAACGGGGGCCTTTAGCTAGATTTTGGAACTTCTCAGGAATGAGCACCCTTTCAGACTCTAGGAATGTGAAGAAGTCACCAACTGGAATTGTTAGATCAACATGTAATGAAATCACTTTGGCTTGCTCTAGGACCAAACTAAGGGAGCTCTTGGAGGGGATGTTTCGATCGAATCACTCACCTGATCGTTTGAACGTTTAAACAATTGAGTTAAGCTTGCACTCTCCATTTGCAGCCCTGGCCTGGTAGCCATGGTAACATGTCCCAGAGCTTCAGAAGAAACCACTCATCGATTTTAAGATCCTTCCAGTATAACAATACTTACTGATGAGAGCTCTTTCAAGAGCTGAAAGTATACACAGTAGCCTGTGCAGATTTTGAACTAGTACTTGGCTTCCATGACCTTCCTCAGGGTACGTCCAAATTTCATGCTCAGAGAGGATTGCTATTCCCTGCATACTTTGTGTCAAAGGTAGCATTCTCTCTGACATCACCTTTGTGAAGCTTGGACCAACCCAAATGTTGGTGGATTGCTACCCCGAAGGTAAAAATGTTTTGGCCATCAGCTATGAAATGGCTTAAAACCATCTGGTATACTTGCATTATCACAACATGTGTAGCTTCGAAGAATCTGAATTTTGTGGCTGACTTTTAGTAATCCGGATTCTAGTAGTGTAATAGTTTCCGTGTGCAACAACAAGTGTTTGTAAGCTTTCTGATTAGCACAGGTAATAGGCCTCGGGAGCAATATATCTCAGAACAAATCCTTATGGTTAACAATTTTGTGTGGGCAATTTAATTCAACAATGAGGATGGGAGATCTTACAGAGTTAGACTAATCATGAACAGGACAGAAGCTCTAGAAGTCCTTGGAACCTACGCCACGACTGAATGAACTCACCCTAACGCTGGCTCAGAATTCTGGGATTTCGGGTATGTAAACGTATACTGACCACTCCATGCAATCCACTAGAGAGAGGTTTGCCGTCTTCCATTTCAAGCTCAGTGCAGCCAAGACTCCAGATATCCACTGGTAGCTCATAAGGACGTTTGTCTCAAGTGGCCTGGTAGCTGGCACCTTTTCTGATGTCAAAATTGGACACAAAATCTATAGACACAAATGCTGGTCGTTTCTTATTGTACATCAACGAAAATTGAGTAGATAGCGTATATATCACTTGCTGTTCGAAAAAATACCTCGAGAGCTATGTAATAAGGAGAATCCTTCACGGAGGTAGCCACTGACCCCTTTATCTGAACATGTGAAGGATTTGTTTTTTTTAAGTAACCGCATTACTGCTTTTCTTGATGAGTCCAAATCAACAGCCTACGTTTCATGTTGATATTTCTTAAAAGAAAAACCTCAGCATATGTTCTGGTTTGGTTAACCTGGATCCGTAACAAACCCATGCAATTCTGTAACGTGCATGGTAAAGATGAAAGATTAGAGCCTGTTTTGCAAGACCAAAAATCGCCTGGCTTCACTTGCCCAATCCAAGAGTGTGGTTGCGCACTTGATGTCCCTGCACCTACGAAGGAGAAACGTCTCCGAAACGCAAAAGGTTATTGTTCTTTGGACATTGAGGTTGGTGATGAACAATGCAATGGCGGACTTGACCACCAATTGGCAATACCAATATTGGTCAATGACTCAATGAACATTTTAAGAACCTGTTGGAATGCAATGGGCTCCGTTTAGTTTAAGTTGATTGTGTACGGCGAGGTGTGGACGTGGTGGTAGAATTGTACTGCTCACAGAAAAGGAGTGGAATGGAATGGAACCATGTCAGGTTAATTAAGAGTTTGTGTCATAATTGTATAAATAATGTAACTGCAATTTTTAGAGGTATTAAAATTGGAATCTAGATTCCCAAATAAATTGTGCTATAAAAAAATGGTGTAGAATGTGCATTACTGAAACACTCCACCAATCCACCCATGTAATGTAGTTGGGTAAGACAAAGAATAGTCAATATGTAGGTGCAACATGTAGGTATTGGCAAGCTTGGACAATGGAGGAAACTGTCGATTTCGAATCACTTTGTTAACAAAGTTTGAAATAAATAGTTATCCAAATAAATGGTATAATGCATTTCATGAATTCTTGTAAGATCGGAGTGCTCACATTGCTCACTGGGGAAATTGAAACCGGTACTAAATGAAGAAAAGAGGAATCTGCACTGCTCATAATGTCATTACACATTTGTAGGTTGATATAATCATGAAAGAACACTTATTCTCAACCGATTACATTCGCAAGGTGCAATAAGTTACTAGTAGCTTGTCACACAATAGTGACAAACAGAGGAGTCAAACTGCACACATAGACAGACATACAATTATTGAGGTACAAATCATTCAAATTGACTATCTCAGAAGCAGTTGTTAGAAGTTAGAACGTGTAGGAGGAGTATCCAAAAACTTTGTACATGAAAAGAAAGTCATCTCTTTCTCATTACAAATCAAAACATTACTACTCAGAATCTTGTCATGTGATCTACAATGTGCAGGGGATAGAAACAGGAACATGTATTTGAAACACAAAAATACCGTACAGAGAGATGTCTGGCTCCCCCCATTAAAGGTTCGAATTCTTAACGAGCAGTTGCAGTTGCAATTGTCATAACATCACAACTACTCGCGCAAAGGAAGACAAAGGATACCAGATCCTCTAGATTTTGTCAAAAATGAACTCAGTGGGGTGAAGTCATTCCACATCAATGTTGGTCGGAATGTTAGTTTCTCAAGTGGAAGAACCGAGCTCCAAACTACAGTGCACTGATCTTTCAATAACAATTATCAAACATTGATAAATTCTTCATCAACCTGAAAAACAAGCTCCTTTGAAGGTGTGGATTAAGCTGTCCTGAGGTGATCACGAAAAAACAGAAGTCACGTAAGTGTATGGCAACATTGAAAATGACAAAGTTCTTGATTCCCAAAGGCCCACACCACTTGCTCCAATATATGGAACCAACAGGAAAAATGGTCGAGGCATCGAATCTTCGGGAGCACTCTCCACTGGTAATGATTCAGATCCAAGCCGATCTTCTGGAGCCCTTGTGAAGCAATTAGGATAAATATGTACAGAATCGAGGTTGCCGAAGTTTTCAGATCATATCCTTCGTTGATTGTATAAACGACGCCGCCTTTCTTGACCCAAGAGGTAGGTCATGCTACTCTCCAACCCCTGCAAAATCTTCTTGATCTCCTGATAAGAAGTTTGCTTGGCAACCTTGGTAGCTTGATCTGCTTCCAGGAGCCTCACCTCTTCCCAGTTCCCTGAGCTTCTCTTCTGAACGTCCTGGTGACATGCAATGTGATGCTTTT
Organism: Ceratodon purpureus; assembly: GCA_014871385.1. Classification (NCBI taxonomy): domain Eukaryota; kingdom Viridiplantae; phylum Streptophyta; class Bryopsida; order Pseudoditrichales; family Ditrichaceae; genus Ceratodon; species Ceratodon purpureus. The sequence continues at coordinate 23,045,806 of CM026421.1, forward strand.
GTTTGGGGTGGTCTCTCAGAATAAATGGTTGAAAGGAAGCAGCTTCCCGTCTGGAAGGCCTGCAAAATAGATTTCACAAAACAAAAGTGCACCATTACACTACTGAGAAAAGCTAAGTGGATTTATTTAGAATTTGAGGACGCATGTTTGCCTGAATCTGTGTCTGTTTCTTAAGTGCCGCCTGACTTACAGTTGTGAAGGTGCAGATATGCTTCTCAGTGCTGCCTCCTGGTCACGAAGACATTTATTAACCCGAAGCTTCTTCCGACGATCACCTGGAAGCTCGCCTGTAAATTCTTTTGGCTTGGTGGTCCTCAGCATAGAGGCACTTGTACGTAGTTTCTCCGTTAAATCTGGTCGTATGGTGGCACTAGCATTTATCAACCTGCGGATCTCCCTTTGAATCAACTCATACTCCAGCTTTGGAGGCATCATACCTCCTGTGCTGAAAACCTGATTCCCACACTCCAACTCTCGCTGGACTTTGCGCACCAGCTTCATTATTCCACCAGTTCCAATTTCAGGGTCCAGCCGCAGATAAAGCTCTGCCATCAAATAAAGACAGACATACAGCTTATAAGTCATCGAGAACGGATATATGCTGGAAGTATAATCTCGCGCCTTCAAAATTTCAAGGTGCAGGACGTTGTGAGATAGATTATACCTGATAAGCAACCAAGCATCCAGCCAAGGGCAGCTTTCCGTCGGAGTTCATCGTTCTCATCCTCAACGTGCTTTCGGGTCCTCTCCTCACGTCTCCTCACAATTTCATGCTCCTCTTCTTTCTTCTCCAGCGTCAATTGCAGGTCTTCCACCATATCCTGCAGCTCCTGTCGCATTAAAAACAAGGGCGTATTCATGAAGACTCACAAACAACCGCAACGGTATAAATGAAATCATGCCGATGTATAAAAATACATGACATTACGAAGTTTTAGTCACAAATTTATACAGAATATCATTGGTAATGCATCTTTCACAACACTGTGGATTGAAGAAGGCTATCTCCCTCTGCTCCGGATCTTGACCAAAACGGTTTCTCTACAGCAGATTATGATTTTGATATTTGATGTTGCATTTTTCGACGTGGCATTTATAGACCCTGCTGTAAGCTTCTCTATGCTAGTGTAGGATTATTGTGGTGACTCATTGACACGATGCGCAGATAAGAGAAAACAGCCATCTAACCTTGGCCTTCTTATGCTCTTTCTGGGCAATCCTTTCCTTCTCCTTCATCTCACTTTTAAGGAGTTGCAACGCTTGAACGACCTGTTGAGCTTTCTCCTCCCGATCCTGCTCTTTCACAAGGAGCTCAGCTACATGTGCCCTGCATGAGCCAATAGGGACCAGTTCTTGAACAAGTATGACATTTATGATATACAACTGAGATGGAATGCAAAGTCTCCAATAACTGTTACGGCAATGCCAGCCTGCCAGGGCATTACAGAGCGACCCAAAACACTGAAAATATTATGTAAATTTTACCTTATCCTAAGAATAGGATTTCCTAAACACAATGCTAAGACTGCTATCGATGATTCGTGGTTCCAGTTCGACCCCTCTCTGGTCACAGTACCTGCAGCCATGTGCTAGCTCATGCTTGAGCTCTTCATTTTCTCTTCTGAGATTTGTTTCTCTATCCTCGTATTCTGACCTTTGGTGGTCAAAAGCAGATTCCATAGAATCTAGGTACTTAAGAAGCTCCGCACTTTTCTTCTCATACTCGTCAATGATGTCCTGACGCAAACATGCAACTTCCAATCGCTCTCGATCCAAAGCTTCTGATTTATCAAAAACATCAGTCTGCAGCCACACCCTTGCATTAGTAGGAGGAATACCGGTAAATTGAGAATAAATTTTGTCAATAAAACAACTAAAACCATGGTGTGAGAGGATTGTAAGGACTGCTCAAAACACTGAAGAGACCAAATCATATGAATAGCCATGGTCGATCTCCTTGAATGGTAAATATAAGGAACTCAAAAGTGGAATTGATCGCCTGTAAACCTTTATGGAATTTCAAAGTTCCCTATCCTGCTGTAACATTTGAAGCTCTTGAAGGTTATAACCTATGAGGAATTCAAGACTTTACAGTCATTTCTATGATGCTATCTGTTCTACGATGTGCTCAATAGGGCAAGAGTACGTACAGAGCGGGAACTCACATTGGGGGTTGATCTTTTAGTACAAGGATCATAAGGGCAGTTGGACTGAAAGCCCATGTTAGTGTAGTCCTCCTTAGTCTCTCGTATGCTTGACAGTTATCAGACATATTTATCACTTTCAGCACTTGCTTTCTCCATCATCCTGTAGAACACCAGTTCAGACATACTTAGATTTAGCCAGACAAGTTATAACGGCTTAGACTTAAATACATTAGATCCCCGAATTTTGAAAATCCTGCAACCAAGCAAGCACCGGAGTGCTAGTGCAAGACAAAAAGATGAGAAGATTAATTGGAGGGCAATTTTTATATATGCTCAGGACCATAGATATCCCACTCACTAATTAACACAAGCATGGAAAAAAACCTTTCTACTTCAAGAAATCACAAATGTGCACTTGAAACTTACAAAAGTGTTCGGACAACGTCATCATTATATTTGAATATTGCTCCGATTAAACGTTGGCTGCCTTGCAAATGAGTCCAGCAACGTCACAGGTATAAAGATCCAGAAATCCCCCTTGGCTCCTAGGAACACACGATCAGATGCACGCGCACTCTCACTGTCCCTGTTTTCAAAAGCACCGGAACACCAGAAGAATGAACTGAAATTGTGACTTCCGTCACAGAGGATTTACGTTGCCGTTCTTCGAATCTTCCCACGAGCATGTCTACTTACACATTAAGCTTACAAAACATAAGCAAAGTAAGATTAAACATTCTAAACCACCTTCTTCGCCTTCCCATGATTGTATCTCAGAACGTCAACCTAATCACACTTCTCAAAAGCGTTGAGAGAAATCCTATCCTTCCTACTCGAGAGAAGTGATCAATCTTCAAGACTTCCAGTTCAGACAATGCAATTTCTTCAGTCAAGTGCAGTTAAAGTTCATGTCAAAAAATGCTCTTATACTGGACTAGGGCTTCAGAATCTGGGCATTCTCAAATGCAGAGCATTCCACAAGACTACGCTTTTGTGCGTCTGATTACCAACATCCCAAATCACAGAGGCTCAGTTTCGACTCTATCAACTGACCAAACCAGAGCTCATCAATGTGCCGAAATCTTCTCAAACTTACAAATATCTCACCGGACGGAGATGATTGTGGACCTGTGCATAGCTCTCAAATCATCAAAGGTAGCATAGCACACCTGTAACTGTCGTCTCCAATCATGAGAAATGCCAGGATGGACCAGCCGCTTCACTGCTTTCCGCAGATATCCCTGAAAGTTGCCTCGCTCTCCCAGTCCCACCACCATAAATGCTTCCATTCTCACCAACATCATAAAAGCATCGATTCTCACATGCCGTGATTTGATCTGACTGGGTTCCAAGTGGAGGAAGTCATGCAATCAGAATGGTGGTAGGCAGCGGAAAGAACGAAGGAGGGACATCCGGAGAGTTGTGCAGAGTGTGCCGGGGAGGCTTCCTGGGGCTGCCATGGCCACTGTCTGCATGGCTATGGCGATATCGAAATAGGGCTGCATGGCCATGGCAACTGTGGAAGGAAGAAAGGAATGAATAAATGAACGAATGCTGGAATTAATAAATAAATAAATGTAGAGTTGATAGATAAATGAATGAATGCAGAGCCGTGAATGGAGTGAGAGAGGACGGTGTCGGTTGAAAACTATACCAGTCATACTTGATTCATGTGAACCCCATTCCTATGATAATATATTATCTCTTCTCCCTCTTGGCCTTTACTCACATCCTGGAATTAAGGGGATGAAAGCCAAGTACTGTTGTTGGTATGACATGATATGATATTAATTGGAAGGTGTATTTACCTATAAATGAAATAGTGATTATAGATGAAATAGTGATAGGAGTAGTGGGAGAAAAAAGTAGGAAGGGAAAAGAAGAGACAATTTCTTGTTTTTAGCAAATTATTTTTATTCATTTCTTGCTTATTTTTGAATATTGATTAGGGTTACAATGAGCTATTGTAGGAATAGAATTGTGATGAAAATCATTAGTTTATTTTTGTGCTACAATGCTCCGTTATAATATTTGGGGTGGTTTGTTTGGTTATTGAATGTTATAGAGGAAATAGAGTGGTCTTGTTGATATATGTTAGGAGGTTTCATTGCGTGAAGACGTAAAGGAAATGTTGAAATGGAGATTAAATTGGAAATTTTGGTGTTATTCAAATTGGATATTAATATGGTATAACTATTCTATAATTGTATATTATATCTATAATTCTATATAGCACTATTGTCATAGTTGTAATAATTAATTAATAAATTTATTGATATAAGGTCAATCATCTGAGTATAAATATTTTTTTGGGTCTAAGAAACGCTACATGAAATATTTTTCATTGTAATGTTTATTATAGGCCTTTATAGGAAATCTCCAAATAAGTGTTTGGATTTTTATAGATTTCAATTTTTTTATTAATATGAATTTTTAAATTCTTCATCTACAACTTCAAAACATTATACTATTTAAGGAATACATAAAATTATTTTTTGAAGGCTTTAAATTTAGTAAAGTAAACTCAGCCCTTTTTTAAAAAATTGGCTAAAATTGCATCAAAACTTTATCTATAAAGTCCCATTTCACGAAGTAGTGCTTTTTGTTTGCTTGATATCTTTTGATATTTTTTAAAAACAAGCTTTATTTGAAATGTTAAATTTGACATTCTTTCAGATTTTTTGGAGATTCTAATAAGGTTACTTCATTCAAACGAGAATGGAGAACCCTTAATAAATTTTCTTCTTTTGCTTCACCGTTTGGTGCTCCATGCATTATATTATAATACATTGGATGGATATTTTTATATAAAAGAAATTGTATTTCCAAGACTTGAAGGGGTGAGGTCCTTTACGTGTAGAAGAATGTAGCAAAACATCATAACATGTAGACTTGCTCTTTTACAGGGATAGAAGGAAAATGATGGTATGCTTCCAAATTTTCAACATATGAAATGTATGAATTTCAAACTGGAAGGATAGAATCTAAATTGTTTCTTAGAATTACAGTACCTTTCCATTTCAGTCTGGGAAAGGTGAATTGAGTGTCTACCATTCCTATCAACCTGTGAACAATCCACATGTTGTTGATGACTTTCATAGTTGAAGACTTTTGTTTTTCACCTTGTTATATCCATTAGAGCACCATGAAACCCAATTTTAACTAAATAAAATGCTTGCTGGCAACAGTGAGCAGGTGACCTTAAGGGGTCTAATGATTCACAGGGACCTCAAATCTTTTTTCAGATCTTTTTGACCTGAAGTTCTAAAGTAGCAATGCATTTTCTCACGTTGCTTTGATAGAATGTGACAGGCGACAGCACTTGGACAGTATTCATACTGCAATCCATGGACGCTTAGATTCATAATCTGCAGCACATCTAAGGTAGAGGTACCTATTCTGTCGAGATCAAATAAATTTTCATGTTGGGAAACAAGACATAGCCTTGAAACGACTTGCATATTTTAGCATTTAAAAATGGAGTTCAATCCAATTCATTTTATGATTTTAGAAGCTTGTATGAATAAGATATGAATTGTCATAATGAAGAATAAGAGTGGCAAAAATGTGGATAATAGGCACGGACCAAGGTATACAATTACATGTTGGGGCAACATAATGACATGGCATTCCCATGTACCTAGTGTTTAAAGAAAAGAATAGAGAAAAAGCCTCGTGGTGCCTGCCAGTTTAGTTTTAACCAACTGAAAATAGAAACCATAACATAGATTACACCAAAGTCATCACATTCTGCAGGCACGACAGAAATATTAATATGGCTAAACTGGGTGAAGATGGATAAATCTTCTATAATTGATGAATTAGAAGTCTCAGTCTATTCAATTCCCACAATATAATTGTATCTATTATTTTCACTGTAGTACGTAGTCATGACTCATCAACCATACCATACGAATATCCAAAATCTAAGATGAAGCAGCACACGATTTCGGTGACAAAAAAGTAGGTCAATTTCAGCAAATTTTCCACAACAAACCACGACCGACATACACTAGGGCCAGAACCCAAGGTCCAAAGTCTTGCAGTCACGTAAACTTAATCCAATATTAACAAAATTTAACAAAAAGGGAAAATACAAGTGTGCTAACATCCACAAATTCAGAATCCTAGCAAAGAACTTACACACAGTCTGTAGCCAACTTCCTGTGATCAACGCCTTTTCCACAAGGTCAAGCTCAACAAAGGCCCCGCTTTCGCTGCCAGTTTTCAACAAAACCCTTCTAAAAACTCAAGCCTCAAGACAATGGCCGACTGTAGGGTCAAAAAGAAAGACCCACATGTCATCAAACAACAGGGAAACGTGACATCATCCTGGACCCAACCGAATGCACAGTGAATTCAACAACTCCATTGAGTCAAAAGGGCCCAATAATATGCAGAGTCTCCTCTCCAACGCTCTTCGTATAAATACCAAACTTCTAATTCCAGTCACTTCATTCCACTTTCAGCCTTCTCCTCCATACAGACCCTCTCAGGAAGCGCTGGATCGACTACCAGAGCCTGACACTGAGCTCACAGAACATGGTCTTGTAATCTCTTTTTCAAGTCAGAAATTCATCTCTGATCTTCTTCTGAATGTCTACTGATCTTACATACACAGCCATAACTGTGTCTAGTGGTTTATAGCTTCTTAAACTGATATTCAGATCATTCAAATAAGAGCTTCTGATTCATCCTGATCTAGCAATATTGTTCTTTGTGAGTATATAATTCTTTGATCTTATTGATATATAGCTCATTAATATTCTAGCCTAGTGGTCTGCTAGCTTCTTGATTGTTAGAGTGATCAGATCAGACAATGGCGCCGCCAGCAGTGATGTCGACGATGGAGGACACAGCAGCGCTGTACATGAAGAAGCAGAAGACCATGGACCAGTCTCTGAACCGCAAGCAATTTTCGCAGATGAATAACTCTTCTGCGACTGTGGATCCACTGAACTGGGCGAAGGTAGCCTCGAAGATGCAGGGGAATCACCTAGACGAGATCAAGCAGATGGTCGCGACCTACTTCGATTCGACTGAGGTTGCCATCGAGGGTGTTAACCTGACTGTCGGTCAAGTTACGGCCATCGCTCGCCGTCCTGCAGTAACAGTCGTCCTCGACGCCGCGAACGCCAAGGCGCGAGTCGACGAGTCCTCTGACTGGGTGCTCAATAAGATCATGAACGGCGGTGACATTTACGGTGTCACTACAGGCTTCGGCGCGACCTCGCACCGCCGCACGCAGCAGGGCGTGGAGCTTCAGCGTGAGCTCATCCGCTTCCTGAATGCCGGAGTGCTCAGCAAAGGGTGTTCGTTGCCGGCTGAGACAACCAGAGCTGCAATGCTGGTGCGCACGAACACTCTCATGCAGGGCTACTCCGGTATCCGGTGGGAGATTCTCGAGGCCATGGAGAAGCTCCTCAACGCGCACGTTACCCCGAAGCTCCCTTTGCGAGGAACCGTGACGGCATCTGGAGATCTCGTTCCCTTGTCTTACATCGCGGGGCTTCTCACAGCGCGAACAAACTCCAGAGCCATCACAGAAGATGGTCGCGAGGTGGACGCACTTGAGGGGCTCCGGATGGCGGGCGTGGAGAAGCCATTTGAGTTGCAACCGAAGGAAGGGCTTGCGCTCGTAAACGGCACCGCTGTTGGCTCTGCCTTGGCATCGACAGTATGCTTCGATGCAAATCTGTTGGCGCTCATGGCCGAAGTTCTATCTGCGTTGTTCTGTGAAGTCATGCAGGGGAAGCCTGAATTTGCTGACCCCTTGACCCACAAGCTGAAGCACCATCCGGGGCAGATGGAGGCGGCAGCAGTGATGGAGTGGTTGCTGGAGGGCAGCGATTTCATGAAGGCCGCAGCGAAGCTGAACGAGACGGATCCCTTGAAGAAGCCGAAGCAGGACAGGTATGCTCTGCGCACTTCACCACAATGGTTGGGCCCCCAAATCGAAGTAATCCGAGCTGCAACTCACTCCATTGAGAGGGAGATTAACTCCGTCAACGACAATCCCATCATCGACGCAGCACGCGGAATCGCACTTCACGGTGGAAACTTCCAGGGAACACCTATTGGAGTATCGATGGACAACATGCGGCTTGCGGTCGCGGCCATTGGCAAGCTCATGTTTGCGCAGTTCAGTGAGCTTGTGAACGACTACTACAACAACGGCCTGCCATCGAACTTGTCTGGTGGACCCAACCCCAGCCTCGACTATGGGATGAAGGGAGCCGAGATCGCCATGGCCTCATACCTCTCCGAGCTCAACTATTTGGCTAATCCGGTCACCACCCACGTGCAAAGCGCAGAGCAGCACAACCAGGATGTGAACTCGCTCGGACTCGTCTCGGCCCGCAAGACTGAAGAAGCGGTGGAAATTCTGAAGCTCATGAGCTCGACTTTCTTGGTTGGACTGTGCCAAGCCATCGACCTTCGTCATGTGGAGGAGACCATGCACGCCGCAGTGAAGCAGGTAGTTTCACAAGTGGCAAAGAAGACGTTGTTCATGGGCAGTGATGGATCGCTTCTGCCTTCTCGATTCTGCGAGAAGGATCTCATGCTGGTCGTGGAGCGGCAACCAGTGTTTACGTACATCGACGATGCAGCTAGTGAGAGCTACCCGTTGATGGAGAAGATGCGGGCGGTGCTCGTCAGCCACGCACTGAAGCTTAACAAGGAAGCGTCGAGCTCGATCCTAGAGCGGATTCCCGTGTTCGAGGCGGAGGTGATGGAGCGGTTACGCACTGTGATCCCGGTTGTGCGAGAGGCGTATGACAACAAGGGAATCTCGTCGATGGCGAACCGGATCGAGAAGTGTAGGACGTATCCGTTGTACAAGTTTGTGAGGGGCGAGCTAGGGACGCAGTTGCTCTCAGGGTTGAGGACGGTGTCGCCCGGAACGGAAATTCAGAAGGTGTTCGAAGCGATGTCAGAGGGCATGCTGATCCAACCGCTGCTGCAATGTGTGCAAGGGTGGAATGGCGCTCCCGGCCCTTTCCCTCCTTCGCAGTGAGCACATTGCAATGGTCATACGGAGAAATCATTCAGGTCAAGAGTAGGAATTTTCTTAGTGACGTCGATTTTGCACGAGAGAGCCAATTCTTCAGTCATGCGGAAATCAGAAAAATCCAAAATGGAATGTGTAAATAGTTGTATCACGTGCCATGATCAATGGTATGTTGGACAGAGGATTATTCAACATGATTCAGTCCGCTTTGGGCAAAGCTCAAAGTTCAATAACAAATTCTTTGAACGCATTGTTCAATGTATATTTTTCCACACTCGTGTCAATTGTTTTACAAGTCCATTGATCTACAGTCATAAAATATTTGATCCAAAAATGCAATCTAAAGAAGCATACATTTAACCACCACAAAACGTTAAAATTGCAAGAGACAGATTCTGGACAACATACCTTTTCAATGTTGCATTAAAATCGCATTTACAGTCAATATATGTGCCTGCCCTCCAAAGCTTTGAAACACTTTAAAAAATCTGATTACTACCACTTAGTACTACTGGAAGTCACACTACGGTTCTCCAATCCACTTTCTTTACAGTGGTAAGGTAGAGAGATTCATAGAAATGAAAACTGGAAAAAACGTAGGTTGCCAATCAAAGTCACCGGCAAAAAAATAGCACTCTCAATCTCTGTACTAAACCTCGAAGGAACTTCTCAAATTTTATCGTACTGCTAGCCGTGCAACTTGGACCACTGTGGAACCCGGGCTGAGCATACTACTCGGGCTGGATTCCACGAGAGCTTGCTGAATTCTATCCAAGTGCAAAGTCATCAAGTAATGACAGTGGGGATTGTGACCATGTGATACGGAATCTTTGATACAGGATGGGCATTGAGTATATCTCCGAAGACTGCATTCAAAGGGCCTAATCATTGTCGATGTTGATATCAATAATAGTTGGGTCGTTCTTGTCTTCCTTTGAAACGCCTCCCTTCGAAAAATCTTGCCGCGGTTGCCAGACCACACCCCTGCACCGTTGGCACATCACCACTTGGTTTCGACCCCCCACGTAACGAGTCCCGCAATTAGGACAAGCTCCCTGAAGTCGATCACAGCATTCAACAGAATCAGAATGCAGTCAGAACGATGCACGTATCAAACATATGAATTCCCTACACATTCCTCCCTCAATTTCATACGAAATCAAATGTAAAATACTCCCTTTTAAGGAGTCCAGAAATGCACCTTGATGCATGATAAACCCTCATGAGGAATGCATGAAACTAACCTCAACAACCGCAGCCTTCGATAGTGTTCCTATAAGGAGAGGACCTGCAAAGGGCAGAAACCAAAGCGAGAAGAAGAAGATCCGGAAAGCCCACCCGGAAATAATAAACCATAGCAGAAGAAGAGACTGCACAGAGAGCACCACGCGAGCTGTCAGAAGACTACTATGATTGATCAAACGATGTTGTCTTATTTAAAAACACTTTACAAAATAAGGCGTATAAACTAGACCAATATATGCACATATGCATGCTGTAAGAATCTGGGCCTGCTAGGTCTATACGCAGAAAAAAGTACAACACTTTTAAATTAAATCCGGATCAGGCCCTTGACTTACCACAACAGTCTTGCCGAATGGAGTCTCCATGAAAGTAGTAACCTGTCTTCGATACTGAAAATCACAGCCGTATCCAAGTTCAGTCATCAGTAGACAAGCTAAATTTTAAGTGACACTAACAGAAACAGTATTTCGTCTTTTCGGCATCAATTTGTCCACTAGAACTAGAGCAAAAGATCTGTAAGGATGAACGAAATAATTCAAGACATTGTGACGCATAGAGGTGATGACCACATACGGTAGGGAGCCTAAGCCGGAAATCTGCAGATGCGTTGCGAGCCTTCTGTCGAATCCCGAACTGCCTGTCCACATTTTGAGCCTGATCAATCGCATATTCTTTTGCCTTCTGGGCCTTCTCTGTAACACGGTACTGCCGGTCCCACTTTCCCAATTGTTTCTTGAAATCATATGCAAACTCTTCAAACTTCAAGTTGGCAGACTTTGCTGCTCGCTGAGCCTGTGGCAAAATTTGCATAGACTCAGACACTCTCGCCCTCACTCATCAAACCAACAAACAGTTCCATAGGATTCCAAATAGAAAACAGGCCCTTAACAACTTGAAGACTACAGATAATGTCCCATCACTAGTCCCGGAATCAAGCATAGGGATTTCACTGAACTCTACCAGCCATTTGCTTCTCTCTAATCGCTTATGCTGCTCTAGAGTTCCAATACCTCGTCATATAGAAAAAGCACTTTCGGTGTATAACAAAACTGGAGTAAGTCATGTATACGTATCCCATGCTACCAACATACAATCCTGTGACAGAAGAAATGGAACAATTGCCAACATACGTCGGTGATAATACGAGAATTTACATTAAAACATAATTTTAATTAATTGTGAGACTGAGGAATTTGGTGCTTGATATGGAATAAGGTGAAGAAGCGAAGGCAGAACAGTCTACAAAGAAAGACCAAACTAGAGTAGGCATCCATACCTTGCCCTGCACATCATTCTTCTCATTAAACTCGACAGTCTTGCGCTTGACGTCCTCAAAAACCTCGCCAGCTTTCCGACGTGCCTGTTGCGCCATCCGTCCAAACTGATCATCAAATCCCCTACCCGAAGCTTCACATCTCGTCACCCGCCGCACTCTAACACCAACAAATTGCCTTCTAGGGCTGTTAACTCTCCACACACTACGCGAAATGTACGTCGACGTTGGCCCACTCCCGTCTGCACCTCCCCATCCCGAAGATCTCCCCAATCCCCCCCTCTGCTGCGCCGTCACCGCACTCGCTTGCGCCACGGCTGCCACCACCGTCGTCATGGCCCTCTGCCACCCAAAAAAATCCCAAAAATCACAAACCCACTCTTCAGCTGCCGGAATCCCAGCCCTCACTAAACCACAACCTCCCCAACTTCATTTCCACCACCTACAAACAACCCCCCACTTCCCCTGCCTCTCTTCAACAAAAACCTCAACCATCACATAACTCAATTCCTTCCTCTCCAAAATCCTCCTCACAACAGAATATACACAGCTGCATGCTCTGCTTCAAACCCAACGCATTCCTCAAAAAAATTATAACCTAGACACAATTAAACCTCACAAAAATCTCCCCAAATCTCTTCACCCACGAGGAACCCTAAAATCCTCCCCACGAATAAACCCACATGTACTCAAAGGAAATCATGGAAGTGAATTGCAGGGAAGCCATTCAAATGAGGAAGAGAAATCAAACGCAAGTGCAAATGGCTGTTGAGTAGAACAAAACAAGTGCCCACCTCTTCGCTTGAAACGCTCCACCAGCACGAGCTCCACTTCAGCTTGCTTTCTGTGATGATTTCTCCAGCTTGCGCCTCGAATCTGCAGCTCGGTGTTCCAGGTACAAGATGCGAGGTGCAGCAATCGAACTAAGCTACTGGGCTTCGGAAAAACTGGGGCCCAAGTCACAAATGGTTCGCTGCTCTCGCTTCGGGGCGTCACCAACGGGTTCGTCCGATGGTCGCCGTCCGAGAAAATGAAAATTGAGCAGGGGAGGGATTCCGACCAGTGGACGGGAATTTCCTACTGCCGGACGGCGCGTGTTAGCGTGTGCCAGTCGTGGCCCAATGAAGAGGTGGAGGTGGATTCTGGTGGCTGGGCTCCGCTGTCTCCTTCTCTCTCGGACACTCCGGTGACATCAGCAATGATCTTGAACAATTAATCTCGTGTGCTTAGGGAGCTTCTTAGTGTTGGAAGGTTGGATCATTCTTTTTTTAATGGTGACAAAATCGAGTGTGAAATGCAAAGCTTGATCCAGAGTTGTAGGTTTATTCACTTTGAGATTAAATTTGTTTTTGAGCTGAGAGGTTGATTTGATTGTGGTTTGATTCATTTTTTGAGCTGGGAGGTTGGTTTAATTGCGGTTTGACGTGTAGAGAGGTGATTGGAGTGAGGCGTTCAAGCACATATTTGAGGTGGAGATGGAGGATGTGTTTACAAGTGTCTGCTTTGGAGAGTTTCTGCTTTGGAGAGTTTCTGCTTTTTCGGAAGAATTGAATCTGTTGTTTTCGAAAAGACTTTTAATGTGGAAGTCTAGTTGGGTGACACTAGACTACTAGGCCTTGTGGTGTTGCAGGTCAGTCCGCTTGATAGTGGTTTTCATTTGGACAGGAATGGGTGATGGGGATTGGAAGTGTGGATGGCTTCAAATGAGATGAGAGTAGAAGCTCAGTCAGTTTACTGCTTGTTTGGTAGCACTCACACACATTGCGGTGTTTTGCTTTCGCAATTGACTATGATACATCCAAAAAATTGGTGGAATCTACAGACTATAGATACTGTTTCAGAGCTTTTACTATGGATAGGCTCGAATATAACACACTCCTTCTATCAAAATTGTTGGACGTTACAAGGAAAAAAGAAATCCACGAAGGCATAATGGGTACTTAGGTTTCAGGTGCTTAAGGATTCTCCTTCGGAATCTTGTGCTGTATCATCTACCTCAAGAGTGAAAGGCAGAGCATGGGACGCACTGAAAGTTGCCTCCCGTGTCAAGAACCCCAGCACTCGTTCGCCCTGGACCTCATCTTTCTTTAAGGAGTACCCCGTGCGATCGTTGATAACCATCAGCAGCTTTGTGTTGGGCTGCAAGAGCATGGTGATAGCTTTGGACACTGGAGTTGAACTGGTCACAGAATGTGGCGGCTCTCTCATGATGTCTCCTACACGAGCTGTCATCTGCGTTGCCCATACAAACATTCCATGTAAGTGCTCCAAAAAAAGGAAGTGAAACAACCAACAATCGGGTCATCTCGGAAGGTAGAAGAAAATCAGATCGAGAAAGTGGGGATGAGAAAGTAGATCGTTTTACCTCTTTGCAATCTGCTGCGTAGGCAACACCGACACAAGAGCCTCGTTCATCAACGACAGGAATGCCGTCATTTTGAAAGAATCTCATCACCACTTTACCAACTTCATCATCTACTGAAAGAGGTCTAATTTCCTCGAATGGGATCATCAAGTTATCCACCATGTCATGCTGTGATACCTGCACGTCACGAGAAAGAAAGAAGACCTTGTTAAGAATTTTCGAAACATTGCTTTGAAGAGAAACCGGAGGAAACTTTAGCACACTCAGTACTCTGACCTGGTTCTAGACTAAGCAATCTTCATTACAACATCATGTGCACACATAGCGGTGAACAAGAACCTCAAAAAAAACTCACCCCTGGCTTCAGCTTGTAGGGGCTGAAAATATCCTCACTGAACCTGGTTAGGGCCTGCAAGCGAACAACAGCCTGGCAACAGTGTCACCCCCATCAGGTTTTCTTTTTTCCTTGACCCCCTCTCTAGAACATTTAACATGTGTAAAAATTTAACAATTCCCATTTGCTGATCGGATGTATTTTGGAAACCAACATTAAAAGCTTCATTTATAAATTCAAACAACAAGATAATGATATATACCAAGAAATGTGAGAGACATGCATTCATGAAAAGCGTTATGAAATGGAATCATACTACTAACCATGTAAGCACGCTTGCTCAAAGGAATACCCTTCTTCAAACCGATCATATTCTTTAACGTCTTTTTCGCTTCACCCAACTGCAGCCACAATGCAAACAGAAATCCCATGAATTATGATCCAAATTTTCACTGCTATAAGTGACAATCAGGGAAAAGAGGCAAATACGATAAGATAACGAATTACCAAAATGCTCCACGAACTAGAGCCTACCTTGCCAGAAACTACAGCAGCCTCTATGTAAAGCTCATCTGCTTCAGCACGATCTTCTGCCCATACATGACCTCCCGCTTCAGCTACCATTCGTGTACGAAGTGATCCCACAGATTCTAGGTCCCCTCTTTCAGCAAATGCTCTCATCAGTGATAAGAACACATGAGCTCGTGGCTTGAACTGCCCATCTTGCTTTGCACTACTTTGCATCTCATCCATGTATGTAAGTCCTTCTGGAATCATAGACGTCATTGCCAGAAATAATCCCTCAGCTTTAGAATGTCAAATTCTTAGTATAGGCACAGTAAATATAGTTTGCGGAAATAGAGTTCAAACCTGAATTCTGCTAATTAACTGGCAAAGCAAAGCGAAGTGGAAGAGGAAAAAAACAATGAGAAGTATAAGACTCTTGCCTGAAACATACAGACTTTAATCTAGGCTCATGTTCCATTAGACGCAACATAGAAGTAAATGCAAAAGACTCACGTTGAGGTGATCCCGCTGCAATGCAGGCATCAACAATTGCAGTGTAGGCAACTCGATCTAGGACACAAGTTGGAGTTGATTTCATTTCAGCTACCATGTCGCATATACCTTGCAAATCCCTTGCATCGGCTAGCCCCTGACAGAGTAAATTGATTAGCTCGCTTTAAAAATAAAAATAAAAATCTTCTATGATGACTTGTAACGATCACAAGATGCATAATCACACTATTTTAAAGTTGTGCCTCATCAGCGACGCAGCTTGAACAACTTGTACTGTTTTGTGGTTGAGAGCGCACACTACAGAACTGGAAATCTAGCTAACCACGTATACGCGTGCAAGAAATCGTTGGACCAGTAAACCATATTGAACACGACATTCCAAACATCAAATCAAACCTAGAGAGGCTACAGTAAGGTAGAGAAATGATACCCGTAAAAGTGTTGTGTATGTCACGACATCCGGCAGCAACCTTGACGTATTTAGCCTCTTAGCTTCTTCCTGCTCCAATATTTACGCATAGAGACCTCAGGTATTGATAACAATGAACGAATCCAAAGGCTAGGAAGAATACTTGCAAGAAAAAGGCAGCTTCATTGCATAAGAATCCAAGTTCTGTTCTAACGCAAAGCACCATAAGTTTCAATAACTAACGACAGCTCAGCCAATATCGACATCCACAGACCAGATGACGACGATTCAATCTAGAGACGAATACGAACCTTCATAGCTGACAGTAGTTTTAGAGCCCTTTTGAGATCACCACCACGCACACATGCTAATATAAGGGAGTTAAAGGTGACCCTCTGCGGCTGCAGATTATGTGAACGCATCTCATCCATTAGCTTCAATGCCTCGAGTGGATTATCTGACCGTGAGTAACCCTGCCAGAATACAGTGAATATAAGTCATTTTTCTACACAAAGCTGCCAGCTTGACATGCATGAAATTACAAATAATAAAAACTATAACCACTTCCAATAAAAACTAACAATCATATATACTTTAAGTTCACTGCCAAAATACAAGCATCTTAATAATCTTCCAAAGTCAAACGCCAAAAAGAGGTAATAAAAGGAGCACCTTAATGAGCAAATTAAATGTAAGAGTAGTGAGGCCTGTTTTCCTCACTGAAGATCTATATCGCAGCAGTACACCTCTAGCTCGGAGTGCATCCCCTGAAAAAATGACGTAAATATTCCTCATCAGGATCAGACTGTTCTCCAACCGAAACACCTTGGGTCATCATGAGTGTGTTACGATGTTCAGATTATGCCAAGAGAATGATCAATTAGAAATCACGTAGGCCTGTCTGTAATGCAATTAACGGGAATATGGCATGCCAGAGTCAAGGAACCGACCTGCATGGGCACATGCATTGACTAATGTATGAAGATGAACATCTGTCAGCTCCACATGCCGTCCTGGAGCTTTCCCTGACTCCAGAGCTTCTACAAGGTCGAATGCATCGTCTAGCCTTCGTGCCTCCCCCAAACCCTGTAAGAAGTTGTCTGCTTGTAAGCGTCCACCTTCAACAAGGAAGCTATATGACATGATTCACAAAAAGGTTTCATCGGCCAAAAAACTGTACAATTTGAGCTTCGACAGAATCTACTGTGTCCTTCTTTAATCAGGATTGCACAATCTGCAATTTAGAACACACACCATAAAGTTGAACGTGCATAATGTCTTTCTGAAATTAATTTAGATTCCCTACCTTCAAAAGTGTCCCATATGTAACATTATCCACGCCACAACCATCAGGTTTCACCATTTCGTCATAGAGTGCTAAAGCCCGGTCAATATCCTTACATGCAACACACGCCATTACGGCTGCATTCATGATGATGTGATTCAGCTTGCCATGCTCTTGCTTTGCTTTCTCTAATTCCTCAAAAACCTGGCATGCAGGAGTATGAAATAGAAATTATGATCCAAGGCAAATCCTACCACATATGTTTACTTACAATTCAAAGCCCTATGAATTCTCCACGAAGTTAACATCCCGAGAAGCCTTTCTTTACTGCCGAAACAGGCACGTCTGCAAATATATTCATGTAAAAAACAGCCTCAAAATGGTCGCAGAGAACCTCGTACTCGAACACACTCAGCTGAGCCCAGATATATTACCAGATCAAGCTGATGTCGTTTGCTCAGTTCCATAATCCTCCGCGTCAACTCCCGCAACTTAAATTCCTTCTTTCTCCAAAATGGAAATTGTTTCTCATCCTCGTTAACATCAGCACTAACCGATTCCCCTGGAAACTGCTCACGTCCCATTATCTCCAACTCTTTCCTCTTTCTCACCTGCACGCCACGTGAAACATGTGAACAACATCATTTCCGTTGCATCCCACTCGGACAATTTGCAGGATAACAATACAAAATAACCGCGATCCACAATTCAGATCGCTCTGGCACAAAACATAAAAGGATAATGAATCAGTACACACGAGGAGATCTCAACAACTCCAAACCTGAGCAAGAAGCTCCAGCTGCGTTTCATACGGCTTGACCTCCTTCGGCGGCTTACGTCGCCTCCTCGGACTCCTGGGTGGGCTTGAAAGGCTAGGAGTGTTCGAAACACTAGGCGGGCTTGTTGAAGTGCTCGGCATGTCAGGAACAACATCCCCCCAATCACCTGCCACATCGCAACCATCCCAAAACACTCAAATTCCACTCAAATTCTCACCCTCACAAAACAACCGAATCCCAAACTCCGATCAAAATCCTAACCTCACCAATAAACAAAATTCACATAACCCTCCACATAAACCACACAAAAAAAACACAATCCTTCACATAACACACTCAGTTCGGGCTCAAACCGGTGCTAATGGAGTACGTCGCGCGAGGCCGAACGGACTGCGCCCTCTGAGGCGTCGACGTCGAAATGGAGGGCGTCCTCACATTCCACGAGCTGTAAAACCTCGAAGCCATCATCGCTGCGGCCATGGCTTCAACTGAATCGCTCACAAAAATCCGCAAAACTTCACTTCACTACATAAACCCACCAGTGTCCGAACCCCAATCAGTCCCCAAACCCTAAACCCAAACGCACAATCCTCCCGAACTATCCCCACACTCCACCATCACTCCACAAACCTCCCCATCCCATCCCAAATTTGCAACTGAACCTCAAACTGCACCGCAAA
Organism: Ceratodon purpureus; assembly: GCA_014871385.1. Classification (NCBI taxonomy): domain Eukaryota; kingdom Viridiplantae; phylum Streptophyta; class Bryopsida; order Pseudoditrichales; family Ditrichaceae; genus Ceratodon; species Ceratodon purpureus. The sequence goes on from CM026421.1 coordinate 23,064,355, forward strand.
ACGACCTCCCTCCACCTCATACCATCGCTTTTTTTCGTGATTTTGACTGGGATTCAGCACCGCTAGCTGGAAGGGCGTCTCGTGCCCCGAACGGAGAGCAAATCACACTCCGTTTTGCGATTTGCGAAGCGTGCTCGCTGTGTGGCAGCGTCGCATCCTCTGTCTCCTGAAGCGGAAAAGCGGATAATGGGTCCCCACCCAAAACTGTCACTACCCCTAATCCACCATCATCTATGTTTAGGACTCATTTGACGTAGTCAAATCTACGAAGATGTCATTATTATCGGATATGGGTTCTGTGACGGTTTTGGATTGGCAACCTGACGCGAACACAAACGCATCGCTGCAGCTTACGGGAGTGATATCTAGCATTTATGAAGATTTGTGTTCTTGAGATCTAGGAATGCGGGGTGTGGTGGTCTGGGGTGCTTTGCGGGTTTTAAGAGGGCGGACAGAGTATGGAGGTATTTTAGTGGATGAATGCGTAATGAGGGGGTTATTTGCGACTATTTTGGATGCATTGTGGTGGATGGATGAGGTTGCGAGTCCGAATCCATGAAATCTTGGGAGGTCCAATTGGGTGATAGATTAATTGGGTGGCGAAGTTCGTTGGACGGTTGAACGTTTCGTCGACTTTTCGTTGGACTAATCAACTGCGTTGGGTCGTGGTTCGTTCACTGCGGCACAAAAGTGGCTTTTGATTTTAGCGGGGTTGATGGTGGGGTCGCTCGAAAATAATGCATTAAAAAGAGAACAATGTGATTGGAAAATTATGAATGAAACTAAATAAAATACGATGAATATTCTATCCTGGTTTTACTACTTTCAGTCAGTTTGGATTATTTCTAGTGATTTGAAGTATAAGAAATGTAATCTAATTGAATAGTAACGTGAGGTATAAACCATGTGCTTTAATTTTAATTTTGATTTTTGGAATATTAAATCAAAATTAAATTTTTATAAAATCAAATCCTTATGAAATGAAATCTTTAGAAATTAGATTAATCTCATATTTAAATGGAAATTAAACATGAAAATTTCAATTATGTGTTGTTGTCGTGGAATGATTGTATGAAATTTAGACTTATGAACCTTTAAAGATTAAATGACTATAATTTTTTAATTTAAATTTTGCTTATTAATATTAACTTCATAAGATAAAACCTTTAAAATTTATATTAACTTTATGAAACAAATCCATTAAAATTAAAATTAAAGGTTTAATTTTAAAGGTTTAATTTCACAAGGATCTAATCCAAATAATCTATTGATTTAGATTATTTCATAAGGTTTATTTAAATGTGAGATTATTTAATTAAGGCTATTTTAAAATGAAAAAAACTCCTCAAATGTCTCCCGCTTAGTTCTCCACCTTTCCCACCGTCGGTAGCTCAGACTCTCCGTTAGGTTTTCTGCCTCCAAGCCCATGTTCATGTCCTCCAACTACAAGAATTCCAGCACATTGATAGCAGACTGCTGCTCTCCACCACTGTGTCCACCATGCTCTAGCGCTAGTCGACCAACAACTTCTCTTTCTGGATGGAGATTAGTATCTCAATAGCAATTCTTCAATTTCTTGAAAATATATGATAGCACATCATAAACCAGCGTCAACGTCAGTAGTAGGAAGGTGTTTTATAGCCACTCATTAATGCATATCAAATCTCCAATTTATTAAAAAATAAATTGTTAATTTATACCATGTCATTGTAAACTCGTGAATTCCATTATTCTTCTTAAAAGTAAAAAGATCGTATACAAATAAGAAATTTAGTTTCCCTAGTTTTGTTGCAGTAGTAATAAAAACACTATACTCATCTGGAGCAGGTAATTTATTTGCATCACGAGATGGTATATCTTTGTTGGTGTCTTGCTCAACAAGCTAAACCTCAGAGTCTGCATCTTTTGCATCTTCGCCGGGGACAGCCAAAGTGCTCAATTTTTTCAGATCACCGATCTCCGCCTCCATTACAATCGCCATCTCTGAACCTAAAAAGCAAAATAGCTAAACCTAAAAAGCCAATAGCTAAAGAGAAACATAAAAAATACAACTACCAAGAACAAGATCTCCACTAGTTGACTCTCCACAAGGATCTCAACTAGTGGATGGTCACTCCACTCCCTCACAATAATCCTCTCAAAGGAAATTCTTGGAAGACGACGATCTCAATCCATTCTAAAAGAAGGAGTGAGATAACCGAGCTGAGAAGAAACCTTTATGAGTAGAGCATAAGGCAACGAGTATGATGATAAGAGAGCGACGAGCACGATGATGAGAGAGCGACTAAGCTTCGATGCCCTACTGCGCCGACACATCTTTGGCATCATCGAAGGTTGATTCAGTCTTAGACTCATTCACATCACTCGACCTTCGATGATGTCTCAGACCTAGAGTTTGTATCTTTGACAACATGTTTTATAAAGGTGTGTTGCTTACGTCTATAGAATTTGTTGTTGCTAATTGAGTTTAATTAGCAAATCTTATGTCAATTTTTTAATTTTATTTTCTGTTCTACAAAAGATATTTTATATTTTTCTTTTCTTTAAAATTATTTTTATTTTTGTTTTTATTAGGAAACAATATTGATGCACAAAATTAAAAGCCATAATTTTATTGGTAGAGAAACTTTTCCTACAAATTTGTTGATCCAATTTTCACCAAAGAGTCCACTTTAGTAAAAGCCATATTTTGAAAATTGTTATGTTAAACATATTTGATGTGATAATACATCTTTTAATGGAATATATTATTGAATGTATATTATACACATGTATATTTTAGTGTTTTATTTCTTATGTATATGATGAATTATATCACCTGTTAACTATATCCATTATAGCAATAACAATAATAATATGATAAACTTCAATTTTTTAATTCTATGATAGTATATTCTATTGTTTATTTTTGTAGGCTTTTTATTTCATCTACAGCCTTTTCTAATGTTGTGAGAATGATATATTAGTTAAATTCCATTCCATATACGCATTGGTAAAAGACACACAATAATGACATAAAATTTACAAAAATAAGCCTTACAAAGAGTACCATCAACAACATAACTAATATAAACTCATTGTCTGAAAAAATTGTTCATCATGTTGTAATGATATAAATAAAGAAGACATAAAAAAGAGAATTATAAAAGGAAATGTATTATTACATTTTAAAATTGAATTTATATAAATAACTAATATATAAATGTGTCTTCCAAATACAGTAACTAAAAAGAAAAAACAAACCCACAAAAAATAATAATTTTCCTTTAACTTGAGTGAATTAATTTGCTTTAGATAAAAAAGCTCAATTTTAATTATTTTACTTTGGAGGGCTTCTAGCTCTCTCATTGATCCAAATTAGTTTTAACATGTTTAAAATTCCCTCTTTGTATTTTATTATTAATATAGATATTTAAAATGAAACTGTACAATATCAATTCATGACTTTTTATACTTATAAATAAAACCAAAGATTAATTATAAATGAATTGAAAGTAAAAAGAAAATACTAGTTAAATGTATTTTTTTAACAATAATAATACATGTATTTATATTATGTATATATATATTATAGCTTGAACATATATATTTATTTTTTAAACTTTATTAATTACTATAGAGTCGTTATCTGTTGCCATAGTAATATTATAACGGTTAACTTTATTAATTATAATAGATAGTCGGCGATCAGCCAACATTTTATAATCGTTGCCATAGTGATACTATTAATGTCTTTGATCCGTGGAATAAACCACATGTATGACATACTACACAAAGTTTCTTTCCCTACTCTGATCCGGTACTGCCTTTCCTCATTATTCATGTTCAATTTGTGGACAAATTATTCATGTCTAATTTTTCAAATTATCCATGTCCAATTTGTGGACAAATCAAGGTGTCATTGACCTACATCATTAGCAGTAGCCAAACGTATCGGAAAAAATCCATAACCGTTTCTGCCTCGCTGTTTCGTGCTAATTCCATCTTGCAAATTTTCCGAATATTAGTGTGGAAAGTAATCCAGAAGTGAAGGAAGTAATCGTGGAGACGAAGAAGGTGAGGATTGACCAATGGACCCGTCAATTGATGAGGGAACATAATGCGTTGAAAGCAGTGGAGAAGATCCCCTTCTCTCTTGCTATTTATGTGGAAAATAATCCGGAAGTAACAAAAAATTATGTTCTTACCATTTCAAACAGCCAGTACAATATCGTCATTGGACTTTGGATAGAATGTTCTTCTCATCACATGATTACAGATAGCAAAGGGAGTTTTTTAATATTGATCTTTTTTTAATGATAAAGAATTTGAATTTTTACCTATATCCTCTGAAACACAATTACTAAAAAAAATAAACCCACCAAAAATAATAATTTTCACTTAACTATAGTTAATTGATTTGCTTTGGATAAAATGAAGCTCAATTTTAATTATTTACTTTGGCTCTCAAAGAGGGGCTTTGAGCTCTCTCATTGGCCCAAATTAGTTTTAACATGATTAAAATTCATCCAATTGCATTTTATTATAGATATAGATTTTATTTCTCATAAAGTTTTACACTGTTTTTTTTTTTCAATAAGAGTTTAAAAAATTTAATAACTTTTCATCTATACATTTGAAGAGAGTTATTTTTATTTTTTTAATCAATTTTATATTTTATTCATTTTTTAAAAATTTTGAACAAAATAATTAAATATTGTTTAAAGTGATTATCTTTTGCAATATTTAAATAAAATATAATTATAAATCAATTTTTGATAAACAAATAATCAAGATTTAAATATCTACAATAACCTTAGATTAACTATTATAATACCAAAAAATAATACAATAGTGTAAACTAGGATATACTACTTTAGAAAACGTAGTGGTATCATTTCTTAAGCAATATGCCCATTCCCAAAAGGCAGGGCCCAATAAATTAACTTTTTTGATTGAAAAAACAAATTTAAATAAAAATTCTACTAGGACTTTTTAATTCTTTTCACTTATAAATTAAAAATGACATTTAATTTATAATTTTCCAATTTGTACAATGGATCACTCTTTGATTTGGTATCCATTTTTTTGGTACCCAAAACCTTGAAACCTAAATCCTATAATCCTAAACTCTGAAGTCTCTTTTTAATATAATGTAGTTTTTGTTTTTTGTCTTCTTAAATTTGTAACAAAATTTAGTCTATACTATGATACTCTTAAATAAAGTTGCTAATCCTTCTAGAATGTAATTGGTAAATATCAAGAATACTTTGTAGAAATACCATGGACCAGAATGCTAGTAAAAAAATTGCTCTGTATTGAAGGAATTTTAATAATTTTGATGTAATCTTATCTGTTATGAAGATAATGCAATCCATAGTAAATTTTCTATACAACAATCTAACTATGGATTGAATTTGGCCATGCCCAAAATCGGGGATGCCCTAAACTCTTAAATTTTTGATGAAAAACATAAAAAAGTCTTTAGGAATTTTAAAACTTTCTAAGAATGGTGAAGCTTGTAATCTATATTGCGATGGAATCCCATTTAGAAGGTCATGTGTCTACATCTCGAAGCTTGAATAATTTAGATTCTTCTAGGCCAATATGCTCCGATTCATGAAATCAATGATTTGACAACAATGTGTTCAATCTGACCACTGTCTATCGGTATTTCAAGCTACAGAAAGGTAGAAGGCTCAATAAGTGTTCCCCTAAGGGCTGATTGGCCTTTTTCATGTATTTCCTTCGGTGGGAATATTTTTAGCTCATTTTTCGAGCAAAGAGGAATTGATGAAGAATCTAACCCAAGTAGTTTTATATTTTTCCAAAGAATTCTGAATTATTTATGAATTTTCAAACAAGTTGGTTTGTAGGTCCCTATTTGTGTCCTAGGTCTTTCATAAACTATTCACTTGCAATTTTAACTAAAAATGGGGAAAACAAAGAGAATGATTGGCTCTAGCAATTAATAATTCTTTTTTCCTTAGTTCATTCACTAACTGCACTAGTCAATATCAGAACCAACTCATGTCCATTTCACACCCATTTGTAGGGGCAATTCTTAATGCCCAAACTGTTCTCGAGGCTTCTACCTTATTTGCACAGAATTGAGTTGCAAAGAGTGGGATGTTGATGTACAATGCTGTTGATGATTGAGATACAAGCACAACTTCACGGCGGATATTTTTCTGTTGATATTTTTCTGTTGCCTATGCTATGGAAGAAAAAGAGCAACCCACTGCTGGCATGTCTCAAACTACTGAATGATTGTAATGGTAGCAAAAATTGTGAGGTGCTGATATCCATCAGAACAGCACTTTAGGTCGTCCTTCATTGTCAGATGCAGCACCTGGGCCCACCCAGAGGCATATATGGATGAATGAAAGATGTATTCTACGAAGAAGTTGTTTTTTACCTCCCAAAACAATGATGCGAAAATTTTCAATTTCAGCAGTACAATGTAGAATCTGCCAGCTTCCTCATTCCTCATGCTGTATTGCATTCCTCGTAAGGTATTGCTGGGTAGGGGTGGGTGAATGTTGTGTGACTTAAATCTAGCCGAAGTTACAGTCAGTTACTTGAGCACAAGTGCTGGGGTGCTTTTTGGTTGCAGAAAGAGTGCATCCTTTTCTTGTTGATATCACAACCATTGTGGGGAGGCCCACCTTCATTATTGCCTTCTTTGTGAGATTGAACACCATCTTCATTTATCATTTGAGCATTTCTTGTATGAGTATGATGTATCACCAACCTTGCAACTCTGGATATATCAAGCAGTAATTAGTTATTTATTAGAGTATAGCCTGCTTGGCATTGACCCTTATACATGCCTTGGGGATAGTGCTTATGTTGTTGTGTATTCAGGCATTTACTACGAAGTAGTTCTAAATTGGATCTTAATAAGGTAGTTCATGTGAATTGCATTTATTCTAATGGTTCAAAATATTTCTAATACGGAATAGAAAATTGAGGGATTAGTTCCAATGTCACTTTGTCTTCATTAAAGTTGAAAAATCTATTCTAAATACAACCAAAATACACCATATTCCACCAAAAAAACATGTTCTAATATTGGGGGCTTAAAACTGTTCTGCACCCTGGTTACTTGTTAAGTTATCAAACATGATCCCATTGCACTCCACCGTAAACAGACTCATCCCAAACAATTATCATATTAGAAGCAATTTCTCGATACAACAATGCTCCCATCAGTTGTTTTTTACACCACTCCCAAGAGCCTTAGACCACACTAATTCTCCCCATAAATAAATCAATGAGAATAAGAAGCAAAGGTGGTGGCTATGAGAATCATAAGTGCTAGTTGCAGCAATAATGGACAAAACTACCTAGCTGAAGTCTAAGGAAGTCTCTCTCTTGTACTAGAAAGTTGAACTTTGGCACGTACAGATCTCTGTCCGGACATACAGCAAGTTATTGGGGGGCCCTGGCCAATCACAGCTACTAAGTTACCAGTCCCCTCTTGGTCATAACACAACATACAAGTCACTGTAATAAACTCACTAGAACCACAGCACAAGAACCATAATCCACACTCCTGTGCCATCAAATGTAGTAACACATATTCGCTTCAAAACTTATTCTAAGGGAAACACATATTCACAGAACTGATTGAGTCCATTTCCAATCACCAACCACAAAACTTGCAGCTCTTCTCTAGGAACAAAACCAAGAAAACAAAATAGCCTAACAAAGAACTTGCAGCTCTAAAACAAAGTATAACCCAGGTGAGTACATGCATTGTCAACAAAGAGTTGGCTAGATTTATTATGGTCATGAGAAACACACAGGGATAATACATATTTGCTTGACGCCTTATTTGAAAGTTAATCATATTCGCAGAACTGATCAAGTCCACTCCTAATCACCAACCTCAAAACTTGCAGCTCTTACCTGGTATCAAAACAAAAAAAACAACAAAAATACTCGCAGCTCTAGAACAGAGTTAAAACCCATGTGAGTAAATGCACAGTCAACAGAGAGTTGGCTAGTTTTATTATGGAATAAGAAAACCGAATTAAGTAAACTTACCTCATGAGAAAACACACAGGGATAACACATATTTGCTTGATGCCTTATTCAAAAGCTACCACATATCCACAAAACTGATTGAATCACTCCTAATCACTAACCTCAAAACCTGCAGCTCAAGAACAGAGTACGGTAGTAAATCAAGTATGTACATGATCAGTCAACAGACAATGTTTGCTAATCTTCTCATGAAAGAAAGAAAACTGAATTAAGTTTAAGTGAAGGACCAAGGTAGGTGAGACTGGTCACCGGTGATGAAATCAGTGCCCAGGCGCTGATAGAGAGAGAGAGATACAGTTGTCAGACAGAACTGGGGTTGCTTTTGCGGTGCAAGAGGGGTGTCAGAGCTTGGAAGGAGGGAGGGGCTGGGTTCATGGCTGTACGTCTGCATTATGCCCCCCCCGCACTCATGCTCATGCCCACCGATGCTGCATTATCATAGCCCAAGGTAGCTCAGTGATTGCTTGCTTGCCCCACCCCACCCCCCATCCTCAAGGTTTGGGTTTGCCATCCCTGCCTCAGTTTGCACTCAGTTTCTCATCTCACAGATACCTTACTGCAGCTTGCAGCTTCGACTGTGTTGTATGGAGTTTTCTGGAGCTCGAGACGGGAGCATCTAGCTGTGGGATTAGAAGAGAGGTGAGTTTTGGAGCTAGGATGGTTATGGTACTGGTTTCACATGTGGGTTGGAGGTTTAAGCTCTTAGCATGTGACTGGAGTGGAGTGCATTGCTTTGTTTGTGGGAGACTGTGTTCTTGGGAGAGTGTTTGGGGTTGTTTGGTGGTTGTTTTGGTGATGGTGATGTTTTGATCTCAGTTGGGGAGGTGGTTTTGTTGGTTGTTTGCTGCAGGTGTGGGTGTCGGGTTCTTGAGCCATGGTGTGGTTTATGTGAAGCTGCATCTGGGTTTGAGAGGGTGGGTGGTGGTTGGGAATTGGGTGAAGGGGGAGGAGAAAGGGAGCAGCCATGTATAGCAACACATGGGGAGGGCCGATGGAGATGGCCACGGATAGTGATGCCGGGGACGACCACCGGAGCAGGCAGCTGGATGTGGACCATGCGTCGGTGAAGAGCTTGGAGGAGACGCAGCAGAGCTGGCTGTTGGAGCCCCAGACGAAGAAGAAGAAGAAGCAGGTGGACTTGGGCTGTATGGTCTGCAGTCAGAAGCTGTTCCTCATCATTGTTGGAACTATTGCCGTCGCCAGCGCTATTGTGGGCCTGTCTATTATCATCTGGAAGTTTGCTCCTAAAAAGCACCATCACCCTGCACCCCTTGACAATTACACTATCGCCTTGAAGATGGCTCTGAAATTCTTCGACGCCCAGAAGTGTGAGTCCATTCTTGCTCTTTCTCCTCATCATCGCTCTCTGGGAAAATATGATAGCGCTCATCATTTGGAGGCCCATGTCCACTTTCCCCTGCTTTGATCTTGTTGGATCTTGTTTGATCTTGTAGCCGTTCCACACTTGAGCTCAAGCTCGTGAGATGTATTGCTTTATGATCTCCTAATCCTGGATCGCGTGCCTGAAGCATGCTAGGATTTCGATTTTATGAATGCCCATGTTCCACTCTTCACATCATCAAATTATTTTTATTTATTTATTTGTTTTTTTAATTAAACTATGCTTCTCATTTTCCATGGTGTTTTTTAGAAATCTCTTAAATCTTATGAATTCAGAATCAATTCTTGCAAGCATTCTGCTGTCAGTTTTTTGGGGATTGTAGTCTGATGCGTTGTTGAGGAAGAGAGGCGCTTCGTTTAGAAGTTCTGCGTGTACGAATTGTTTAGTGAATTGGTTACTTGGCATACTGTAAGATAGAATGTGCCTATCAAGGGACTTCGAGATGTCATTTAAATGTGTATCGAAAGGGAGATATATAGCGCTGACGATTACTCTCATTGCGAAACTGCAGCTGGGCGGTTAGATAAATCCAACAACATTTCCTGGAGAGCGACTTCTGCATTAAGAGATGGACGAGATGCAATCGGTGGACCGGCCAGTAACCTCTCAGGTGGTTACTACGATGCAGGAGATAACATCAAGTTCGGGTTTCCAGGAGCTTATGCCATGACTCTGTTGAGTTGGAGTGTTATTGAGTATAAAGAAAAATACCAAGCTGCTGGGGAGCTCGACCACATTAAGAAAATTATCAAGTGGGGCACTGATTACATGTTGAGGACCTTCAACTACACCTCACCGAATGTAGGCTATGTGTTTGCTCAGGTATGCGTCTATTCAAATCCAGACAGTGCTCATCCTGGGCCTTTGAACCACTAGAGAACAGACGTTGCTTGAATAATTCTACGTTGATTCTCGTCTTAGTTCCTTGTTAAAAGAAAATTAAAGTTCGATCTAAGATTTCGGAATTGTCAAAGGAATGCAATGAGCCTCACATAAATCTGCCCCTCGAGACACAAAATTTTAATTTCTGATGCACTACAGGCACAAGCTCATACTTAGGCACAAGCTCATTTTAGTGCCTGTAGACTTTGACGGGATGCTCACAGGAAACCTCTTGCTCCACTGTTGGTGAAACTTTCCCTGTTCCATTCACTTTCGAATTTCATGTTCCTGATGACAAGCTAGGCTTTACTTTCACAATCTTGACGTTCTGACCTTAGAATCCACGCTTCTGTGATAAGTTCTTGGGACAAGGCCCTTATGTGGTTGAAAAAAGTAGCTCCTACATTTTAACCTTTTCTAAGAATTTTATTCCGTTTATTCTTCACCAGGTTGGTGACGCAAACACCTCCATCCCCAATGACCATTACTGTTGGGAAAGGCCAGAGGACATGGACTACCCGCGTCCGGCATATGCAGTTACTTCTGCTCCAGATCTGGGTGGAGAAATGGCAGCTGCCCTTGCAGCTGCCTCCATTGTGTTCAAAGACTCCCCAGTCTACTCTCGTAAGTTGATACTCGGAGCAACCAACATCTGGACTTTCGCAAGACGAAAGGATACTAGAGCACGTTATGTTGCTGGAATTCCAGTTGGAGAAGTACCATTCTACAACTCCACCGGATACTGGGACGAGTACATGTGGGGTGCAGCTTGGATGTACTATGCCACAGGGAACTACACCTACCTTCTATTGGCAACCAATCCTGACCTCGCAAAGAATGCTCAAGCGAAGGGTGGCAATCCCTATTACGGCACTTTCAGTTGGGACAATAAGCTAATTGGTGCTCAGGTATGTTCTTGTCAGATCGTTTTCAAAGCTGAGTGCAATGTACGTGTTTGTGAAGAATGCTGTAGGTAATTATTATAGGGCACACTGCCCTGCAAAATTATTGTGATGCATTTATTCTTTATATTTTTAATTATTATTTTATTGTAAATTTATCAGTGGAGGTTTCATTCGAGGAGTTCCGTGTAATTAATTATGTCTGCTCTTGGTGCAGGTGCTTTTGTCAAGGCTTTACATCATGAAAAGTCCAGGATATCCATACGAACAGGAACTGAGAGAGTACATCAATCAGACAAATACTGTCATGTGCGGTTACCTTCCGCAATACAAGAAATGGAATGTTACGAAAGGTTTGTTGCTAAACCTGCTTATTTAATGGTGTATGCCCATGCAACTGTAATGTAAATCGTCGTATGTTTTGCGGAGCAATTGTTTTTTACATAACATCGAGGGACAAACCTAGGTGGATTAAGTGGCATTAGATGGTCCTAGTAGATGTTCATGTGCTTCACATTCACCTCAGAATTCACTCTGACACACGACTTAAAGAGGGAGATCTTTCCACTAAAGGCTGAAGAGTTGCGAATGTATACAGGGGGGCTGACAATGTTTCTTTACGGGCAGCCACAGCAATTGCAGTACGCAGTAGCCAATTCGATGTTGGCATCATTGTATGCTGAGTACATGAAGGCAGCTGATGTTCCTGGATGGAATTGTAAAGGCTATTTCTACCCCGCAGAGACCTTGAACAACTGGGCCAGATCACAGGTACTAATGCCCTTACCAGTGTCCAATTCTTCATTAATTCGTTCGAGCAGGTCTATCATCATGGCCATCTCGTCTTTATGTATGAAAAATACTCAAGGCCAGAAGTTGGAACACATTTGAACACCGGTGACTTTGCAAATAATTGTGCTGAAACTGTGCAGATAAATTACGTGCTTGGCCATAACCCAATGAACATGAGCTATGTGGTTGGCTATGGCAAGAAGTATCCGAAGCAAGTCCACCACAGGGCAGCATCAATCCCAAAGACTGCAGGCAGAGTAGGGTGCACTCAAGGTCACAAGTTCAGGGATGCGAACTCCCCAAATCCTCATGTCATTGAGGGGGCTATGGTCATGGGACCCAACAAGTTTGACAAGTATATCGACCGGCGGACGAATTACAACCAAGCAGAGCCGACATTAGCTGGAAATGCCGCATTGGTGGGAGCTTTGGTATCACTCTCAACTGTAACTAAAACGGGAGTGGATGCCAACACCATTTTCAATGCTATTCCACCTTTGTATCGTGCTCCTCCTCCTGCCCCTGCAAATCCTTGAGTGTAACCACAACCACCAATGGAACAGAACAACGTCTTCTCTACAAACTCAGCTTTAAGTTGCGTCTCTCGTTTCATGTCTACTGAACAGCGCCTTCAGAGTAGAACATTACTATTGCCAGAATAAGTTCTATGTTGGTCTTGAAGGGACTTGGAGAGCTTTGCAGGTTGAAAGCAGAAGATTGAGGGAAAGCAAGGTGTCCGACATGAGCAGTCGACTGATAATCGCTGATTCGGAAATAGATGTCAGGAGAGATACAGGCCCCATTCTGGAGGGCGATATGTTTTTGGCGTCGTGTCTGCCAGGGCCCAAGCAAGTTGGAGCCCAGAAATTCGTCTTGGTGTTTTATGTCTTCTAGAATCCAGGAAAATATTTGTGCTCAATGCGAGTTCATGCAGAGTTTTAAGCTAATGTTTTAGTTTCTGTTCAGAGATGATTGATTTGTACATCGTAGATCTGGCTATATAATTTAGCAACTATGTAGTGCGTCATGAATATAGCAAGATACGTGAATTAGCCCTATTTTTTTGCTTAGGTTGGAGAAGTAGAGAAGTGATCTTCAACCATCTCTTTGACAGACTTATTCTGTAACAGTACTTACACAGGTAAGGAAATCTTCATTTGTTAGTAATTTCAAACCATGTCGCAATGAGCCGTAGTTGTTTTGCACTAAGGATTTACCCTGCAGAGACAATGTGACCCTCGGTGATTGCCACTAAACTCTTCAAGAGAGATCTGAGATTTCAAATTTGCATTGAAAATGTGATCTGGGGACCGCTTCATTGCAAGAATGATCACTTCGTAGCTTTGAGTTTTGAGCATTACGATGAGAACAATTTTTATCAGAGCAAATTTCCTATCACCATAAACTGCACCATCATCAGAGACTTGGTGTAACATTGATGACCTCAACAGCAGGCTGCTCTCCTTATGGTTCTCTATTATCACCTCCTTCAGAAATATTTCAGATATATTTGTATCCATGTACAGTATAAGGAAGAACTCTGAAGGGTTATTCACATGATTGGCTGACTGATTGGTAAGCTAAGGTGAGAGCACCCACAATGCACAAGTTGATTTGTGTCATTTCCCCAATTTTAGAGGCATTATTAGAGGCATAGTTTTTTTGATGCTCTATGAATTTCTTGCAAATTTTGAAGTCCATAATTGTAGGGGAGAAACAACAACTCTAGTGTACCCCTTCCAACATGAACACAGGTACATGTTTTGAGATGCAAGGATAAGTTCATACAAGAAGTTTCATTGTTCGCTTGTAAAAGAATTAAAAACATTTTAAGTTTAGTAAGACCATGAATACATAGTGGAATATGATAGCCATAATTAATCAAGGTTTCATATAGTAGAAGGCATTATGTTTTCCATGTCCTACGTAAGAGAGTAGAATCAAAGTTTTTCTTTGTACATTGTGCCAAACATGTTGTACATAATAAAATTAGTATGAAAAACTAGACGTTTTAGAGTGAGAACTATGAATCTCATTCAAAAACAATTCAAACTTGGAAGAAACAACAACCACGCTTTATTAAGTTGCTATTGGAAAAGGCTTTGTATCAATAGCAAGGAAGAGTACTACTAAGCATGCTAGTTTAAAGGAATTGTGTCATGCCAAACATACATAGAGTTTCATGATAACTCTAATAGAGTTTTAATGATTTTTTAACTCATATTGGATCTCATACAACCATGTCTGCCAGGACCAGAACAGGTGACCATGATCATGACCATTCTTACCAGATTATGAAACATCTGGTCGTGACCATTCTGACTGATTATGAAACATCTGGTCGTGACCATTCTGACCAGATTATGAAACATCTGGTCGTGACCATTCTGACCAGATTATGAAACATCTGGTCGTGACCATTTTGACCAGATTATGAAACATCTTGTCAAAATGGTCACGATCATGGTCACCTGTTATGGTCATTGCGTGCATGGTTTCTATTAATGATGAGACTTAAGTCTAGCAAGATTCTCCAACATCTTCCTAAAAAATATTCCAAAGCTAAAATAAGCTCATTGTTGGATAGATGATTATATATAAGTTGCTAAACCAAGTGCTCATACTTTCCTTAATTAACTTACCGGTAAAGGTCCAATGGGCATAGTAGGAAATATATTGGGCATTTCTACAAACAAAAAACTTTAAATTGGAATATCAATGACTTATTAGAACCACATTGATATGAATTCCAACTACATTTTTGACCTCAAACTCATAAAAGTTGTCGATCAATACAACTAAAATACACCAAATTCTGCTTAGAACATAGGCATATTATGCCTTAACTGCATTCTTACTATACTCTCTTGTCCAATGCTCTCCCTTGATATTACGTCCCTGAACAATTGAAAATGCACCAAGCAATTTCCAGATATCACCAGTCAAATATGACCAAAGTGTTTCTAGTGGACAGAGGAAATTCATCTTCTCAAGCTGTTCTGTTTTGCCACATACAACCTCACATACATTCCTACTGCCAATTCCTGTGTGTTGTCCAAAGATGCAAATACTTCATGTGACTTTCAACAGCATCGGTGGTAGAAATTACCGGATGGTTTATCAGTTGGTTTCTATGTAGAGTCTTTTTTATTGTTTCACAGATCTAGTGATTGAAAAGCGGAGAAAGCATCTTGCAAACAATCTCTGAACAGGTAAGGTAGACGACCTGTTTCTGATCACCTTAAGCAATTCAGCATACTTCCAGTGAAGTATCAAACACACAAATAATTTTGGAGCATAGGGAAATAGATTTGAGGAAGATCATATATTTTTGAACAAATTTTGGAGCAATATTGAATTTACTATGAATTTTCAAAGTGAAGATTCTCTCCAACCCATTCTTGTTATGTAGGCCGATCTATTTCCAAGAACTGAAAAACTACATTCCAATACTCGTGCTACTTGATATCAAGAACAAATGATATCCAAAAGTCAAACTTTCCTCCAATTGGAATTGAACACTTGTGAACTTTATACTATGTCGCCATTTACAAATGAATACAAAAATAATGCGAGCCTATGGTTGGAAATAGGTCGGCCTATACTGCGTTATTGGGGCCTGATCGGAAACAGGTCGTCTACCTTAGACATAAAAGCAAAGAGCTTCATGGTATGTAAACTCTCTATAAATTGTGTTGCAGAAGTAATTCCTTTCAAGAAATTGACTATACTTCTGCATTAATTCATCAAAGATTCTCTTTGAAATTTCTTTAGAGGTTTTGGTCAAACTAAAATGGTGGCATTTATTCACCTTATAGGTTTCTTACATTAGTAGAAAAGGTGTACAACTACAACAAAGATGAACACCAAATAGTGACCAATTATACCAAAAAATAAATAAAAATTTGGTTTAATTGGTCACTATTTGGTGTTCATCTTTGTTGTAGTTGTACACCTTTGCCTCTAATGTTATGTAGAGATTTAAGGTTTGAGGTAGACATACCCAGTACGATGGATCATATGAAATGGTTCCCTACTATAAATGGTTATGATGGAATCTAAATCTATCATTGTTACAAAGGTCACTTTTGATTCTTGAGCATTAAATGCATAAGATCATCTTACCTCTTTTCTTTAGTACATTAATAATTATGAAATCATTTGGATTGAATTGTGTTTTCAAATGTGAACACAAGCAAATCATGTTCATGACTATGTCTTATTTTCTAATGTGAAAATCTATTTATTCCAACCATAATAGGTACATCTACCTTTAGTGATTGAAGTTCTGAAGAGAAATACTTGTTGTGAAGCAAGTAAGTTCTAATTGTTTAAAAATTGTAGGAGTAGAATATTGTAAAAGTGTAAGGCACAACATTTTAAGAATCTTAGAAAAATACCTTTGACAAGTTCCGAGCACATTGTAAGTCCAAACCAAACAGGTCTCTCCTATGCTCTCTTTCAGTAATGTCTCAAAATTTGGTTGGTTAGATGCTCATGGATTCATTTGTTAAATCTCTGGCCTTTTCATAATATTCTCAATGCCCCGTGCATACCTGTTGTGGCACAAAACCTTGTGCTATTTGGGATTCAAGTAAATGAAAGTGCATTGAAGATTCCTTGCTTATGTGCAGTTAAATAACATTGCAGGATAAGGCTAAGGTCGAGGCACCTATAACCAACGAGTTAAGAGATTTGCCACTACGATTGGAGGTGTATAAGTTGAAGGAGGTTTTTCCTTAAAGGGGAAATAGGTTTAATCCTTTAGTGCCCGGCCTGTTTTGAGAGGAAAGTGGTTTTTGCTGACCCCGCCACCTGAATCAGCTCGTGGCATCGGCCACAGAAGCAGTTTTTCAAATCTGATTGTTGGAAATGGATACCAACTCGGTGATTTGTAATGTGCTTGAGAAAGTTGGGAGTGTATGATGCAATGATGACAAAGATTGATGTGTATTTGGGTACAAAATGGATGGCAAAAAGAGGCATACGGTTTAGGGACCGAGCTTGAATGCTAGGAGGTAGATGTTGAAAAAAATCCCAAAAACATGCACCGCCTTGGACGACCTAGAAGGATACTATGAGAAAATCCTCTGAGGAAAAATGTTTTTTTTGTAATTGATATTCAATTGTTAGAGCTGGAAACAGGGAGAGCTCTACGGTCCATAGCAGAATTTTGGAGATCGAAATGGGTGGGCTACAGAGGTATTTTCGAAAATCCAAACGGCTACAAACAGACCATGTAAACACAAATTCCTATGATCTGAAAAAATCCCAAAAAATCACTCCAATCTCCTCACAATCAAGCAAAATACGTTTCCCAAGCAGTACATGTGCTTCACAATGTACATTTCTTTCACAGTGGACACTTCCCCACTCATGGAGAGACATGTGGCTATTTTTTCCTCACAAATTGAAACAAAATGTGCATGTTCCATTCTCTGTATACGTAACCTTATCATCTTTTCCCCCCAGAACATGATTTCTTTTCTACTGTCTCACTGCATTTCATGGTATTTGACGACCTTCTGATGCTCAGATTGATGATTTTTTTCATCATCGTGTAGCCGGATTGGTAGCCCCAATCCGTCCCGATTTGGCCCCACCTCCGAGCAACACAGCATAAGCCATTTCGAAATTAGACGCCCCAGCGACTAGAAACTAGTCGCTTGGGCACTAAAGGAAGAATGTAACTTTAAATGTGATGTTTATTTCAATATTTAATTTACTGTGAATTTTGAGAGACATTATTTTTATAATACATATAACCGATATGTAGGCGCACCTAAAACCGACCATCATGACACCAAAACCTGATCATTGTACTACTACCAAAATATTCCCATATGATTCCTTTTCTGCCAATCATGCTTGATACTTTCTCCTATATCTCCCAAGATTTTGAATTTGAAAACTGGTCGGAAATGGAAAAGTCTACTGATCAATTATGGGTACCTGGTTGGCTATGGATGCCTCAACCATAATGTAAAAATGAGTTGCTTACGTGGAGAATTCTGCATTTGGTGTTTGGAAGGACTAGAAGCTCTGGTTTGCTATGAGGATGTCCAATATGTTTCCAAAGGATCCAGTTTACAAGCACATATGAAAGAATCATCACTACTAGTTTTATTCATAAGTTTATAAAAACTTATTTGCTTGCTTTTACTCTACGATTGCATATACATCAGTAATACATCAGTGAAACATTTTTTAGATGCCATGGGTTGAGCTCCTAACTTGTACCGTCCAAAGATAAAGTCAAGTTATTATAACTATAATGGTACATTGTATGACATCTTGCCACCACCTTGTACCCTGGCAATGAATGGAACATGGTCCAAATTGTACCGCACCCAAGCCTTCAGGATGAACCAAAAGACACAGCTTCCTTGTCTCTCTAAAATTCTATCTGAAATTAAGGATCACCATTGCAAGTACAGCTCCAACAGCAGTGAGACGATGCAAGCAAGGCCAGAGAATCAGACGAACTTATGGAACCAGCACAACTGTCTTCCTTTCCCTACTTGACACCCACATCGTTACAATTATGCAGTGTTTTATTCACCAAAATATTTGTTTTTGAGGTTGGCATGAAATACTTAACTACTCACAAGCATCCCCGAAGCCTGGATCTGGCCTCACTTGTCACATGTACAGTACCCACACACATACTGACTCTTTTGCCAGCGGCATAGTGGAAGGGGGCTGACTTCCTGTCATGCAGACCTAAGGCATAAAATATGGAGACCGACTTCTACCATACCTGTACAATTGAAACCTACCTTGTCAACTCAATGACACTGGTATTGTGCAGCTTGTGCTGCATTCCTGCTGCTTCTAATAGTCCTTCAGTTCACTGGGTAAGGGCACTGCCACTGCTGGCTCTCACCAAGACCAGTGGAGACCCTCCAAAGGCCCGAGAGAGCAATCCCGGAAAGTAGTCCATTGTTATAGTGTTATAGGGAGGGTCTTGGCACAAAGGTAATTTAAAAAATACATTGATCAAAAATCTGAAATTCACTAATAGATGTATCACAATAGTACCTCTAAAAGCAGGAATTGTAATGAATTAACATTCATGTTGTCAACTTAGATAGGATTATGAGACACAACCCATAAGTCAAGATTTGTAGTGATGCATGAGCTCACTACAAAGTGTAGGGAAAAGGGGTGTTTTTGATGTGATTAGGAGAGCATGTCTGGTTGGTGCCACTGCGGTGGACGTCACATGTGATGGAGTCTCAACACACTTGCCATTGGTGGTCATGTTGAGGACCACCATGGCGATGTCCTAACCATATTATGATATCAAAGCTTTCCCTAGTAAAAATGTATTCCAAGTACACCGAACTTAACACCAAAAATGAGTTAATTTAGGGTGGAGAACATTGGTGTAGAGATAATACTATTTGGTGTAATTTCTCACTTGACCTTTTTATTTTGGACAGTTTATATTGATTCTCTTTTCATTCTGCGGTCCCACTCGTAAATTGATTTTATTTAATTCCACGTGAGTCACAACAATTTTGTTGTTTTGCATGTAAATTATTTTGTTTTGCTTGGTAAATGTACAATGTTGACTTGGATGGATGAAGGTGGCTTCAATTTGGTACAGTTCAGATTTGGCTTCGATGAACACAACATGTCAGAGAATAGAATCTTGTGTAAGGCAAAAGAACAAATCGCTCTGTGATGAGAACGTGGCTGCGAGGGGAGAGGAATGTAAGTGGGAGTATGTATACTAGAGGAGTAAAATGGGATGCGCAATGTTTATGGAACTTTTGCAGGTCACCGGACAAAGAGTGGACTTCTGCACCAAGTTGTCGGTATTGACACCTTTGCTCAACGCCCTATACCAACATAAACAAAAATCCAAATTTGTTGAGCCACTAAATTGGAAGTAGAAATCGTAGACACAAAAAAATACATGTATTTATGCACCATGACATTTGTATATGCAAATATAGATACATTTGATAGCCATATGAAGGCTCTGCCATTGACACAATTCTCGAAACAATGTTTGCTCTGCTATTTCGAGACAGCCATTTCCTGTCACATCCATGTTAACACCAAAAACAATTTTGCACCAATGAGAGCTTTGAACCAAAAATAACTCTACACCAATGTCTCATTTTGGCGTAAACCCTCGGTCTAGTTGAAGCCCTTTTCTACTAGTGTTTTTTTCATATTTCTAATATCCAAATATGCACAAGATAATAATCCATGCCTTCAAAATGAAAGAAACTTCAACACCTTGGAATCAAGATTTGAATGAATCAAGAAAACTTTAATTTTGTGATTATCATTGAAAATTTGAATATGCATGAATATCGTTCATTTGCTTCAAAAAAATTAAAATAAAATAAACTAAAAAATAAAAAATTGAATATGCAGATCTGTGCTAATATCAGAGCGTACTCTTCAACCTTTCGTGCAAAAAACTTCAACGTGAGATATGGAGACTAAATCAAATTCTAAACTCTAAATTTTAGAAAAGGGAAGAAAAGGGAAAAAAAAAGGTGTCTCACATATCTTACAGTGTGCTACAGTTAGTACACAAATTTGTGTCCATTGTATCATGTACTTGAATAGATAAAATAATGATATTGATGAGACTTTGACCTAGTGTTTTACTGCTACAAGGAATAATGTCCAATTCACTGTGTGCTAATGATTTCCAACCTGCAGTTGCAGACAGGCCCGTGGTCTGGAATCTGGCCTCTGGAGGCTTCATATTTTGCACATGAAATGTCTGTTCTGCTGGTATTGACCATGTTCACAATTCATCATGAACTTGATTCCTAATTGAGTCCCCGTCTCTTTCTTGTGCATTTTTTTTTAAATTTATTTTTTATTTTATTTTATTTTTTTAAATTATTGCAAACAGAGGAACAATGTGTCTAGCAACTACAGATTGAATGCATGGTTGGGGGGCTTCACATTCATCCATTTGAATACCAAGCATCCCTCTGAACACATCTTCATCCATTTGAATACAAGCATCCATTTGAACCTTCATCCATTTTGTGATAGTTTTTCGTCCACTTGCATGTTAGTAATGCAGGCATCAAATACCTCAATTCAAATCATATGCATTAATGAAAGACTAAGTTATCACTGACCACGAGTGATTGGCTACAATCACTTCAAAGTTCTTAGCCACATTGCCTCATTCAAATTGTGCCAATACATAAATCCACAATTTCATGCCCATTATTTGTGTCTTGTCTGCCCCAAAGTTAGCTGGGAGCTGAGGAATCTACAGTAACCAAGATTTCGGTCTAAGAGGATCTAGAATTTACATTTTGTGGATTTGAAGTAAAACAGCCATCCAAAATCTTAACAGAATTGTAAAGATCCTATGTGATTAGAAACTTAGGACTATTGATAATTCCCCTTCCTGTGAGAAGAAACTCAACTAATTGTTCAGGCTTGCAGGAACAAAAAGTCTAACTGTATTCCTTATCTTGAATTACTGTATGCATTTTGCATTTTGCTTTTGTCTGCCAATCCTTGTTGTTACATTCAAGCGTTTAAACCCTAAAGTTCCTTGATGCAAATTGGCCAAAAATATCAAAATTGACTCTTTTTCATTCCAAACCTAATAAATTTTAATTGAAGAATTTCTTAGTAGATTTGGCCATAAGATCTTAATATTAACTTGATATCCTACTCATATACCAAAAATTAGACTGTTGATTTCTCTTCATTTGTGAGATTGTAATGATCAAAGTGGACTAAAATGTTTTTTCAAAATTTGTAAGATTTTTTTTTGCCAAACTTTGAAGCTTGCCCTTGTAAAACGCATATATACTCCAACTTGGATAAGTTTTTAGTTTGAGTAGAAATTTGCTTAAGAATACATTGCAACAAAAAATTAAAAAAAATAAAAAATAAGAAAAAAATAAAAAATAAAAAATAGTATATATAAAATCTGCTGCCCAAATTTGAAGAAAATTAACAAGTTTGTCAATGAAAAATTCTCAAAAAATCACAAATTCACCCAAAAAATCACACCATTAGTTTGCAGTAAGATCTTCCTTCTCAAAAACATTTACACCAAAAAAATACTTTTTACTACTTCATATGAGATGTCAAAATTGCAAAACCCAAATTGGGTTTAAAAGAACTTAAACGGTTAACCCTTAAACGTCATATCCAGCCCGAGGGGCTGGGTTTTTTTTTGAGAGAATCTTGCTCATAACTTACACTCCATTATACCAAATTGGATTTTTAGAATGTCAAACTCAGCCCCTTAAAGAGATCTATACTTTCTTAGAATAGAGCTCAAGCAAATCAAAAATAGAATAATGCTTAAAATGGAGTTTAAAATGAGATTTTGGGAGTGGTATCAGGAAAGCATATGACGTTTAAGGGTTAACTTGTCACTATGACCACGCTTAGCAGAAAGCAGACCAAGCTTAGCAGAAAGCAGACCAAGCTTAGCAGAAAGCAGACCAAGCTTAGCAGAAAGCAGACCAAGCTTAGCAGAAAGCAGACTAAGCTTAGCAGAAAGCAGAGTTGTTTAGCATAGCCAAATGCAAGAGTGTAGAAAGAAGTGGAACTAGGAACACTTGGGGGCATGTGTGCCCTTTGCAAAGGTTTGTATTGTTTCTGTCATGGCTACTTCTCATGTGTCCTTGTTCCCTTGTTGATACGCACACTTTCATTGATAGATTTCAAAGAAACACCTGGAGGCTGGACACAAACCAATACTAGCAGCCTCATGATCAGTTTGTGCTTTTTCATTTCACTTTGGTGAGTGTTGGAGAAGACAGCGTCACAGCAATTCAAGAGAGAGGGGCCACTGATGGATCTTCCTTGAGAACTGAAGCCTCCATACGCTAGCCCCACCCATTAACCCATGTTGCTCGCCGTACCTACACAACAGTATTCCATCTCTTGTGCCTTATTTGGTACTCCTTTTGTTAGAGTTTATAATTTGAAAAGCCTTCCTGTTGACCTGTTCTGGGGAACCCTGGTTTCATACATACATCAGCCATAAAATTATTGATTTTGGACCCGCTGTCATTCATTTTTAAATATACATTAGGATTATTCTGACAGGTCATATTACATCCTTCAGCAGTGAGAGACCTACATGATCTTTGCCTTTACCTTGGTGATAGGAAAAACAAAGAAATCGTCACATTGTTTATCTTAGAATCAATGAAACATTGAAGAGATTGATGGAGTGGCTTCTTCTGAGGATTTCATTGTAGCTAATATTCAATTCAAGCTCCTTTCTATAAGGTAGAACCACGTCTTAGCGGACATGACCTATTAGTGGACAGGTCTAGAATCTTACAAATATTTTTAGAAATAGTAGATTCTGACACATATGATCTACACGAGCTGTACCTGAAAGCCTATGTCTGGTAATGGGTTTACCTACATTAGACCCTTTGGAAATTCATAACTTATTCATATGGCGTCCAAAAATGCATTCTAAAGTGCATGACAATTGTCATCTTTTTGCTATTCTATTTCAATTAAAATATTTTTAGTTTGCTACTAGAGACTATGTAGAAACCTTAAGTGTCCAATTATAGGTGGTTCTACCTTATACCATTCTATAAAGGAGACTTGCTCTTTCATGGAAGTGTTCATAAAGTCTTTAAAGAACATAATATAGTTCTCCATAAATTGGATGGATGTTTGTTTAAGAGCTTGATTAGACATTCATGAAGATTAATAGTCTTGAAATGGTAAGATTAAACAAACTTTTAAGCACTATATTCATTTATAATAATTTTTATTTTCTTAAAATAGTGAATATGACTTAGCACTATAATACCAAAGTTGATTTGTCCATATCAAATAAACATTCATTTGTTTAATTCAATTGGAGTTGTTTCGTAGAATTTTGATTTGATTTATTTGTATGTTTTCAAATAAAACTAATCGTTTATCTTAGAAATAACTAAATTCAAAGATAGTTTTTCTTATAACCTTTTTTATCTTTAAGAATTTATAATTTTTTAATTTACAGCTTAAGTATATTTTTGGACAAACCAAATATGGTACTATAAACAGTAACACTCATTGCTCTCATCATATAACTCTTGATCTTTACAGCTAACTCTCTTGCAGGGGTTGCACAATAAGAGCTTTGAGTTGGTCTATGAATTTTCAAATACGTGCTTATGAATTTACTAGTCTGGAATCATCAACTTCATTGAAGACATCATAATACTTTGCATCATGTGTAACCAAACCATCAAATCATATCATGCTTTAAGAAACTCTTAGCAAAACTCATAGTACTTATAAAGATAATTCTACTGGTCCAATACATATTGTTCCAGGGTTTAGAGACTAGTACAAATCAATTAAAAGCAATAATTTAACTTGAATGATTAAGGGTGCAAAATGTTACATCATGCCCTTAGTGAATATGATTGCAATTAACCCTTTACAATCTATAGTGATTCTGGGGAAACCGCACAATTTTTGGAGGATTTGTTTCTTAAAAAAATTTGTGTTGAAATTAGTGATACTATTTAGAATTTTTAACTATATGATTATAGGCTTACCTTAATCAAATAAGTACCCAATCAACCCTGGTAAGATCAAATCCTTCGATCAGAAGATTGTATGTCTTTGAACTATATAAAGCACATTAAAAAAATGAAACTCTTGAAGGTGTGTGCTTTAAAGTTAAATAAATTTTGTATTCAACCTTCAAAAAATGAAAGTAACAAGGTACAATAATGACCTATGTAAAAAATTCTCCATTACAACCTTTCATGTTAAGAAAAGAATCACACATTATGATTGTGAAATTTATAAGTAAAAAGAATCTATTAATAAAAATTTAGAAAAAAAAATCATAGGTCAAAAAATCAAATGAATTAGTCCAGTGATCAAGATTAGAATACATAAATATTATGGAATATGAACTAAAGAACAAAGTCCAAAAATTAATACAAGATAACTAACTTCCACACACAAAAAATACCACATATTGTATGTGTTGTATTTTAAAGTAATTGCAATGTTTTGTCTGTTTTGTTCTTGGACATTTTGAGAGTTGCACAACTACAAACCAAAATTCTATTTTTCTGGAAGATGATTATTGTAATTTTCCAACTTTTAACTTCAACATTCAAAATCCAATTCTTTACAGGTTTTCTGTTACTTACATTTGTGACACACCAGCGGACACAATGTGGTGGTTGATGAGCATCACTACAAATCTTTCAAGGAAAGAAAATTAGCAAGCAGCCCAGCGTGCTGAAATCACAAGTATTGGCAGATGCGAAAGTCTTTCTTGGAGGCTAGACAGTACTTTCTAAGGTCCCAGCAGATCATATAACTTAGCACATTTCTAAGTTACTACTCTCTTCCTATTCACACATACATAGCTCCCAACTCCCAATGTCAATACAATCATCTGCAGATGATATGACATGCCTTTGCTGAACTCCTACGATGTTTAGGCAGATAAAATTTATTTTTAGAAATTTCAAACTCTATTCAAATCCAACAAGTTACATGGGATTTAAAAAATAAAGAATATACAGGAATTGAGTATCCAAATAATGAAATTGACTCAAATATTTCGTAAAAACTCCATAAATAACTTCAAAAAAATGGGAATTGTTGTACAACAATGACAGACAATCAAATTCTGCAGAGAAAATTGCCTGTTATTTCCTTAGATCTAAGGTTAATACATTAGAGCTTTTCCAAATATGTTCCCATGTTGCTTCTCCTATGTCTTCATTTCCTACAATGAGTCCAACAAGCAGCCTGGTCAGTTGGTTATTACATTATAGGAGTATACAGTAGTGCCTTCCTTTAGCTTGATCATTTACTGAATGCTCTAAACCAATCAGGTGTCCACTAACTCAAATTTATAGTCAACCTTGTTTAAATAGAGTTGATGTCTATGTGGCAGCCATTTCACCCAACCTGTGGGGGTGAACCCAATGATCCCTGGGCCTTTTTTGAAGGTGTTGCCTGCTTGTATCCAGATTCCCATAAATTTCTATGACAATGCAGCCAATGATGGGAAAAGCCATACTACACAACACACCCGATCATTTTGACTGGTGTTAGAGCATCCACACCCCTACGCGGGGTGCGGGACATGCTACAGGGTATTTCTAGGGCAACTGAAGGCTCGCGCGGCTCGCAAAACTTCTAGTCCCCCACCCGTAAGCGGAGTTTTATTGACACAGCTCCACTGATGCGACAAGCCGATCACGGAAAGGACAAGTTAGATGGCGAAGGTCCGTTGCACTGGAGCCATCGAGCATCGATCATTGATCATCCTTCCCGCTGCTGCTCCGATGCCTCCGCGATCTTTGCTTCCGACAAGTCAAAATTAGCAAAAACCACTCTGTAAACAAGGCGCGCAAGAGAGCAAGGGAGTACAACAAACTGACAAGTCCTCGAGGTATTTTGAATGCCCGCGAGCCTTGCGTGCCGTTGCGAGAGTCGTGGTGGGGCGGCCTCCGCTGCCCGGGCCCTGAACAGCAGGTCGCATCCCGTGTAGGGGTGCGGATGCTCTTAGCTTCATAACAATCTTTCGGAATCATAGGGACTGTTCACACTACAGACCAAGAATCACTACAACAAACCCCGGCTCCTAGGAAGGGGAGGCCGTAGACATGGGGTGCCACCGCCCTTAGTCAGGGTCACTATGGGAAACTTGGTTTTTGAGGACCCTTCAGTACGCCACACACTCAACCTGCGTGGGTGTACACACCGTGGTGTACTCAAGAGTGTCTTTGGTGTAAACTGCGAGTATGCTGTCGATTAGAAAGTGAACAATTAAGTCAAAATCGATTTGCATAATGCGTGGGTTTGTAAAATGCGTGAGTGTGATTTGACTCCTTAATGTGAACATGCATTGCGATCCAGCCGCCGGAGGGATTCAAACCCACGCTTCTAAGGCGTCATCCAAGTGACTCGCATGCCACAACAATCACTACTCGGATTGTTGATCAGAGCAACAAGTGATTGGATCTCCATGTGTGGGTAGGTTACCATGAGATGTCTATTCATCATGAGCTGCTGAGGGCAGGTTACTATCAAATGCTACCCCGACACGAGCTGAAAGATGGAAAGTTGAGAGGTGGCAGCTAATGTGGGCCACTCCGACAACATGTAGAGCAGTGGTTTCCGCCCTTTGAATCTAAGCTTTTCCATGCGGCATATCAAATTAGAATTAATTATGCATTGTTAGACCACAAGCACTGTTGATCGGTGTACTGGAATGTGAGGAAATCAGCCTAGTATACTGAAGTGGCTGAGTACACACCAAGTCTAGGCTGGTTGACTGGTCTAGTCGCCCCAGACCAAGTTTCCCATAGTGGATCTATGGGAAACCCTTTCATTGAGGATCAATAGGAGGAACTGAAATGGATTATAACTCAATGTAGTACTCTCGGCACTCAATGTAGTACTCTCGGCACTCAATGCCTCCAGAACTAATGGCAAAATTATGAGGTCTGCTATGTGGTGGCACCGTCTGGCTCAAACTTGCAGTTTTTAGTCATTGATTTTTACTTCAACTTCTGTGAAAAGGTAGGTCTTGGGCCAGTTAATTTGTCGTATGTTTGGTAAGGCTATGCACTTTCTGGATTACTTCGTCTTTGTCGTGAAAAGATTGAAGAACATTGCAAAGGAAATAGAGTCGGCAGCTTGCCCCCAACTCTCGCATGAGCTGTGCTTCTCACCCTCTGGTCCCTCTCTCTCCCAACCGCTACTCTTGCATCACATGAACAACTAAGCTTCTCTTATGATTGATCGTTTTTGCGCTCCATTTGGACGACCATAGCGCCAATGATGCTCCATTAGGGTTTCATGGCTTGGAGACCGCGAATGGTAATCACAATGTTAGATTTGGATTGGATGTAGTAAAGAAGTGGCACTCCAATAGGGATCTTGGGTTTTTTTGCTCCTTTAAGAGAACATATTCTTTTGCAATGGTGTCCAGATTAAGGTAAATGGTTGATTTTTCTCTCTCAAAAAAAATGAGATTTTTATAGTAATTGTGTTTATTGTTGCTCTTGGGAGTTTTGTAGTGGAGGTTCTTTTTATTTTTAAGCATATGTGCAGCAATTAGGTGGTGGTGTTTGTTTGGAGATTCTTTTTAGAGAACTGGACGCAGTTTTGCGGACATGGTTATTTTGGATGATAGAGGCGGAGGCTGAATCATCGACCACCTTCGGTATGAATTGCTTCACGATTCTCAGCTAAGATTCTTCTTGACGACTGAAGGCATGTATTTAGGTTGTGCTACATCTCGATGTCTTAGAATTTTTATCAAACCCTATTGTAGAACAAGATCAACACATGGCAAGTTTTATGGAAGCACTCCGCAAATAATCAGATGAAAAAATATGTCATACAAAGGATTTGACCCCTCAAAGCCGTGCATACACTCTTAGAAGTAGAGAGCAGATAACAAGGCATGTCGTAAAAATGCCAAACCTTTTGCAAGCAAGGAGAGACAAACTGTTGAAGTTCCACTTGGCGTAACACTAACGTAAATAAAGAAACACAGTAATTCTAAAAGTAAAGAAGGTGAATCGAGAATCTTGTTTACTTGTGACAAAATAAGTGACTTTGGGAGGCTGGTCCCAATAGCTAAGGGCCCTGTTTTGCGGCCAATCTCTAGGTGCCGAGTTTCTACTAATGAATTCCAAGACTCAGCAGGATTGACAAGTATGTAAACCATCAAGATGATAAATGGGGCACCACCTTAGATACACTCTAGTACTAGACTTTGAGGGCACCTTCAGCAAAAAATAATTCCAAATATAAATGTCACATTTAAAAAAAGAATTATGTTGCCTATTTGCCGGAAAACCATGAAATAAATTAGATGAATGATGAAATATCTTGAAATCATATACTTGAAAACCAACTTGATTAAAAATGTTCAAAGTGGTCACATGTGGTGACGTGGTCCACTAAAATAACAAACATCTAATGAAACTTCATTGATTATGGATGGAATTTGAACTTAAAATTATTTTATTTACTGAAAAGTCGAAATTCAAAAAATTACTTCTTTTTACCTCCTCTCTTCTCTAATTGAAAAAATTGAAAAGATGAATCAGATCATTTGACATGTTGAGTCAATGATAATTCAACTATGCACATAATTATTTTGAGATTTTTATTGCAAGTTACTGGATGCTCTCCCAGTATATCAGGAATACATTACAAAACACTTGTGCCAGAGGGTTCTTCTTCAAGGGAGGTCGCAATGAGGCTCCGAGAGCGCCCTGCGGCATGGCGGGGATCGATCGTGGCGTGCTAACATGCGCGCATTGCTGACCTAAGAGTAAAGCGGTGTTGATCAATGCGTGGTCTAGACAGGTTTTTCTCCTACCAACACTCCACAAGCTTTACGCAAGGATTGCTGCCGGAAACCGTCGACCACCGTGGAGAACATTAGGGTTTGCCTACCGTTATACTCTGTTCCTGTTCCGATCTGGGTTTTGTGTAGTTCGTTGTGGTGGTTTGTGACTTCTGTTTGAATCTATTGACTCGTTAAGTCTTAAGGTGCACTGATGCAGTGCTGTAGCACAGTGGCCTGGGATCGTTGTGTTCGACAGAGAATTCGGTGGAATCGTGTGAGACCGTGGAACCCTACCCCTAAGGTAGTAAGATGGAGGGATCCGCTACCTCCAGTTATGCAGCGACACTACGTACTCACCTCGCCCACGCCCCCATCCAGCCCTCCACAAGTGAAGAGCAGGCGGTGGCGGCGAAATTACGCAGACATGATCGGGTGGAACCAGAACTTGTCCATGCGCTTGGGCAGTTCGCATCAATTCACCCCACGAAGGCGTCTCCAGGCGATTCTCTCCCGGTCGGAGTGGAGAGAAGTAGTGCCGGTTTCCTGATTCAGACAGAATCATGCAAGGTAACACTCTGCAAGGAGAAGGTGCAAAAGGAGATGGACTTCCTGCAGAAGAAAGTAATCATTGCCTACTTTGTGGGCGGCCTCGTTCCTCCTCCGGCACTGCGAGAATGGATTCAGTCAATTGCTAAGGAGGTACAGGGGGAGTGTCACACAGGCCGGGATCTTGGACATGGCTTCTTCCAAATTACCACCACAGAGGAGACCACAACCCAGAAGCTCCTTATGCTTACGCCCCACTTGTCAAAGTGGGGTACTTGCATAATGCAACCCTGGGTTCCGAGTTTCAACGCAAGCAAACCTACCAGAACAAAGATGCCGATCTGGATTACTCTTAAATCTGTGCCGGATGAGTACATCAGCAGCGCAAGTGAATTAGCACAGAGCCTCGGGGCAGTCCTGGGCCGGCACAGGGGCAACGCCAACAACTCCGACCAAAGATTCTGTATCGCTGTGCAGACAGGCGAACCCTTTGTTCTGGCGATTGAAGCTACCAATCCAGTCACAGGTACGGTGACTCAAATTCAAGTTGATTACACCAACTTACCCATTAGGTGCCGATTTTGTCTATCTACTTCCCATCTCATCAAGGATTGTAGCATCTTCAACGGAGACAAAAGAGGGCCACCGAAAACCAACCCCCCAGCTCGTGCTGCCGACATAGGCAATGGTACCAGTACACCAGAGGAGGAATCACCCGGCTGGAGAACGCAGAAGAAGTTAGGTAAACCGAGATTCAAAGCCCTCCTTACGAAGGAGGCAACTAGGATGAGTCGAGAGCAGGTGGCTCCACCTCCAGGTGGTGACCAAGGCAAGCCTACGACAGAGGTGGGGGAAGCGACAGTAGCCATGCCGCCACCACCAACCCATGTCACGACCCCGGTTAGGGAGGAAACACAAGCCGCAGCCCCACCAGGGGGCTCCCACTTACGCAAAGGTGCTGTAGGTCGGCCGACCGCCTCCCTGGACTAGCAAAGATGGCTGCAACGGGAGAAAGAACGAGGCTATGAATCCTCACCAAATCCTCAAGAATTCGCAGACGAAGGTGAGCTACAGAAGGCCATAGGTGACTGGAGGAAGAGACAACATGCAAACGTAGCCCGGCCTCTGCAATCCCCATCAGCGACAATCGGTAGTCTACAAGTACAAGAACTCCGTCGGAACCAAGCTCAGCCCCTCGAACAGTCAGCGAGAGGTATGGCTAACGGATCTCTAAACACCACAACAGGTCAGGCAAGCACCTACCCGTCCCAGAGCGCCTCCCATGTTAACCACGCGGCCGCAACCATAGCCGGCTTTGGTTCGACCCCCCCCCCCCCCCCCGGATCACACCCAAGGGTATGATGGAACGGTCACCCCCAGGGAAACTTTCCAACGTCAGGACGATGACACCGAAATGTCGGAATACACAGGAACAGAGGAATGTGGCCAACAGGGCATCGGACGAGAGACCCAATCCGGTCAGGTAGACTCCTTTGCATGCACCCGCAACGGCCTGGAAGCAAGCTATGAAAGGAGAGGTGATCCCCGGCAGGAATCCTCATCCAGTGAGTCTGGACACCGAACGGAGGGCCTTAGTTTTGGTACCCCTGGCGTCACCCCGTACGAGGGGGGAGAACAGCTTCCGCCCCCGCCGGCCTACAGCAGTCTTGAAGACCAGATACCGGCACATCTGCTACCAGCCATGAAGGAGTGGCTACGTGAACAAGGAGTTCAAGCCAACTTCCCCCCG
Organism: Ceratodon purpureus; assembly: GCA_014871385.1. Lineage (NCBI taxonomy): Eukaryota > Viridiplantae > Streptophyta > Bryopsida > Pseudoditrichales > Ditrichaceae > Ceratodon > Ceratodon purpureus. Next base: position 23,095,983 of record CM026421.1, read on the forward strand.
TCCCCGAACCAGCCAAGGCTATCGCATCAAACCATCGCCCGCCTGAATGCAAACCCCGGGCAGCATTCACCAGGCAAGACAAAGATCAGCCGCAAGCCATCTCGAAATGCCCGAAGCAGTCCCTATCCCAGGCCCGTAGTGGCAAACCTCGCAAATACATTTGTATGAAGGTGACAATCACAAGTCAAAACGTCCAAGGAATGAATGATGGGACGACGGTAGACATCATTCGCAACTACTACAGACAGTTGTTAGGAGAAGTAGACATCATTTGCGTCCAGGAACATAAACTCCGCGGGACAAAACTTCAAGCAATTCAGAATTTAATGTGGCATGGAGCCAAATTTTTTGGCATTGAGGCACAAGTGGCATACAATAACGATGCCAACACAGATGGAGCAGGGAGTGGCGGCTTAGGGACATGGGTGTCTCCGAAGCTGGCTCATTTGATCCACTCCTCCGGACAGACCCAATCAGGATCTGCTCAATGGATCCGGCTCAAAGGTGTACCGGGCCAAGACGTTGCGCTGCTCAATGTCTACACCCCCCATACACCCCATGACAGATGCTCCCTGTGGCTCGAACTCATAGATATTCTACCCCGTGACTGCCGTTGGCTAATGTCAGGAGACTGGAACTTCGTTGAGAACAACAGGGATAAGTCCAACAACAGAGCGTCGGCCACAACCGAGGTTGAAAAGCGCATCTTCAGTGAACTGAAACTTTGTTTCAGGTCAAAGATACCTTTCCCCTCGGTAGCCGGCTACGCTTCACGTGGGATAGTAAACGAACTGACGGCTCCCGCCTCCTCGCGAGGCTCGATCGTTTCTATTCTTTCATATCCCCAGGTGTCACGACGAAGCCAGCCGACTACAAAATCCTTGGCGACAGTACCCACTCAGACCATCTCCCGGTTTGGAGAACAGTCTGGTTGGCACCGGAAACTACCCGAAAGTCGGCATATGTAATGAATGCCGCCTTCCTTAAAGAAGAGGATGTTCAAGCTAGACTTCGAAGCCTGTGGACATCACACACGCATCTCCCGTTTTACGGGAAAATTAGGCGCTGTGTTAAATACTACAAAGAGTATTGCATTAAGAGGGCAAAAGACAGCCGAGCAGAGGAGCTCAATTGGCGTGAACGACTGGCAAGGGCGGTGGAGGTGCTCCACACCTCGCCTACGGATCCTGGTGCCCAAACAGCCATGGCCCAAGCCGCCGATTACCTGGGAGAGGTGGAAAAACGGAAGGTTGAAGGTCTCCCGCTCCGTAGCCGAATCAGCTGGAAGCGAAATGGAGACCAGGGGTCGCGTGAATTTTTCCAAGCTCATCGGCAAAGATCATGTGCTGCTCAGATCACGATACTGGAGGATGCGGGGGGCACGACCTTCACTGACCAACCTGAGCTTGAGCGAATTTGCCAAGCTTACTACCAAAAGCTCTATTCGGCCAGAGCAGAGACGGAGGAGTCCAGGGCAGCCAAAGCAGCGGCCCTCGAATGCATTCCAGACAAGCTCTCGGCCGATATGAAGAAACGCTTGCAAGACCCCCTTACTCTGAGCGAGCTCACAGCTGCAGTCAAGGATATGAAAAACGGTAAAGCCCCGGGGCCAGATGGAATTGCCCTGGAATTTTACAGCTCGTTGTGGGACATTATAGGGCCAGATTTCCTTCGAATGATTTAGGAAAGTATCCATCAAGGCCGGCTCCCCCCGGGAGTCACGCATGGGATGATAGTGCTGTTACACAAAGGCGGTTTGAGACAGGCACTTACAAACTGGCGCCCAATCACGTTGCTCAACATGGGATATAAAATATATGCCAAGGCGTTACAGCTGCGTTTACAACCGGCCCTCATGGAAATTATTAGCCATGACCAGTTCGCATTTCTGCCCATGAGATTTATTTTAGATAATCTGTTTCTTACTCAAGAAACTATCTCGTGGGCTGAGAAGTCCAACCAAGATCTCCTCTTTCTGAAATTGGACTTCTCCAAGGCATACGACATGGTCGAATGGGGGAGTCTGTTTCGCATTATGGAGCGCATGGGATTCCCTATCACCTTCATTCATATGGTCAGACTTCTCTTTTAAGATGCCGCAGCCTCAGTCAAAGTCAATGGTGTTGCTTCACCCCAGTTCTCGATCCAAAGGGGGGTTAGGCAAGGGTGCCCTCTGGCACCCTACCTATTTCTAATCGTCTCCGAAGTCCTAAATCTGATGGTGATGAAAGAGGCTAGCCTTGGTCGCATACAAGGTATCCAACTCCCAGTGCAGAATCGACAGCAAATCCTCGCACAGTATGCGGATGACACTTCATTCACATTACTCGGCATAGAAGACAAGGTGAAGAACCTGATTTCCACCCTTAATACCTTCTGCCTTGCCACAGGATTAATTCTAAACTGGACCAAATCAAATGGGTATTGGAAGAGTAATCGGTTACCTGGGAGACCCGCGTGGACAGACGATTTGGGCATCACCTGGGCTGATAATGCCGGCGTGAGTAAGCTGCTGGGGGCTCCTTTCGGCCTGTCACTATCTACCTCCGACGTCAACACTTTCCTGCACGACAAGCTTACGAAGAAACTGTCACATTGGAGCACGACCAAGATCAACAGAACCTGGAGGGGAGTGATTGCAAATAGCATTCTACTTTCCTCACTATTCTTCTTTTTCTCGGTCTGGGGTGGCACGAAGAAGGGAGTCGCAAAACTGAAGACATCCATTCTAAACTACCTCGCAGCGGGTAAGCTGGAACGATCTCGGGCGCGTGTGGGGTGGTTACAGTGCTGTCAGAGTAAATTGGAGGGAGGAATCAACCTGATTAACCCTGATGATGCAGTAGCCGCCGTGATGGTGAAGTGGATTGTCAAGGCACTTGAGCCGGAGCAATCCAATCTTCACCTCATGCTTCGGGACAAGCTCACTCAGTACCAGCCTTATGGTGGTGGACGATAGGAGCCAAGTCTGGACTACTGCTTCGTCCCACGACACCAAGCTCGAACCGGTTCAATTGTATGGAACCGGGTGGTACCATCTTGGAAAAGTGTCCTTCATGCACTTAGCCCAGTCCCCCTTAAGTCTTGGGATGATCTCATGTGCATGAGCTGGTGGTGGAATCCACTTCTCCCACACATAGGACCAGGTTTTTCCAAGAATCGCGCGGCTAAACTGCATCAAGCCGGCCTGAGGAGGTACCGTGATGTATGGATGCGTGGACGTTTCATGTCCTTTGCCGAAGTAGCTGAAAAGTTTGGTTTATTGCCTGAGGAGGCCGGAGCATGGGAGGCATGCCTGGTAGCCGTTAGACACGCTTGGAGACCCCTGATCCGGGACCAACGAGCGCCCATTGTCAATGAATGGATCGGCATCTTTGCAGATGACCAGGTCTCCCTCCCAATGCTCATCTGCCATACCGGAGAAGAATACAGCCCCCGCCCAGGCCCGGGCATGCACAGCATTTCGATTATGGTGGAAGCGTATCAGGTATCTGCCCAATCAGCCAACCTGACTCCAATCCCATTTGAGACACGCCCAAGGGGGGCAGTTTACGATGCTATGGGTAACAACGCGGTCAATGAATTGATCGGATGCGTCCGCCGGGTAAGGGTGGTCGAAGTAAAGAGGGGACCCAAAAAGACAGCCATTCTCCTGTACTATGGCCGCACGCAGCAACTGGACTGGGACCCGGACCGATACGCCTGGCCCAACCAAGTCCCCCTCATGAGCTATACTGCTAACATGGGCCGAAAGTTGCTGCTGAAGACTCACCATGTCCCACCAGTCATTGAGAACAAGTGGAGTGGTGTATTGCCAATCACATACAAGCTTCGTTGGTTGAACGTGTGGGACAAAGATCGGGTGAAGAAGGAAGCGGGCCTCATATGGGCCATCTGGCATAAGGGAGTGGAGGTCAATGTCTGGCGTGGAAAATGCCTCAACAATGCGGACCAATGCTGCCCCGTCTGCATCAGGGGGGTGAGGGAAGCTGTTCTACACAGGTTTTGGGAATGCCCCTCGGCGGTGAAAGCTTGGACCTGGGGCATGCACATTCTGGAGACGCTCGCTCCCCGAGGACATGGAGAGCCACCCCTGGAGCTCATTACTGACGCAGCGGTGGTAGTTGACACCCAACCGGCTCAGGTGGTGGCTGGCCTCGGCCGCAGGGAGGTAAGCCCGGAGGCCAGGCTCGAGGCAGGCCTCGAGGCAAGCCTCGAGGCAAACCTCGGGGCAAGCCCCGGGGTGCACCTCGCCGCTAGCCTCGCGGCACACCTCGACCCTGGTAACCACCCGGTCAATACCTCGGCAATCAGCCAAGTAACGAGGGCCCCTGCACCGCATCAGTTTGCAGTCAGAGACCTGAATCTCCCCATGCTACCACAAGCTCCAAATGTGGACCCGGGCCCTCATGCTGCCTCCACCTCGCAACTTACCCGGTTGAGCCTCACGTGGAAGCATGGTATTTTTGCCCACCGTATGCCTAGGCGCTTCCGTAAGATTGGTAAGATTTGGCTGTTACTTAGAGGGGCGATTATGTGGCTGCTCTGGAGGGAACGTAACGATGCGGCATTCAATGGTGTTCAGTGGCACATTGAGAAAATGTGTTGTAAGATCTGGCTTGAATTAATCGATTATGGGCGTCTGGCCTGGGATAAGCTCCAAGCTGCCAAGAAGAACCCGAAGAACACTCCCGAGAAGATTGTGAAGAAGCTGGAGGACTTCCGGTCACTCTGGTGTCGAAGAGATATGTTCGCCAAGTGGGATGGCATCGGCCCCAGTTGGAACCTGTGCGGTCCTAGCTTTAGGTCCATTAGGTTGTCCCAGTAGGTGTCTGTCTTTGCTTTGTTTTTGCCGTTTCTGGTCTCGCCGGCCCTGGCGGGGCTGGTGTGTATTTGTACTCTTTGCCCTTGCAGTAAAGGTCCTCCTTTGCTTGTGTCAAAAAAAAAAAAAAAAAACACTTGTGCCAGAGACTAATGTTGTCTGAAGCATTGGCTCATCAATAATGCATAAATCCATGTTCTTCTTTGCCCACTGGCGGCCTGGCCCTATGAAGTATGAATTATAGTGCATAATTACAACATGAAGCACTTAACAATTTTAAATCCTACTGTGAATGTGCATGTACATGTGTCATTATAGGACATTGCTCCAATAAAAACATTCATGTGTCATAAGAAGAAGAAGAACTTCGGCTCCGAAGGGGCCGACGTGAATATAGTGTTTGTTCGTTCTATCCACTAATCGGATGGCCACTGGACAAAGGATAATGAATCTAGAACTACTCCCCCCTTTCGAAGGTAAACACTTTTCTACACTAAGTGCCTTAAAGACAACTGACATGTCATCTCCCCCAAGGTCTTTTTGGGAACCCATGCAACGAGGTCTCAAGACCCCCCACCATAGTTGGGTAGACTATGGTGGTAGACACCACGTCGGGCACACGGATTCGAACTCACGACCACCTCACTGGTGTGTCATGACTCAAACCGCTACACCATGGCCGTAGTGCCTCAAAATCATGTGTCATACAGTTACGTCAGAGTACACCGTAGTATGGAGTTTTTCTGGATTGGAAACTACTATATTTAACCCTTAAAGTTCCTTGACTAGGTCTCACCAAAAAACACTCCAAAACTGTCATTTCCAATGTAAAAACCATGAATGACTAAACCATCATTGTTTTCTATTTCTAACCGTAAGATCTTCAACTAGATTACTATAATAGACAGCTCAATAAATTTCAATATAATCAACCGTAGAGATTAGAAGAATATAGCAGCTGAAATTCAAAAACAAACTTTTTTGACAAGATTTTTTATTAGGTTGACACACTCTAACTTTTTTCTTTCTTAGGTTTTTTGCAATATGGATTTTGAGGGTTTTGTTGCATGTCAAAGAAGACTAAGTTAGCTAATTGTAGTAAAAACATTACACTCAAAAGTCAAGTGTAGCATGTTGAAAACAATATTTTTATTAAGTTGAAGACACAAGAATGCTAAATCTTATTTCTTTTCTAGAAATTCCATTATTTAATAAAGTCCCAATCCAAACGGTCAAAGTAAAGATTGATGCCCATCCTTTCACCGAAAAAAAGAAAAAACCTGATATAATATTTTCTCTAACTTTTATGAAGGAAAGAAGAATTTTTTTAGTACACTGTCCGAAGCGGTGAGAAAACTTTGATATTTTGTGGAATGAACATTTTGTACTCAAAGTCGTTATTTTTTTTGAAAACCTCAAAGATGGCATCACGAACTATTTATGGAAATATTCCCAAAGATAATTGATGTATTTAGCATGGCTGCTTGAAATGCCGATTGAACAGCTTTTTCCACTTTGGATACCATAACTATTTTTATAAATGTCCAATTGAAGAAAATATTAGATTCCCTCAAAGTTCTTGTTATGGCCTACATTCACAAAAAATTTAAAAAAATCTCGACTTCAATTGAAGTCACATGTACATGCCTGAATTCTAAAAAAGTCCATTCTAAGACAATTGCCTTTTAGGGGTTAATTCTCTCGCAACTATGTGACGTAAAAATACAAGAGTCTCACATAAGTTTTCTAAATATAACCCCTAAAGAACAATCTTCCACATTTGGGAGTTTTTAGAATTTGGGCATGTACTTGTGACTTCAATTTAAGTCGAGATTTTTGGAAACTTTTTGTGAATGTTTGCCGTAACAAGGACTTTGAAGGAATCTATTTATATATATTTTTTCATTTAGACATTCCAAAAAAAGTTATCGTACCCAAAGTGAAAATTTATGTTCGGCGGGTAAATATGGCACCCATGCTAAAAACATCTGTTACCTCTAAGATTTTTCTATAAATACTTCATGTTGTCATCTTTGGGATTTCCCAAAAAAGACTTTTCTTAGTACAAAATGTTCACTCCACAAAATATCAAAGTTTTCCCATTGTTTCGAGCATTGTATTAAAAAAATCTTCGTTCCTTTACAAATGTTAGAAAATTTGTTTTTTAGGTTTTTTCTTTTTTTCACTAAAAGGATGGACATCAATATTTACTTTGACCGTTTGGATTGGGACTTAATAACATAACGGATTTTCTAGGATAAAATTATGAATTAACATGTTTTTGTATTCAACTTAATAAAAATATTGTTTTCAACATGCTACAAGTCTTGTCTTTTATGTGTAATTGTTTTATGCAATTAGCTAATTTAGTTGTTTTTGTCATGCACCAAAACCGCCAAAATCCATAATGCAAAATAACTAAGGAAAAAAAAAGTTAGGGTGTGTCAACCAGTCAAAAATTGTGTCAAAAATTGTATACATGGGCTATCTACTACAATAATCTAATTGAAGATCTTTTGGTTATAATTTGAAAATAATGATTTTTTAAGTCATTCATACTTTTAACATTGAAAATGGCAGTTTTGAAGCGTTTTTTTGGTGAAACATAGGTAAGGAACTTTAGGGGTTAAATGGCTTTTCTCAAGGTTTAATACAACAAATGAAGAAAGATGATATTTTACCCTGGAAACTGTTGAGTATCAAGTGAAAGTTATGATCCTAGAATTTGAAGAGTTCAAAGTAAACTGTTTTTAGATATATATTGGACAATCAATTTCAGATTTTTTGGTATTTATTTAGAGTTAATGCATGTAGCTGTGGCTTTAATTTGAATTGAAGTTTTTTTTTTAACTTTTTGTAAATGCCTGCCATAACAAGGACTTTGGAGGAATCTAATTTTTTTTCAATCAGACATTTAAAATAATAGTTATGGTACCCGAAGTGAAATTTTGTGTTGAGTGGGCAATTTGGGTAGCCCTGCTAAATATATCTATTACTGCTAAGATTATTACTATAAATACATAATTTTGTCATCTTTAAGATTTCCCAAAAAGAACTTCTTTCATTACAAAATGTTCACGCCACAAAATATTAAAGTTTTCTTACTGTTTTGGACAATTTACCAAAAAATCTTCTTATTTCTTTCATAAAAGTTACAATTTTTTTTCTTAGGTTTTTTCTTTTTAAAACTAAAAGGATGGATATCAATCTTTACTTTGACTGTTTAGATTGGGACTTTAAAACATAATGGAATTTCTAGAAAATAAATACAAATTAGCATTCTTGTGCATTCAGCTTAATGAAAATATTGTTTTCAACATGCTACACTTGTCTTTTGTGCATAATTTTCCTCATGTAATTTGCTAAGTTAGTCATCTTTGTCATGCACCAAAACCTCCAAAATCCATAATGCAAAAAATCTGTGGAAAAAAAAGTTATAGTGTGTCATTTGTTTCTAAATTTCAATCCCTATTATCTTCTAATGCCTACAGCCAATTATGATAAAATTTATTGAGCTATTTACTACAATAATCTAATTGAAGATATTACGGTTAAAATTAGGAAAAAATAAATGTTTAGTCGTTCATGATTTTTACATTAGAAATGACAGTTTTGGAACATTTATGGAGCATTTTTGTGTGAAACATAGTCAAGGAACTTTAGGGGTTAAAAATGCTACACCACTTACACTGCTCTAATTCTTTGAACAAGGGACCACTTGTGTTTATGGGTTGAACTTCATGTTTTTCTGTGTAAACAGGTCCTAAGTACCATGTATGGATGTACTTACTACAGGACATTGTTTTGCTTGGTTTTGTTTTGAGGAGGCTTGATGAGCAAAGCGGTAGCACAACATAATGTACAAATGAATAAGGACTCCAAGAGCAAATGAATGAAGACTTTAAGAGCAAATGAAAGAGGACTCAAGAGCAAAATTCAATTGGGTGGCACATACATCTCTTTCATGATCATTGAGGCATGATTGAATGGTCATCCAGATCGTCCTGCCCAAATTGTCTTCATTTTTGGTGAAACGTCTCTTTAAGGTTTTAAGAGGAGATGAGATGAAATGGGTTATAAGCTGCATCTAAGAGGTCAGAATCGTCGTCCTAAGCTATTCTGTGCTTATACCTGTAGCCAATAACTTCCCACAATCTTCATGCAAATAACAATGTAGCCACTTGAGTATAACAGACTACTGATTTTAGCATACTCCTGTTTATCACAGCACCTTTACCACTACAGCTGCCATGGACAAGAATTTGTTAAGGTATAGATACCCATAACCAATAATGGCCCCATCGAACTCTCCGGAGAATCCTTTTTTAGCATGTAGAACATTGTTCATGTTTTAAGTTACATGCAGAACCTTGAAATCACTAATGCAAGGTTCTACAGTCATTTTTTAGAATTTTTTTCCAAATTTAGGTTATACAACCCAAATTTAGTTAGGGAACCCCTCTTGCAGACCCCGCCCGTGGACCGTGGGACCGATGTCCTCCAAGTTGAGAGGTTTTGCGTGGGCCCATCCAAGGTTCTCTGGAGAGTTCGATGGGTATTGGTTAGTGTAATGCGTTACAGAACAATGGAAAAACAGTAGCCTATAATTGATTAATAATAGTTTCAGGATGCATCTTCCAATAGATTCAGGATGAATCCTCCAATAGAATGCGTCTCTCTGACTGTTATGGAATTCGATAGTCTTGTGTTTGTTCACTACTCTTGTTGTCGGTCATGGGTGAAGCTATATGTTTGTTATGGGCTTTGAATAACTTTTGCACAAAAAAAATTGTAGTAATTTGAATTTTACTCCATTAATTCTGAAAAATTCTCATTCTTCATGAACCTTGTGTTTCTACAAACGAAAAATATCTCCTTCATAATAGAAGAGAAGCTGTTCTGAAATGCTTAAGTTAGCGGTCATAGACACTTGTAACTTAATTCAATTTTTTGAGTTACCAATCCTCATGTGTAGGACAAATTTTTTATTTTATTTTAATTTATTATTTATAAAAAAAACTTTTTCTTTAGAAAACAATTTGATTTATACCTGAATAATAAAGGCATTATCATACTTTTAATTAAGAAATTCATTATTTTGAAGCATGAGCTTGTTATCCTCCATAACACTACATTATGGATGAATCTTTAGTTAATGATTAAGCGCATGGATTTTTTGACAATAACTTACAATATTTAAGTTTCATAAAATTAAAATTATGAATTGTGCACATTTTCTAATTTGCTATGTGAAATCCTATTGTTGAATTATCCTTGTAATGAAATCTTCAAAAAGCGATGGTGGACTTAGCTCTCAATGTACATGTAAATGAAGTGTCTAGCACACCATCCCAACTTTCAATAAGAAAAATCATTTTTTTAAAATTAAAAATAAATTAGGTTTTTTCAATGTAAATATTAAACCACAAATTGAAGAACATTATGTGATTCAAAGTCTCTTCTTTGAAAGACTTTTCATACTTGTCTTCATCAACGTATAAATAAACTTCAAACTACTTTAATTATCTAATACAAATCAAAGATTAAAAATCCCAAATTGTATAGTTTAGTATGCAATTAGTCATCTTCTCAATTTAATCCTTATTTTATTGTCATCTCTATATATCACTTATAATATTTTGAATCATTTGAATTGTTTGAATTGCTTGTATTGTATAAACCATCTAAATTGCTTGACTTGTATGTATCGCTCAATGACTCATTGCTCCATGTAGATGCTACAATATACTCAGACTCCGTTGTTGAAGTAGCCACACACTTTTGCTTGCGGCTTAACCAAAGAATTAGGCTTGAGTTCATAAACACAACAACACCACTGCGACCGTGGCGATCGTCCAAGTCTCTTGCATAGTCGACATCAACATATACGGACAACTGATGATGAATTTTAGAGGCTGAATAACAGATAGCATAATCTGTCGTGCCTCGAAGGTACTTGGCAATATGTATCACTGTCGTACAATGAATCTTCATGTAATCACTAGTATATTGTGATACAATGGTAACGGCTTGTGATATATCAGGACGAGACCATGTTTGCAAGTATAAGAGGTTGCCAACAAACTTTGATAAGGAAAATCCTGCGGAGCCGGCTCATCAACTTTCAGCGGCTTCTGGAGGCGCTTACTTGGATCAATAGGGGTTGTGACTGGATTGCAGTCAAAAAAACCATACTTGGCAAGAATCATCTCAATAAAACGAGCTTGATCAATGTATGTACACCTAAGAAAACGGTACGTGGTGATATGAAGCCCCACGTAAACATTAGCATCTCCCTTAGTAACTTCAAAATGTGTTTGCAGACAAACTATCATGTTCCTGAGGCGACTTTTGTCTACACAAATGCCAAGGCCGTCGTAATAAAATATTGATGTTGCTAAAAGCGGTTTGGATCGGGGGTAGAACACACAGAGATCAGCTCTGCTTTGAAAAAGATCAAATTGTTTTAGAAAAAGAGTGAACTTATGATTCCACTAACAGTTGGCCTACTTCAAGCCATACATGCTTTTCTTCAAGTGACAAACTTTGTCCTCACTTCCAGGAAGATCAAAACCTTCAGGTAACTGCATGTATATGTCTTTTTTTAGATTGAACCATGAAGGAAAGCTGTTCAAATATCAAATTGAACCATCTCGCGGTTGTCAGCTGCAGCAATCGCTAATAAAGTGCGAATGTTGTCTACTTTTGTTGTGGAAGCTAAAGTCTCAGTAGGGGAAATATGGGGTCTGCAATGGGCCTTTGGTCGGAACTCATGCCTCAAAATTGGGCCATGCCCGTGCACTTTACCTGCTGGCACCAATGGTGCCAACAGGTCGCCAAATCGGCGTTTGGGGGGTCCAGCCAATCGCTTGCAGCGAAGGCGTGTGCCCACTGTTGTCACCCCATTGGACAATACGAGCAGTAATGACACTGTAAACGAGCGTGTGTCCACTGCTGTCACCCCATTGGACAGTAGCGGATTCTGTTGTCAGCGGGGCGAATTTAGTTGTCAGCGCGCAGGATATCTACCAATGAGATTTCTTAGAGAGGCATGCGTGGGCAGCAGTTCACCTACCTTTGGGTTGTCTTACAAGGCCCATTGCAGACCCCATATTTCCCCTAATGCTTCTCAGTCGAGGCCGTAGGATTGAAATAACCTTTAGCAACCAATCTGGCTTTATAAAACCATCAGACTTGGTTATATTCTTGTATACCCATTTATTCGCAATTGGTACACCGCCATGGGGCAAAACAATCAACTCCCACGTGTTGTTCTTGTGCAAAGATTCCAGCTCCTCTTGCATGGCATTCCTCTAGTGAGCAGCATATGCAGACTTGATTGCCGCCTTATATGTACAAGGCTCAATGGGAAGAATTGAACGACGAGGATTTCCATGTTGTGCACGAGCAAGCATCGCTCTTGATTCAAAATCACTCTCACTCGGAAGAATGGGATAAGGTATTGTCCCTCAATAAATATCAGCAAGCGTTCTAATATGAAGAACATTGTTTTTGGAATAATTAGAAATGTCAGACTTGACTAAATCTAAACCCTGATGAAGGATGGAAGAAGAAGGATCATATGGGAACGATGATGAGTTGCTAACATCAAGATGAGCAGATATACTCCCACAGTTGCCTGAGAGATTGCCAGTGCTTAGCAAAAGAACTTGCTGATTATGGCTATTGTGACTCCTACTATCAGAAATACTTAATGAACTTCCACTCTCACTGCTATAGTTCTTTCTTTGTTGACTTATGTTCGTTTTTATTCGGCAGCATCCCGAGATCCACACACACATCGGGCGAAGAAGGCTAATTCAGCAGCATGGCAAGACAAGTACTACGTCTTGTTGCTTTGAACAGATCAGGAACATGGCTTTGTACTGCAAGTTGAATGTCCTCATGGGATGATATGGGAACAAGAACAGGTACAAACTGAGATAAGTTTGTAGTGGACCCATTGTCATCTGGAAACAAAGTATCAAGACTAACTTCAATTGGATCTCAAAGATAGTACTGGGAAGAATCGAATTCTCATAAAAAATAACGTCCCCGCTGGTAATAAGTTTACGCTTCTCATAACTCCATAGTCGATAAGCTTTGCTCCTTGAAGAATAACCAAGGAACGTACATTCTCTTGATTTACGATCAAGCTTCTTTTAGACTTGCTTGGGATGTGAATGTAGGCTAAGCTATCAAATGTCCTGAAAGATGAAACATCAGGAATCTGGTTACTCCAGAGCTTGAGTGGAATTTTGCCATGTAGAACTCGAGTGGCCACACGATTGAGTGTATACCCCGATGTGTTGACAGCTTCTGCCCAGAAACAAAGGGGAACATTTTTGTGATGTAGCATGCTATCAACTCCTTCAACCAAAGATTGTCTTCCTTTAGCCTCCCATTGATGATAAATTTTCCATTTCCATAATCAGAGATCATTTTGCATTGATCCCTAACATGTACAATGGCGACCTTATTAGCAACCATCTAAGCAACTGAAATAAGGTTGCACTTCAATTTAGGTACATAGAGCATATTCTTCAACCGTAAAGATAAAACAATGTTCTTGACTTTAGAGAAGACATTAATAGCCCATGTTCCTCTAATCTAGAGGATTTGGTTGTCAACAATGGTGACAGACCAGCAGAAGTCAGGGATAAGTTCAAAATGAGTAAACCATTCTTTCTTATATGTCATATGCTTTGTAGCACCAGAGGTAGCAATCCAAAGAAAATCATAAGAAGATTTTATCAGAGAGACACAATATGCTTTGCTGGATGAGGAAGTGAGAGAATCCGTATTAGAATCATAATCTTGAGCAAGTTTGCTCGCCGTCAAATTTGCGTGACTCTTTCGCTTATGTCTGTGAATCTTGGACTTAGAAGAACGACGAGATTGAAAAGAGTCCTCAACACTGGAAGCAGAGTCGTTTGGACATTCATTTGCAAAATGCCCTTTCTCACCACAAATTTTAAAACGAGAATGACGCTTAAGCTTAGCTAATCTGAGAGCCTTACTATTCTTCTGCTATGTCGTCAAATGAGGTTTAGACCAAGTAGAACGATTGCTTGATTGACTAAAAAAGGGTTGCTTGAACATCAGTGAAACCTAAGCGTTCTTTTAGATAAGTATCAAGCTCTGTCGACATTCCATTGGATGTGGAGCAGTTGTTTACCTCAGTCCGATGTTTGCTATTGATAGCAGCAAGATTTGCAACAATGGCTTGCTTATCGCGTTTCTCCCATTGTGCTTTCTCTTGAGCGGTAGTGCAAGCAGATTTCTTCTCGGTACCATTTACAATCTCAAAAAGTTTACGAGATTGAAAACTAAACGACATATGCATTTTTCAGAGATGAAAATTTGTTCCATCATAAAGTTCAACCGTGGTTGTCTCCTTACTTTCTCTTCACTCTCGACCATGCTTTGGTGACTAACAACGTAGTGGACTAGAATTCTAAAGAGCATTTTCTTTCAAGAAGTAAAGAAGGAATTGACACTCCAAAGAAAATACTCGATCAAAGATCTACATCATGCAACAATAATTCCATAATGCAAAACCTACACACAAAAAATACAAGCGCCTCTGCTAGGACTAACATACGGACAAGATTAAGAAACTAGCGATCAAGATCAAGAACCGGCAATTAAGAAACAAGAAAACTTAAAATGCACACAGAAGCTCTTTTGTAGGTCACATAAGCCCATAACCTATTGAAATTAGAGTAATAATAGACTAGAATTGATACACACTCAAGCCTAGAAGAGATTACAACACCGGTATCAAGCCATTTGTACTTTGATCACACCTTCTCTTTATTGCTACCAAAAGAGAACGTTATAACAACTGCATAGGAATCTGCGAGACAGAGTACTTGTAGAAACCAATCGAGAGAGACGACGAGTTGGATCAAATGTCATCCAATGTTAAGTGGATAATTAAATCATCCAATGCTCATCTATGCCAACACAACAATACAACTCAACAACACGCCTTAAAGGCATTCAGAGTTTTTGGTTTCTCTACATTAGAGGTTGTTGAACATGCAGCTTGAAACGTTCATTCACAAATGTTTATACAACGTCAAATCTTCTTATCTAAACTCTTTGCCCAAACAATAAACTTGGCCCTCATCTTAATGATAAGGCGGGCCCTTCCCCCTCCTCCTCCCCGGATCTCTTTATTTCTCCCCATTAAGCGTGGCTCAATTGCCGTGTTCAGTATGTTCCATTTTGCTGCCCCTCATTGTTTTGGTGTCTTATGGTCTATTTTTGGATTTTTTTTGCTAAATTTACTCAATTTATTCCGTGGAGACCTTCTAGAGAACAATAGGGCCCCACTTCAACATAATAATAGGGGCACAAATTTGCCCCAGCCCTCCTAACCTTCTCAAACTTGGGTTACAAGCCACGCTTGATGGGATGATTCAGACACTCTCATCTTCTTCCTCCTTGGTTCAAATTTTGTAATTTTTTGATATTTTTTATGGAACCAAAGACCTTAAATTAGTTTGGGTGAAACCCACTTAGTAAGTTCTAGATAGTTTATTTTATAAAAAAAATTCAAATATAAATAAATTATCAAATGTTTTTTCATCAACGAATTATTTATAGGGGCTTTTTGCCCTCTCCAATGGGTGCCTTGGTTGGGGGCTCATCATTAAACGTGACAAGGAGGCCTAGTGTTATCATAAAAATACAAAGTTTACTCATGCATTTCATATCTATCAACTTACAAGTCTTATGAATTACTAGAAATATAGAAAAAAACATCACAAGTAAAATCAGAATAATTGGTCGAAAATGTTTAACCTTTGGAAGGTAATTGTTTGTAAGAGGGATTTTAATTCCTAAAGTTCTGAGGGTATTTTTCATCAAAACTGCCTGAAAACAGCCCCTCTTCAAAGCAAGGTGGATTTTGCAAAGTTGGGGTCTTTTTTAGTACATCTAACCATAAGATCTTGTAGCTAACTTCTATGTCTACATGTCCACCAAATCTTACACACTCATTCTTCACCAATTGCAAGATCATGACGTTCAAAGTTTAAAAACAAGTTTTTTTTCCCTACGCAACAAGGGATCAGCAGAGTTTTGAAGGCCCAAAAAAACATTACTAACACAAAGCTCTCACCAAGGCCTACTTTCATTCAAATTTTCATAAAATCTGAGTTCAAATTTCATTCGCAGGTACATGCCCAAACTCCAAAGAAGCCCCATTTTGCCAAATAGTCCTTTAGGGGTTAAGGATTTCGAAACTTTTCTTTGAAGCTGGAATGTTTTGAGAACTTTATAAGCATGTAATATATTTTAAAAAACTCATGCAGTTTGAACAGTTATGCCACACTTCTTTCACTATCCTTAAAATAATTTACATAATTTGAGAATATGGTTTTCCCTGAAATTTTCTAAAAACATCTTTTTCACTGCAAGAAATGTTAAAGTTTTTATGCACTACTAGATGGAATGTAGGGAAAAAAAAATCTTTGGCTTTTCTGGACACAAGAGTTCAAAATTTATTGAATTACTCATTTATGATAATTCAAGATCAAACAATAGTGTGTTTGTTGACACTTTGGATTAAGATTTTATAAAATAATCAAGGTTGAAAATAAATTTTAATTTAAATAACATGATTTTGGACCTTCTTTTTTTGTATTTTTTTTTGGTAACTCTTACATGTCTCTACTACATTTAAACTTTGTTACAGAAGTATTCAACATCTAATGGATTGCAATAGTAAAGAGTTACAACTTTGCACATTGCATAGTTATTACTTAAGAAGAAATTGAAATGATATAACTTAATAAACCTAGGTCCATAAGAATTTGTCTTCTTTAATGCAAATGCTATAATATGCAAATACGCACGGTCCAAAATCCTAAAAAATTGCATACATCCTTCAAGCTGGAATGCAATAAGATCATATTGATGTAATTATAATTTATTTTGTATTTCAACGTTTGATTTTTTGTACCATAAAGAAATTTTGAAGCATCTTTGAGAAAATAGTCCGAAAACTCTAGATTTAAAATGTTTCTAGTTTCTTTGAACATTTACTAGAAGCATACACTATCTATGAATTTTTGATTCATTTTGATTATTTAATCATTGAGGTAGAGCCAACAGAGGAAAGTTAAAATAAGTTTGAGGTATATATGAACTTTTAAGATGATTCTAGCACGTTAGGTATGTTCCAATGTAGATCACCTTCATAACTTTACTGGACATCAATTATAAAAACTTGAGAAACCGTGAAGTCTAGGACAAAAAACAATGCCCCGGTTCTTAAGACTCGGATGCCACAATTGGTTTTTTTTTATCTTTATTTTTTATTTTATATATTTTTTTATGTTTTATTTGTCTCCATTAATTCTCCACTATGACATCAAGATTTTGGTGCGGTAGGCAAGAATTGCGACCATTGCTCTCATTTAGGTAGTCTAGCAATCACCTTGTTAAGCCATGTGAGCTTAAACAAAATGTAGTCAAAATTGTGCTCAAGATGAAAGGGCCAAAATTCCATGTGCTGGCCATGTATGAGCCCAACATGTATCCATCTTGGCCGGATTGCAAAATGCAAAAGTAGTTTATTGTAGAACTTAGATTTATTGTTTAAATTGAAGTCTTTTTAATCTATTTTTATCTTAAATAATTGAGGTATATTTTGTATCATGTATAAATGATTTAATTAAAGAGCAAGCAACGAAAGCATTTGATTTTGTCATATAAAGGGTGGAAAAGTCTATAGTCAAAAAGCAAAAAGATGTTAATGTATCTTAACATGGTATTTCTAACAAGTACTTTGTGTGCATGTTTACAATTTATCATAGCAATGTATGAAGATGAACCTGAAATAGTTGGATCCAATGGTTGAGAACTTTGATAGAGGAAGGTTTTTAATACCTAAAGGCTCATGACATTTTTCAGTGAAAAAACATCATTGCTTTTGATGTACTAAAGGTATAAATTGAAGTGATATATAGAAATCCCAATTATACAATCTTGTAGTATACATGTATTAGATGACGTGGATCATATTTGGATTCGTTTGACCACATATATTATAAGATCGTAATGTTTTATTCTTGAAAAGGATAGTGGAATTTTTGTATCGGCACATTAAAGGTGAATTTCAATTTCAAAACTACTATAATGAAAAAAAATAAAAAAATCAACTATGAAGTTGTTTAAATTCATTATGTAAGTACATGAGTATCAAAAAAACTCTTTAAAAAATTTGATGTGTCCTACAACGACCTTGTTTTGTCAAAAAGAAGCCCAAAAGTTGTTTGGTTTGACCGAAAAAGCAATAAGTGTCCAAAAGAGACCCGTGCACTAAAATGACTCCCAAACATTCATTACAGTTTGGATTGACATGAAAATACTACTATAATAACTAGACTTTACGAGGAATCTATTTCAACACGTTTTATTGAAAACAAACACTAGGTGAAGGAGAAAGGAGCCTCGAAGTTGCAGCTATCAAAATGCACAAGAACTATCCAGAATTAAGACATGTGTTTTCAAGTATTTCCCAAAAATTCAGTACATCTTGGATTGATCTTAAATGTTTACCACAAGAAAAGATATTATTAGGGATTTTTTCAGTGAAATTGGACGTTGTATGCAAAAGTTATATCTTTTTCAAGGTGAAAGTACTTAAAAAATTGTCCAAAAAATGGACCTCGGGTTGGTTAGAAGTTAAGAAATGAAATAAATGGAATAAAAATATGTTAAATAACTAAATTAGAAAGTAGAATGTGTTTTTGATAAAGGATGGATGATGATGCGACAAGTTGTTGCTTGGAGTTGTGTTTTTGTATGGAGTTTTGATGCGACAACTCCATAGAAAAACCACAAAAGATTGAGAAAGTAATGAGTAGATAAAAAGATTTGGCAACCTAGACAAAATCTTTGATGTGCACAAGTTGTGCAAAAGGGACGAAAGAAGAACAAAAGAAAGAAATGATGAAGAAAATGAAAAAGATGATGAAGCATTTATGGAAGGAGGTGTAGAACGGTGAAGTAGGCCTCCAAATTTCTTAATTAATCAGCCCCCAAAATTTTCTCCAATACTATACTTGCATTAATTGTACTCCTGCTATTGTTAAATTCAAAAGGCCAATTAAGTAAAAAAATAATTAAAACAAGATTTCTTAAAAAAAATGTACTATCTAATACAAGAGGTTCTTTGATTGGAATAGTGTAATATCAAATGTTTTGGAATTCAACTTATGATCAAATCAAAGTTGTCATTTTATTCTTATTTTAAAATTATACAAGTAAACTAATTCTATATTTGATTATTTATAATGATTTGTCAAGTATTTAGTAATAAATATGTACAAGATTTATATTCTTTGAAGAAACAATAATAAGGTGGTTCTAGCCATATCATCTATATTTGTTTAATTTTTTTATTATAATATTAATAATATTTTTAAAAATAAAATTGTGTTTTGAAGAATTGATGTCTAAAGGTTTTTAAAAAGAATATTATTTTACATAACTTATAGGCTAACCCAAGTTTTTTTTTAACAAAAGAGTCACCTATGATCCCACCTTCTTTGCCTTAGTTGTACGCACAATTGGAAAATTTATTTGAATATTACATGGTTTGAACCACCTTTGATTAATTTTATGAAAATCCAAGTAGAAAGTAAGTTTTATCAAAGTAGAAAATATTTTTGGAAAAATAAAATCTCTTAATAAACCTTAATATCTTTCATTTTTAATAAGTAGAAGAAGAACCTTAGAAGCATAACCACAAACCTGAAAATACTCATGTGCCTTGTCGTGTGTTTTAGTAAAATAAACAACTTTCGTTGCCCTTTGCCTATCTTAAAAAACAACTTTTAACTCTTGAATCACATTGTCTCATAGGCTGTTTACACTAGAGACCATCAACAAATTGTGATTGGCTCATCATCTGGTCCCGAGATGACTTGGATTTACATTATAAAAAAGAAAAATGACCAAAGGTGTGGAGGTCCTCAAAGACTTAAAAATAGGTTTAGTGAATAATGTTGAAAGGTTCCCTAAATTTTTAGCAAGAGAGGAAAAGATGGTTCTTCCATTGCAGAACAAAGAGATCATATGCATTAAATAATATTTTAATAATTTTAAATAATTTTACAATTTGAGAACAATGTTCTACAAGTGCCATCAATATGAAATTATTTTAAAATCAGCACACCCACTTTTTAGTGCAGAGTCATTCCTCTTGGTCCAAGTTTAGTTTACACTTAGTGAGAGGCTCATGGGCGATGGAAATTAAATTTTTTTGAAGAAACCATTGAAGTGAAACCATCAAAAATGACCATGGAATTGATCCATTTTCCCTTGTCACGGCTATCGGTCTGTAGTGTTAACCGCCCTGCAAATCTATAGTAGAGCGTCCAATAATGGCGCAAATTTCAGCCTGGGGAATCTACTGCGAAATTAGCAGTGCAAATAATTTTCATGCATGGGGAAACTAATTAAAAAGTTGGAGCAAGTGGAATCATCATTTTTGGATTCTTCTACAATTAGTTATGAATTTTGAAGATGGATTCATAGGTGTTTCTAAAATGGCGCACACCCTATAATGTTTTCCATGAGTACATGGTACTGTTGGGTGGGGAAGCTATTATGTACCTCTGATGGAAGATGACTAGAGCTCCATTTTTGGCACTGCGCCATTTTTGGACGCTCTACGATAGCTCCCTTTGCTCTAGAAGTGGTTCAATTCTTCCAGAGCTTGTTGGTTCATCTACCTTATTGAGAACTTACTGGGAAAGTCTGATCTAAATGCTCAAACACGCACAAACTCTCACATCCTGCACATTGTGGAGCTGATGAACAGTTTAACAATATGTCAGGTGCTGCTGCCAAAATGCTGATCACCTTTTTCTGTATAATAAGTTGTGCCGTCGATACAATGCATAAAGTTGCATAGAACTGAATCTAGGGTTTAGAACTCCACAGTAACTTACGAAAGGCTGATGCCAAGTCCAATGTTGGATCATAAGACTTGGAGGAATACTGAATTGATGACTCAACTCAAACATCAAGAGCGTCGTTCTAGAACTTTTCCATGGTAGTGCAGAAAATGCTTTGCCAAGGTGGGTCAACCTTCTGAAGCTCAAATTGAAGAATCAAGGACTTGAAGAATGCCTTTTCACACTTTTATATAGAAGAAAGAAAGATTTGAGGTGCCATTCAATGACCTTTGGAAAGTCGGTTGACTGTGCTGGGGTCCCTGCTTCCTCAATTCAGGGAGAAAAGATCCCACAATCCTTTAGATATCCACAAGATATGTATAAATTTTCTCTATTTTCCCCTTTATTTTCTTTCACTTACCTTTTCAAAATTGGGTGCAGTTGTTTCCTCTGGCTTGGCTAGCCGGGTCAATGCATGCCTGCTGTGAACTGTACATATTGCCACTTATAGCCTCAAATGTTTGTAGTCCTAAAATAATACAGGATAAGAAGCAATTGAGAATACCGTCCTGTCCAAATTTGCTCAACATGCTCTGCTGCCAGGGCATCCGGATTCCTAACTGAGTGTATAATGCTGTATTCTCTACTCGGCAACACCCAAAAGTTAAACAGGTAGTTTGACTCGTTGGTAAAGGGGAATGTCTGTGACTGTGCAGCAACAAATGCATGGTAAAGGGAGAAACGAAGAGAAAGTTCATGGACATTTGCAACCAACCCTAATATTCACCCTAATTCCTCATGTGCAGACTTTTGCTCACACTTCATTGACCATAAAGTTGCTTTGAAGACCTCCTGGTCAACACTAGTCAAAGTGAAGTCAGTGTTTATGGAATATGGGAGTGACACATGTTAGCCGTAACTCATATCTCAACATTTTCTTTCAAAAAATTATCAAGATTCTTCCAAACTATGCTGTTGTACATTTAAACTTTTGAGGACATGCAAACTGCAAACAACATGTAGTCAAATCTTCTAACTCATGATCCATGGAAATCATTGTATTTAAAAAAATTAGAAGCTATAATTAATGAAAGTGGAAAAGTAGATCATCGTGATAAAAAATTATGTATGGATCTACATAGAGATAAATTATTGCATGGAGAGACTTAAACAAACAATAATATGTGTGATATTCAAAAAAAGCATGAAGTCTGAGCCATGAGGGGTCCCAATCATGTGCTCCTACACACTGGACTTCTCAAATAACTGCTGTAGATATTTGTTGACCTCTCAAGAAACTACTGTGGATATTTGTTTTTGCAGCCTGGGAGTCTATGTGGGTGAGATATATGTACTCATTGCATGAGTATGAGTTGAGCTAAGGTAGAAACACCTATAACCGACAACTTAAAGCAGTTTAGCATATCAAAGCTTGGGTTATCAACAAGGAGATATTTTTGGTTCATAGGAAAATAAGGTTCATGAAGAATGAGCATTTTTCCATGAATTATCTCCCAATATTGAAATTTGTACAAATTTTCGAAGTGAAAAGTACTTCCGACCCAATAGCCGATATATACAAATGAGGTACATCTGTTCTTTCATAATCTAGGAATTAGAAGATATCGGCTATTGGTCATCTGTCGACTATGGGTGTCTCAACCTTAGATCAACCCACTGAGTTCATGAAATTTTGCACGTATACCCTTCTACTCTTCTTGGGTGAGATCTTCTTGATGGATATGTTTAAAAGATATTTCTTTTTTGGGTTTATTCTATGTGACAAGTAAAAACATTTTGGAGTGTTTTGAGCAAAATATAGTCAGTGAATTTTAGAGGTTGGAAAAATGAGAGTAATAACATTTAAAAATAGAAAGTTGACCAATAAATATGTGGAAATATAGGTTTATCTCGTATGAGTTTCATGTTTACTATTGGATCATCTAATTTGACACAAACTAAGCCTAACTCACTGTGCATCATGATTCAAGATCCTGCATGGCCATGGCCATCCATTAATTGAGCATGGTGAGTAGTGACTTCATGCAGTACCAGGAGTAATTTTGTGAAATTTCCTAAAAAATGTCCACCTTGTCTTCGTGAAGAGTTTGTTATTGCAAACCCCTTGCAACAGCCATTCAAAGTGTCTTCTATTGCAACTGGAGAGGGTGATTTCTGTTGTGTAGCTGTGTGTTCAACACAGAGTTTGTTAGATGTGCCAAGTAAAGGAAAATGTTTTCCAGCACTGAGTGATAACATGATTACTTCCATGAAGAAGGGATGCAATCAAGCTGATCAAAGGGAAAAAAGCACACTGGTGCCCAAAGTTCAGGGTCCTTAATTGCTTTGCAGTCAGAATGGCTTTTGAGGAAGGACTCTGGACCTCTGGTTACCCTGGTAATTCAGTTATTAGGTCCATGTTGCCATTTGCCAGCCCTTGGATACCATATTAGAAGGGGGCTACACTTAAACCAGATAATCATGAATCTAGATTGTTGTCCTAAAATTAAATTCCCGTCCACTTGCCCAATCAGAAGCCTTTCAAACCCAGTCTCACCACAAGAAATAGTATCTCATTTACTCCATTTTCCAGAAGGCTACCATAACTTCCAAACGGACTCTTGATCACCTCCAGCCTCAACTCCGAAACGCACGCTGGCACAAACCCCTCAAGAGCCCTGCCCAGACCCCCATGCCAGAGACACGAATTTCCCCAAGTGAAAAGAACATGATTAGTGTGCAGACATGTACAGCCGTAGCGTCACCCGGTGGGAGCATGGAAAAGTGGTAGCAAACTTAACTAGAACATGGGGCACAACCCAAGTGCCAGACCCCAGCCCCAAAGTTGTCTGTAACTATGGCCAGGTGGTTGGAACTTCCCCATGGCAAGCCAGCAAGTGCACATGGTTGAAGAAGGTAGGTAATAAAAACACTATAATAACAACCACCACCCCCCTAACGTCTGCCCCCCACTCCTAGTGACGTCCTCTAGGCAGGTAGTAGCGCAAAATAGCGCATGGGGTCCAAAACCAGGCAAGTGCCCCAAACCTCAAACACAACACCTGATCAAAAATAACATTAGAAAAAAGGAAAAAAGGGCAGTTTGGACAAGCAACGTGGGGGGCGGCTCAGGTTGACTGAATCCTCCGGAGTTTTCTCTCTCTTGTCTAGACTCTAGACTCTCTCTCTTGCGTGCCATAGTTTTCGTTGGTTTGTTTGTTTGTTTGTTTGTTTGTGTGTTCGTTCTCATGCATTCAAGCAGCTCCAAGCTTTGTGTGTCTGGGGAATCATTCGGGACTTCTTCCACCTTTGTGCACTAGTAGTCCTCTTTCTCCTGGTCTTGAGTCCGGCCTTTTCCCTTTGAACCGACAGTACTCAATTCGTGGCTAGTTTGGCTGTGGAACAGAATCATCAGCAGCAAACGCAACCACAGTTGGGAGGAGTCGTATTGTCGTCTGAGCGAAGTTGGACTCGTCTTTGCCTTACCTCGGTTGGGTTGGGACCCAGTTGTGCTAGTTTTGCTGAGTCTTCGAGTTCTCTGGATTGGGTTGCGAGTTCGAGTGAGGTTGAACGAGGATCCGGTTTCGGGTGGGTTGGTATGTTCTAGTCGTGGGAGTCAGCTTTCCGGAGCTACGGTGGTATTTTTGGAACAGCGTTTGCGTTGAAGACGCTGTTGTTGTGGCGCCTTTCTCAGGTACAGAAGATTCCGTCCTGTTGTGGCTTTTGGTTTGTGGCTTTGTTTTTCTGAGGAAGGTGCGGAGTGGAGCAGCTGTGTGTGAGAGGAGGGAGAGGGGGTGAGGTTGGGGGTCCGAAGTTGGAGACGTGATGGAATGGAAGGTGGGCACTGAAGCAATCGTTGCGAGGTAGTTAGTCGCTAGAGACTCGGTTCTTCTTCAGTAGCTTTTTTCTAGTTCTATCTTGCCAAAGTTGTAATTTGGGAGGAGTGAGAAATATGTGCTTGAAATCTGCGATGAAGAGTTTTTGCTGTGTGTAGTAGAGTTCGAGGAAGGAACGACTGGCTGAATGTCTGTGTGTGCCCAACCTTGTTACCAGTAATTCCTCTGATCACTAGTAACAGAGTCGCTGGAGTGATTCGTGGGCTATCTGGTACTCGTCCGCTTGTAGCTTCTTATCCCACCGAACGATTATTCTCGCGGGCTTCTAACTTCGTTCTTAGATATGCTACGAGAGGAGCATGGAAATGGTTCGGAGCTAGGTGCTGGCCAATTCACCAACATCACAGGCCCCGTGCACGGAAATTAAAACGCCTGGCACTGAAATTCGTTTCGATTTCCGGTTGACCAGATGGTTACGTCAGAGAATCCTTAGAGATAGAGGAGTAGTGAGAGAGCCGATGCATCGTCTTCCACCGGATGCTCGTTACCTCGTGCCATTTTGTCCCCCCTCCAATTGCTAGTGTTGCTGTTCGTGGGTCGTCAACTAAAGCTGTGGCTTGGCGGAACGTCTGTTGTGTATGTTGTAGGGTTTGCTGGTGGAGGATTCTTAGAGACCAATTAGAGCATCGTCGTCGTCCCTCGTTGCCCGCCACAGTCGTCGCCTATGACCACCCAGAGCCACCACAAGGCGGACAGTCCCATGAGCATAGCCTCCAGTTTCCTCAACGACCAAGACTCCGAGCATGAATTGAAGTCGTTCTCGCACCTCCTCGCAGGTGCTATGTCTCCGCCCGCCCCCGCAGCCCCCAGCGCCACCGAGAAGCAGCCCACCGAGGAGAAGCCCCTGTCGTCCATGGACTCCAACGTCGGCAGCAATTCCCCCGCGCGCAGCTTCGCGGAGCGCCTCGCAGCTCGAGGCGCAGCCGCCAATAAGAGCGAGCCTGGCGCCTCCGAGGGTGCCACTGCCTCCGCTCGGCCCCCGCCCCCCAGCAATGGCAGCCGCTACAACAACCTCCCGCCCCCCTCCAGCCTCCCCAACCCCCGCAGCGGTCCTGGTGGGGGTGGCGGAGGAGGAGGAGGCGGCCAAGGCTTCCTCACCATCCCGCCGGGCGTCAGCCCCACCAGTCTCTTCGATGCCTCTCCCGTCATGCTCAGCAATTCACAGGTATGCCTGCACATCCCTCCCCTTTTCGCAATGACCTGCTTAATGTGCTGCTATGTAAAAGAACATGAATTGGATTCAATCGTTTGCCAATTGGATCATTCGTGAGCAATCATCTTAGGTCTATGCATGTGTGTGGTCATGCAGTCAGAGCCATCTCCTACAACTGGCTCGTTCTCGCTCTCGTCGTACTACAGTGGAATGCGGGGTGTGGCGAATGGTTCGAAAGACAATGGCGGTGAGCAAGGGAGCCAAGGGTTTGTGTTCAAGCCGTTGGGCGTGAAGACGGCTTCTCACAACAGATTGTCACCTCTGGCAAATCTGGTATGTTGCTGCTTTCGGATCATCTGATTGCCATTGATTGGGATATCATCACTGTTGGAACACATTGAGCATTGCCCTCCTGACTTCATTGTGGATTGAATGGATTACAGCAGCACTTTGGTGGGATGTCGCAGCAGCAAGCGCAGGCGCTAGCGCACATGCAGAGCCAGCAACAGCATCAGCATCAGCACCAGCAGCAACAGCAGCAGCAACAGCAGCAACAACAGCAGGCGAATCAATCCTCCTCGCAAGGGGCGTCACAGAGAGCGGTGGCGGAGGCTGAGAATTCTCAAGACTCGGAGCAAGAGCAGGCGCCAGCGCCACCAATGGCGGTGCCCACGTTCATGGACAGGCCGTCCGAGGATGGGTACAACTGGCGCAAATATGGGCAGAAGCAAGTGAAGGGGAGTGAGTATCCGCGGAGCTACTACAAGTGCACGCAGACGAATTGTCCGATGAAGAAGAAGGTGGAGCGGTCTCACGATGGGCAGGTGACGGAGATTGTGTACAAGGGGGATCACAACCATGCAAAGCCCCAGCCCACTCGCCGGATGGCCTTGAGTGGCGCTCATCTCCTCAACGACAGCCTGACACGTGATGCGGATGGCAACGACGGCAGACCGGATGCGTGGACAGGGTTCCAAACCGGGCAAGGTCATCGAGGGCCGTCAGCATCCGGGTCTGGGAGCGAGGATGAAGACGGGAGCAAAATCTCGAATGAGGATGGAGACGACGATGAGCATGATTCGAAGCGAAGGTAATTCACGCCTTTATCCCTTCTTCGACAACGCTTCTTGTTCTGTCTGGGTGCTGATTTGAATGTGTTGAATTCGGTTTGGGAATTCTGTTCGCTAAATTTCCTTGTTTTGACAGGAAGAGGAATGATAACTCGAAGGAGGTTGCGGCCGCGCCAAGGACGATACGAGAACCGCGAGTCGTGGTGCAAACTACAAGTGATGTCGATATTCTTGACGACGGGTACCGGTGGCGCAAGTATGGACAGAAGGTCGTCAAAGGCAATCCTCATCCTAGGTACTGCTCCGAAGCTTTTGACTTAAAAGCTCGACAAGATCAAGCTTGTTGATCGATTATCCTTGATCTGCAGGACAAGTATAAATGCACTGCTTGCTGTAGATTACAAGTTTCTTGCAAGCATTGAATCTCTGACAATGTTTTGTGTTGCAAAACCAGGAGCTACTACAAGTGCACGAACGTGGGATGCCCAGTGCGGAAACACGTTGAGAGAGCCTCCACGGACATCAAAGCGGTGATCACCACCTACGAAGGGAAGCACAACCACGACGTGCCGGCAGCGCGCAACAGCGGCCATGATATGGCCGCGCCTGCAGGGCCGCCTCCCACGCCCGCCACATCGTTGCAAGACCAAGGGCTACGTTATGGCAGGCAAATGCCTGGTGCGTATGGCCCAGCAATGGGGCTCCGGGACCGTGGCATGGCGATGCGGAAAGACGACGATGTGTACATCCCTGCACCAATCACCATGAGCTTGGGGAGGGAGAATGGCGATCACAGACACGCCATGGATGGGTATCGCACGCAGATGATGTCTCGGCCAAAGCAGGAGCAGGGCGACTCCAGCGCTGCCCGGCCTTCACATCTCAACCCCAACTCATCTTTGTATCAACAAAACATGGTCGGCTTGGGCCGACGTTGATGAAGAATGCAGGACATTTCTAAGCCTTATCTGTAAGCTACTCCATCAACAACCAACATGCACACGGCGTCTTTGTTTTTCTTCCCTTTCCTTTCTCCCTCTCTGTCTCACGTTGGGCACTACGCCTGACGGCTTTTTTGTTGAACAGAGCTCAGTTTGAAGATGTGATTACTTTGTACAGTTGGGAGGTTTAGGTAGCGATCGATTAGTACTCAACACACCGTCACCTTGAGAGATTATATTGATTTTTGATTTAGAGTATGATAGGCGTGACTCCCTTGTGGGATACAAGCACAAGCACAGACTGACACCACTTTTGGATTAATTCAGTAGATTGATCATCTCATACATGCCCACTTTTTGTAGTAGCAGCGACAACCACGACGACGACTTGTACATGCAGCAGCTGGTGATGGCTAATTTGTATCTGTTGTCAAGGGGGAGAGGGATTGTTTGTTTGGCTCCCCCTTGATCTCTCTTTTACAGAAATGATTACAGACACAACACTGGATTTGAGGAAATCGTAATTGTGCAACGGGTAACTAGGTTGTGAAGTTTTCATGAATCTGATTGTTTATCCATTAATATGATTGATTTTTTATCGACAACATAAAAATCAAGGGGGTTGTTGTTGAACTCTCAACATATAGCTCTGAGTTTGTCTCCTATCACATGGAGGATTTATAAAGTTGTGTTTCCATCTTCTGCACTGCACAGTGCGTTGTTGAGGAAGTTGGTTATGTCTGAGTGTTAGAGGTGTATGCTTAGTCCTTGAGATGGATAACTGTTATATGAGGACATGGCAGTGTTGGATTATGAAAGTTGGTGGCACATCTTCCATCAGTAAAAAGATTTCCAAACTGATGCCATTGTCATGTAAAGACAACAATAATGATATAACCCTGCAATTGCTGAGAGCTCCCTTTATATTTCTCCTTATCATGAGAGCATTCTCAGGAAGAATTGTGTCTCTGAATAAGAATTGCAGCACTGAGCACCATGGAAATGTAAAGAGTCCTCTTAAAGCTTAAAATCTTAAACCTAAAAGAGTCATATCAATGCTTCCACTCTCTTTGGATGTACTGAAATACATGCAAAGCAAGGTTCTGCATGGAATGATGAATCACATGGCCTTTACCTGAGCTAGGAACCCTAGCAACTTGGGAGGTAAAGCCTCCAGGAGTATTCACTACTCTTGGGGAATTGCAAGAAGTTATTAACTACTAAGTCCTACATTAAAAACATATGTTGTATTTCAAATCTTTAGAGTTAAAGTTAGCAAGTTTTTATGTGCATCTAAACTACTCCTCTTGTAGAGCAAATTTTTTTCTTTCCATTAAGGAGTAGGCAACAAATCTTCATTGTCAGAACTTCCTAGAATTTATTAATTCTTATAAATATGGGATTGAATACCTTCGTCTTCATGAGCACTTTGGGAAGATTATTCTTTATTCTTTGCTACTACAGTGATGGCTTTCCCGCCTCTTCCCGCCTCTTATTTGTATCAATCTATACCTTAGGTAGTAGCAACTTTCTGATGGCTTTTCCACTTCTTCCCGCCTCTTATTTGTATCAATCTGTACCTCAGGTAGTAGCACCTTTCTTGCCTCTTCCTGCCTCTTATTTGTATCAATCTGTACCTCAAGTAGTAGCACTAGTAATAGTACAACATTGATACCAATCTTAATCTTACTCTAATTATGATAATAATATCATCATGATCGCTTTCTGATGTTGCTATCTTAAGGCTTGTATCACTCTCAATCATATTTTCTAGGTTCAATTGTTCTTGAGGTTGCTATCTTAACGCCTACATCACTTCCAATCATATTTTCTAAGTTTGCGCTTCTCTTGAGTCAGCCATCATAGAGCATATGGCAATGGCTTAGATTGAAGGTACCTATGATTCATCAATCCAAATTTGTTATGCTTTGCCAATGAAGGCATATTTAAATCACATAAGGTAAGAACATTAATAACTACAAAGACCAATTGCTAAGCTTAGATGCACTAATAGCTGGGAATAACATACTTTAACAAGTGGCATTGTGGAAGGAGCTCAAATCAAATTTACCAATGACTACTTGTTTCTTGATTCACTTATGCAAGGATTTTGTAGCCCTGTAGTACTCTTAACAACTCTATAAAAATATACATTTTTAAAAATTTGCATTAAATTGAATTCAAGTAGATTTGATGTTCTTTCCACCGTCAATATATATTTTTTGTATTCTTGGGTATTTTTTCCAAGATGTATTTTCAAAATCCGAGTGAAAAAGGTAAAAAAGTGATGGAATGTTGTGCTTTCACCTTATTCTGACAAATGCTTAACATTTGAGGCAAAAAGGCAATATGCACATCTTTGTATTTAGTTGGATGTACATGAAGGATGATTTTCATATTGATGTGGATACTAGTAGCGATAATTTGTCTATTACGTGGACAACGGCTAGATTGAATGACAACGATTTAGGCATGCTTGTATGGGTGCCTTATGATATTGGTAAAGTGTTCTTTTCTAGAGGTAGGAGTACATAATTGTTCCTTTACTCAACTCGGAGCCCTATTTTTTGATTCAAAATTGCCCCATGACATTCCACTCTTGATTTGGATATAAAAGTGACTATTAGACATAGATTGATACATAATATTATTGGTGCTAAAAATTAATTAGATTACCGTATGTGATAGGTCAGTTCAACGGAAATTAAATTAAAAATGAAATTGCCGTAAAATTTGGAAATTTCTATTTTTAGAAAACGATATTTGTACATAAAAACACGGAATTGGCACGGAAATTGATTTGTTGAATAGAAAATCCTAAAAAAATAATTATTATTTGATTGTAGGGTGTCGAACTAGCTTATAACGTACGGTTCACAAATTGTTGATGATGATACAATTTCTTGCGCACATTAGTCTGTATGTCATAGGTCCACTAGCTAATTCTACATTGCTTTGTTTTTATAGCTCTGAACTTTAGGTTTTTGAGACCACTTACTATTGATTACTAGAACTTTAGCTTTCAGACCTCTGATAATTTAAAGAAAAATTCAATTCAATTCCAAAAAAAATTGAAATTCTTTTATCCATGTTCTCCATATTTGCTCAACTTCAAAGTATTTTGTTGACACCTATTAAACAACCTTTTTTTCCTTGTAAAACACTTCCAAATTGCTCTCAATATTTTTAGGAAAGAACATTCTACAAAAGTGGTGCTACCTTTTGCCACTAAAGCCACTTTTTAATCAATAAGTTTGCTAGAAGTGGATAAAAATTTACACACTTGAAAAAGAAATTACACATATTGGATAAGATCTAGAGTAAATTATACATGATACCTATTTTCTATCACCACCCTTCCTACACTTAATAATCACTCATTGCCAATCTAACTATAACCAAAATTTGAAATAAAAAAAATGCTACTAAACCTAAAATAAAAAATAAAATAAAAATAAAATAAAAACAAAATAAACACCATTTAAACCAGGAGTCCCTTATATAAAAGGGAGATACATTTTGCCCATTTCTAACCTTAATTATGACCCTTCTCTACATCTCTTGAAATCAATCAAATTACCACTCAAATGAATTTTAACCTGTGAATGGAGTAAGTTACGGCACCCCAAACTTCCCCTTCAACCAGCAAAACGGCTCCAATTTCATGATGCTGCTACCTTAGTAGTAACACTGGTGACTGCATAAGTTACAAGAATTGGCTGCCTAAAACCCTAAACCCTTGAGGAGGCCATGTTCTTGGCCACATGGCCAGTCTTCCCTCTCACTCCACCTCCCTCTCCCTCTCCCTCTCCCTCTCCCTCTCCCTCTCCCTCCAATTCCACTCCCACATCTCCATCTCCCTGATCATCACCATGCTCACGCCCAAGATGTTGTAGCAACCCACATTGTGCACCAGCATTCGGAGCAGCCACCATGGCAACCTCCTCGGCAGCTCAATCCTCCAGGTACCTCATACCATTCAACATCTTTCACTCAATTGCCATCTCAACATGAGAATTCTATCTGTAGGACAAGAGAGAGAGATTGATTTTCCTCCGCATTGTTACGATGGGTTTTGTTCTTGCGGGTTTGGTTGCAGGAATCTGCGAGGGTTTATACGGTGGATGCGCGACAACGATGTGGAATACAGCGATGGGCTGGCATTCCACATCGGGGACACCGCAGCAGACATTGGGGTGAAGGCTTTGTATGACCTTCATGAGGGGGAGATGATTGCCACCATACCTAAGCAGGCGTGTCTGACGATTGTTACGAGTGAGGCGGAGAGTTTGATCAGTGAGGCTGAATTGGGCGGAGGGTTGGGTCTGGCGGTGGCTTTGATGTATGAGCGCAGCATTGGAGAGCAGTCGAAGTGGTCTGGGTACTTGCGGCTTCTTCCCTTTCAGCAATGCCTGCCCTTTGTGTGGAGCTTGGCAGAGATTGATCGGCTGCTTACTGGCACCGAGCTTCACAAGGTGCGTGTAGGAGATGAGGTGTGGCGTTTGTGGGTTCTCCAGGATTTGGAACTGAGTCTGCTTTTCTTGCGCTTTGGATTTGCAGTTGGGGTTGTTGTTGTGGGTCTGTAGGTGATTGGTGTGATTGGGTGCATCTAGACAGGTGATGAAGGAGGACAGGCGGCTGATGAAGTCGGACTGGAAGGAATGTTATGGGATTCTTCTTGATCTTTTTGGTGAGAGCAAGTTTCCTGCGAAGTGGTTCTCTTTGGATCACTACTTGGCGGCAAAGACGCTGGTTGCTTCACGTGCATTTGAAGTGGACGACATTCATGGTTTTGGCATGGTACCATTGGCTGACTTGTACGCCATAATTATCCATCTCTGTTTCTCCCTCTCATTTCCTGAAACTTGAAATTTTACGCTTGCAGCTCTCTGCATCGTGTTTTTGTGCCGATATTGATAGGTTTTACTTCGTGTTCTTGGTGGCTTATGGCTTTTGGCTCTGCAGGTTTAACCACAAGACTGGTGCTGAGGATGTGCATTTTACATCTGTGTTGAGTGACTCCGATTCGGATGCGGAGGCTGAGCCTGAACCTACCACGCCAGGTAGTGGTGATGATACTCTTGTCGAGACTCCTAAAGCAGCAACCAAGAGGAGAAGCAAGTTAAACGCAAGTGTTGATGACAGCCCCAAGCTTAAGGAGGCAACAGAGAAGTTGGACGAATCTATTCCGAATGGCGATGAGAGCCCCAAACCTAAAGAATCCATCAAGAAGAGAGGTAAGTTTCCTCCAGCTGCAGCTGAGAGCCCCAAACCTAAAGGATTGGTTAAGAAGAGGGGTGAGCTTCCTCCAACTGCAGCTGAGAGCCCCAAACCTAAAGATTCGATTATGAAGAGAGGTAAGCTTCCTCCAACTGTAGCTGAGAGCCCCAAACCTAAAGGATCGATTAAGAAGAGAGGTAAGCTTCCTCCAGCTGCAGCTGAGAGCCCCAAACCTAAAGAATCGATTAAGAAGAGAGCTAAGTCCGCTCCAACCGTAGTTGAGAGCCCTAAACCCGAAGAAGCAACCAAGGAGAGAGGCAAGCCTGCCCCAACTGCAGCCGACAGCCCCAAGCCTAACGAAGCAACTTATAAGAGGAGAGGCAAGTCTGTTCCAGTTGAGCAGGAGGAAGTACCAACCAAGGAGGGGGGCGACTCGGACCCAATTGTCAAAGAAGAACATGCTGAAGAAGATAATGTAGAGGAGGATGCGAACTGGGAGGGGAGTAGTGACGTACTTGAGATGATAATGGTCAAAGACGTTGCAAAGGGCTCCGAGGTAGGCAATTTTTATTCGAAGCTTTGACCTCTCATTTTTCCAGTTAAATTCTCTTGGCGTTCAATCATTTGTAGACGTGACACTGATCCTACTCACAGTGTGGCTTCCTTACCAAATGCCAGGGGTTACCAGTTGAAAACTCTCAGCTTGTAACTTGTTGGCATTATATTTTGGGGTTTGGTAATGCGTTTTACTTCTATGAAGTCTCTTAGTACTTCAGTTACTAATTTTCTTAATGACACATTGGATTTCAGATCTACAATACCTATGGTTCGTTAAGCAATGCAGGGTTACTCCATCGCTACGGGTTTACCGAACCAGACAATCCCTTCGATATAATAAATGTTGACCTTGCGCTTGTAATTGACGTCTGTGGACGAATATCCTCGACGCGACATGTTCGGAGATGTTTGGCTCTTTGGCGAAAAGCTGGATGTGCACCGTGCTCGTCCCAAGGAGCAGAATATTTCGAGTTCTCAGTTGATGGCAAGCCGCAAGCTGAACTTTTGGTGTTGCTGTATCTTATCCATGCGCCAGAGGCCACCCAGGACAAGGTTGAGAAGCAGGCTCGTGATTGGAACGCAGATGAAGTTGAGTTGTCAGATGACGAGGAAATCGAAAGAGTTTCATCCGCTGCTGTGTACAAGCTTGCCAAAGTGCTAGGTTGGACATCCAAGCTTCAAAAGAAATCTAACAGGTATATTGACTACGGTAGTTGTATGCTCTTCCAATTTTCATGCTGTTCCTTTTGTGATCAGTCAGACCTTTGTAATTGCACTTGTTTTTTGCAATTTTTCGACAGTTAGTTCTGTCCGATAATTTGCATAGTTTTAGTTCTAGCGCTTGTCATGTTCTTAGTTGTAATTTTGTGGCGTTTTGACAGTCGCAAAAGGAGCAGGGATGGTCTGGCAAGTAGCTTGTTGGAAGGAACGACTCCAAATGGAAACAATAAACGGATGACACCCCAAAGATCTTCTGTTGCCCCGCGAGAAGAGGATCCCAATCCTAGTTGGCTTACTGACTTTGACAAGTGGCTTCTCACAAAGTTGGTTTCCACAAGCTTGTTGGCAGTAGTGACTGAAAGGGACAGCATATACCCGGAGGTGAGCACAATGAGCAGTGAGAAGCTAGCTGGTGGTCCTCCGAGGTCTACTTTAGAGGAGGATGTAGCATTTCTCAAAACCGTTGATAGCAAAACTGATCCAAAGCTTTACCATGCGCTTTTTTTACGGATTAGTGAGCGTACAATTTTAAAGAAATGTGCAACACTAATGAAAATAAAGTCAAAGAAAAGATGAGGGTTGGATCACAATACTATTTTTGACTGTTCAAACTACATGTAGTTTGAAAATTCTGTGTAAAGTCTGGTAATGTGTAGATTGTGCTACATAATCTTATTTCTATCTACCAGTGTGTATCTCTATTTTCCTCTTTTTAGATCCCTAGATTAAGTTCGTCTGTGAGGCAGGTAGAGAACGTCTGTAATGTCGAAGTACAGATTAGACCCAGAAGGCTACTCTAAGTTTGAGCTTTCGATGCTCAAGACATTACAAACACAATTGTATTTGATGGTTCCACAATTCCAATTTCCTTTCATGCGATCCAACTCTGTTGCATACTCCTGTAGCATGCGGCAGGTGTGATGATTCTGTTACTGTAACAGTTGACAACCAACGTCAGCAGTTTGAAAAGGTGAACGAAGGAGACTGAACGTACTGTACAAAGATATATTGGTGCTTAACAATGGGCTACCTGAATGGATTTCGAACTAGAACTTCAGGACACAACTTCCCAACGAGCAAGCGCAAGATTTATTCTGCTTGCGCTAGTTAAGTGTGACCACTTGGATCGTACAGTGAGGTCCTAGTTCTCTGAAGCAGTTGTGAACGCCATCAGAGGACTTTTTGAGAATTCATCGACCCAGAGGACTTGAGACCATCTCCCTCAACTGGCCATGGCTGTCGTCCCTGTGCCATAAGTTATAACCTCAAATGAAAGAAGGGGTTTGGCCCACTAATTGAAAGGCAAATTTAGCGGCACCTACACAGGACTATGTTAAGCAGAATCAAAAGCAGTACATACGCATTGTGCGCTGCTTCTACACGTGGAAACTCCACTTCTATATATGACAGCATCATTTAGTCAATCACCCCATCCTTAGACATGATTGATATAAACAGGGTTCTATTGCACTGTAGAAGAAATTTCAAGGTAAAATTATTCATTGCCCCCATACAACATAAGGTAGCAGCTTCATTAACTGGAAGGCCCAACTCCTCAGCCTATGTGAACCAATAACTGTGGTAACATGGAAGTAACTCAAATCAACAAATCAACGGGATTTCTTGATTTTTGGTGCACTTACACATGATTCTGGTATTTTCTTAATATTAAACTTTTTGCTATTAAACCTTTAACCCCTAAAGTTCTGAGGGTATTTTCATCGAAACTGCCTCAAAACAGCCCCTCTTCAAAGCAAGGTGGATTCTGCAAACTTGGGGTCTTTTTTAGTACATCTAACCGTTAGATCTTATAGCTAACTTCTATGTCTACATGTTCACCAAATCTCACACACTCATTCCTCACCAATTGCATGATCATAATGTTCAAAGTAGAAAAACAAGTTTTTTTTCTCTGCAAAAAAGGTGGACATCAGAGTTTTGAAGACCCAAAAAACCGTTTATTAAAGTAGATATGGAATGAGTCTCTCCATATTATTGTACCTAAGCGAGTTAGGTACATGTTTAAAAAATATCATATTCAAAAAGCTTGTGGAAGGTTTCCAAAAAAATCATTTTCCGCTAGGGGGTATGCTGAAATTCACATACAAAGGCCGTTTTTTGACAATAAAATAGCATATGAAAAATCCTTGGATTGAAAATCCAAACGGTGGAAACATGCTCTACTGCCTTTTCTATAAATAGATTTTTTCTTTTTTGAAAAACACCAAAATCTCAATTTTTGGTGGAATTTCAAAGTTTTGTCTTTGGGCAGATTTTCGCAGATTTTCGCAATTTTGGGCAGTTTTGGGCAGTTTTGGGAAGAATTTGCTGCATTCACAGTGGCTTAGATATTTTCAGCAGATACCCAACGAGCAGCATTTGACACTTAAACCTTCATAGCTTTTGATCCCGATGTCGGAATTGAAAAATAAAAATATGCACACGGAGCTCTCGGAACAGCACACCTCCATTTAAAATTTCAAAAAATCTCGACTTAAATTGAAGTCACAGCCACTTGCCCAAATTCAAAAAACATCGGGGGGAAGCACAATAAAGTGTACCACAAAAGTGCTTAGCTCAGCCATTGTTGTAAACACTAAGAAAAGTGACATATAATTTGATGATATGTTGGAAGGGGCTTCGGGTATAGAAAATAGACTCGGTCATCTTGAGTCTACAAAATTTTGGAACCGATGTATGCCTTTTACAAAGCCTTACGAGTCACGGCAAGTGATCCAAAGTGAATGCTATCATTTGAAGAAGTGGACAAAAAAGAGTGCACAAATGTTAGAAATCACTTTTGACTGCTCTGTACCCTCCGATTGTGAATTGCGGTTTCAAAAATGGGCCTAAAGAATTCCTTTGGAAGTTTGTACAACCGAAAAGTTTCGTTGGGACGTTTTTGGGGAGCTGTTTTTGACGAAACTTTTTGTGAGGTTTTTTTCACCGAACATTGTTTTTTAAATTGGAAAAAACATCCTCTAAAGACAATAGAGGGCCCCAAATGAAGAAATTAAGACTTTGGAAAAGTTCATTTTCATGATTTAGAACTAGCGGTCAAATTAATTTTCAATTGAAGATGTTTTTTTTATGGAAATGCCTATAAGATACCTTGTGACACCTTAAAAAGTGACTAAAATGCTCAAAAACTACACCAAAATGCTCAAAATCAGCTTTGAGCAATAAAAAACAGCACACTTCAAATTCACTTCCTAGTGATCACATGTTGCACTTTGTGGTACACTTTATTGTGCTCTCCCCCCATCCAAAGGGGGTGCATTGTCCTTTAGGGGTTAAAATTTCACAATAAAATCATATAACAGTAACTCCAAATATTCTGATATTTTTGTCCACGTTCTCTATGATAACCCGTTGGTTGTGCCATTTAACCAACAAAAGAGCTCCAGAAGTGGTAGTTCTAGTCTTCTAGAGCAGCTAACTTAACTGTACTAAACTGTTGTGTATTACATGTTTGATTGATGTTGCTTGTATTTTGTTGTTACATGTTCTCTATTCAAGAAATTAATTATGATCGCTAAAACCTTCATTTTATACTTAGATAAAGCCTCTATTACACTTGGGTCGGAAAATGAAGGAATATTTAAATAGAATCTCGAATATAATATTATCGTAGGGTACTAGCTGTTCATCTAACGAAGATAGAGTGTGCGTCGGAACTTGTAACTACAACGTCATTCTTCTAGTAGCCCAACAATCGCCATTGCTAATGTGGTTCTGTCGTCATGCGCAGGACCTGTGCATACGTGAGCGGGGCTGAAACGCCCGCTACAACGGAGTCTGCAAGCCTTCTGCAAGTGGGAAGGATCGACCGTACCATACGGTGCTTGTTCCAAGTTTGTACTTCCAGAGAGGACAGCCTCGTCATCTGCTTGTGCATGAACGGGCTATTCCCCACATTCCAACAGTGTATATGATGACAATAGTAAACACATGGAATCGCACTGAGTACATATCAGGAGCCAATTTGCAGTAAACTTCGCCACCATAGCTGCTAGAATGTGTAGATCCTAACGAGTGACGGTATGTCTTTAGCTCTCGACGGTGTCCTAGAAGGCCATGACATATCCATCGCTGTGCCGCACGAGGAGCACAACTCGCGTGAAAAGGTGGACCTACCTGGAATCGTGGTGCCCGTGAGGAAACCTGGAGAAAGATTCTTCTCGAAAACTTCGGACAAGTTGCAGTTGATAAGAACAGCACTAGCTGCCCGTCCAACTTCAACCAGCCAAAGTTGATGCGGGCTGCCGATGGACTTGTGTAGACCATCATG
Organism: Ceratodon purpureus; assembly: GCA_014871385.1. Taxonomy (NCBI): domain Eukaryota; kingdom Viridiplantae; phylum Streptophyta; class Bryopsida; order Pseudoditrichales; family Ditrichaceae; genus Ceratodon; species Ceratodon purpureus. The sequence goes on from CM026421.1 coordinate 23,134,574, forward strand.
TGCATGCTTATAACACATTCTGTCTGCTGCGTTCACTGTGTGCTTCAATGGACGATACGCAGTCTCATGACAGTAATCTGGAGCTGGGAAGATGTTTCACGACTCATGAGAGACTTTAACCATAAGAAGACAAGCAACTGATTATGTCCTATGATTGAATACATTAATTGAGACGGTTCAATGTGAATAAATATTCAGGGTCACAAGTTAATTTGTTAGTGCACTTCTGAGAATCCATAAGTATGTCGGCGCTCTTCTCAATAGAATTATTATCATGCATCTCTAATCACCTAGCATGGCAGCAGACATGTTGATTCTAAGGTAATCGAAATAGCAGATTGCTATTCGTTGATTAATAAGTCGGACAGAACCCATATTCGCTTGCTTGATCATTAAGTAGCAGACGTGTTTTTTTTTTTCGGGGTGGGGGGAATAAATTCATGAGCAGTTCGGAATCATGCAGGCCAAGTACTGATGTCGACAAATGCTGACAATTAACTTCGACGGCGTAGCTTAGAAAGGTTACAGATGGATGAAATAGTAAGGACGAACATAATCAGAGATAAACTATAACTTGCTCCTTCATCAAAACAGCATCTGCAAGCCATGCAATGAATTCTCAAATAATTCAACTGTAACAACGAGACATATTTAAGGCAAAAATTGGATCATTTTCAACCACTTCCTGCAGAGAACCAAAGTATGTCGGACAACCTGCTACAACCCCAAAGGTTGGAGCTTGCCCATCTAGGGGTCATGCAAGGGTAGACTATCTACTAAAGAGTATCTAACCAACTAGAGCAGTGCTAATGAGAGGAAGAAAAGTAAAGACCATGACGTCCACATGATATTCATGCGTGGAGTTATGTCCAAGGGAGGCGCGAGTAAGTTATACTAAAACCTTTGTCTGGTGCCAACCCCTCAAATGCGGAGACACGTCGAAAGCAAATTAAAACCATAAGCTGCTGATCAAAACTATTTTGCTACTCTACTTGGTACCTGATGCATGCAGAGTGAAGATTCAACCTATAAAATCTACGCAACACAGCTAAATTCCGATCACGCTTGCCATCGTCTAGCCTGCCTGCCTATAAATTCATGCTAATACAGGAGTAAAAAATAAGCTGTTTCTGGGCCGTCTAGGTGATCTTCATTATTGCAGATTATGGCCAGTTCTGATGTGAAACAGATCACAGCATTCAGCGACGTAGAACTGCCTTGGTCCTTCCTTCAACGTAGTCCTTCAAAGCGTCAGATCGATGCCATTGCAAGCTGTAGCCAATCAGTCCAGATTCTTCAGCATCGACGCACTGTCCTTTTGTCCCTTTGTTCATTCACTCGTGATCTGGAGAAGTCCCAACCTGAAATCGGATTTCGCCTCCCGAGGTTTTCATTTTCGCATATAACGCCATAAAGGCCTGCAGGTAAATCCTGGTAGTACATACACCTGAATAGAAGCGGGCTGTCGGGTATACTTGCAGCTTCAGAATATATCTTCAAGATTAACTGGGCGCCCATATTCCCTGTGACTATCACCACTTGTAATTTAGTCCTCACAGCTGAAACTTAGCATTAATTAGATGATACCTCGTTGTATCCACTAGGCTTCATTCATGCAGCAATTGTCAAACTGGTATCGACCATCTGTGCAGCTACCCTCCAAATGTGACGGCTCCCTATCCCATCCTACAGCGGCACTGTACCAACTTTGCTTGCACTCCCGTCCTCAACTGTGATGAAATTAGCGACTAATATGTTGTCCAGTCCCTTCTATTCGTTGGTCATCCAATCCACAATCCAAACCTCCAACTCAAAACCACCTGCCGACTCGCTCGCTCAAAGTAAATGACTTCAAAGAAAAAGACTAATTAATTCTAGGAAATTAATCAGCTAGCTGTTGATGTTCCCGCCACCATCTGTCCCCCTTTTCCACTAAAAATTTAACCTTGATGAAATTCAAAACTAAATCTAATACACATGATTGCATGGATTACTTCAGCAGGAACGTAGAAGAGAGAGGGCAGCTGCATGCATGCATGCCCAGGCTACTTCCTGCGAAGGAGGGAAGCGAGAGCTTGCAGCTCCCCCTCGTCCGGTTGGTCGCCCATCCCCCCGCTTCTCGTTTTCTGCAGCGACTCCAGGAGGCTCTGCTCAGTCGCCATGGGCTCCAGGCTGCTGGACGGCATGCCCATGTCGTAGTGGTGCTGCATTCCGTGGAAATAACTGCCCTCCTCTTTTACTCGGGAATACGGACCGGCACTGGAGCCACCGGGCATTCCCATGGACAGGCCCGAGGTCGGGGAGAGGTGTGAGTGGTCTCCACCCATATGTTGCATGTACTCCGTCGCCTGGGTGGCCGGAGACCCAAAAGCCACCATTCGTTGCTGTTGGTGATGTTGCTGGTGGTGCGTTTGTTGCAGATGTGTATGTCGGTCTGCAAGCTGTGTTTGCACCATAGCTAGCTCTTGCTGCAAACTTGCAACCTGGAGGAGTATCAAGCAAATAAAATTAATCGTGTCAACTTCGTAGGCCAATCACTGAGCTGGGTAATCAACTGTTCTATTCATGGCTTTCTGAAACATTTGCAGCAACCTAGAAGAATTTGAGGCCAAACATTGGCCAAGCGCAATTGCTACACAAGAAAAAAATCAGAAACATTGTCACTTTTAGTGCCTGGATCCCATTATTAGAAATCGAGTCTGGATTGTCACAGCAACTGAATAGACCACATGAAGTTTTTGCTTCACGTGCCACCGACAAGATTGCTCATTAGGCTCACCAGAAGTTACAACATAGGTACTAGTAAATTGAGGATTAATCATCCTTGCAGATGGTGTGTATACTGGCACAGTAAAGTCTAAAATGGTAAGACGGTAGCTCTTACAACTGTAGCAGTTCAGAATAGAAAAAAACTTGAATCAGCCAGGTAAGATCGATCTGTCGTCTAAACAGGTATCATTTTGGCGCTATCGCCCTTTAAAAGAAGGTGGTTTTGGTGGGAAAGCAATCACACCCGGCCACCTCCACGAAGCTTCTCGGAGATTAACATCAACAAACTGTTAAATCTCTCTAGCCACTTTGAATCGACTGTCAGCACGCACAGCAGAAGGAGAAAGCCATTGGTATGCATTCTCGCTGATTGTACTACCCAGGCTAGCGTTCCATTCTAATATCACATTGATAGGTCTCTCCAACTAATAATGATAACCACATTGTTGAATCTGAGAAGAAGTGAAGTGGTACGCTACCAGATTATCAGAGATTTGATACTTTGAGTGCACTTGGCAAACTAGCTAGCGCAAGTACATGGGTTGGAGTCTAGGAACTCTACCGTTCAGTTGGTAGCTCAATTTGGTACAAAAACTAAATGAGGCGTCCCTTAAGATCAAATGCAAATCCCTAGGCTGAAGCAACAAACCCTGCTATCTTCTAGAAAATTGTCAACCTCTAGGTTTCCACCGTCAGACAGCTGCAAGTTGACCATTTGCTAATGATTGATCCCAGTAGGATCGACATGTACGTAACTAATCGATCGTATGCGAGGAATCAAACCGGATCGTTGTCCGCTGTCCGTAACAAACTGCGCAGCTACTGGCCAGGTTCTAGTGTCTAAATACCACCAGATAGTCATGTTCTGTGGAAGGATATCAAACTGCAACATTAAATTCTATGGTAGAGGCCGTTAGAGCTATAACCGGATGAGGCTGTCCATGTGGTTAAATGTCTCTCTCACAAAACTCTAATGATCAAGTCACTCTCCCACCACTCATAGTTAATTCTAGAGTCCGACTCGCTCATTTGCACCAGCTACCATATTAATCACTCAATACTAACCTCTACGTCTGAAGACCACGCTTGTTGCACGCTATCGGACTACCTTGCTGTTCCAAGGACTAGGGCTCTCAACCTTTACCGGGGTTGAAAAACGACCAGTCTACAGATGATGAATTCAGCAAAATCTCGTGTCCTTAATCAATGATTGCAAACAAGATTAAGCCAGGGTCCTTGTAACCTCGTGATAATGTATTCCGAACTTGACTATCACACAACGATGCAACCGAAGGTTTAATCAGTGGAATACTGTCATACTATTTACGCGATTCTTTGATTTCTGAAATACTCCTGCTTTGACTGACCTTAACTGTTTCTACCGCATTGACACTCGACTGATGCCATGACATTGGATGATTGTGCTGTAGAACGATCAATGGCCAATGAAAGTAAGTTGTGCATTCCCAGCCCGCTTTCATCATATGCGATTGATTAAATCTAGGCCTGCTAGCTATGCGAGGGGATCGTTTCAAAGTAATCGATCACGCAGTAGAGAGTTCAATCAAAACCTACTACGCTAAGTTCGATTGTCAGCAAGATAAACTGAATTGGCACAGCTAAACCATTTCATTTGATAACGTCGACTACTCAATGCAGTCATCGCATGCTGCGACTGCCATCAACTGCGCCTTTACCAGAAAAGGCATGATCCAAGTTCGATGCTCAACGCAGTTTAGTTCAGACTCCGGCTGAAATGATGTGCACTCAGTGCCGAAGCCTGTAAGGAAACTGTAAATCGCTCAGAGACTAAGAGGGTGATCTGTCATCTATCTGATACCATACAGTCCATACTGCTAGAAGTCATGGTCGGCACCGCCGCTTAATCCAAAATCATTCTCGAGACAGTGGACTTTTAAGTAGGAACAAGTTTTTGGGCGGAAATATCAATGTGCAGTTCGGGCTTCTGTAATCACTCGATGTTCAGAACAACGCCACTAGTACTGTCTCGCCTACTATCCATGAAACTAAGGGGTAGGTAGGTAATTTCCACAGATTGACCCTTCCCAAAACTCAAACTAATGACGTAACCGATTAATGCTCAGGAATAAGCACTCGAGCGATTGTCCCCTTCCGTTCAGAGGCGGCTAGACAATGTCTTTCGATTGGCGCAAATACGAAACTAAGTTGTCAATCTATTTCTTCCAACCAAACCAGTTCCGAAAAACCGGCATCTTGACGCTAGGAAACCACTTCGAGCCGTATCAGAACTGGAATATGAACCCGTGTGATTGCTACAATTTATTGCCGTCCCATGCACTCTCCCACGGATAATGAAGGCACTCGTTCGCTCGCTGCAATTGTTTAATCCGACTAATGGGAAGTTACCACTACGTAACGACTAAAAAGAAAGCCAAACGAGGCGTCCATGAATAAAACTTCATAAAACCCCTGCAGGCTTCATGATTAATAACTTGATTGCTGCCAGTTCAACGCCTGCACTACATGCTCGACGACGGGAGCCCAAGCGGGTGGGCTCCTATGTTTGCGGAAGCATGAGGGTTTGATCGTGCCGAGTGCAAACCAACTGAAAGTTTGAAACCTGAGTTGAGGGGCGTGCACGGAATGAGTGAATGAAAAACTGATCAAGTGAGGACCGCACCTGCTGCTGCAAAGCGAAAATCGTCGCCACGCAGCCATACACAGGATCAGATAAGCGCGCCTGAGCTTCGTAGCTGATGGTCAGCACAGCGTCGGAGCGGCGAGGCGCGGGAATATGCAACAACAGCTTGGCCACATTACTGGCGCCGAACACCTTGTGCACGGCAGCAAACTTCGCCGCACCCTGCTCGGCGCCGAAGTACGGCGCGAAGATGCAGCCGCGCACGCACTTCCGGCGCAGGAACTTGCAGGCACCGCAAGGCGCACCACTCCCCGCTCCACTGCTCATGGACCCCGCCTGGTTGTACCCCCCACCTCCTCCACCCCCCGCTCCCACGTTCCTCCTCCCTGCGTAATCCTGCTGCCCGGCACCGGCACTCCCTACACTCCTCGCCCTCGCCGCGGCCTCCGATGTGCTCCTCGCCGCCTTATCCAACTCCCCAGTTGCATCGGTCGCCCCCACAGCCCCCGCGGACGCCGAGTCTCCTCCACCCGTCCTACCACTACTAGAGATGTCTAGATTCTGTCCCTGGCCCAATCCTTCCGATCTCGATCCCGTTGCCGCCGCTTTGTTCTCGTCCGAGTCTGCCTGCCCCCAATTCTCCAGGCGGTCCTTTTCCTTCTCCCACGTCTGGTCGAGATCCTTGGCGCTGGCCCAACTCCCGAGATCCTCCCGGCTCGCTTCCCGATTCCACGTCTCTAGTTCCTGCCGGTCGCGGAGAGCGTCGTCGCTCTCCTGCGAGGCCGGCCGCTTCCCTCTCTCCAGCGCTGCTGCTGCTTCAACACTCCCACCACCCCCAGTACTGCCCCACCCCGTCGCTGCTTCCACCACTACGACGTCCTCGCCCGCGAGCCGCCGCAGCGTGTTGCTCCCTGGAGTCGCCAGCCTGCTGGTCTACACTCGTTCCTTGGCCTCCTTGGCCTCGGACTCATACTCCCTTCACCCGCCCCCCAGTCGCCCTCTCGATCATTTCCGACCACCCCGACGTCGCCGTTGACTCACGACTCCAGTAACTCCCTCTCTCCCTCCGGCGACCGCCCGACCACGACGACCAGCCAAAAAATCCAAAATCCTCAATCCACCCCTCCTATCACTGATCCTCCTGGCTCGCTAACCGTCGGTCGACTCCCGGCCGGGACTGCGTTCCACCGGCCCTCGGCAGAAGATTACTGGAATGGGCTGTAGTGCGTCGACCCTCCCTCCCGACTGTCGTGTGATATTGATAGCTGATTCGTAAACCCGGCCCCCATTCACCGTCCGTCCCGGCAGCAGTGGACTGTGGACCTGTGGTGCATGTCCGAATGAGAGAACCTGGCGAGCACGGCAGAAGTTGTCCGTGTGTGCATTTAAGTTACTAGTGAATCCATCTGGTGAGCCTGCTGCCTGGCGTTGGGCCGAGTTCCGAGACAGATGGTGAGTTGGACGAGGGACTCGGGAGGCGAATCATCTTCTTGCGGGCCAAGTAACAGCCGAGCACTGTTGTTGGGGGAAGAACATGAGCATGAACAGTGCACCTTTTGGGCCCAAACTAACTTAATCGGGTCGAAGGAGTTTCCTGTGGCCAGTTCTTGCTTTCGTTCCTGTTTCGAGGTGAATTATCTGCAGGCACTTTTTTTTTAATCATTGGCACTGTGTAGCAATTGGACTGTGCAGCTTGAGCTCCAGTGGCCCCACTGTAGCTATATATTGGCAAAGCGTTCAGTATGGGTACTGTGCAGGAGCGGGCAATGGATTGGTGTGGACTTGTAAACTTCCTTTTCTGTTATTTAGTACTGCAAGTATTGAATTTTTATTCTTATTTTTTAACATACTGGTAGGCTAGATATAAAATCATTGAATATTTTATTGTAGAAAATCTTTATCTTTGTGCACATTACTTTGCATGTGGCCTCATGCTGAGTCATATTTCTTCAACAAAATCATTTTTTTAATGATCTTTTGTGGCTGGAACAGATGGGATGGTAGGCTATTGCTACTAATCACTGTGCCCAAAAATTCTCTTCTTCTGCACTCAACAAATTTTCATTCATAGCTTGCATTAGTTTGGAAATGGTGACAGTCACCCCTACCATCTGAACTTATATTTCGTTTGTAAAAAATTAAATAATGAATATACTCTTTTCTAGACAAACAACATGAAGATACTGCTGAAGTTGAGCTACTAAATGGACCTCCTGGACCTAGATAGTGCATGAGTGTAACAAAATTTCTTTCAATGGAGGTATGTTCAGAAATCCAAAAAAAAAAAAATCTTTTGCCCAGACAGGTCATGCCTGGGAACTATAAACACTTACTTCCTTTCACTATGAGGAAATTTCATCTGTGTCAAAAAAGCAAGAATCATAATTAAAATAAAAGTGTATCTTGTGAAACCCTTCCATGCTGTGCAACCCTTCCATCTGGACAAACAGAGGAGTGCATAATTATTACCTTTGTTCAAGTTAGAGATATCCAAGGGTGTGAGTTGCTTGTGTTTTAGCTAAATAAGTCACAGCTACAAAACAGTTTGTGTGCAAATTCGGCAAGCCAGCAAAGGCATCACTTCTGTTTGGCAAGACTGCTTATAAAAGTTCCAGGTTGTGTTATTAGAAGCCAATGAAACAGAGTTGCACCTTGAGTGCTTGTTGACTTTCCATTGCAGGCACTACATTATGAACTGCAAGAAGTGCACCAGAGTCCATATATACATACTCACACAAGTACCTACTGTATCAAGCGAAATATGCCTGAACTGTAGTTTTGCTAATGAAATTAAAAATAACTTGGTAGTGTCATTAAGTAGACAAATTAATCACCAACAAGTACAAGTGATAGCACCAATAAAACATATGCCACTAATTATGGAATTTAACTAAAGCGTGAAGTGCAATGGAAACTTACATGAGAATTCATTGTATTTTATGAGAACCAAGAGATAGATGTGTTAGATAATCCCTAAGTGTTTCATCAACCATTTCTTAGTCCATTTCCAAGCTTAAACTTAAACATTCATTTTTGGGCAAGAAATGTCTTCCAATTTTTTATTTTTTAAATTTTGAATTGACATTTTTTTCTTTGACGTGACCTGGTAAGGTGACAAACATATGACGATTTTTGGGAAAAGCATTTCTACTATAGAAGGATCTTTCCAGACAATCTCAAAATTAATCATGTTAATTTTTTGTATAATAAATCTCAAAAGTAGTCAAGGGGTGTAGCAAAAGCTATGCCAGTTGAATATGAGTCAAAAAAATACCACTTTAGGCAACATAAAGAATTTTCCAATGTCTAGTGCAAAAACAATTATATTCCTTGCACTACATTAGATTTACAATTTTTTTTGAAAAATCATATTTAAAATTGTTTATTGAAATTGACCAAGGTATCTAAGGAATTATATAAGTGGTAATATAGAGTGCCAACTACCGCACGTTAATAGCAACTTTATTCACACTTATCAAATATTTATTTTTCTTGAAAAATAAAGTTTGTTTCCCAAAACTTCAATCTTTTGTATTTAAATTTTAATCACTAAAAATAGTTGTAGATAGATTAAAAATAGACAAATATTTCATAAAATATATTCTCATATTTTCCTCTTTCCATCCCTAAAATTCCAATTTATTTTGTTTTCTTTTTTCTAAATTACTTATAAATGAACCTGCTATAATGGTATGGTATTGTTTCAATGTAATGAAAATCATTATTTAAATGTATTTTTGAAGACCACAATAATGTTGGATATATCTAAATATGAACCTTGAAGAGGATATATTCATGAGTTGTATATTCAAGATATGAAAATTTTATTATGATTCTCTGATAATTTTGTAGATAACGTGACATTTAGTTTTAGCTGATAATTCGTAAAGCGACATTGAAAAAAAATCATAGATAGATTCGAGGTTCAATAGGTATAGATTCATTGAATGAGGAATTCTGAATCCTAATTTTAAACTTCAACTTTATAGGTAATTAACAAATATCAAACTTCTATCATAACTGTACAGGCATTGTTCGATTCCCCTCACCATCCAGGAACTCGTAGAAAGCAGTTTCACAGCCTACCTGAAAATTTTGCAAGTGAACAAGACATTTGAAAACAGAAGAAGTGCGAAGTGTCAAATTTAGAAAAGCGAAGTAGCAAATTGTGAAATAAAATTTCGTGAGGGTGGCAACTCTTTGCAGGCCTATACCAAGTTTGACAAACAGGCAGAAGAATGCAGCAAGTCTCGTACAGTTGTACAAAAAGATGAGATGTGTAGGGTATGAATTTTGGAAAGGCCATCGGTGACATCACATCAGGTGAAAGATCAATATCCGATAAACTATAAACCCATCATATCTATGTAGTTTTTAAATGTTTGTTTTTGTCTTTATTTTGTTGGCACAACATGAACCTAGTAGTTAAATTACAATTTATCTTTGATGTTGGAGAGGCAAGCTGTGCACCTTTACCCAATTTCCCACAGAATCGTTCATCAAGTGGGTATCAAACTCACAGAAGCTTCCTAGCTCCCCATGCTCATGGCTCTTGTAAGTTTGAAGTGTGCCAGGGATCATTCCGTGATGATGACAAAATTGACCACAAGCCATGTTGTGTATCCTTTTGTATAAAGTGTAAGGTACGTAGAAGCACCTACTTCCGCGAGTTTAAGGTGTTGTGTACAGTTATAGAACTGAATCAGACTTAAAATTGTGTTGGAAGATAGGTAAATACAAGTAAAGAAGGCTATTGGAAAAAACCCTCATGATTATTGAAATATTGAGGCATATTTTAGATGCTCAAAGTCAAAAGTGATTGATTGGGCATCCCTATTTTCATGTCTAGTTGAAACAAATTCTAAGTTCTTGTGTTTTACTATACCAATAAGGGATGAAGTTGAAAACCAAATCCAATGGATACACACAACCACTTTCGTATGGACCCAAGTATTATTAAAAATATTACTTAAATTAGAAGGTTACTTGATTGTGGCACTATGTGTACCCAATCCATCAAACTGATTACATTCAACTAAGTTTAGAAACACTATTTTGCATTGGAATGCGAACCTTGAACTGCCCGTGTTCATTGATACACAGATTGAAATGCAACAGAAATGAGTACACCCACAGGAATGGGTATATCCACTTAACCTATAAAATGGTTGTGCTGTGAGGCTTGGATGGTGAATCCAGTGGAAATGGAATGAAACAATTGCCAACTAGTCAATGTTGCAAAAATCATAACTTTGTCGTGTCGTATAGGTCCACCACTTCCTTGCAAAGTTCAGCGGATTGACCATTCCAAGGGCCAGCAACATAACAAAATCTTCCTAACAGTGATCTTCTTTTGATGCATTGTCAACATGGCCACACACGATATAAGTTTCCTACGCATCAACCAAATTATATAGTAGAAATGAGCAACAACTATATAAACACATTGTGGACAACACAAACCTAGTCGTGGACCCCATCTCTTGGATGATACAATAGAATCATGCCAAGCTGTCGAGAATATTTTTATTGGAAGGTGTAGGTTTTGTCTCCAATTAGTCACTTTCTCTTGTTCAGATATCACAAGTTTACAACCTTGCACCTGCAATTGGCTTTTTTTCTTAAAATAAATAAATAAATTTGATATTTTTTTGTGTTCACACTGTCGCAGTGACACATACACAAAGAAAATGCAAAGCTCCTGTTTCATAAGAAGTATATTTCCTTCTGCACCAACTGAATTGTGAACTGGTAAGTGAGTACTGAACACAGTTGACATCAAATTTTAATTTGACCTTTTGTGATTTCCCTATTCACCAACGTCACAAGATATTCCACGAGCTAGTTGCAAGCAATTTCTCATTAAATAGAGCCATCGTTGCTTCAGCAATGATTTTGTGTCAAATTTATTTTAAATAAAAAATAAAGAGATTTAAAAAATTGGTAAGATTACCTTAAATTCTTAGTGTTTATCAGTATACTTTATGATGATACTGTATTGTCATAAAGGTGTCATGCCACTGGAACTCTTGTTAATTACGCATGATCATTTGTTGGTTTTCTGTAAATAATCCCCCCCCCCCCTTCCCCCCCCCCCCCCCCCCCCCCCCCCCCGGTCAAGTGTAATTTAGAGCCATGGGAGAAGGTCGGAGGAGTGGGGCAAAACTTGGCCCCTTTATGGTGTTGGAGTAGAGCCCTACTTGATTTCAAAAAACTCTCTCGGATAATTTGGAGCCACATGCCTCAAATTTAGCCAAAAAAAATTAAAAAAAATCTCTAGAACTCCAAAATGGGCAAGGTCAGAAGCATAAATGGCGCAAATTTTGAAGCATTTGGAGTTAGAATGCAAAATTTATGAATTTTAGAAAAATCTACTCTAAATCTGGGCAATCAATAACTAATTAAAATCTCATGTTTTCAACCCAGGTTGCCCGTCATTCACAATGGCAGAAAGTGAAAAGACAAAATTTCAAAGGGTGGGCACTTGCAAAATGATGGACCTAATTTTTTTTTCATCCAATCAAATTCATGACAATTTTCATCCAAATGACATTTTCATCTACACAAACATTACACCAATATTTGTTTTTCATCCATACTAAAACATATCTCATCCAATATCTATGACGTGGAAAGGGGTCCATCAATTTACCTTGTTAACATCGAAAAAATTCTTAAATACGAGTTTTACTCTGATTGCTTTCAAATTTGTTTTCATACTTCTCTCATAGACTCCAACTTATTTTATTGTTCGAATTTCCAATTGGACATGTTTAAATTATCCTTTTGGTAGTTTTAATTTTGAAGAATGTAAGATAATTTTAAAACACCCCCTTTTACAAAATCAAGGAGATTTATCCCTTCCAATGCCCCTACGAGGCTCAAACTTTGTGAGTGTATATCTAACTTCCACATTTACATGAGCTGTTGACCTTCTACGTATCAAATGGGTTTGCAATGTATACTTTTTAGGCATCAAAACTTCGGTATATTCTCGTGGCAGTGACAAATAAAACTTTTATAGTGACTTCAAACCTTATAATCTCGCAATGTATGGTGTGGATTGTGCTCATATTTGGTGCGCACTTTTTTGGATAAGGTAGGTAGAAGATCCTATGGTTGTATATTCAATTTTATGAGTAGATATAATAAACAATAGGTAGCGGTATGTTTTGGGCAGTCTTGGCTCCCAAAATACCAAGAGCCTTTAGGGATTCACCCTTAACTGCAGGCACAACTATTTTGTGGCCTTTGGATGACCAAAAAAGGCTTGTTTGTCAATAGAAAAAGAGGATTTTCATCCATTTCTATCTATATACCTCCTTGCTACTCTTCTACACAACACATGTATAGGAAATATCTACCATGGAACTTAATTAGGGGCCTTCATTGGAAAATAAGTACTAAAAATGGATCTCCATGTAATGTATTTTGAATCATTTGACCTTTTCTACAAAAATTCAATTTAGACCATGAAGATGGCGTTTGTTGTATATGAATTTAACTAAGAAAATGAATTTTTCTCAAGTCCACTTTTGACTCCATCTTGAATTTTGGAAAATTACTAAAATTAAGTACTTTATAACAATTGCAAGTTCGACACTTATTATCAGGAAGGTACCTTTTACTAATTTTAGATTTAAAGATGGATTTCATCCACCATTATGTACTCCAATGTAGGTCAGGCCTATGTACTTCAATCTCTCAAATGCAATGGCATGTTAAACAATACAAATTCTTTAACCCCTAAAGCATCAACTTAGCAGTTTTGGTATGATTTAGGGTCCCGTCATGCTCTTTATAAGTCAAATTTTACCAAAGGTGGCTATGACTTTGGCACAACATGGGACATTTCCATATCTTTCTAACAAGACCATTCATGCTTCAAAATTCCTCATACTTTAGGAAATATCCGGAGTCAAAATTTGAAAACACTAATTGGGCATGCTGAAGTCTACCCAAAACTGTAGTATATGCTCAAAATTTGCCCAAAATTAATTAAATCAAATAAACTTCAAAAATTCACCAAAAATTGAGATTATACTTTATTTAAAGTTTCTTTTTCTACATGTAAATACAATTTGAAAGCATGATCTCACTGCTCGGATTTTCAATCCAATCTTTCTTCGTATGCCTCTTTTACTATCATAGATCAGCCTTTGCATTTGAATTTGAGCATACCTCCATGCAAAAAATCAAGCATTTCATTAGGTTTTGTAGTTCGTACATGAGGGAAAAAATTTCATGGAAATATTCCTGATTCATCTAGAAATAAGAATTTGAAGCGCCTTACATCCAGTTTGCTTTTGAGATTGAATTTTTTTGGTTCACGAAACACTTGAAACCCATTTTGCAACAAGGATAAAAAAAACTTTTCTTTCAACTTAGAACATTATGATCTCACAAACAGTAAGGAGTTTGAATCTAATATTTGGAGTACATATACATGTAGAAGTAATGACTAGATCCTACGGTTGTTTCCTCCACAATATATCAAAACTTAAAAACTTACACCTTGTATTGAAAAAGTCTAAATTTAAGGATTTTTGGCAGTTTTGAGGCCTTTCAACTTTAGGGTTTAAGTACCAAATTTCAAATTTTGACTCTTATTAACCCTCTAAAGTTTGATCCAAATTTCAACTACCCAAATTTTGAACTAAGAGGAGTTATTTCTCCTTCATTTAAAATTCAATTTTGGTAAGATTTGTTGAAAAAGATTTTAAGTCAACTTTAATTTTTTGGTAAAAAATAAAATCCAAGTCTAATTTAATTTTGTGGTAAAATCGTCGATCAATATAAAATGATGTGAAGACTTATCAAACAAATTAATTAAAGGAATATAATTTTGGATTCTTTTTGCTCTACAAAATATGGACCATATTTTTGACATAGAAAAGGCATTCTTGGATACATTTGTTTTTTTCCAAATTTATGTCAACCTATTCTTAAAATGTTGTTAACCCATTGTGAGAATGTCCTTGATAGTGTGAAAATGTGAGAATTGTGCATTAATTAATTAATACACAAATCTCACAGCCTCACACTGCCACGTGGATCCCCTTGAGGGGATGCCACATGGCAATCAGGAACACTTTTTAATTTACTTCCCCACCCCCACCCACCCTCTTGTATTTTGAGGGGAGTTGAGGAAGGTCAATCCTTATGGGTTAATGTAATTCTAGGTGACCCCCTCCTAAGACAAGACCCCCCCTGAAGACAAGATCCCCCCCCAAGACCCCCCCTAAGACCCCCCCAAGACCCCCCCAAGACCCCCCCAAGACCCCCCTAAGACCTCCCCTAAGACCCCCCTAAGACCCCCAAAGACCCCCTCTAAGACCCCTCGAAGACCCCTCCAGACCCCCGTGAATGTCCTAGTTGCGCCACGTACCGCCCCTCCCCACTCCCAACCCCCTCATTAATTAATTAATGCATTTCAAATGGGAAGTGAGATTTGGGGAGATAGTTAACAACTATTTATTTGGTGTTTTTGGTAAACTTTAAAGTGCCTACAACTAAATTCTAGAATGTTCAATTACTTGATTTTAATCATTATGTAACCCTCCAATCCCTGAGGCCCAACAAATCCAATTTTGATTTACACTATCAAAAAAAATCTACTATGAGATTTTAATCTCCAAAAGATTTCATGTATGGGTTTTTAAATCATTTTTGAAGAAACTTATTCTATACTAAGAATAAGATCAATATGGGAAATGTTTGTAAAAAATAAACATGCCATAAGTTGTGCTGCTATGATTTCAAATTTCAATCTTTCACCTTCTGAGCAATTCCACTGCTTAATTTTTCTGATACGACAATTGTTTTGTCATGTGTCCTAGTGCAGAACAATGATGTGATCCAGCCCTAAAAGCAACAAAGACAAGTGCCCATTAGAAAAAAACTATAAAACAACAAGATATTAGAGAGTTGTGAAGACGCTGTATTGTAACTTTTTGCAATCGAACAACCCCTTCAGAATGCGGCAATCAACTTTTAGTTCCAGAGCTTGCTCGACATTGACTGCATGATATCATTCTACACAGAATAATATATTTTCAGCTTCAAATGTTCAGATTTCTACCTTGCCATGGCAAAAGCCTGATATGTGAAGTCACTCTAGGAGTCTAAGACTTGCAACTGAACTCAAATATACAACCAAATCACAATTGCAAACATGATTTCAAAAGGATGGTAACATACACTGACTAATCAGATTCAGAACAGTCTCTCTATTGCATGGTGGACCATGTAAACTGTTCGCGCCCACAAAATGTACATCCATCATGTTTTCCGGCATAACCTCGCCCGGAAAGGTGGGTGCAAGGTTTTTTGTGTTCAAAGGGACGGTGACCAAATTTACAAAAAGAAATGGAGGTGGGTGCGAAATTACGGAGGTTTCCCTCAAGAAAAATGTCATTAATACATTTATTAGAGGATATTATCTAAATGTAGAATTTATGGAATATATTCAAAATAATAAAATGGTAATTGAATTGTTCCTATATTTGTGTTTCATAATAATTCTCTAAATGGTAGGGACCATTGAGTTAATCCTGCTGTAACAGTGAGCACAGTACAGTAACTTAGAGCCAACCAACACCTACCTCTTTTGGTGCACAGTGCTAATTTAAACAACAATCAACTAATGCATGGTTCAATCAGAATGATGGTGTGATATATCAAACAGTATGTCATGCAGAGTAACTTAATGCCTGAAAGCCTGCATTCTACTACTGTAGTATCATACTTTCAGTGTAAACTCTTCCCTATTATAATTTTTACTTTTATTTTTTAAGGGAAAGGCAAATCGATTCCATCTCTGAAGCAATCTTATAAATTCATCAATTTGACGGCTAGATGATTCCCAACTACAAATGGGGGTGGTCTTCCTGCTACCCGGTGAAGGACAGGCGGCGTGATCCATTTAAAATTTTCTTTAAATTTCTTCCAATTAGAAAATGAACAAGACCGTGGCATAAACAAATTCCTGAGCTCCAAATCTACCTGCACTACTGTAGAAACAACCGCATCAGTGTGATTTATCTAGTAAAGAATGAGAAAATTCTATGATAGAATTCAGAAGCATGTAAGAATATAAGCATCATGTGGATGAACATTCGACGTATGATTCTCGTGAAAAAAAAGTAACAAGAATTAGAGAGAGGACTTAAATGGTAAAAGCAAAATGCCCAAGCCTGGGCTCCGGAGTCCGGAGGGAAGCAATTTGAACTCGGGAGGCACTTCGGAGGGTCACAGACAAATAACCTTTGGCAATCGGGGCCCGGGGGGCTATTCTTTTATGCCAGCCTACTCATGCGATGCCCCGGATTCCAGGTCGCCCAAGAAGGTTGGCACATGACGGGGAATTTAAGGATGAGAACCAGGAATCAATTCCTCCACATTTACTTATTCAGGGTGACACCCTCATCATCAGACCGCGTTGATTGTAGCCACCATGTCCGCAAATGACACTCCGAACGCGCAGGACCTGGGGCGATAGACGCGGCCAGAATAGCCCTCCAATGGTAGCGCGGGGAAAACTAGTAAACTAAGGGGCCCTCCAGAGGCTCCCACTGGCCACCTCGCAGCGAGGTCTCCCCGCTCCACCGCTCCGACCAATGGACCCTTGCCACAGCTTCTGAGTGACACCGCTGGTTTGGGAGGGTGGCTGTGCCTGCCTAATTATACTAGGCTGTTAGCTGGTCCCTGACCGACCTGCATGCATGATTCCACCCCCTTTCTTTTCTTGCCCTCGGGTGGCGCTGGCGGCTGATCATCAGCTGCGCTCTCGGAGCCCATTCCAGCCATGTATGCATCCGCACCGGAGTGTTATTCCTCCGAAGATGCGAGCACAAACTCCTCACTGTTCAGCTTTCTGAAATGGGAGGAGGGAATATTCTGCAAAAGTGTTGATGCATTTGTTTGTTTGCCCCGAGAATCTGAAGGTGAAGGTTCTCAAGGATGATCTGGTTTGAAGGTATATATGACATAGATAGACAGTTGAGCACATGTGTATATGTAGATGTTTGTCGTATGTTGATTGTGCATGCATGAGGTTGGAGAGGTGTGAACTTTTGGGAGGAGGGAGGTTTTGTTCCGTCCCTGGGGATGATGTTGGGGGTTGTATGTTTGTACAAGCTCCTCAAATCATTGAACTCCGGCAGTTCACCGGCTCACCGGCCTGGAGGGTGCCTATATATTCCCAATCAGTGTACAACAATAAAGCAGGGATTCAACCGCACGAAAATGAGGGTACCAAAGGATATAAATGATTATCATGGGTAACGGTACAGCTTCAGGTTGTGGGATCCTCGGGGAACATAAAAACAGGAAGAAGTTCAACGCAATATATTCAACTGTCTACCTCCCCATTTTCCCCGGGTTATGGTACCATGTACATTTCTAGCAAATTATGGAGAATCAGGATTTTGTAACTGCAGAAGATGGCTGGTCACTCGTCTCATTCGGAGATCAGCAAAATTAGGAAAGAAATCACTCATTCCACCAATGGTCAACTGAAGGTCTTCGTTGAGATCATAATTTAGTACACGTTGCGCTAGCTGCTGCAAGGACAAGACTCAAGTCTTTGTGTCTCAAACGGAAACTCGAGGTGCATGCAAATTGAGCGGTGATGTAGATCAGCTTTGAATCAATCAATTGATTCGTGAGTCGTGACTAGTAGCACTACTGTTCAATTGTAGTCAAACGAAATGCAACTCTGAAGTTCAAGAAAGATGCCCTTTTGAGGTCATGTCTTAAAATTGCAAGTCCGCAACCGAGCCCAGGCCCGAGCGCTGTCTCGCTGGCTGGACGCAGGCAGCTCATGGGTCTCCATCCTCTTGCGATTACTAGTCCACACATTTAAGGGGGAGCTCAGAGCTGAAGTGCACTGTTTCACGCCATTCACACACGAACTTCACCAGTCAAAACTCATGATGGACACAATTAGCGTCTAGTGTTGGCTTGGCTTCGTGGTGCATCGCCACCACAACAGGTATCATCGCCCAATATTGATCCCAATGATGCCTTTGATGCTGTTGATGCCAATGATACCAATGATCCAATGATACCTTTCCTTGGCGCACCCAAGTCTTCGTTGAAGGTGGCCAGGCCGCGCCATTTTGAAGTGCAGGTGGGTTCACTCCATTTTAAAGTTGGCCTGGATGATAATATCCTGCAATTTTAATCTTTTCTTGGCTTGTCCTAGAAGTCAAAGTGACGCCACCAAACATAGGTGTAATTCCAGCGGTGCAGAAATACAGGCCTGTGAATAGGCAAGCATCTGATCTCCACGGATCTTCTCACTGTGCATGGAGATAGAGATTCACGGAGGGAGGAGCCTCATCTATCTCGACAATCCCCCGCTAATCCCCACATCTTCAAACAATACCAATAACTCATTCATTCAAAAGTTAATCATCGTCCCAGACACATATAATCTACAAACTCAATCCACTCCTGATGTCACGGAGCTCGTATCCTGGCCAGATGATTTTAGCCAATCGGTGAATTTAAATCTTCATTTGAAACTAAGCAGATACTAATTCTTTTGTCATGAAGCTGATTTACCAGCACGCATAGGTTCGTAGAGTTGGTGAATTGGCAGATCGTTGACCATTCACCTAGGGAACTCTTTACTGCGAAAGGTGTGATATGATCCCATATTTTCACTCCACTTTCACCGTCCAGTACTTACAGAAACCAATATACTAGGCCGTGGACCGGTTGGCCTTGAAAGTTGGGTGCAAGAGGACCTGGAGAGCATCGCTCGTGCGGTAAACGATTTAATGCCGATGCAACATACTACTGCGCCTAGTAGGAGCCTAGTTGTCTACCACCAGAGCTGAGCATGAATTTTCATCAGCAGTTGGGTCGGCCCCACATAGAGGCGTGGAAGTTGGGACTTGTCACCTGTTGTACTCTTCTCACGGATGCAACAGAAAAGATCAGAAAAGACGAGGTGATCCGTTAGAAGGACTTCCTCAATATCAGCTGAGTCACAGCCTACATTCCTGTTGACTATGGAACCGAGGAGCCCACTTTATATGAAGTTCCACTTTCTAGGAATGCAGTAGATGTGCACCACAAGTTACATGGATACAATCTACCCTGCTTTTGGCTTGAAGTGTAGCAACATGAATTTCATTGTGAGGTTGTGGAGATCAAATTCTCCGATCAAGTGTCATGATATAATATGGACTAGATTACAAGTTACCACTCACATGAACTTCACTCCAAAGCATGATTGCTCCTCGCTCTGCAACGTCAGCCTGAGAATGATGCCCTTGCATAGTCCAAGTCTGTGACGCCAACATTTTTTGCATGAGTTAGGAGAGTTGTAACTTGTACGGACTGAACTCAACTCAGGCGAATCAAAAATTTAGACAATTAATTAAAATTTTCCGATTGTGAACAGATCAGCAGGCTGTCAAGCTCATGTTGATGAAACCACATCTAGAGCATCATCTCTTCCAGCAGGTGTGTTCAACGGGGGGTTCAACGTTGGGAAACTGTATCGGCATAGGCCATGGCATAGTGATGGAAATTGCTGGAACCAACACTCTAACTGCAGGAAATTGCAGTTAGAGTCAAACAAAATAGTTGGGTACTATTCTAATGGAAGCCTGTTCAAAAGCCCCCGAAAGAGGGTTTGCATGGGCTGTCCATTCCAGCACTATCTGCATGGGTTAGTCCTAGACTATATCCTTCTGGTACAGTAAGATTAAAATCCTGTCTTTTTTGTGATCATATTGGATTGGAGTGCTAGTTGCCAAAGGACATCGTCTGATGTGGTACTTATTTAATCAAGTGTAATTGAACAGATTTAAAGTTGAGAGAGCTGCTCTTCTCCAAAACACCAATTGCACCAACTAAGGCTACAAGGCTAGGTCTCACGAGACTACTTATTCATAGGTACTGGTGACTGTTTTTTAGTTTGCACTACAATACAGTGTACATGAGATATCATGGGTACTTACCGCAATATATGGCCAAGTGCTGCTTTGTAGGTTGTCATGTGCATATCAACCTTTAAATCCTAAAGTCACAGAATGAAGGGAAAATCATGGAGTTGTTAGAAAAATGTACAGCTAAAAAAATTCAATGGAAAATAGGAGAATTTGAAGGTCGTGAGCAGTCCATTAGAACGTGAGCAGTCCATGTACACACTGTAGGCGCTCAGACTCTCAGTTGGGAGACAAGATGGATCGTTTTTACATCCACCAAAAATAAATAATCAAGTTTGTAAACATTGACAAGGTCAAAAAGGCACATAAATAGTCCTCATATCTACCAAAATTAGAAAACAGGTCACTTATGAACTAATTAGTATACGTGCCAAGTTTTGTAGCCTAGAAATCTATAAAAAAAAAATAAAAAAATGCTAATTCATTAATAAATATAAAAAATTTCAGCCATAATGACAAACGATGACCTCACAAACATAACATGGTACAAACCAAGGAGTTTGTTATCACTTATTGACCCCTAAAATTGAAAGGCCTCAAAACTGCCAAAAACCCTCAAAACTGCCAAAAACCCTCAAAACAAGACTTTTTCAATACTAGGTGTAAGTTCTTAAGTTTTGATGTATTTTGGGGAAAATAATCATAGGATCTAGTACCTTACTTGTACATGTATATGTACCTTAAATCTTAAATCCAAACTCCTCACAAATTGTGAGATCATAATGTTCAAAGTTGAAAAAAAGTTTTTTTCCCTTGTTGCAAAATGGGTTTCAATTATTTTGTGAGCGAAAGAAACCAATTTCAAAAGCAAATTTTATGTGAGGCTCTTCAAATTCTTGTTCCTAGGTGGATTAGGAATATGTCAATCCAATTTCTTCCCTCATACGACCTATAAAACCTAAAGAAATGCTTGATTTTTCACATGGAGGTATGATCAAATTCAAATACAAAGACTGGTTTATGATAGTAAAAAAGGCATATGGAGAAATATTGGATTGAAAATCCAAGTGGTGAGATCATGCCTTGAACTTTTATTTAGATGTAAAAAATAAAACTTGAAAAAAAGCAAAATTGCAATTTTTGGTGGATTTTTGAAGTTTTTGTGATCTAATTAATTGTGGGCAGATTTTGAGCATATACTACAGTTGTGGGCAGATTTCATTATGCCCTAATAGTGATTTGAAACTTTGACTTTAGATATCTCGTAAAGTATGAGGAATTTGGAAGCATGAATGGTCTTGTTAGAAGGATATGATAATTGTCTATATTGTGCCAAAATTATAGCTTCATCCTTCAAAAATTGACTTATGGGGAGGGGGCAAGCACAATAAAGTGTACCAAAAAAGTGCTTAACTATTTGACAATTTCAGCCCTTCTTATAAACACTCAAGAAAGTGGGATCTAAGTTATGTTGATTCAAAATTTAGTTATGGATTTCAAAAATAGACTTGATTCTCTTGAACTTCCCAAATGTGCGAGACAAGACATCGAGGTTTAGAAGTGGAACAGATACCGCGAAGTCGGTTCAAGTGAATGGGATTATTTGCGAAAGTGAAGAGAAATGTTTATGGATTCCTCGAAAGTCACATTTAATTTCGCTGTCCACTCCGTTCTTAAGGTACCATTCTAGAAATGCGGGGGTTCCAACAGTTTGGACCCATAAAGTGTACCAAAAGTACCGTCGTGACGTTTTCTGGACACTGTTTTGGGCGAAACTTTTGGGGCTCTTCCCTTCAAATATTGTGGTGTTCAAATGCTCAAAAAATAATTTTCTGATGTTTGCGAATGGTCGGGAAAAAAAAAAGTGAAAAAAGAACATCTTCATTTTCATGATTTAGAACTAGCGGTCAAATTAAGTTTCAATTGAAGATGTTTTTCTTATGGAGATGCCTGTAAGATACCTTGTGACACCTTAAAAAGTGACTAAAATGCTCAAAAACTACACCAAAATGCTCAAAATCAGCTTTGAGCCTTAAAAAACAGCACACTTCATATTCACTTGTTGGTGGTCACATGTTGCACTTTGTGGTACACTTTATTGTGCTCTCCCCCGGGAGTATGACTGGACCCTAAATCATACCATTTTTGTGGAGTTGATGCTCTAGGGGTAATTTTAGACTTATTTTTGAATTTTACCTGAATTTCTTTCAAATTTTTAGATCATGCTTGGTTTTTCCACATGATGTTTTTAACAACACTTGAAATATTGAAAATTACAAGAATGACCCTAAATATATAAAGAAGTATTGACAAACAATTTTTTTATTATTGACTAATAAAATTATACAATTGAAAAAATTCAATGTAGAATTCTATGCACCTTAGAATATAAGGACACTAGAATTTTTGTTTAGTGATAAATACCATGTGGGAAAATTAGGCATGCTCTAAAGATTTAGAGAAATTCAAAGTAAGGTTTGAAAACAAGTCCAAATTACCGGGTGAATACAATAAAGTGGACCACAAAGTACAACCTGTGATCAATATGAAGTAAATATGAAGTGTGGTGTAATTCAAAGCTCAAAGTTGATTTTGAGCATTTTGGTATAATTTTTGAGCATTTTGGTCACATTTAGGAGGTCATGAGTTATCTCACATGCATCTACACCAAAAAAACATTTTCAATCAAAAATTAATTTGATCATTAGTTCTAAATCATGAAAATGAACTTTTCCGAGGTCTTAATTTCTTCATTTGGTGCCCCCTATTGTATTTAGATGATGTTTTGTTCAATTAAAAAAACTATGTTAGGTAAAAAAAACTCACAAAAAGCACTAGAGATACTTTTTCAAATTACTCTTTTCACTTTACTTAGATTTGAAGGCCTTATATAATAATTTTAAAGTGTCCACTTTGCAATAAACTTTTCTAATAAGTTGTAGAAAAATAAGTTGAAAATCTATATTACTAAAAAAAGTTGAATTCAATTACATCTTTTAACCACTTTTGTACAATTTTGGCAAAAGGACTAAAATTAAAATTTAGATAAGTATTTTTTGGTCCACTTTATTGGGCTTCCCCAATTAATAAGTGATGCCAGATCTCCATGATTATACCGTGTTGTGTACAATGGGAGGTAATTATAAGTCATTGTGGCTCAAAAAAATGCACAGTAAATTAACAATAATTCTATTCCGACAAACTTCTAGATTAGAAAAGTGTAATCAACTTATTAACAACCAATGTTCCAAATTTGATAGATAGGAGGAGGGGGGAAGCACAATAAAGTGTACCAAAAAGTGCAAAATGTGACCACTAGGAAGTGAATATGAAGTGTGCTGTTTTTTATTACTCAAAGCTGATTTTGAGCATTTTGGTGTAGTTTTTGAGCATTTTAGTCACTTTTTTAGGTGTCACAAGGTATCTTACAGGCATCTTTATAAAAAAAACATCTTCAATTGAAACTTAATTTGACCGCTAGTTCTAAAACATGAAAATGAACTTTTCCAAAGTCTTAATTTCTTCATTTGGGGCCGTCTATTGTCTTTAGAGGATGTTTTTCCCAACTTAAAAAACAATGTTCGGTGGAAAAAACCTCACAAAAAGTTTCGTGGAAAAGAGGTCCCCGAAAACATCGGAACGAAACTTTTCGCCCGTACAAACTTCTGAACTAACTGCTCAGGCCCATTTCATAAATCGCAGCTAACAATCGGGGGGTACAGTGCAGTCAAAAGTGATTTCTGACATCCGGGCACTGTTTTCTGTCCACTTCTTCAAATCATACCATTTCACTTTGTCGCACTTTCTGTGGCTCGTAAGGCATTGTAGAAGCCACGCATCGGTTCCAAAATTTTGTAGACTCAAGATGAGCAAGTCTATTTTGTATACCCAAAGCCCCTTCCAACATCTCATCAAATTATATGTCACTTTTCTTAGTGTTTACAACAATGGCTGAAATTGGCAATGAGCTAGGCACTTTTGTGGTACACTTTATTGTGCTTCCCTCCAGGACAATATATTATGTGCTTTTGGAGCCTTTTTCAAAGATTACAAACAGTTGAAATGTAAAAACGACAAACAATTTGTCCCCCGACTATACAACTCAAACAACAAAACTCCACAAGTGGTCTCTTGTATACATTTATGCTTATGAATAAATGTTCAGCTATTTATCTACCAAGAGGTTAAAAAGAAATAGTGACTCAACAGAATGACCGCACTGTGGCCAGGCATTAAAGGAGACGTGAATGTGTTAAAATGCTTGGATCAATCCTTCCTAAGAAAATACAAATGCTTCTAACTTTATATGGACCATTGTCATTAGCTAGGGACTGAAGACGCATGGCCCTCAATATTCTTGTATTATGAAGAAAAGCTAGGTATTCCTAGATGTAGATGGAGCAAACGACCATGAGATCACTCGCAACTATACTGTGAGATGATGAAACTAAGTCGTTTGTATCTTTGAGGTCAGCAACAATGCAGAGGATTTATAGCTGCATCCTTCATCAACATTGGTGGAGTATACACAGAATGAAGCACTTCATTATGTAACCTATTTAACAGCTCTTGGCTACTTGTATGCACATTGATCATGGCAGCTTGTGTAAGTATACTTCGGTAATTTGAAAACTCACGTCTTCAGTGAGAGTGTGTGTGTGTGTGTCTATATATTTATCTCAGACTTCTTGTTCGTCATCCCTTTTGAGGAGAGTTACATGAGTAAGTGGATCTTTGCACCTGTGCGGTAAAACGTCCTGCTTGAAAATATTCTGAACTAAATCACAGCACCATCAGATCATATGCTAAAATTGACTTAATAATGGATCAGATACGAGTCTGCTAAGCGGCCTAGAGCTTCAACTTTTAATTCGAAAACGTGTAAAATCTAGATCAGTTCTTAAGCACATCAAACTTCAGGAGGAAGTAAGGTGAAGAAGGGTACCATTTATACGTGCACCTTATAAAGACAAGCTGAGACTTGTACGACACGAATTGCAAATTGTCTCTACTTTGCAATCTCACATGATTTTTAGAAACTTCGCTTGACAATAAACATGCTAACTCTCATTAGGAGTTCATACAGTTCCAAGTTGAAGGAAAACGTGGGTCCAAAACATTCACTCTTTCACACGTCTCAGGCTGGCCAGAACGATGTACACTATTCCCTGCTTTTCCTCCGAATATGTGTAAGCAACACATCTTAAACGAATTCATACAACGAATTTACGGCTTATGCTCAGCAATTATTTTGATGGAAAACTCCTAATTTGAACAACATGAAATTTTATTCCATAAACGTCGTTCTTCAATGAATTGATCTGAAAGCAAAGAAATACGGAGTATTATCTTATGGCCATGGCTTGCCTCTAATCTATGCCGGCTCCGGAATCAGACATGTCCCACCCTTCAATGACATTAGCTAACCCATTAGGAACCTGGCGAAGTTCACGTTAACCGAGCACGTGAAATGTCAGCCCCTCAATGCAACATTACATAGTGCTCTCTCTTAAAAGATCCACACAGAGTTCTACCCTGGTTTCAAACAAATTCAAAACTGGATAGGAACAAATTATATGACTTACGAAACAAATGTCCTCTAATTTCTTGCTTCTGAAGGACGAAAGCAACTTTCATCAAACAATCCAGGAGTGAACACTTGCAGAAGGTAGTGTACACTGTTACATGAAAAGCTTCTTGCGAACCTGCCTTAGCTCATAAGATCATGAGTTCGTTCTCCAGATCTGGGTAAGTTCTTCATCAACGTCCTCAACTTCCAGTGTTGCAGAAATCAGCAGATGTGAAGAATCTGTACGAAAAATAATACATGCGTGGCCGTCACAAATTGCAACTCGGTCCATATCTGCAACAACTTTCAGGAATGATTCCGCTCATAAACTTGACGCGCATAGTGACCTTGAATCCGCCACTCAAAAACAGTTACTGCCAATAAGTGCCAATCAGTCAGTATTCTATGTGGCTCCTACAAAGTATCACTCTATTCTGTCGATCAGCGTCTGTTACTACGTCGAGAATTCTGTTCCTTTCAATGACAATGTAAGAAAATCTCAATACCTTCAGCCAACAACAAACCTTCAGCTGAGAGGAACTCCAGCGACTTTCAGAAGCACTGTAATTGAAGTGAACTATTGGAAAAATGAAATCCCGAACACTAAGCGGATAAAAAGTAAGAAATTATGCCGCTGACTACTATCAAATGTAAATCATCTAGTAACGCAGTAACGCAAGAATATATAGGCTGCTATATAGAATCTAGAACACAGAAATGGATCGTATAAAGAACAAGTCGGACACATCGGAAACCAAAGCACATCCTCCGTCAAATGGCGGAGGAGGAATACAATACCATAGAAAGAGCTCCTTTTCCTTGGAAGATTTGTTGGTTTTCAAAAAACAGCACAACATTTGCATGAGACCCAATGGTCAAGACTAATATATCATAGGATTTCAGGGGAAGTAAGTGGTTCCCTCTCTAAACCTCCCTAGCGTCATCCACCATTTAGAACGTATGAAATGACAGAGTTCATGAATCATTGTAAATGAACATTTTTAGACACTAGCATCTTAGGCAATTTGTCCTTAACAATTAACCATTTGAAATGCAATTTGTGGTAAGCAATTCAAACATACACTGAAAGAGGGCAATTGCCAATTAAAAACAAGCATTTGGCTTCTATCACCCTTGGAAAAACATTGTGCACTACTTCTAAGCTTGTCCATATTTCCAACATCTATAAACCTTGAAAAAACATTATGAAATGATTTGATCCAAATTACAAGGATATACACCACGGCAACATGAAAATTGGGCTGCACTTGTGTCATGTGACCGTAATAGGCATTTTGGAAATTCATGACTTATTCATTTGGTATTATATCAATGCTGGCTATGAAAATGTCTGGAAGGAGGCAGGTTTTTATAGCAGACATTTGGGCATCGTTGCTGAGCCACCCGTGGTGAAGCGAGAAGCAAAGAGAGAAGCGAAACGCCACTGTACATGTCCCCGGTACCCGGCACATGGACGATTCGTGCCATGAAGTTCTGGTTTTCCGGGTATTGACGGGTTCCGGTTCTCGTGGTGTAGTTGGTTATCACATCAGTCCGGGGGCTACAGGCGGCGCCTCCGCATTTAGCGGAGGCGCTGGGCGGGAGAATACGCGAGATTTTCGGGAGTAGATTCAAGAGAGATTAGTGAGGAGGAGAGCATTGCAGCGATCGTTAACACAATCAGCAGAGCGTAGCGAGTATTTTGCATTCAATTTCAACAGATTCTGAGCAGATTTCAGTGAGTTAGCAGATCTTTCGAACGTTGTGGTTCTCAGTGAAGTACTATACTTCTCTAGGAGAGTTTAGTACACGAATTTGCATTTATCCCTAGAAGGATGGAACGCGAAGGAGGAGCTGGGCGGGACAGAGCCATGCGATCCAGGAGCAAATCTTTTGCTCCCGATCCAAGAGCAAGACCAAACGACCACAACGTTTCCAAGTTTCAGGAGACTACGACAAATCTTACGAAGAGGTGGGGAGCAGCTCCGGAAGGACACACACACCAGACATCAAGGCCGGCGTATAGCGGAAGTACTACACGCAGCCGCAGCAAGCTTCGCACAGGAGCGGAATCACAGGAGACAAGCAGCATCAATCTCAGTTTTGGCGAATCCCGTCCTCAACAGGAACAACGCGAATCCCGACCGGGATCTCCGAACCAGGCCGAGAGTGCGGCCGTTCTCCAGGTAAGATCCCTAACTCCTACGCATGTTGAGACTCCACAGGAAAACAGACACGCAGTGACACATGCAGGTGAAGACCCAAAGGACCTCACGAAGGAACGGGAGCAGCTGGCACCGATAACCCCTGCGAAACAACACGGTTTTCATCAGGAAGAGGAAGACCCGATTGAATCCTGGGAAGAATCCGACCTGGAGGTTTTCCTCCTACTGGTCAAACGAAACAAGTTTAAGAGAGCGAAAGCGGAGGAGATTATGAAGAAGAACCCAGATCTGGGACTCTCACTAGCATCGTCAGAGGTTGAAGACTTGCGCCACATGATCTGTAGAGTAGATCCGGAATTAGTCAGATTCATACCTGAGTATTTCCCACTCCACAGAGACGCGGCAGCAACTCCACCACCGAAGAGTCCCAGAACAGAGCTTCCAGGTCAACCAACTGACACAACTCCTCAAACCATCCCGGAATCACTAGCGACTCCAACCAACAACCAAGACGTTCCAGCAGCAGTGGAAGAAGCTTGTGGTAATTCCGAACCTCCCAAACCAGCGTCCCTACGCATAGAACTCAGCTCAGAGTTGTTAAAACAATGCAAGGAACTTATCGAGCAATCATCTGAGTTCATGGTTTTGGGAAGAATTAGAGGGAAGTGCCCGGGACCTCGCAGATTGAACCAATGGGCGAGCAATCGTCTTCACAGGTCATTTACACACCTATCTATGAGAGCCCACAACTACTTCGAAGTGAGATTCTCACAAGAAGAAGGAAAAGCTCACACCCTCACAGATAGAACATATACCTGCGATGGACAAGTGGTTACCTTCTCTACTTGGTCACCATATTTTGACGCTGACCCCAGCATCACGGAAGAGATAACGAAGATGGCACTCTGGGCTCAGATCGTAGATCTACCCCCCCTATTACGAACCAAACCCTTCCTCACCGAAGTTCTTGGTCACATAGGGGAAGTTTTAGTGGTGGATGACACAGACTCCTACGTGGCCAAAGTCTCGGGACCAAGAGTGCGAATTCTAGTGGAGAATGTGGACACATTACCACCGACCATCACTCTGCCACGCATCGACGGAACTGGGGACATGGAGTACTCAATGGGATATAGTGGATTCCCGATGCAATGCAGCAGGTGTAGATCATATGATCATCCTGTCTCCAAATGCACCGGGCAGAGGCGACCAATTGAAGAACGGCTAGCAGAAAAGGAAAAGAAGAAACAGATCCCCACCTCTAGTCCAACCCCTAACCCCAGGAATCCTAAAGCTAAACCAGCAAGAAAACCTAATGCAGCAGAGTGGGTATGGAAGCCCGTTAAGCACACCCAAGCATCCGCCACTAAGTTAGCTATTGAGGACCCTCAGGTCAGCTACAGATCAGCAGACATCCAGGAATCGTTCTGGACAGCCCTAACCATCACGGACATTCCTAGAAATGCCAGGACGGCCGGACTAATTGCACCAATCTTTTTGCGAGAGAGTCCAGAGCACGGATTCGAAGCCCTGATGGAGCATACAACTAAGAATGCCAGACCCATCACCACGTTCTACCTGTCTCACGGGAAGAACGATCGAGCATGGTCCACGACAGAAGCCAAAACCTTCTTAGTCGATGAAACTATGTTACATCTACGGAGCTACATCAAGCTTAAGCACCTGCACCGTAACCCACTCGCAACGTGGGAAGACGCACAGTGGATGTACGAATGGAGTAAGCCAAACCTGGGAACCGGACTCTGCACATGGTTAGTATTCATATTATTCTCGGAGGAGACTTTTTCGATGAGGAACCCCGGGGCCTACAGATGGCTAGCACTCCCCCAATCAATTCAACAAAAGCTACCGGCACTCAACATCAAACTTGCCAACTGGAGATTGACCATCAATGAACTCAAATTCTTTCTGGGTCCATCTCCACCAACTAATTTACCCGAGGTAGGTACGCAGCCTTGGCGTCCAGAGGACCCACCTGAGAGAGCAGCCTCCGCTTCAGGAGGAAGTGACGGGGACGGCTCCCCGATTAAGGAACCACATGTCTGCTAACCACCTCTCAATTGCCTCATGGAATATCCGCGGTCTGGGGAGAGACGTGGGAGGCATCAGGAAACGACGAGAGATCAAAGACTTAATGGAGAAATCTACACCGAAACCAGACATTGTTCTATTGCAAGAACACAGATTCACGCACACCGATTGTCTCACCAAAACTAAGCAATTGCAATTCCTACGTGGTACGACATTTTGGAATGAAGGCCAATTCAGTGCGGTCAATGACAGCTTCATCGAAGGCACAGGGATTCTTACCAGTTCAAGAATCTCTGCGAATGTCACTCATCATGGAGTAATCGTTAGAGGCAGAGCTCAATATCTAGTATTTCAATGGATGCCAGATATCACCATTGGAATCATCAACGTATATGCACCTAACGACACCGGCCAGAGGGCCAGCTTTTGGAACAGACTTCGCAACTTCCCCCTGCCAGAAGCCAATTGGTTAATAGCAGGAGATCTGAATATGATTGAACAGCTAGAAGACAAACAAGGGGGATTGCCAACCACAGGTCGAGGAAGAAGGGAGATCGACGCATGGAACGCACTATGCATCCAGTTAGGTCTTCAAGATACCTTCCTCGCCGATGAATTCAGGAAGGTAACCTCGAAGAAATACTCCTGGGATAACAAGAGGGACGCTCCAGAAATGATCAGTTCGAGGATCGATAAATTCTATGTGAATGAAACGATCAGGGACATTGGAGGAATCACAGGAATATGGAGAGGTATACCTCACGTATCGGACCACTCAGCCATCTTCATGAAGCTAAAGCTCCTGAGACCTACGCAACACAGGCCCATGGCGTTCAATAGGCAGCTTCTTAAAGAGGACGAAGGTAAGCAGATTCTGCTGCATGCATGGCAAACCAGCATCACAGAAAATGCGAACCAGACGTGGAACTATAAAATCACTCAAGCTCTCAAAGCAGTTAAACAACGAAGTGACGAAGAAACGAAGAGACGCAAACAACAGTGGACAACGGAGTTCGAAGACCAGTTTGATGAAATCTATGAGGCGGAACGCACCTTGCAAGAGAACTGGAACGATCAGGCGGCCCGGAGCCAATTGAACGAAGCCCAATCTCACCTGCAAAGAGTTCGACAGGCAAGATTAGAACACAAGTACGATAAACAGCAATCAAACTGGACGCGTATTGGAGACAGATGCAACAAAGAATTCTTCGACTTCTACAACAATCAACGGAAACCGGTCATCATCAAGGAGTTAGTCCGAGACGGCCAGGTGTTAAATCAACCGCAGGACATGCAAGACTATGTAAACTCATACTACAGGAACTTATATACCCAACCAGACGAAGGAGAAGAAGAGGAAACAGCACGCGAGGATTGCTTCACAAGCGTTCGAAGATGTGTCACGGAGGATCAGAACCAGATGCTGGAAAGAGCACCCACCTTGGACGAAATTGATGAAGCAGTTAGAGAGATCCCAGCAGGTAAGGCCTCAGGCGTAGACGGAATCCCGATCGAGTTTTTCAAGGAATTCTTTGAAGAAGTAGGCCAGGATCTCCTCGCCCTCGCAAAGGAAGTCTTTGACAGCTTCCAGCTCTGCCACGACCTGAACATCAGCAAAATCACTCTTCTTAGAAAACCAGGTGATGTAACTCTACTAACGAATTTCAGACCTATTTCTCTGTTGGGAACAGTTTATAAAATCATAGCCAAATTAATAGCAACAAGAATGATATACTTCTTACCTAAATGGATCCGAAAAACACAAACAGCCTTTGTTAAAGGTAGAAGCATATTCGATAATGTATTCATGGCATTTGAAGCAATGGATTGGGCACAGAAAACTAATAAAAACCTAATCCTACTCCTACTAGACTTTGAAAAAGCTTATGATAGAGTGAGTTGGACATTTCTAAGGGAGACGATGGAAACAATGGGCTTCAGTGATAGGTGGGTTATGCTAATAATGTCATTATACTCAAACGCAACAGCATCAGTTAGTATTAATGGCATTCAAGGAACTCACTTTAACTTACAACGTTCAGTCCGTCAAGGATGCCCTCTGGCACCCTATCTTTACTTACTAATTGCAGATGTTCTTGGCCACATGCTTGATGACCCAAACCGAGGCCTCACAGGATTGACGCTGCCAGATGGCTCGATCACAACTAACTACATGTTTGCAGATGACGCCTCTTTATACCTGGAAGGAAACGAAAATAATCTTAATGTTGCAATTAAAATCCTTAACACATTTTGTAAAGCATCGGGAGCAAAGGTAAATTGGAACAAGACAGTAGGTATTTGGGCAGCCAACAATCCAAGACAATGGACCTGGGACGAAGACCCGGGACTCCGCTGGCTGGCTGAAGGAGAGTCAGCAACATACCTCGGCTTTCCAATTGGCTTCCGCTTACCACCAGAGGAGATCAGCAATAAGGTAATTGCAATGGTAACCAAAGGCCTCACCACATGGGGTGCTCGATCCCTCTCGCTGGCGGGGAGGATAATGACGGCCAACCAGGTAATTCTCGCATCTATTTGGTACCTGTGCTCCTGTGCAAGCGTTGGGACTTCCACCTTCACGCAAGTGAAGGGGTTAGTTCGCAACTATGTATGGGGAGCAAAACAGGGCAGAAAAACTCGAGCAAAAGTCAAGTGGGACACAGTGATTCAACCCCTGGTACACGGTGGGCTGAAAATCATTGACCCTTCTCTCCAAGCAGCGGCTCTACTTACGAAGCTTATTGTTCGAGGTTTGAAACCGGGATACGAACCTTGGAAGACCTTTCTCAGGGACAGAATCAACAAACTCAAGATGAATCGGAACGATAGGTGGATACAATCGGCACATTGGCTCATGCAGGCTTTTCAGCCACACCCGAGCTCCACAGCAATCTGGAAATCATCATTTAAAGCGTGGAGCACGATCAGGTCAGGATTAAAGCATCTTCCTCCCAAGCACCCGAAGGAAATCCTAAGACAACCGCTATTCGGTAATGACTTCATCAGACAACCTAATGGACATATCTTCGGCACAGAGAAGGCATCAAACTACACCACATGGGCCAAGCACAGTGTGTTTACGGTACAAGACTTGTGGGATTACGAGGAACAAGATTGGAAGTCAGAAGAAAAGCTAAGAAGACAGACACATTCCCAACTGATGCCAACACAAAGGCCACTCATCATAGCTAGTATACCATGGCAGGTAACTAGACAACCACTAGAGGCAGGGGAGTGGGTAATGATAGAGAACCAACAGAGAATCATACACATATACCACACGACGGGTATTAAAGAAAACGCATGGTACGGTAGACGATACCTCAAAATGGAATCGGAGGAACTGGTAGAAGACGGAGAAGAAGAAGTACCACTTCCTACCGGGACCCCAGAGGAGGTTAGGATAATCATCACAACGGGCCTGAGACAAACAGTCAAGGAATACAATCCGAAGGAGAAACCAGCCCAGAACCGCAACATTTGGATGTTTGGAACAACTCCCATCACTAGGCTACCCTGGGACCCGATAGAGTGGGAGTGGAAACAAATAGGAGCACTGAGCGCGACTAATTTCTTTGGGTATGAGACAAAGAAAGGCTACAAGATAGGTTTATCAACCCGCCCCAGCACTATGAGGGGTATACGTCACCTTCGGTCCCTAGGATACTCAGCCAAACAATGCAAACTTGTAATTAACAGGGCATGGCATCTATGGCTCCCACGTAAAATATCCTCCATGTTGTGGCTAACAATGGCAGAAGGCTTACCAGTGGGAGCTTGGAGATACGTTGCAGGATGGAATGGTGAGTGCAAGATGTGTAACACGGCTGGAATCGAATCCAACGAACACGCACTACGCACATGCCCGATGGTTGAGGAAGTATGGACCAGATATGCAGCACTCCGATCCTCCCTCAACCTGCCGAATAACTGCAACAATTGGAACAAGATTTTATACGGTGAAATTACGTCACCACCAGGCGCATCAACTATAGAGGAAGCCCGGAAATGGGATTCAGGGGGCAGAATTATGGTTACGGATAACACAACGTGGGACATTCTGAGAGCATGTCTGGTATGGAACATTTGGGTGCAGAAATGCGCCCAAGAACTAAATGGCGAAGCTTTCAGCATCGGTAAAGTTCTATACCACGCATGGAAGACAACTATTCAGATTGGAATGGAAGTATGGGCCGACATCTTTAGGCATACGAAGAGTAGAGGAAACTCTCGGAGGGGAGAAATGATAACCGCATTTGAAAGGGTCTGGACCAAGCAACGAGTCTTCGCAGACATGGGTCAGACACCAAAATGGAAACTCACGCCTCCCCAGTCCTTTCTCCCATACAATCTAGCGAAGGTACTATTAGAAGACCCCATACCCCCCCAGCCAGAGAGAGACTTCCAGAACGCGCCATCACCAGCAACCACTCAAAGCGAAGACCTCTCTGCAGCCATTGAAGACATGTTTGCCGAGGTGAACCAGGAACTGCAACAGAGGAGAGACAGATTACCAGAAGCACATCAGGGCTCGCCTTCAACAAGAACGGACCCGGACCCCCCTCCTGCAGCTTCACATACCCCACCAGCAGAAATAGAACAAGCGAACGAAGAACCACCACTTAGGAGATATCGGGGTGGATTCACTACGGCCTCACCTGCATTAATAGAAAGACGGCAAAACAGAATTGACGAAGAGATGGTACAGAGGCGCTTGGCCGAACACCCAGCAAACAAATCAATAGATCAAATCCTCCATGAAGCAACCCCAAGAGAGGCAAGATTAATAGAGAGACGAATGCAGGAGGAGATTGAAGAGCTACTTAACAGGGTAGAAGAGGAACGCCACGAATACCACTCTCCGCAATACTCACCAACAACAAGGCGCGCGATTGACCGAACGGAAGAGGAGATGAGACAGAGGATGATCGACACACTATACACGCAGGAAGACATGCCCAGAGTAGTGGAAAGGGCGCGGAACACTCCAAACTTTCGGGGCCTCACCGCCTTGGAAGTCTACGCCCAGACGGCACAACACCTTAGCGACGAGAACTTCCGCACCTGGATGGCGGATGGAAGACGGTACTTCGACCTAGGCAGGAGACACCCCGGATAGCATCGAGAAACGGGAGGCCTAGGGTTTCGAGCCCACAGACGGAGACCAGACACGAAACACATTGACGGGTCACCGATGACGTCAGCAACCAATCATAAGCGACAATCGCGGAATCTACCAGGTACGCACACGCAACCTTCATCACTAGACACAACACAACAAGAGGTAGCACACCAGGACACACTGTCCAATACACATATAATAGAATGCACGCACATTCCCAATGCCACAACACAGAGCACTGCATTTACAAATCACTCGAATTCAGCAGAGTTTGAAAACACACGATAGTCATATAGAGTGATAGTCCTGTTAACCCTATTCTACCAGAGCGGCCTAAAATGAGCGGATAGAACCAAAACTCCCAACACTCTCTCGAGTAGTATAGGAATTATAGGCACTGTTGAGGCTTGAATCCCCACTAGTATAGAAGCCGAAATCGCAACGACGGTCATCTTCGGAGGAGACAGACTCTTCATCAACTGGCTCATTCTCAACTTCACTCGAAGACTTCTCCGCCAGCAACCGGAAATAATCTCGATGAAGACCAACAGGAGCAGTAGAAAGAGAGACAGCAGCGACATCAGGAGAATCCACACGAGAAGCATTTACAGGAGAGGCCGGAACTGCCTCACGATGGGTCGATCCAATTGGGGAAGCAACATCATCCGGGGCAGGCGAGGCGCTGGGAGAGTGACCAGGAACCGCTGCGACCACAGTCGGAATATCAGGGACGCAGGGTCTTACACCACACGGCGGGTCAGGAGGAGGAGCACCATCACCACAATCTTCAACCACCACGGGATTGACGACACAACATCCAGGACGACCAGGAGGAGCAGCCACGCTACGAAGATAAGACTCCAGTGAATATCCCGTAATGGCGCCCAACATCGCAACCTCGCTGTAACACTCCGGAGTCCAAACGAAGGAGTTAGACACACTCAGTAATCGACCGAGCGCTGGCACATCCGGAAGAAGAAGATGCAACCGCTCCTCCTGAACATACACGAGAGCCAACCATTTCAGGAGAACACTTCGACCCGGAGCCATCGCGACTAGAAAGAGGACGAGGAACGCCGAACGCAACGCCATCGACTCATTTATACACAAGGCAACAACATCAGTCTGGCAGCACCCAACATTGGAGAGAAGATTGGGTAAATCCAACCTGATGGAGAAGATCAACATCATCACGACGCAATTACATTGGAGTAGACCCTTACCAATTCAGCCAATTAATGCACAAACCCATTAAGGCTGGGGAGATCATAGAGATAATAGGAGACACAAAGATGATCATGATGGACGACAGGGTTGTTCATGGGACAAAAGGACCTGTCCGTCCGTCCGGTCCGCTCGTCCGTCCGTTAGGGGTCAGGGGAGGTCCGTTTGACCAGGACTTACGGTTGACCACCCAAATGGTGAAATGGGAGTTACCTTGGCCACCTAGGATGCCACGCGTCTGACATGTCACCAAATATTGTTGACTTGGGGGATGACGTGGCTAAGAGGAAGGGCGCCAACGCCTTGAGTGAGGGTGGCGCGAGCACGTGAGAGGGGGGGCGCGAGCGTCTTGGGAAGGGGGGCGCGAGCGAGGGGGCGTGAGCGACTGGGAGGGGCGCGGGCGCCTGCGAGGGGGGGGGGCGCGAGCGCCTTTGATGGTGGGGGGGCGCGAGCGCCTGCGACGGCGGGGGGGGGGCGCGAGCGCCTGCGATTGCAGGGGGGCGCGAGCAAGGGGTTTGGGGTGGGGGCGCGAGCGCCTGCGAAGGGGGGGCGCGAGCGCCTGCGAAGGGGGGGCGCGAGCGCCTGCGAAGGGGGGGCGCGAGCTGGGAACAAGAATCAACCACTGAAGGAAATTAAGACACTACTGAATTTTTCATAGTGACATAAATGAGAGAAGTTTCAATTCATGTCGAAACAAAATTACATTCAATAGCCTTAGCTAATGTTTTATGGACATTGACTAAGGTTAACATATAAGTATCTACGTATAAAATTTAGATATATATATATATATATATATATATATATATATATTATATTTTTTTGTGTTTTTTTAAAATTATTTTGGAGACATATATATTATACTTTCTCTATATAACTTCTATATGTAATATGCTAATAGATGTATCACTTTTTTTTGTTTTTTTTGGCGGTGCGCCGCTCTGGATTCCTTCGAGTACCGGGCATACCCAATGGTACTCTTACAACAATGTCTTCATCATCAGGTGCTTCTTCACGGCTATCTTCTGATGAGTAATATCCTTCTGAGGATTTCGACCCCTCGTCATCTCCATCTCCCCCCTGATTAGGCACATACTCCTCCACCGTGGAATGAATGTTGCGAATTTCGTGGTCAACTGTACCATCCACCACTGTGGTCACAATTCTTTTGATCTTCCGTCTTTTGGTCTTATCGGTGATTCCGTCCACATTCATTACGGGTAATCTACGTTTACCCAGAGCCACAGGTACAGACGGGGTAGTTCCAACAGTATATCCTGAAAAAAAAGGGCGAACGTTTGTTGGACCTTTCCGTGACCGTATCACTCCATGACGCGTCGTAGAAGGTCCAGCTGGTAGACTTTGTCCAGAAGAAGTGAGTGGAATGCTTGTATTCGGTGTTGGAGTTAATGAACCATGCCCAGTAGAAGTGTTTGATCGAGGTGGAGGGGGTCGACCCAACCCTGCAAGTACTGCTCCGATTGAAGGTGTACTCTGGGGCAGGGGTGTTTGAAACAATCGGCCAATAGGAATTTCATCTTCTTCTCCATTTCTGACTGTCTCGGATTGTTCATTTCTTGGAGGGCTTTCATCCAAACCTCCAGACCTGATTGTTTCCTCAACATTTACTGGCAGAGTGGCCTGGAGTTGTTCAACTTCTTCTCCTCCCTCAACGTCTTCTGGAATTGGAATTTGCTCTCCCATGTTGTTACCCCCTTCTTCATTGTCATTGTTCGAAACGCTACGAACGGGGTAAATGTCATCATTATTGCCACCATCGTCGCTTTGATGCTGAGTCATTTCGACTTCAAATTCATCGTCAATATCATCGTCTGCCCGATCGTATGCGACCTCGCCTCTAGCTTGTATTTCATTGACAACGTGGTGAGGCGAAGTAGCTGCCTCTTCATCAAATCCTGCCCAGTCAAAAACTCCATCCGGCTGGTTAACGGGTTCAGTGCGTGGCATGTCACCATCACCATTGTCCACGGGTAACTCTGGATACTCATCATCCATAGTAGCAGGAGTGTAATGAACTCCACCGTCATCACCATCGCCTTCATTAACTTCAAGTCCGTCGTGGAATCCTTCATCTCCATCATCATCACATACGTCTTCATCGTACATGGCTGGCACTTCTTCATCCGAGTCTTCGGAGAACGGTTGGTTCTCGTACCAAAGAACAGGATCCGCTCCACGTCGTTCTCGAAGGAGCTTACTGTTCGTGTAAATGTACACCAAGTCCTCTGCCTTCTTCACGGCCAATCGGTTGCGAACCTTACTGTGAACAAAGGAATACATGCTCCAATTTCGCTCACATGATGATGCCGAGCATGTTAACGAAAGGATGCGCTTTGCTATCAACGGTAACGCATCGCCCCCAACCCGCTGCCACCATTGATGAGGTAGCATCTTAGTCTGTCGAATGTTTGGGGCCTCCAAAGGGCTGAATGGACCGGTGCGTTCCTCAAACTGTGTTAGCTCGAACAACACAGTATCGTGGTCCAGTTTAAGGCACTCACTCAAATGAATTAGCACTTGCAGGAGTGCACGCTTCGCAGCACTGTTAGTCAATAGCTCGTGGCTCTCCGGGAAAATGTAGGGATTCAAAATGGCGCCTGCGTAATGGAGATCTGTCAACATCATCTTCCATCTCTTCGTAAATTGTTTCTCAAAGCGATCTGCTATAGCGGGGTCTAGGAAAAAAGGATCGCCCCGTAGACGGAACACATGGTTCTTCAAATTATTCATGGCCAACCATGCCCTCCCCATTGCCGGTGTTTGTCCATCAAATGTCTTCAAGGTCACAACAGCCGGCTTCATAACATGCACAAGATTCTCACAACGTAACCAAAATGTCTCATCGAGAATGGTACTCCGTACTTGACATGCTAAGGTGTGAGCTCGATACCCGTTTGACCGATTGAATAAAGTACCCACATATTCGTCCCATTTCGGACTGGCTACCACCTGGATTAGTGCCTCCCTCAGTTCAAGCAATCGAACAATCATCAAGTACGAGCATCCAAATCTTGTCTCCGCTGGTAACAACAGAGACAACTTCGGGCTGAATTGGCGAAACAAAGCCATGGTGACATGACGGCGACGTATAAAATTTGGTATGCGTTTTGCCAAGGCAATCAGCTCTTTGAAGGTTGCTTCCTTCCCCCAATCTTCTAGTAAGAGGTCCATGATGTGAGCTGCACAACCTTGCTTGTAAATGTGAGGATAAGCTTCAACCACCTGGTCCATGGCTCCCAACATCGCACTAGCATTGTCGGAGCAAATCTGTACCACATTCTGCGGTCCAACTTCTTTGATGTACTCTTTCAATTTCCCAGCTATGTATGCCTTTGATTTCTTGTACCCCGTTGTATCAATGGAACCCAGGAATATATCTCCTGCTGGACACACAAGCATGACATTCATCAACGGCCGATGAACAACGTTGTCCCATCCATCCGAGCAAATAGTTGCCCCGTACAAGCTAATACACTGCTTCGTTTTCTCCTCTATTCTCAACTTGAGAAGCTGCTTTGTTGGCTGGATGTGCTTGGTTTGCATTGCGTTGTATGCTGGTGGACGGTACACAAAACCCGCTTTCGATGTTGCCTCCACAGCAGCGATAAAAGATGGATGCCTAACCACATTGAAAGGCACATTCGCTTCATAAAAATAGGACGCCCATTTCTCATCCAATTCATTGCGCATCCCAATCTGATAGGCCTCGGTAAAACTTTGTTGCCGCATAGATCTTGGTGTACATGAATCGCCTCTGCTTATAGGCGGAGTTGACTGAGACGGTTGAACTTGGGAAATCCTCTCCTCTTGGACCTCCTCCGTTCTCTGAGGCACTTCCGTAGATTGCTCAGCAGGCATAGACTGGCTAGAACATGGTGCCAAGTGTGCCAAGTGTGCCTCGCCATCACCACCATCAGTGCCGTATATCTCCGCATGTGTCATTCTTTTTGGTATTACATTACCACAATTGGCAAAGCGCCTAAATACGGCGGCGGGGGCCTTGGTACAATGACTCTTGCTTGAACCTTCACCCCATCCATAGTGCTTGAAAGCTCTTTGTCGTTTATAACGAAAGGTGAAATTGCACCACACACATTTCACATGGTCCTTATCAATGAACGTCCACCACGGAGCCCACTCAGCCGTCGACTGACGCTGTTGACCTGCCATTCTCCGTGTCTCTGAAAAAGTACAATGATCTCCTGTCTGCAAGTGTTAGTATGACACATGTGAGAAAAAAATGGTATGTGTAGACATCAACCACAGGCCAATGTGATGCACATAGTCTCAAGCAAGGAGCCCACAAGGAGTTCCGGGACTAGAGGCCATGATTTCAAATGATATTGGGCTTGGGCTAAGTTGGTGGCATTTATACTTGTGAGGGGGGGCGCGAGTTTCTCCAGGCGGGGGGGCGCGAGCGTGTGCAGGGGGCGCGAGTTTCTCCAGGTGGGGGGGCGCGAGCTTCTCTTTCCAGGGGGGGGCGCGAGCTTTTCCAGGGGGGGGCGCGAGCTTCTCCAGGGGGGGCGCGAGCTTCTCCAGGGGGGCGCGAGCTTCTCCAACAGGGGGGGCGCGAGCTTCTCCGAGGGGGGGGGGCGCGAGCTTCTCCAAGGGGGGGGGCGCGAGCTTCTCCAAGGGGGGGCGCGAGCTTCTCCAAGGGGGGGGCGCAACCTACTGCAAAGGGGGCGCGAGCTTCTCAGAGGGGGGGCGCGAGCTTCTGGAAGGGGGGGGGCGCGAGCTTCCAGAGGGGGGGGCGCGAGCTTCCAGAGGGGGGGGCGCGAGCGGGTTCAGGGGGGAGGCACCCTTGTACGAGGGGCAGTCCCGGTGAATGGGCCATACAGTTTTTTCATTTTTTTTTAAAAAACAATTTTTCATTCCATTACAAAACCAACAATACCATTTCATGTTCCACCAAGGCATGTATACGCCGAAAAAACGATTTATTAAAATATTCGAAATGTGCAAACAAGGCCACATAGGCAATCAAAATGTTCCAAACGTAATTCACTATGGAACTACAATGTGTATCTAAAACAACCATTGGGAGCTTGGAAGTTGTAAGGGGGGCTCATCAAATCATTCACTACTTTTGCAAGTGAAAGCCTCTTTGTAGGATCTTCGTTAAGCAAGCCATCCAACTTTGATGAGAATACAATCTTTGAGATTGAATCCTTGAAGAGTTCTGGGCAATCTTCTTCTCTCCATATCTTCTTTGCCAAATGGCCTACCGAAAATGCATCAGATAGCGTCGTACATGGATGCATCCTCTTCATGCGCTCCAAATTCCGTTCCTCATCATCTTTTTTGCTATATAAAAAGAACAACTCCGGTGCAACTCCTACCCTCCTCTCCTTTACTAGTACAAGTTCATCGGGGTCCATCACACCATAAGGGGAGGCCTTGTTCTCAATGACTCTGCTTGCCACACCCCAATCGCACACACCAATATATACTTTATTCTTGTCATGAGGTGGAAAGTGGAGTAGAATGTTGGATGGCGTTAAGTCGTTGTGGAGGATTTCAGCCTTATGGACTATGTCCATAACGTAGATGAGACTCCACGCCAACATTCCCCGATTCTTTCGGTAGGCAACAATTCTTTGGCACTCTTCCATGGGCATATCCCTCGACTTCAAAATTTCTTTGTAATCTATTGCCTCGGATGCCTTCTCATTTATCTTGAGGAAGTTGCGGAGGCAATCTCCATTCCACCACAGGGTATAAGCTTCCATGGTCTTAGCGTGAATGGCCCAAAATTTTATCACACCCGGATGCTCTACGGGGTTAACCGTGGCCTCAATCGCCCGTTCCTCTCGCTTCTTCACTTCGGTTTTAGCCTTGGAAAGTTTTCCCGCAAATTCTATGTGAATTGGAATTTTCTTCATATTGGCTATTCGCACTTTTCGCACTTTGCCATACCCCCCCTCGGCATTGAAGCCAGATAATGGCACAACCTTGGCCGTAACCGGAATCCATATCAATGCACCATACATGTGTGCTTCCAATGCTGAGTTCAATGCTTGCTCATTCCAAGGCATAATCTTTGTTTTCCCCTTAGAACATCTCTGACATGCCTCCTGAACCGTTGTCAGTTTTTGAATAAACACTTTGTCTTGGTTGCTCCATTCTTCGCCTTGTGGTTTCTTGACATGTGATTCAAACACATGAATGACATTTGTCGTAGCACTACTCACTTGTTGTGTCAACCACTTCGGGCTGTGAAAATACTTCGTCTTGCAATCCATGTACATCTCTGATCCTTCCAATGCGCTCCAAAATTCCCTTTCCAAATCACGTTGGAGGTTGTAGATACCATTCTCTCCGTGATCAAGGTACATTGCCTTCAACATTCGTATGGTACGGGCCTTGTAGTACTCGACGGCCACCTTCCTGATGAAATGCGTATACTCCAATGGTGGATAACCGTCATCCTTCTCGTGCGCTGGTATACTCTTCTTCTTTTTACCCTTCGAGCTAGATGAAGGAGTAGAACCACTAGAACCATGAGGTGTTACGCAACTCATAGGGTCCACCGCATCTGGAGCATCCAAGTCCACATACATAGGCCGCTTGCCGGAGCCTTGTCTAGAAGACATCGCAAAGTAAATCCCTGAAAAAAAAATTCAACAACTTCCCCCCCCGCCCCAATGAAGACTTCCCACATAAGCAGTTCCAAGCAAGGCGTGTTTTCACACGTCAGGACAAGGAGCCGCAGTGGGAAGGAGTGAGGGGGGCGAGAGCTTCTCCCCACCTTATATAGTCCCCACGGACCCGCTCGCGCCCCCCCCCCTGAACCCGCTCGCGCCCCCCTGTACCCGCTCGCGCCCCCCCCTATACCCGTTCGCGCCCCCCCCCCGTACCCGCTCGCGCCCCCCCCACCCGCTCGCGCCCCTGTACCCGCTCGCGCCCCTACCCGTCCGCGCCCCCCCCCAACCCGTTCGCGCCCCCTAAGACACGCTCGCGCCCCCCCCCTTCCATTAGTTTTAGATCTCATTTTTTATTTTCTATTTCTCTTCTGGAAATAGTGAAATCTCTACACTACTTTCTAAGAGAAAAAAATAAAATAAAACAAATTAAAAAATACAAAGTATTGGGATTTTATACTTGCACAACCTCTCATGCAGCTCTAGCCTCTCTTCCACTCCATGCTATTGATTTAATTGTAAAACGTCTATCTCCCAAACCAATTGCGTCGATCCCTTATTTATGATTCTTTATAATATGTTAGAGCATTGTAGGATCCGTATGTACAATGCATTATATTTTTTATGTTATTAAACTGTAATCCTACGTATTTCCACACCATGCTATTCTTTTTATTTTATTCCTTTTATCTCTTCCACTCCATGCTATTGATTTAATTTTATTCCGTTTATATGCCAAACCAATTGCATTGAGCCCTTCTTTATGATTCTTTATATTTTTAATTATATGTTAGAGCATTGTAGGATCCATATGTTCAATGCATTATATTTTTTATTTTTTTAAACTCTAATCGAACTCTCTTCCACACCATGCTATTCTTTTTATTTTATTCTAATATTAATACACTAATTTTCTTGTAGTCAACTTTATATTATTCATGGTGCATTAGATCAGTATTCCGTTATGGGATATTTCAGTTTCTAACCACCATGACATTTATTCATCTTGA
The DNA here is from genome assembly GCA_014871385.1 of Ceratodon purpureus. Lineage (NCBI taxonomy): Eukaryota > Viridiplantae > Streptophyta > Bryopsida > Pseudoditrichales > Ditrichaceae > Ceratodon > Ceratodon purpureus. The sequence goes on from CM026421.1 coordinate 23,178,679, forward strand.
TAACTTCTTTCTTCCCATGTTATTCATCCCTTTTTATCCTGAGTCCCTTATTATAGTCATGATTGTTTTTCTATAATTTGATTTCTCATCCCCAAATTATTCAAATCAGTATTCCTTATTTTCATATCCCATTTTAATTTTTAATTTTTAATTTTATCTTAGAGAGAAATGGTGAAAAAATCCATTGCATTTGTTTTTATTATTGTCTTCCAACCTTCTTCAATGGTACTCCTAAGGAAATGAGAGTTTGTTTTAAGGGGGGACCCTCTCGCGCCCCCCCTTGATCCCGCTCGCGCCCCCCCATACCCGCTTGCGCACCTCCCCTGAACCCGCTCGCGCCCCCCCCCCCCATACCCGCTCGCGCCCCCCCCATACCCGCTCGCGCCCCCTGCCTCGCTCGCGCCCCCCCCCCCCCCCGAGACCCGCTCGCGCCCCCCCCTAAACCCGCGCGCGCCCCCCCTTAATCCCGCTCGCGCCCCCCCTCAGCCGCTCGCGCCCCCCCGACCCCGCTCGCGCCCCCCCGACCCCGCTCGCGCCCCCCCCCCCGACTATATAAGTGAAGGGGGCGCCCTCCCCCCCCCACTTTTTTTAGCTCCACCTTGGCACTCAGGCCTTGAACTACCTCACGGTGGCTTATTGCTGAGTACTTGGGTGGGGTCTACAGTATTTTGACAACGCCACGTACCAGCTTTCAGCCTTATTTTGTACGCTCATCCGGGAATTCGGGCCCTAAACTACCTCATGGTGGCTTATTGCTGAATACTTGGGTGGGCCACAAAGTATAGTTACAATACCATAATCAACCACGGAGGAAAATTTTAAAATCAATTGGGGGAAGTTCTGAGGAGTTGGTGTGTTTTTTAACACAGAAAACTTTACCAGTACACCACGATGGAGGGAAACCCAGATCCGGCGGAGGAAAGGCCACTCACCAAGGCCGAAAAGAAGAAAATCAGAGATCGTGAACAAGAAGATGCGTGGTGGCAAGAAGATGAAGAAGCGGCTCCATGTGCTGAACAACCCCACAAAGTTGGCATTTAGAGGTTGGCAAGATGAGCCGGAACCGTGGAAATATTCCACATGCGAGGAATTCATTGAGTGGTGCCACATCACAAAAATATTTCCACATGATCGGCACAGAAAACACAGGATCTCAGACAAGGCTAACCTCTATTATTGCTTGAATGCGGAGTTTGTTGAACGTTCTATACAAGTTTACCAGCATCTATACAAGCAACGATGTGTTGAACGCAATGAAGTACCATTGTTCATTTGCAGAATGGTGTATGCTGAGGTGGTGCTTCACAAAGTGGTGGATTGGTCCACCATCAAATCCACGCCGAGTGTTAGGGCGCCGACAGAGCGTGACATTCCCAAACAAAGGAAATACGCAGATGGTGGCCTGGGGAAAAAAATGAAGGAAAAAACACAAGTGCGGGAGCCTGATACAGCAGAGTCTGAACCAGATTCTGATTCCGATGGTCGTCGTGGAGAACGTCCACCACGTAGAGTTGCAGCATCAGCAAATATGGCTGTAGAGCCTCCAATGAACCATCCAGCGGACGTCATAGAACCTCACGACGATGCAAACAACATCTTCATGGAAAACGATCCAAATACGGCAGCTAATTTGGACGTGGTCGGAACTGAACCTACGATGGTTCTTGGCATGCCGGTTCTAGTTAGAAATGACCAGTCTAACCAGACCGAGGAGGTCGGGGAGTTGCAATTACAACTAATAGAAAAGGATGGCTTCATTGCAGAGTTACAAGAGACCATCCGAAAACTACGATTGGAATCAGCAGCAAAAGATGCAGTAATATCAGATTTGCGCAATCAATTGCAAGAACGAGAAAGACCTCAGTCTTCTCAAGCCAATGATATACCCGTAGTTCAAGATCCAATGTTGGTGGATGAATCTTACATCAACAACACGGTTGATGTTGCAACGGCCGGTGTGTTGGAGAATATTTCCACTCGAGCAAAACGACGACGAGTTGGAGTGATATTGCCTCCACCAGCCCCATACCCGCGACCCTATGTGGACATCGATGGACCATTAAGTCAAGATTCCTTGTCATTTCCACCCGATGCTCTAACGGGAGAAGTGGAGACATTGAAGAGAGCCAATAATGATTTGCGGCTCCTTGTTTCTAAGTTTGCTAAAGCATACTACGAGTGGAAAGTGGCAACCATTCTCAGCGTTGATAGCGGTCGCCAAATTGCATTAGAGTTCAAGAAGATCGACGAATCGTACTTGCAACACAACAAACGAAGGAATTTTGGCCTCACTTCATGGACAAACGCAGATGATATGTATCCAGATACCATGGCAAAGCAAGCATCGAATCCTGAACTCATAGATTGGGCCAAGTTGAATTTCGATGTAAACGCAACTTCGTGCCATGATCTTCAAATGAAGGAAGGAGTTAATAGCAGAAAGCTTTGGCCAAATCCTCAACCGTGGGTGATGGATGGTTCAAAAGAATGCCCTGTGTGTATAAATCCATTTGGTCCTGAGGGTGGATGGGCAGTTGGATCATGTACCCACATGTTCCATCCTATGTGTTTAATTAACATTTTTTTGGTAAGGAGATTTTGCCCGGTGTGCAAATCCCCGTTCCATGAACGCTTGTACGAGGTTTTTGGACTCACTCCATACATGCCACCAAGCCATGAGAAAAATCCCGAAAACACACCAGGTGAACAGTACCGCAACATGTGGGGGGAAGATTTGATTTGGAGTTGGCGGGCCCAGACTCATTCGGTCTTCAAGAGCAATGTAAGTGACGAGTTGGGATGGGAGGATGACCCCAATCAGATTGTGAGGGTGGCAAAGAAGATAATTGGATCAAAGAAGGAGGACCAAGGGAAACGAAATTTCTTCTATCAGACTTTGAATGGATACTGGGATCCGAAGCATAGGAAGTTCCAACTTGGTAATCACCCAAAAGGCCTCATATGGAACAAGGACGGGGAATTGGTTACAGACCTCGAAGGTCAATTCATGTCTTTGACCGCCCGTGATGCAGTCCAAATGTCTCTTTCGGAGTGGAAGTTAATTTTCAAACATGAGGCTGTTGACTTTCTTCTGGAGGAACACTCTCCACAGACATTGCGTACATTGAGAGAATTGAGGAACTCGCAAATTTTGCGTTCTCTCAGTGAAAGTGATGGCCCATTCCGGCGAACACGGACGAGAGCCAGGCGCAGCTTGACGCTGGACGATGGAGCGGGACCAAGTGGCACAGCGGGAGTAGATGCAGATGAATAGGAATAGTTACAACTTAGTACTAAGTGACTAGTTTTCATATACTACAATTTTTGTAATGTTTTGGTTTGAATTGGTAATGAAATGCTTTTACTTTCATAAATGTATACAACTTTGCAAAGTCCATGTATTTTGGCTCACGAGTATCTCATTTTTTCTATGCTGAATTTACACTTTTGTCATTGCGCTTAGCCCCAATATATTATTCTGATGAAAATGTTAGGTTTTTTTGCATTGTCAAAAATTTACTATCTACCTGAACCCCCCTGAACCCGCTCGCGCCCCCCCTGAACCCGCTCGCGCCCCCCCCCTGAACCCGCTCGCGCCCCCTCCCTGAACCCGCTCGCGCCCCCCCCCCCCTGAACCCGCTCGCGCCCCCCTGAACCCGCTCGCGCCCCCCCTGTACCCGCTCTCGCCCCCTACACATGCTGGCACCCCTTTTGCATATGTGGAATTCCCCGTCATCGTTCGTTGTCCATGTCATCAATATGTTTCCCCTATAGGTAAGTTGTAAAAAAAAAAAACTAACTTAGTAATTTTCCTCCTCCCCTCAATGTCCGAGTATGTCCGGGGACCGACCGGTCCGTCCGTCCGTCCGTCCGTCTATGTCCGGAAATTTTGCCCATGTCCGTCCGAATAGACAACCCTGATGGACGAAGACCCAGATCGATGCACCAACAGGCTACGGCTTAACCGTACACCCAATCAATCCATACTCAAGTGCTCATCATAGAGCAAACTCATCTCAACATTTATGTCGATGGGATATGTCGGGAACCCAATACCGTCACAACAGGATCACCAACAGCAACCGGCTACATACAGGTGCAGCCCGGGACGCAACCAACAACGACAATTGGTGAACCCCCAGCAACGGATGGCGACGACAAACAGCGGAGTGACACAACGAAGAACAACACCAACGAAACCACTCGACGGAAGGAGACGCCATCTGCCATCACCAGGTTCCTTGTCACAATCTACAGGTATTTTGGAACCGTCCTGGGGTATTTATGGGTTTATTATGAACACACTTCACGCCAGATCCTGAGCTCATCTGTTGGTCGGTTAATGGGCGTTTGTCTTCGAACCGGTCCGGGTTCGAAACCACTCCGTGACCCCGTCTGAGCGGGGCGGAGGCATGGATGGATCTGGCACCCCTCTAGTGAGAATTGGAGGCAGGAAAGTGTGTTGTAACCCGACCAACAGGCGCTAGCCCCACCTGTAAGCTAACAATTGTGACAAGAACGCGCGGCTCATGTTGTGCATGGCCAAGTGGTGTGGCTATGGCTACTCCGATTGGTCACCCCTGTATTTCACCCGGGTAGCTCCGGCTACCCACCCCCCCCCTCTACCTTTTGACACATTCAGCTACATGGACATATCCAAATCTGAATTTGCAGATGGTACAGGAATTCACAAGTTCACAGGAACCACTTCCAGCCCTGCCTTTTGCAGCTCACTAGTTAGTTCTAGGCAGACTAGTTAGAGTGATGTATTAGTGACTCACATGAGCCTCTCTCAACCTACCAACCTTACTAATAGTTAGTGGTGGGCAGATTAGTTTGAGGATATCCTTACTGATTACCCAATTACAACTGCTATGATAGAATCAGGATGGTAGTGTATGCAGATCCCCTCAGAGTAGTATCCAGTCATAGTTCCTTCTCTTCTGATAGGGAGCGAATCTCATTCTGGTTACTCTTTGACTTTGTTGTGTACCTGCCCCAACACTACAGTGCAATGCACTGTTGAGTTGGCCCGGATACACACGACACCCGGGGCCTCTCCCCGGGTCTTGTGTCCCCCCGCTTGCGGGGGTGGCCTCTGTGGGCCGGTGGCCGTGCATGCCGTCTTGGGCCTGAGGCCGTGTTCTCTTTTTCCCGCGCTTCGGCGTCTTTTTTACCCCGGTGGGGTTTTATGGTTATCACATCAGTCCAACAGACTGAAGGTCTTCGGTTCGAACCCGGCCGAGAACATTGTTGACTTTCCTCTAATAGTCAACGTGACACGTGTCATGCGGGGATAGCTCAGTTGGGAGAGCGTCAAACTGAAGATCTGAAGGTCGCGTGTTCGATCCACGCTCACCGCATCCACCTTTTGTCCAAATTCAAACAACGTATGTACCTTTTAGGCCATTTCTAGAGGATTCCAACGCATTAAAAGATTTGTTATGAATTTTCAAAATATTTCACCAAAATACACCATCTCCTTGACAAAACCAAAACTAGCTTCCACCCTTTCTCTATTGAAATCATTTATAAACTCACCATGTCTTTTTAGGAGTGGAACCTACAATGTTTGCATTGCAACACATCCTTTTATCAAGTCAATCAAACACCATGGCACTAAAGAGTATTCTCCCACATCTACCTACCTAGATCAAACTACCCGATAGCAATAATGCCACACGTCACAATATGGACAACACACATTCGTCGATAAAATGCTACAAATGCCTATGCACAACACATGCAAAGAACGCTCGTTTCAGCATTAACAAGGTCCATTGCTTGCCCACTTCCGCTTGTACCAACCTCTAATAAGGTGGACTTAAAGGGTCACATGTGGCTTCAATTGAATAGGGTGCCTTCATCTTTACATTCGAAAATACTAGGGTGTCTCTAGAAGGAGGTAGAAAACAATTTTCTTTAAACCAATTAGCACCCTGGGCCATCCAGCCAATTCTTCAATTGGACTATATAGACTTGTTGATTCAATGTGGCCTTAACCCCTAAAGGCCCTTGGTGTTTTTGGAGCCAAAACTGCCAAAAATATACCCCTAGTGATTGAAATCCACTGATGTCTAAATTTAGATTCAATATCAAATATGTAACCATAGGATCTTGTACCTGCCTTATTTAGAAAGGTATATACTATTTTCAAGGATAATCCACTATATATATTGCGACATTATAACGTTTGAAGTCACTGTAAAAGTTTTTTTGACACTGCCCCGTGAGTATACCTAAGTTTTGATGCCCAAAAACTATACTTTGCAAACACATTTGATGTATGGAGGATCATCAATTCCTTTAGGTATGGAAGTTAGGTATAAGCTCACAAAGTTTGAGCCTCATACCGGCTTAGAAAGGGAAAATAATCCTTGATTTTGTGAAAGGGGGGTGTACTGAAATTGCCTTATATTCTCCAAAATTAAAACAACTTAAAGGATAGTCAAAAAATGTCCAATTGAAAACCCTAACAGTAGATATGTTGAAGTCAATGAAGGAAAGAATCACAAGAAATTTCAATGCAATCGGAGTAGATCTCAAATTTCTAGAATTTTTATGGGACCTATAGGGAGGGCCTACGCTCCCAACATTGGGAACGCAAATGTTCCCTAAGATCCCAATGAACTCACTGATGACTTTGCTGGTTAATCAAAATGTCATGGTATAGAGAGGAGAAACAAAGCGTTTGCCTGTTGACTGGGGGGTCATAGGGTTTAGGGTTTAGGGTTTTGGGTTAGGGTTTAGAATTTAGGGTTTTAGGGTGAAAATCTTAAATCCTAAAACCTAAGGTTTTTACGTGTGAATTTATAGCAGCATACATTTTAACAATTTTGTCGTAGTTAAACAATTTTGTTCATAAGTTTGTGAAGATAAGATAATCTAGCGGTGTTTTGATGACTCAAAGTTGTAGATACACTTCTTTTGCTTCTTTTAGCTGTAGTTATGGAAGTCATGATATTGAAGATGAAATTGATGTTGAACTTCGTATCATGTAAACTGCAATTTGTAATTACTTTGTGTATTATTCTTGTAAAGATGCTCCAACTCCCACCTTTAAATCGAAATTGAAAGCTTGACCAATATCTACATCTTTTCCAAACAAAATCAATACAACAATACATACTAAGTACTCCACATTTTTTATCAAGCATTTACCTTAATTATTCTCTCGTAACTTGTACAGATTTTATCAATAATTTGAGTCAACCATTATAATAAACCACTATTTTTATGAACTAGAAAGTTATATATTGCAATGAGAAACAACTTAGCTAGCTATATACCTAGTTGGATTTTTGAAGTGGTGTATGTGATGCATGACTAGGCTAAATGTTAAATGAACACTTTCTATCTTTGGATAGATTTGGTATTTCAATCACATTATTCTAAAACCTTGCACAAGAGAATTGTATCCGGCCTCTCAAAATGATAATGATTTAATATGTCTGAGACTTTTAGCACTTTTTGCTTTGGAACGGGAAGATCTTTCCAAACTCCAATAGTAAGATCCCAAAATTACATATCCACAGAAGATAAAACAACCTAGAATAGATAGAATGATTGGTGTGCCTTGTTACCATTGTTGAATTTTGTCTTAAATTCCACATGAAGAAAAATGTAAAAAATAGGGAGTGGAAATGAAATTTTATTTTTTAGGCAAAGTATGAATTTGAGCGTATGGCGTTCAATTCTACATTCAGGATTATTTTCACCCCCCTTTCACAAAATCAAGGATTATTTTCCCTTTCTAAGCCGGTATGAGGCTCAAACTTTGTGAGCTTATACCTAACTTCCATACCTAAAGGAATTGATGATCCTCCATACATCAAATGTGTTTGCAAAGTATAGTTTTTGGGCATCAAAACTTAGGTATACTCACGGGGCAGTGTCAAAAAAACTTTTACAGTGACTTCAAACGTTATAATGTCGCAATATATATAGTGGATTATCCTTGAAAATAGTATATACCTTTCTAAATAAGGCAGGTACAAGATCCTATGGTTACATATTTGATATTGAATCTAAATTTAGACATCAGTGGATTTCAATCACTAGGGGTATATTTTTGGCAGTTTTGGCTCCAAAAACACCAAGGGCCTTTAGGGGTTAAGGCCACATTGAATCAACAAGTCTATATAGTCCAATTGAAGAATTGGCTGGATGGCCCAGGGTGCTAATTGGTTTAAAGAAAATTGTTTTCTACCTCCTTCTAGAGACACCCTAGTATTTTCGAATGTAAAGATGAAGGCACCCTATTCAATTGAAGCCACATGTGACCCTTTAAGTCCACCTTATTAGAGGTTGGTACAAGCGGAAGTGGGCAAGCAATGGACCTTGTTAATGCTGAAACGAGCGTTCTTTGCATGTGTTGTGCATAGGCATTTGTAGCATTTTATCGACGAATGTGTGTTGTCCATATTGTGACGTGTGGCATTATTGCTATCGGGTAGTTTGATCTAGGTAGGTAGATGTGGGAGAATACTCTTTAGTGCCATGGTGTTTGATTGACTTGATAAAAGGATGTGTTGCAATGCAAACATTGTAGGTTCCACTCCTAAAAAGACATGGTGAGTTTATAAATGATTTCAATAGAGAAAGGGTGGAAGCTAGTTTTGGTTTTGTCAAGGAGATGGTGTATTTTGGTGAAATATTTTGAAAATTCATAACAAATCTTTTAATGCGTTGGAATCCTCTAGAAATGGCCTAAAAGGTACATACGTTGTTTGAATTTGGACAAAAGGTGGATGCGGTGAGCGTGGATCGAACACGCGACCTTCAGATCTTCAGTTTGACGCTCTCCCAACTGAGCTATCCCCGCATGACACGTGTCACGTTGACTATTAGAGGAAAGTCAACAATGTTCTCGGCCGGGTTCGAACCGAAGACCTTCAGTCTGTTGGACTGATGTGATAACCATCTACACCACCGGGGTATAGATGACGCCAAAGCGCGGCAAAAACACGGCCGAAGGCCCAGACGACCACAAGCGGGGAGGACACAAACCCGGAGCGGACCCCGGGTTGCCACGTGCCCCCGGACCAAACGGACAGTGCACGCACTATTCCCTTGGGGCAGGGACACGTCCTAGATAAATAGCCGACCTCAAAGTAATACTCCTGCTGCAGAACTAACTACCTGGCTGGGTGTTCTGGTACTAATCTGAAATCCCAAAATTAAGGCACTAATCTGGACTGACTAGAACAAAGGGCGCTCTGATCAAATAGTGCTCAACTATGGTATGCACACCTATACCCGGGCCCCCCCCCAAAGGCGTACCCTATAATTTGCCATTTATGCAATAGTGATGAATTCTGTCATCGTACATCCGCGTGGAGGGGCAATTTGGGGAATACATCCAACGGATTTAGGTTCAAGGCAATTGATGATGGATCTGAGCAAAACAGTTAAAAGTAAAAGGACTCTTTAACATAAGGCCGCCGCCGTCCAATGTAACTATGCTCAGTTTAGAAAATGACGGCTTTCATGTTAAGTAACAAGTGTCCTTAACATTGAATGTTGAGAGTAATGGGTGCCGTCACATATGCTTTTAGTACAGCTAATGTGCGATTTTGCACTTGCCCTCATTTGGAGTATGTATCTATCACTGATTGACAAAGTGTAGAGAAGAGTGTCGAATAGAGAGTAGTGGAGAATTTTACAATGTATGAGAGTTTTGTTCAACTAGATTGTGCTTAGCTTTGTGAAAGGAGAGAACTAAAATGTCTCTTAACAATGATGAGCATCGTGGTGCTGGGCAGTACTTCCTGAGAAGGGGGGCCACTGACCGCTCACATCACCAATTCCCATCTGTAAGCTATCAAAGTGGAAGAAGAAGTATGTTCAGTCCACTGAGTCCACCTGCAGCAGTTTCCTTTGATGAGCGTGCACATAGAAACTCTCAGGAGCATTTCAGTGATATTCATGGATCGTGTCAAGTATATTCATCAGCTGCGCTACTGGGAGGTGGATCGATAGTGTATCCTACACCGCAGCGTTTCCTGCCTCCTGCAAACTTACAGCAGCAGAATCAAGGATGTTCATCAGATGATCAGGTGCGATCACTTCACTCATGCCTTGAACATTCATACTCTCGTAACTTGACTGGAAGGATCAAATTTATCCTAAGTCATTTCAACAAGTCACTCTGTTTATATTTTGCTATGTGTTAAAAGGAAACAGTCGTGATGAATTTGGGTTCAGTTTTACCTAGCAGGTCATGAGTTCTTGATGCAGTCCCGCTTCTCCGATCATTTCCTGTCCAGCTTCCCCAATCGTTTCCCAGTCGAGCTTCTTTGATCGTTCCCTGTAGATTGCGTGTTCTAGACTCCGTTAGCGTCATATTTCACCATGTAGTACATCTGCTTGGTATCGCCGTTAACTGGTACTTTCGTAACTGCTTCATATCCGTAACAAGTCTCGGATAGTCTCATTGTAGATTTCCAACAGTGAGGCCTGGATATGCACATGTTTCGGCTGTTAGAGAAGATGATCAATTAAATAACATACAATAAACTGGGACTCGTGTGAGTACAGCAATGTAGGAAATTAGATCTTCACCTTGTAAACGTCAAGAGCGCTTTGTACCAGCTGAGAAATTACTTCGAAAACGCCACCTTGTTTTACTTCAGGTGCACAAACTTTATCGAATGTGAATGAATGCTTCCCTCCTCCTGCTGTCAATTACAATGAAAGAAGTCAGACTACCGCATCTCAAGCAACGTTCTATACACATAAATTAACCTATTAAAAGGGATAGCACTGAACAGTTTAGGTGACAGTAGTAATTGATGTCAAGCTGTCGGTGTTGCTTCGATCAGTGGGCAGTGAATCTCGTTTTCTTTCTGGGCTTTACATGCCTTGGTGAATCGTTGCTGAGTCATTTCTGGTGAAATTGCGGTAGAGTAAAGCTTCACATTGGATTGAAAGAAAACTTCATAGGTTCCAAAGAGGTGCAATGTGCTTAGTTCTTCAGCTTCAGAGCCTGGTGGATGTCAAAAAGTCTATCGTGCTCCCCCCATATCAGCAGCACCTCCTTCATTTGCATCTCAGTTATAAGAGAGTCTTACACAGGTATATCACAGGAGACTTCTAAACTGGACTTCAAAATTCCAGAGTGCAAAATTCAACAAGATACAGTATGTAAAATTAGAGTTTTCTACAGAGCATTCAACAGTATTCTGAATAAAACCTGAAAACAACTCGAGGGTAAGTATGGATTTTAATTAACTGACTTGCCTCTCCCCAATTGAAGCCATCAGAGATTAGGTCAATGTAAGAAGATGCACACACCTGTGTCAAGGTAGGACGTGTGAGCGCCTCATCTGTTCCGAAGCTTGATCCCTCCGATGTGTGACTCCGATGTCCCTCCGAACATGGGTAACTACAGTATGGTCTCGTATCAGTAAAGTTTCACATTTCGCCCTTGAGCACAGTGTCTTGCAAGTGGGCATGAAATGAAGAGACTGAAGCGGTACAGTCGGCTATATGGTCTAAATGTCACATGATGTCAACGGTTGTCAACCTGATTAATATTGTAGCACAAGTGTGGACAAATTTCATGTGTAACTATGTGAAATTTCGATGTTACCTGCTGGTTGCAGAAGTTCAATTGCTCGACCTTGTCCCTCAGTAGAAGATGGATATTGATCAATCGCTGTCTCATTGCCATCCTAGGAGTGTCGGTTTCGCTTCTGTAGTCATACAAGAAATTCGCTGTGTATTTAATGCCATAACGAGAAGCATTCGTTCCGGCCTCTGGATCTGTAGCCAACTGGAAAGCGCTCAGCTGAATCATAGGTCCACGAGCTGAAATCTAACCAGCATAAGTTTTATTTCCACTGAGTTAGCTTGCTAAAATTATAATTCAGACAGAATGTCATTGATCAAATTCGCAAGCCCTACAATCGAATCATTAAATTTCTGTGAAATGAAAAGAGCATACATGTAGAGGAATCGAAAGTTATGTGACGACATAGAACATATTTGACAGGAGCTTAAAATCTACCATCCCGCAACAACCAGAATAACAAATACAAGCATTTGTCTAAACAGCACCTTCATAACATCTGCAATTGTAAATGTGCAGGTTCACCCACGCAGCACATTTGAGCTGAAATCTAACCATCTCCAATTGTAAATGTGCAGGTTCACCCACGCAGCACATTTGAGCTCCAACATCGCAACCTGCAACATAGACTGGATCGGGCATATGAGAACATTAATGATGATGAAGGAGCTGATTGCACTGGAGTACAGAACCAGTTCTCAAAACAAGTGGACCAACGACCAACACATTCGATCCAATCACGAGGTTCTGAAAGAATGTTCAACCCAGAGAGCTCACAACCTGCAGAGGATTGGAGCGCTGATGGAGGAGAGCACCAGCAGCGAAGCAAAGACCTACAAAATTCAGAAGTAAGATCAAAACGCTCCTCCACTAAACGTAAAGTAGGACAGTGGACAGATGAGCAGATGAGAAGGGCACTGGCAGCAGTGGATAACGGTGAACCTGTGAGATCAGCAGCAGAAAGATATGATATACCTGCAAGTACCTTGGCTGATTGGGTTCATGGGCGGGTTGTGAAGAGGAAGAAAGGGCCTCCAACTGTTCTAACTGCGACTGAAGAAAGTGAACTAGAAAGATATATTTTTCTAATGCAGGAGTATGGATATCCACTGACAACAGAGATGGTAAAACACAAAGTTTCAGAGATTGTGCAAGAGCGGGTGACGCCGTTCACAGATGGTATCCCAGGTTCTGGGTGGATGAGGTGGTTTAAAAAACGGCATCCAAACCTGACAATCCGTCATTCACAGGCGTTAGAGTTTTCCAGGGCTAAAAATTTGTGTCCTGAAGCTGTAAGGTCATTCTATGACAATCTTGCAAAACTAAACAACAAAGAGAACTATCCACCACAACAGATCTGGAATTGCGATGAAACAGGAGTAATGGCAGGGAAGAACGGAGGTGCAAGAGTGTGGGCTAGACGTGGTTCCCAGACAGTTCAGAAAATTGTGCCAGATGGTAGAGAATGGATGACATATCTCACATGCATCAATGCAAGTGGAGATAGCATACCTGGATTTTACATATTCCGTGGAGAAAGGATACGACAGAATTACATATCTCATTGTGAGAATGGGGCAACGATGGCTGTGCAAAAGAAAGCATGGATGACTGCAGCCTTATTCAAGGATTGGATCTCACATTTTGTGAGATCTGTGGAAGCAAAGGGCGGAATATCTACAACAAGAAGGCACTTGTTAGTTGTGGATGGCCATGCATCACATGTAACATTAGATGTGGTCTACAAGTGCAAGGAAATTGGCTTGGACTTACTTACAATTCCAAGCCACACAAGCCATCATCTTCAGCCGCTGGATGTTGGAGTGTATGGTCCTTTCAAGCGCTACTTCCGGAATTTCAGGAACAGGTGGATACCCATAAGGGGGAAACCGGTAAGCAAAAAATTATTGGCTAAGTGGGTGTATCTGGCTATGAGAAAGGCCCTATCAGAGAGAAACATTCAATCAGGGTTTCGAGCAACGGGGATTTACCCATTTAATTCACATGCAGTTGATAAGTATCTTGGCCCTTCCCAGTCGTTCACCCCTGCAGATGAGGCAGAAGAAGGATCTGAGGTACCGATTAGCACCCAGGCACCAAACATCTCATCTTCCAGCGAAGAAAGTGATGAAGACAACGGTACTGAACAAGACAATGTTACCAGTGGTGACGAAGCAGTGAGTGATGCAGAAAATGGACGTCAGCAGTATTTTGTTGGCTCCATCGAGCCTGGTGGCCACTCCGACGGAGACAACGGCTCTACACAGGGCGAGGGCAATCTCATGGCACCAGGTAAGGGCTTTGCACTACAAGCTTTTCATGTTATTAGCCTACAATAACCTTCAGAAATCATCCAGTCACCGGAAGGGAAATCTCCCTTGAATTCGTGAACTGGCTGTATTTCCAAGGTCATATTTGCAGATTCTGCCTTTCTCGGTTGAATAGTACCTTCGGTCTTCCAGTTCTCTAAAGAATGTGTTCAACAAAGCCAAATTTTAGTCAATTAATATTGTCATTGTGGCATGACTTCTGTCGAGGAACGAAATCGGACTGAATGAAAATGAACAGACAGTAACATAACATATCGATTGACATAGGCATGATCTTTTAACGACGGTCAGAGTTGCACACCGAAGTGTAATTCTATTATATTGGCAACTACTGTTGACTTGTACAATGGAATTAACTCTCCGAAGGCTGCTCACTAATTGCTCGCTGGTAATTCTTGAGCATGTGTGAGTCTAAACTTCGAGAGCGGACGCTAGACCTTGGAGATGCCCAATTCTTTTAGAGTTGGTGGATCGTTAGGCATGGTCATCACGGTTCCACTACTCGTGGCAGATGATTTAAAGCATACCTTGAAGCCAATAACTACTATACGCTGTAACAAAATCCTGGTTTCGTAAGGACCGTGATATGTTACAGACAAAGCTTTGTGACGTACCTGGAACTGCAGCAGAGCATTCTGGTCGTTGATACTTGCGTTGAGTGCTTGGAGTAGCCTTCGACCTCTGCGCTCCGTGAACCCTTCGACCTCTGCGCTCCGTGAACTCGTCATTTTCGAAAATACTTACAGAGAAGATTTCCTCAGATGTTCGGTGTCCTCTACAGAGTCGGTGTCCTGGTTGAGTGAGAGAGAGGATAGTAAGAGAGGATAGTTGGTTTGTCAATTTCTCTTGTTAGGTAAATTTACAGTACACAAACCACAATTAACCCATATGGAGTGATGTTATTCATATTCTTTTAGAGTTGGTGGATCGTTGGAATTTTTAGTAGCAAAGATCTCTTCCTAAGAAAAAACACATATCACATATGCAGTTTCGATTGAATGCAAGCTTCTGCTTCATGAGGCCAACGGAGCTATATTTGCGAAGAATCGTGCACAAAAATTTACTGAAAGGATCCGATGAATTGAAACTTGCCTGTCTCCGAGTGCAGCAGCATTTGTGGAAGCCATAACTTCGTAGGATCCAAACAAGGTAGCATGTCTCTGGAGTCTGCAGAGTGCAGATGATCAATCCACAGCTAGTGAATGATTTTGCAATCGGGTCGTAATCGAGTAATGTGGAGGCAGGCGCTTTTCTGTCTCATACAATGACGTAGGATTTTTAAAGTATCTGACAAAGACTTATAAAGAAATGAGGTGTATTTTATTTTCAGAATTCTAGGGTATATGCACGGTTCCAAGTTCTGATCTCACCCTTCGACCAACATATATAATTGGTGAGGTATACTTACTTGGTTGATTAAAATTCTATTGGATGCTATGTACCTTTCTTGCCGATTCTGTGCAGGTGACGACGCTGATGGGAGCAGCGATGGGAGCAGCGACGAAGCAGCCGGTTTAGGGTTTCCTCCTGTCGAAGCTTGCAGGTTGGGTGCTTCGGCGGCACTCGGTGGCGGAGGTTCTTCGAGTCGCCTCCAAGGGCTGCTTGCCCTACCCCGCATACCTACCAAGAAGCCACGCAAAAAATACCAGGACCCCATAATCGATTACAGCAAGTCTTTGTTACTGACTTCCGAAGATTACTTGAATGCTATGCAGGAGAAAGCTGAAAAGAGAGAGGCTGTGAGACGAGAAGCAGAGCAGCGACGTACCGAAATGCAGAGAAGAAGATTTGAGAGGCAAGCTGAGAAAGAAAGAAGGGATGCCGAGAGAGCCCAACGACGAGCAGACAAGGAAGCCATGGCAGCATTTCGAAAGAAGTGGACACCCCAAGCAATCTCCGCTGCTGGAGAGCAACTTCAGCACCTTCTTAAAAATCCACCACCTCTCACTTCGACAGATTACAGAGCACCATTCTGTGGTGTCCTTCCTCCTATCTGCAAACGAAACATGGCGTTGCGATTAGAGAAACAACGAGCTAAGAGAGGTAGGAGCTACGATGCAAATGCCGTCAACTGTGTCTGTGTACCACCTCCGTGGGTGCACCAGTGCGACACAAGATTTCAAGTGGAGGGAGAAGTATCTATAGCTGAGCGCTTCAACCTCGAACCCGCACATTGTGGATCTCGTCGGCGCGCAACTTGAATCTCATCGGCGTTCTGGAGCTTGGTGGTCACACAACGGTCTGCAAGAAACGACAATGGGTGTACTCCTTTTTGCATGCCACCTTTACTGACTTGCTAACTCAAGTTACTGGACTTGTTTATTTGGTAGCTCCTCCACATGCTTGGGTTACAGGTTCCTGCTTTTGAGGCTCTTTTTTGTTGTTCATAACCTCAAAGCTTACTAATATAGTGCTCCTAGCCTTGTATATAGATGAGTCCAGCTCGAAATTGGAGTACTCTATGTTTTACTATAGGGGGTCTACTAATATTCTCTTCGAATATTTGCTGTAATTACAAATTTGCTTTTAAATGTAATTTTTTTTTCCAATTCTTTTTTGTTTGTATTTCCCATTCTACAGTAAAAATTTCAGGCCCTAAAATTCACTGCAAATAAGGTAGGCTGCTTAAATGTCCGAAAATAGGTGCTCATACCATAAGAGTACAGCAAGAAGCCAGACCACCACCAAAGCTCTGCACCAAGGTTATTCAATGAACTGAGACTATGTACTGAAACTAACTAATGAAAGAGCTAATCAACAATGGCCAGGACAAGGACTGAACTGGTCTGAAAGTGATCCCCTATGAGAAATCAGAGTCTAGAATGAAGCCACTCCTCCACAATATCTTCAAACCTGGGTGTCTCCTTGTTGAGAGCTTGTCTGTTACATGTGAATAAATCTGGTAAAAGATGGGAAAAGGGGAGGGGGGGTGGGTAGCCGGAGCTACCCGGGTGAAATATGGGTTTGATCAATCCAAGCAACCAGAGCTGCTTGAATCGACCCTGCACAACATGAGCCGCGCGGTCTTGTCACAAGTGTTAGCATCAGGGGGCTAGCAACCGTTGGTTGGGTTCCAACACATTTCCTGCCAGTAATTTCTCACTAGACGGGTGCCAGGTCATTTCATGTCTCAGCCCCGCTCAACGGGGTCATCTTCCGGTTTCGAACCCGGACCGGGTGAAACAAACGCTCAGTCCCAACCAACAAGTGAGCTCATGACCTGGCGATGATTGTGTTAACAGAAATCCCTTAAGAAGAGAGACTCCTCCTAAGGCCAAGAGTTACCCTGAGCTAAACAGCATGTGACTTACCTTTCATTTTTCTGTCGCTCTTTGAGTTGTGGATGTGTCAAGCCAAGTGCGTTCGTTGCTGAATACTTGGTCTTCGTTCGTTGATGTCTCGTCTCTGGCTCTTGAGTTTTCGTCAGTGTACCCCGTCCTTAGCAGTTTGGTGTTGTTGTCCTCATTGCCGGGGTTGTACTTGTATGTCCTCGCGCTCATAAATGTGTCGTCAATGTGTACGGCTCGTCCTCTCGTGTTGTCTTGAATGTGATCCAACCTGTGACTGTAAACCTATCATGACGGCTTCGGATATTTTCTTCCTGTTTTGCCTGTATCAATTGTGTCTTGATGGGCTGAATCTGTGTATATTATACTCGATACGTCTTGGATATGGGGATCTGCTGACTTGAATGCTCTTCATCTTGTGTATAAGTAGCGGGTCCTCCTCAATGAGTTCTGAGATTGGTATATGTTCTTCTTGCTGGGTGCGATGGCTCAGAAACGCAGCGAAGTGATGCAGTGGTTGTCTATTGTTTTTTCTCGTTAGGAACAAATCTTTTTTCGTTGTCCTGACTTGCCGGTTCTAGGGCAAATGCTGAGTGATGCGAACAGATTTCGCTGGACTGATGAGTGCTGTGCTGAGGTTCGCCGTTTGGGGGATGCTGCTGGATACTCCTTTGAGACTCACCTCAGCATCCGTGATAAGCCGCGCCATGTTCCGGGGTGTTGTGTTGAGGATCCTATCGTCGTAGAAGACTCTTCAGCTCCGCCTGGTGCTAAGTGTTCACGACCCGATACTGCTGAGGGTCTGAAACAGGTGGAACGTTCGTCTTCTATCGTGAGTGCTGCTTCGTTAGTGCTGCCCCCTTCCAATCATTGTGGGGCAGTAACTTCAACGCCATCGGTGGCTGCTACTAATGTGTCGCCGGCCCCATCGACGGTGGTTAAAACTGGTGCGGCCAAGGCTCCGCAGCCTCCTGAGAATGTGTTTCCAAGGAAGCCAGGGTCGCCTTTGTGCAAAGGGTATATCATCATAACGGGGGAGTATCCAGACGGGCCTGATGCAATTTCCGAAGACACTACATCTACTCGCACTGAGGATTCCGGGGAGCTGCATTACTATCCTACTACTAGTGGCTCAAGCCGTGGCAGTGCATTCTACTCTATTGCATCTCGTGATACTGCAGGGAGCGGGGTGCTTTAGCTGGGACTAGGGAACTAGGAGTAGGATTAGCTCTTTCTTTGACTGAAGAACTCTCGGCGAAGACTCTCTACCACAGATTGTGGCTAAAGACTTACGGGATCTTCATAATTTTGTGAGAGAGGCTATGAGTGCTAACGCTGTGTGACTAACTGGTGCTATGGCAATTCTTCAACTAATGCTCTCTTGGATTGATGACCGGAGGGTATAGAGCTTACCTGTGTCGGGTATGTGCTGGTCGGTGTTTCTTCTTGTCGTCTCTTTGTCTCCTCGCACAAAACCCTAGAGCTCTGCTTCCAATGTTATCCTGGGTGTCGTCGTCCGAGGTTGAAAAACCGTCGGCCATTCGCCATCCAGGTCCGGAAATTATCTTCGCTGAGGTGCTGGGCTGTTTGTGCGTATACCTCTAATGCGGTAAGTCCTTGGAAGTTTGGGGTGTTGCGTGCTCTCTCGAGAATTACCGGAAGGTCCTCCCGCGTGTAGGGGGTGTCAATCATTCCTCGTCTCATCTCTTCTTCTGTGTGGTTGATGTGTCTCCTGGTCGCTGGTGGGTGTTCTGGAGAATGATATTCATGTCGTTCCTCTTCTGCACGGTTTAAAAGTTCTTCTATCTCCTGTTGCAAGCGGTGTTCTATCAACCTTGCTTCTCTCGGGCTAGCTTCGTGTAGGATCTGGTCGATTGTTCTTGTGGTTGAGCATTCTCCTATACGTGTGTTAACCATTTCCATGTCAATCCGTCGTTGCCGTCTGTCGATCATTTCTTGTGATGCGGTTGTGTATCCTCATCTATACCTTCTGAGTGTTATTCCTTGGGCTTGGTGTGTTGGTGCCGATGTTGCTGTCGCTGCGGAGGAGTTAGGGAGTTGATGTTCTGCGAGTGGCTCCTCTATCGAATCTTGTTCTTCTGGTTCTGCTGTCGCCTGCGCTGGTGGCTCTGTTGATTCTGTTCTCGGGGTTTGTTCGACGTCTTGATTCTGGAACGTGTTTTCTCTTTGTTGTAGATCAAGGTTAACTTCCGCAAAGAGGTCGTCAATGGCGCCCGAGAGATCTTCACTGGGTGCCGAGGAGGAAGCTGCGGCTCTGTCTGGGCTATAGGATGGGGCCAGCTGAGGTTGATCTCGGTCTCTTATTAGTATCTGAGCAAGGTTTTGAGGTAGTAGAGCGTCCGGGGGCGTGGAGTTCCACTTCGGTGCTTGCGCCATCCTCCCAAAGACTCCCTGCTTCGTCCAAATGGTCTCAAATGCGGCCATCATTTCCGCCCTTCGTTCCGTACTTCGATGTTTCGCGTGTCTGAATATCTCCGCCCATACTTCCATACCAATCTGGATTGTGGTCTTCCACGAGTAAAACAGGACCTTACCTACGCTGAAGGATTCGCCGTTGAGTTCTTGTGCACATTTTTGGACCCAAATGTTCCAGACTAGACATGCTCGGAGTATGTCCCATGCTGTATTCTCCGTTGTCACGGTCAGGCCACTCGAATCCCATTTTGTCGCCTCTTCTATAGTTGATGCTCCTGGTGGTGATGTGATCTCTCCGTAAAGAATCTTATTCCATGTGTTGCAGTTATTTGGTAGGTTGTAATGAGCTCGTAGGGCAGCATATCGTATCCATACTTCTGCCACCATGGGGCATGTTCGTAGAGCATGCTCAGGTGACTCTATGTCGGCGGTGTTGCACATTTTACACTCTCCTCCCCAACCTGCAAGATGTCGCCATGCTCCGACCGGTAGACCTCCTGCCATTGTTAGCCATAACATTGCTGAAATTTTCTTAGGAAGCCAAGAGTGCCATACCTTGTTTATGACGAGTTTGCATTGTTTGTAATTGTACCCTTGAGCTCTCAGATGTCTAATGCCCCTCATTGTGCTTGGGCGGGTTCTCAGGCCAATCTTATATCCTCTTTTAGTCTCGTAGCCAAAGAATCCTGTGGCCTTGAGGGATCCTATAGCAGCCCACTCCCATTCTGTAGGGTCCCAGGCGAGGCGGATGATGGGGACGGTGCCGAACATCCAAATTTGCTCGTTGGGGCTTGGTGTCATCTTCGGGTTGTATCGCTTGATTTCTTGTCGTATACCGCACGAGATGAGTACTCTTACCTGTTCTGGCGTTCCGGCGGGTACTCGTACTTCTCCTTCCTCGTCAAGGATGAGCTCCTCCGATGCTGTTTTCAGGTATCGTCGTCCAAACCATTGCCCTTCCCTTTCTTCTGTCAGGTGATAGATGTGTTCAATCTGTTGTTGCAGTTCAAGGGCAATCCATTCACCTGATTGTACGTGGCTGGGTTGGATTTGCCACGGTATGCTGGCTATGATAGCTGGTCGCTGGATCGGAATGAGTCGTGAGTGTGTCTGATGTTGTAGCTTCCATTCCGATTTCCAATCTTGTTCCTCCAGGTCCCATAGATCCTTGATGGTGAACACTCCATGTTTCGCCCAGGTTGTGTAGTTCGAGCGATTTTCGGGTCCATAGGACTTGCCATTAGGTTGTAGGATCAGGTCGTTTCCAAATAGTGGTTGCCTTAGAATTTCTTTGGCATGCATCGAGGGAAGATGCTTGAGACCTGTCCTTGTGCTGCTCCATGCTTTGAAAGTGGATTTCCATAATGCCGTGGAACTGGGGTGTGGTTGAAGGGCTTGCATCAGCCAGTGAGCCGATTTAGGTCATCTGTCGTTGCGGTTCATCTTCAGCTGGGTGATGCGGTACCTTAGGAATGTCTTCCAAGGTTCGTAGCCCGGCTTTAAACCTCTAACAATGAGCTTGGTTAAGAGTGCTTGTGCCTGTAGGGTAGGATCAATAATTTTCAATCCTCCATGTGCTACAGGTTGGATCACTGTTTCCCATTTAACCTTGGCTCGTGTGGTTCTTCCTTGTTTGGCCCCCCAGACGTAGTTTCGAACGAGGCCTTTGATCTGCGAGAAGGTTGATGTGCCAATGCTAGAGCAGGAACATAAATACCATATTGAGGCGAGAATTACCTGGTTGGCGATGAGAATTCTTCCTGCCAACGAGAGAGCTCGAGTCGACCAGGTTGTAAGGCCTTTCGACACCATTGCTATGACTTTGTTGCTGATTTCCTCTGTGGGTAAACGAAAGCCAACTGGAAAGCCCAGGTAGGGAGCTGATTCCCCTTCGATGAGCCATCGGAGTCCTGGATCTTCCGTCCACGTCCACTGTCGGGGTGTCGTTGACGCCCAGATTCCGACCGTTTTTGTCCAGTTAACTTTGGCACCCGAATCCTTACAAAAGATGTTAAGAATGTGTATAGCGTTGTTCAAGTTCTGTTCTGTCCCTTCTAGGTATAGTGACGCATCATCGGCAAACATGTAATTAGTAGTTGAGGACCCATCGGGAAGTTTAAATCCTATTAGGCCTCTAGCTGGATCATCGAGCATATGACCTAGGACATCTGCTACTAGAAGGTACAGGTAGGGTGCCAAGGGGCAGCCCTGCCTTACCGATCGCTGGAGGTTAAAATGGTTCCCTTGAATTCCATTCAAACTGACAGAGGCCGAGGCGTTAGAATAGAGTGACATGATAAGCATAATCCAACGGTCGCTGAATCCCATGGCCTCCATAGTTTCCCTAAGAAAGGTCCAACTTACTCTATCGTATGCTTTTTCGAAGTCTAGGAGAAGGAGAATTAGTTTCTGGTTACTTACCTGCGCCCAATCCATGGCTTCAAATGCCGTGAAGACATTGTTGAATATGCTTCTCCCTTTAACAAAAGCGGTCTGAGTTTTCCGTATCCACTTCGGTAGGTATGGGATCATTCTAGTTGCGATTATTTTCGTTATGATTTTGTAGATTGTACCTAACAGGGATATGGGTCTATAGTTTGGGAGGAGGGTAACGTCACCTGGTTTTCGTAGGAGGCTGATCTTACTTATGTTGAGTTCGTTGCAGAGGTGAAAGCTCTCGAAAACTTCTTTGGTGAAGGCGAGGAGGTCTTCGCCGGTTTCCTTGAAGAGCTCTTTGAAGAATTCGATTGGTACGCCGTCCACTCCTGTCGCTTTCCCTGCCGGTATTTCTTGAACTGCCTCATCGATTTCGGTTAGCGTTGGGGGTAGCTCCAGCATTTCGTTCTGATCGTCCGTGACGCATTTGCTTATGCTTGAGAAGCAATCCTCCTGTGCTTCCTCCTCTTCGATTCCTTCGGTTGGTTGAGTGTATAGGTTCATGTAGTACGAGTTAACATATTCCTGAAGATCTTCCTGTTGGTTGAGGACTTTCCCGTCTCGTACTAGTTCCTTGATGAGTACCGGTTTCCTTTGACTGTTGTGGAAGTTAAAGAAATCTTTGTTACATCTGTCCCCTATCCTAGTCCAGCTAGCCTGTTGCTTGTCATATTTGTATTCTAGTCGAGCTTGTCTGACTCGCTGGAGCTGCGCCTGTGCCTCGTTAAGTTGTGATCTCGCCGCCGGGTCGTTCCAGTTGATCTCTAGGTTTCGTTCCGCCTCGTACACGTCGTCGAACTGGTCTTCAAATTCTGCTGTCCATTTCTGTTTCCTTCTTCGAGTTTCCTCATCACTCTTAAGTTTCACTGCATGTAAGGCTTGTGTAATTTTATAGTTCCAATTATGGTTTTTGTTTTTATTAATACTTTCCAGCCATGCGCTTATTAAGAGTTGCTTACCTTCGTCCTCCTTAAGTAGTTGTCTGTTGAACGCGGTCTGCCGGTGTTGCTTAGGGCCGAGAAGCCGAAGCTTCATGAAGATGGCCGAGTGATCTGAGACTTGAGGTACGTGACGCCATATGCCTGTAATGCCTCCTATCTCTTTCTGAGTGTCATTCAAATAGAATTTGTCAATCCTGGAAAATATGAGTTCCGAAGCGGATCTCTTGTTGTTCCAGGTGAATTTCTTATTGGTGACATTCCGAAATTCGTCTACTTGGAAGATATCTTGAATCCCGAGTTGAAGCTGGAGCGCTGTCCAGGCATCTATCTCCCTAGCCCCCCTATCAGTAGTCGGTAAGCCTCCCAGCTTGTCTTCAATTTGTTCGATCATGTTGGTGTCGCCTGCAAGGATCCAGTTGGCTTCCGGGAGGGGGTAGTTGCGGATTTTGGTCCAGAATCTGGCTCTCTGTCTTGTGTCGTTTGGCGCGTAGACATTTATAATACCTATGTTGATATTCTGTGTCCACTGAAAAACAATGAATTGCGCTCGGCCTTTGACTATGATTCCATGGTGTGTAATTGCAGCTGTAATTCTGGCTGAGGTTAAGAAACCAGTGCCCTCCACGAAGCTGTCATTTGCTGCATCATATTGGCCTTCATTCCAAAAGGTAGTGCCTCGAAGAAAATTAAGTTGATTCGTCTTGCTGAGGCAGTCTGCTTGAGTGAACCTATGCTCCTGGAGCAATACTATGTCTGGTTTGGGGGTTGCGTTTTCTAGCAAATCTTTAATCTCCCTCCTTTTCCTAATGCCGCCCATATCTCTCCCAAGGCCTTGAACGTTTAGGGAGGCGATTGATAGGTGGCTAACTGACATAAATGATTTCAGGCGGGGTGATTGCCCCGTCAATTTCTCCTGTAGCGGAGGCAGCTCTCTCTGGTGAATCCTCTGGACGCCATTGGTGGGAACCAATATCCGGTATCTGCGTTGGTGGGGAAGGTCCGAGGAGGAATTTGTGTTCTGGGATGGTTAATCGCCAGTTTGCCTGTTTGGTGCTCAGGGCAGGGAGCTTGTTTTGGATCGCCTTTGGAAGGGTTAACCAGCGATATGCTCCTGGATTCCGCATGGTAAATACCTCTTCAGAGAACAGGATGAAGACAAATAAGGTGCATAATCCTGTTCCTTGCTTCGGTTTACTCCATTCGTAAAGCCATTGAGCATCTTCACACCTTTTGAGTGGGTTCCTGTGAAGCGCCCGAAGCTTGATATGCCTTCGAAGATGTAGCATAGTTTCATTGACCAGGGCTCCTTTGGCTTCTGCTGCCGACCATTTCTTCTCTTCCTTACCGTGTGAAAGATAAAAAATGGTGACTGGCCTAGCATTCTTCGCTGAATGGTCCATAAGCGCCTCGAATCCTTGTTCGGGACTCTCTCGGATGAACATGGGCGCTACCAGGCCTGCTGTTCGGGCGTTGGGGGGGATGCCTTGAAAATCGAGGGCTCGCCATAGTTCTGCATGAATGTCTGTTGTTCGCTAGCTGACTACGGTTTCGTCGATGTTGAGCTTTGGTGCCGCCTCCTTTGCCTTCTGAATAGGTTTCCACACCCATTCAGCTGCGCTGGGATCCTTAGATTGTTTAGATTTATTCTCCCGAGCTGGTGATGAACTGACTGGGTTCGGAGTTCTTTTCTTTCGCTCTGCTATCCTTTCCTCAACCGGTCTTCTCCATGCCGTGCATTTTGAGACGGGATGATCATAGGATCTGCAGCGACTGCATTGCATCGGAAACCCACTATAACCCATGGAATACTCCATATTGCCTACTCCGTCAATCCTAGGTAGGGAGATTGTAGGTGGTAATGTATCAACGTTTTCCACTAAGATGCGTACACGAGGTCCTGACACTTTTGCAATGTAGGATTCTGTATCATCTACTACTAGCACCTCTCCTATATGGCTCAGTACTTCTGACAGGAATGGTTTGGTGCGGAGTAATGGGGGCAGATCCACAATCTGTGCCCATACTGCCATCTTCACTGAGTCGTCCAACGTGAGATCAGTGTCGAAGTATGGAGACCAAGCCGAGAAAGTCACCACCTGTCCATCACAAGTGTAAGTTCTGTCTGTAAGGGTGAACGCTCTGCCTTCCTCTTGGGAAAACCTAGCCTCGAAGTAGTTGTTAGCCCGCATTGAGAGATGTGTGAAAGATCGGTGCAGCCTGCTGCTCGCCCACTGATTGAGCCTGCGTGGACCTGGACACTTCCCTTTGATTCTCCCTAGCACCATAAATTCAGAAGATTTCTCTATTAATTCCTTACACTGTTTGAGTAGTTCAGTACTCAGTTCAATGTGTAGCGGTGCTGGTTTAGAAGGCTCTGGGGAATTGTCATTGTCTCCTGAGGGGTCTCTACTTGCCTCCTGCTCCGGAATTGGTGTCGCCACTGAGTCCGATATGAACTGAGGGGTAATCTCTGCAACCGGCGCTAGGTGTTGTAATGGCGTCTTGGCGTGGTCTGACAGGTCCTTGTACCTGGGGAAATACTCCGGGATGAACCTTGTGAGTTCTGGGGCAACTCTGCTGATTGATTGTCGGAGGTCTTCTTCTTCTGTCGTGGTTAGGGTAAGCCCAATGTTGGGGTTCTTCTTGATAATCTCCTCCGCCTTCGATCGTTTGAGTTTATATCGTTTCATCAGTAAAACGAAAACTTCTAGGTCGGTGTCGTCCCATGATTCGATTGGGTCTTCCTCCTCCTGATGCTGTCCGTAGGATTTTGCAGGAGTGATGGGCGCCAATGCTTCTCGATGCGATGTGGTGTTGGCGGCCTCAACTCCTAACTCTTTCCCTGCCATCTGCGAATATTCAGGAAGAGCAAGTGTAGGGGATCTTACCTGTGGCTCCGAGCTCTCGGCTCGAATCTGTGACTCACTTATGGATGTGGGTCGCTCCTTGGGGGGGCGAGATTCGCCGCTGTTGAGGTTGTGTTCGTCTGTTGCTTCCTCCTCCGGCGTCGCCCGAGATTTGCTGCGGCTTCGCGTAGTGCTGGCACTATACGTGAGCCTGGTTGTGTGGTGGCTGTGTCCTTCCGGCGCTGCTCCCCACCTTCTCGCTTGATTCGTAACTGTTTCCTGTAATCCTGTCACATTGTGATCAATGGGTCTTGCTCTCGGGTCAGGTGCAAGAGACTTGCTCCTGGACCGCGTGGCTCTGTCCCGGCTAGCTCCTCCTTCACGCTCCATACTGCTCAGAATTCGGCGCAAATTTGTGCACAATACTCTCCTAGAGCAGTATGTGCTCCACTAACAATCACAATGCTTCAAACTCACTCACACTCGCTTAGATCTCACTCCCTATATTCTCGCAAATTTTCCCGCTCAGCGCCTCCGCGTTTCGCGGAGGCGCCCCCTCCAGCAGACTGATGTGATCACCCGGACTGATGTGATGACCAACTACACCACGAGAACCGGAACCCGTCAATACCCGGAAAACCAGAACTTCATGGCACGAACCGTGCATGTGCCGGGTACCGGGGACATGTACAGTGGCGTTTCGCTTCTCTCTTTGCTTCTCGCTTCACCACGGGTGGCTCAGCAACGATGCCCAGATGTCTGCTATAAAAACCTGCCTCCTTCCAGACATTTTCATAGCCAGCATTGATATAATACCAAATGAATAAGTCATGAATTTCCAAAATGCCTATTACGGTCACATGACACAAGTGCAGCCCAATTTTCATGTTGCCGTGGTGTATATCCTTGTAATTTGGATCAAATCATTTCATAATGTTTTTTCAAGGTTTATAGATGTTGGAAATATGGACAAGCTTAGAAGTAGTGCACAATGTTTTTCCAAGGGTGATAGAAGCCAAATGCTTGTTTTTAATTGGCAATTGCCCTCTTTCAGTGTATGTTTGAATTGCTTACCACAAATTGCATTTCAAATGGTTAATTGTTAAGGACAAATTGCCTAAGATGCTAGTGTCTAAAAATGTTCATTTACAATGATTCATGAACTCTGTCATTTCATACGTTCTAAATGGTGGATGACGCTAGGGAGGTTTAGAGAGGGAACCAAGTTTTTTAGAAAAGCACATGATATCGACATACATTATCAAAGACACATGACAATTGTCATGAGAAAGCATACCTTCTAATAAAACTAGAAATCGTTGCCTAGAACGTTAGCCATATCATCCATAGAACTAGTTGATGGCTTTGCGGGGAGTGGAGAGACCTCGCTTCCAAAATACAGGGGCTCTTCATCAACTAATTTTTTTGACATCAATTTTAGAGACTTATGTATACTACTTCCGCCCTTTGTTTTGATCTTCTCATATAACTGCAGAAGAAGGTTATGTGTCGGAACAATGAACCCAATTCATGAAAACTACAACAATGTTAAAGATGGCTAAGAGGAATCGTATACTACTTGAGAGACTCGAGGTTTACTCTTGGTTCTTGACAGAAGGATTCCACACTGAACTGCAGAATGTTTGTCAAAGGCCAATATGTAAATTAATTCCGAACTCATGCAGCATGCCTAGACACCTACAGTTTAGATTAAATGTTGAGCGTAGTAGAAATCAACAGTAAACTGTGTATAAATTCAAGGAAAAGGCACACCACATCCCCAAAAGTAAACGTTGATGAGAAACTGACTCCATTACAACTCAGAAAATTATAAGAACTAGAGCCCCTTCTCCTCGAGCAACGTCTCAAACTGCTGCCAACTCAAACCCTTGCCGCCCTTGATAAGGAGCACTTTGGCAGGATTGAACGGCCCGCGAATGCGGTCGATGGCACGAATCGTAGCCGATGGAGGCAACACCGGTTCTGCAGGATCGTAAGCTGTGGGCCTCATCAGAGAAGAAGAAAAGCCCTGCATCCATAGCCACCAGTTAGAGAATGTACTCTGTTGTAACCATTACAGCCTGGGTCGATTTACAAGAGGCGACAACAACAACAGCACCCATATCATCTAGGCGAATTCCAAGCTTGTACCACTACTTAGGATCTAAGTTACCTTGATAGTCGTGCTTCAACTACGACCGTGTGGCTGAATTGAATCCGCTCGTGAACTATATAAAAAACTCTCCGTAACAATTGGATTCGCCCGTGACCTACTTATCTCCAATTGCGATTATTTGCTGCACAGGCTCCTATTGCAATGACCCTGGGAGGTACCATAACTCAGAAAAGTTTAACTTGGGGTGAAGGGATAGAAGTCAGTAGATACGGAAATACCTTAAAGACGATCACTTGGTCTTCCTCCCCGTCCACCACTGCGTGCACACGAAGGACTTCGTTCTTCACTTTCTCCGTGTACTGCTCCAAGCGGGTGATGTCAAACGGCAAATCCTGCAGGTCCTGCAAACTCCCTGCCTCCGCTGTCGCTGCAGGCTCATCCCCAGTGGCAGCTGCCAGGCTGCCAGCTCGTCTGCAGCCGGATTTCCACGCCCCTGTTTGACTTGAGGAGTAGACAAAACGAGCCTGGATGGTCGGGAACACAGAATTGCGGATGGCGAGCCCGGGAGGACGATGGTGTCGAGGAGAGAGAGAGCCTGGCATGGGCGGTGGTGGGAGGGCGCAGTGATGGAGCGAGGTCGCCATCGCCATGACACAGCCTAGCAGCAATCTACACTACATCAAGCCCGGGCTCCTCGAGATCCCTTCCTAGTTCCCACTGCTTAAAGTGACCCAGCCATGGCCCATGGCCGAGGATTTCATATCGTTAAAGGGGGAGTTCGGGGTGCTGGCAAGGAGTTACTTCATTCATAGGTCTAGAGTTGACTACTAATGTGATTGAAAGAGAGAGAGGTGTAGATCCTTTGAGAATTAGGGTTAGAAATGAGTTCAGGCTATTGCGACTTTAATTCCTAAAATTTTCTTGGTGTTTTGGGAGACAAAATTGCAAAAAAAATATACCTCTACTCATAGCAATCTAGAGCTATGTAAATTAGACTTCACACTGAATTTGAAACCGTAAGATCTTGTACGTACCTTATATAAAAAGGTGTATTTGAAATTGGAGCACAGTCCACCGTACAAATTGTGAGTTTATAAAGTTTCAAAGTCATTACAAAATTTATTTTTGACATTACCAGAGCAGTGTACTTAAGTTTTGATGCTAAAAAAGTATACTTTGCAAACGCATTCAATCTATCAAAGGTCATCAATCCTTATAGGTATGAAAGTTAGGTTTCCCCTCACCAACTTTGAGCCCCATTCATACTTGGAGAAGAGCAAAAAAAACTTGTTTTAGTCATTGAAAGTGTGCTCAAAATGCCTAAGATTCTCCAAATTTAAAACAACCAAAAGGGTAATCTAAAAATTTACATTTGGAAATCCAAACAGTAGATAAGTTTTTGTCTGTGAGAAAAAAAAAAAAAAAAAAAAAAAAAAAAAAAAAAAAAAAAAAAAAAAAAACTTCAAAAATTTCAATGAAATTTGAATAAAACCTGAAATTTTGTTAATTATTGGAGTACAAACAATATAATTTCTTGTAATTTCAAAAAAGCAACTCTAGAACAGTGGGCCCTGTGGATGGATTTGGTTATTGGCTACCCAGATTTAAGGCAAATTCTTCTAAAATCCATTACTTTTGCATTGTAACTTCAAATGCTTTGAAAATTGTGCCGTTAGAAGGCTACTGGTGAAAATTATATACACATAAAAAATATTAAAATTCCATTAATCCAAGAGCTTAAAATAGCCTACCCAAAAGTATTGCAACAACAATGTGGTATCAAAAAGCTTTAGGTATTAAATAGCTGTACCCCCATTTTAAGCAATTACTAAGTTGCTTGTCAACTTATACAATTGCCTATTTTGTCCAATCACGATTCTTTAGCCTATGCAACTAGACATTTTTACAAATGATGCATGTAACAAACCTTCTTTGGATATGTAAAAATACTTATTGTCGATCTTCAAAAGAGGTTTTAGACCTGTTTATATAAAGTAGGAGCACCCATAAGCATGCGTTTAAGGGTTTTGAACATGCTCACTATTAATAAACATCCAAAAAACTACAAGATTCTGTAAGCAAGAGAAAAATAATTCCAATGCCCTTTAGAATGTATTATTTGGACATCGTATGAATAAGTTATGAATTTTTAAAGTATCTACCTTTCATGCACTTAAAACCGACCCTATGGGTCTCCTAAGGTCTGATGTTGAGATATGGTACATCCTTGTGATCATATCAATTCATATTCCAAGATTTTCCTAGATTTTAGATGGGGCGGTTATGGGGACAATCAATCTTATGGGTGCTGCTACCTTAAGCACGGTGTAAGTTTCTTTTCACAACAAATAAACTAGTTTGCAATCTCTAGTAACTGATAATTGAATGTGAATATCATATCTTTTTAGAGGTAAGAAAGACAATATTTAGAATTTTCATTCAAGAAAAATTGCATGTTTTTGAAATATCATTTATGTATTGTTTCTAAAATAAATATATTGTAACTGTAGGTTTTACTAAATTTCCATTGCACTTACAAAACATTAATAAAAAACTTTGTAAAAATGTAATTTGCAAAGTTGATACTAAATTTTAATATCTATGGAATCTTTTTTCTAGGTTGATTTTATTAGGTCTATATACATCTTTCTCTTTTCTCCAAATGTCGAGCAAAATTACTTTCGGTACTTTGATTTATCGATCTATGCAATAACTATATTTTAGGTGAAACTTTAGAGGTTAATTTACTTTAGAGGTACACCAAGTGATACTTTAGTGGTAAACTTTGATGGATTGAGGATGTAAGTATCATCATGGATGGCAGCGTTGGAATATATTAGAGCATCCACATTGTTCACACGGGGAAAAGTCTTGGTATGAAGCACTTCTTGTGCCACTCTAAGCCCACACTTACTGGGTCTTCTTTTTGGCGTGCTGTCACGGACATGTCATACGGGACTTCATCCACATTCTAGGGGTACCTATACCGACCATACAACATAGAAGCTTCTCACATTAAGGGAAGTCTAGGGTCTCTATAAGGCCTTTGGGTTTTCCCACGTGCCTAAAATTTTGGTGAAACCAGTGTACTTTATCCTACTAGCACCAATGGTGCCACGAGGTCGCCAACAGTAAATTTTGTGGGTTCAACCAGTCGCTGCCAGCGACAGCGTGTACCACTGCTGATAGCGCAGTATATAGTGCAAGCATTAATGATGCTGTCAACACTGTAGCTCTTAACGCTATCAACGGGCAAGATATCAATCAATGGGATTAATTAGAGAGGCATGCGTGGGCAGCACGCTCACCTACTTCGGGCTGTCTTATAAGGCCTTTTGGAGACCCCACATTTCTCCTAATGAGAGCTTTCTCGGAGTGCACTAATTCAGTATGTTTAGCTGCTATTCGGTTTCAGTAACTTCTAGAAGGTTCTACATATTTTGACTAGTTTCTAGAACCTTTCACTAGTTTCCGGAAGCTTTCACTAGATTCTGGAAGCTTTCACAAGCTTCTAAAAGATTCTACATAGATGCAGTTGTTCCAAAAGCTTCCAAAAGATTCTACATAGATGCAGTTGTTCCAAAAGCTTCCAAAAGCTTCTACAAGGTTCTGTTTGACCTTCCCAAATTTTGGAAGCTCCTATAAGCTTCCGAAAGGTCCTATGGAGCCTTCTAGGACCCTACTCTAGAAGTTTCTTCTAGCCTAATATAAAAAGAGAGTTGATGGCCGTTGCTCCTCACTCTCTTCATCACCAATTGTATTTATTCTTCTGATCATCAATACTACTTCTATTTTTTTTGACTTCGAGTGTTATTCTGAGTCTTATGTGAGGAGTCTCGCACTTCTAGTCTATTTTGGTCTTCCTTTGAGGTATCCCGTCAATCTAATCTTTTGTTCTATCACAGAATTGTCATCCACAACACGTGCCTCCCTTTGCAACCATGCCCTATTGAGACCCATGCCATTCGATCTGATCTTCTTTTCTTGGCCCACTTGCTCATGTACGGTCGTATCACTTTGTCTTACACCTTAGTTTAACTTTCAACGCCCTTCACTCTGTTTGCAGGTCGAGCAGTTGCAGTAGTGAGGTTTCTTTTCTTTTCTTTGGGCCACTATGGAAGCTTGGCAAGTGCAACTTACAGCCTCGAGGCAACAATTAATTCAAGATGATGATGGGGACGAACTCATTCTCAACTTTGTAGCCGGTCAATTTGATATTGGTGGGGATGCTTTGCTGAGAGTAGTTTACCATGAATTAAGACCAGAAAGAGCATAGTAACATTAATGGGGACTCGAGAGAGGCAACAAGAGCACAATCGGATTTTTGCTGACTACTTTGCGGATCCCCCTGTATTTGGCCCAGATATATTCAGACAACTGTTTAGAATGTAATGTTAGTTATTCTTGAGAATTATGGCCCTTGTTTGTGCAGGGGATGATTGGTGTGTACAGAAGCTTGATGCATGTGGTTTATTGGACTTGTTTGCGTTGGCAAGCATGCGCAACGCTGTGGGGCTTAGTTTGGATCACACTACTTGAGGCATCCAACGTGGACAATTCTTGAAGTGCAATGAGGATCAATGCGGCTCGTGGATTTCCATGTATGTTTGCATTATTGACTGCATGCATTATGTGTAGAAGAACTACCGCGTTTTGTGGCAGGGCGGTTATGGAGACAAAATGGTGCCAAGTCCATCATTTTAGAGGCAATTGCTAATCATAGTCTTTATATCTGGCATGTTTTCTTCGATTTGTTTGGATTGAATAATGATATCAATGTTTAAGATTATTTAAAGCTAGTTTAAGATGTCATTTAGTGCTTTAAGGTTTTGCAAGCACAATTTGTCATCATTGAAAATCCTTGGAGACAATGGTCAATAAGCATCATAGGCCACATTATGTTCGCACGCATTATTTTTCACAACATGATCTTAGATGATGAGCAAAATCTTGATTTAGAACTTCCATATGACATCAATTAGAGGTGCCATTAAGCCGAGGCCTATCTTTTGATGAGTTAGCTGCAGGAAGAATAGAGGCTGAGAATTAAGATTTTCATTATAGTCTTAGAAGAGACCTCATTGAGTACATGTGGGCATTGAAAGGACAAAACATTAACTAATTTTTATTGATTTCATAAACTTTGGAAATACAAACAACCATTCAAGTTCAAATTAAATCCTACATTCTGATTTCCCTCACTTACAGTGGTTCTATGAAAGTCATGGCCTTTCACATTCGTTCGGGAGAGAAAATCATGCCACTGTTGATGTGCATGAGCCCTCTAAGCACCAAAACCGTCCAACACACCCCACTTGTCTCTTCTTACATACTGCTGCAATCCAAAATCGATCTGATCGGAGTCCCTGGTTGCCTCATTAAGGACTCCTCCCGGCCACTGGCCACCTCCAACTTCTGCATAGGCAGTGCCATGACCATAGCCTCAGCTCCCATCCTAATCGCCTTGCTCTTTGTCATGGTCTCAGTTGTTCTCATTGCTAATGTGATTGCATCGATTGTCATGATCGCCATGCTGGTCTTCCTCATCACCGCCGTAGCCGGCCTGGTGATTGCCGCAAGGCTAGACGTGCTCCCTGCTATCGTCACCACCTTGTTGCTCACCATTGGAACTCTGCACACTACTCTCGAGGGGCTGATCACCAAGGGGGCCGTCACCTTGGCTTTGGAGAGGAGTTGGCTGTAGAGGCAGCGTGCGCCCCAATGCCGCTAGCGCCTGTGCCCGGGCCTCCTCGCTGCAGACTGAGACCGATGAAGTTGATGTAGACTAATTCGACTCCCGCTCCTCCTCCTCGACCAAGCACCTTCTTAGCTTCTTCAGCTTCTCACTTCGTTGCAAGTGGAGGTATTTAACTACTTTGGCTTCAAATCTTGGATAGAAGGCAACGTCATGATCACGAGCAGATTCGCATCGTCTATCAGCTTGTTCTTGCGCTCTACGGTTGCAACCATTATTTGGGTCGCAACAGCTTGTGGACGCAATGCGCTCTCTCGAATCTTGGAGTGCTTCAACTCTTCCTTGGCAATTTTCAAAGCAGATGGCCGTGAGCTAGAAAGCCTCGTCGACGCACCTGATAAACCTAACTCCATGATGCAGCAATTGGATTCTTCAAATCGGTCGATGGCTCCTCCATCTTTGCAAATGGCGTCAGTTTTTTTCGTGCATCTACCCCTAAGACTAACGAGGCATCAACATCAACCATCAACCATATGTGCTTGAATGTACACTTATAAATCTTGATGTACTTCAAACGGTATAGCTCCTATGCGTCCTTCAAGACATCTGTAGCGCTACTACTACTCTAATTTTCATTGACACATTGTTGGTGCGCTTCTATGAATTTAGCAACGACATGCTTGATTTGGCCCGACTTGGTCTCTAAAGATCTAATAGGTCAAACTGCACCAGGTTTGTTCTCATCGTGATGGACGAAGATGCATTTTCAAAATGAACTCCACTTCTCGCGGTTACCCACACTTGGGTCTTGTGTGGCATGTCAAACGCTC
The DNA here is from genome assembly GCA_014871385.1 of Ceratodon purpureus. Classification (NCBI taxonomy): domain Eukaryota; kingdom Viridiplantae; phylum Streptophyta; class Bryopsida; order Pseudoditrichales; family Ditrichaceae; genus Ceratodon; species Ceratodon purpureus. The sequence continues at coordinate 23,213,168 of CM026421.1, forward strand.
CTCGTCAATTGCCTCTCTTCGTCCTTCACAAAATTCTTCCCCTTTCACTACCTTCTCCATGCCCACACTCACACCACGTTCTTCTTTACACGCCCAAACATCCTCTCTACCCAAAATTTGACCCCACACACTCATATGACCACGGCCCCTCCTAGCAACAACACATCGCCCCTTCCTGACAGCACCACCCCGTAGCCTCCCTCGAGCGCCACTACGCCTCCTTTCTACATCCTAAACAACACTTCGCCCCTTCCGTCTCGCAGAGATTTGGCTCACATCCCTTCCCTCTACGTCAAAATCGTACAACCATGCATCCTCCCATCCCTCCCCACACCAATCCTCATCTACAAAATTGGAATCCCACGTTGACGTTGTGTCTAGAGCCCTCTCCAAAAACTTGAGCTGTAACTCCCCTTCAAGTTACACCTCCCCTCTCCCCTTCGAGTTACACCTCCCCTCTCCCCTTCAAGTTACACCTCCCCTTTCAGCCATCACACTTGAACTTTGTCAACCTAATACATCACTTGATCAAGCTTGCAGATATGCTAGACGTGGTTCCCAAGGTTGTGCCATGACTCCACCAAGTGACTTTAAGTCGGCATTCCCACAATGCCGTTGCAACATTCTTTTCCTCACCGCACCACGGATGCTCATAGTTTAGGTCACTTTTTGCCATGATTGCCAAGACTATGACTCACCCTCCATGGAAAAAGCAAACTGGTTAAAAATAGAATTTTGAATTTTTTTTACTAAATCATTCAGAAATTTTGTTTTACAAGTAGACTACAATTTTGATGATAGGGTCCCAAATTTCTATTTTTAACCAGGTTGGTTTTTCCAAGGAAGGTGAGATGTAGAGGTGGGAAAATGAGAATGTGTATTTCTTTTATCAAATCGTTTTTTGCAATATTGAAATCCTCTGGCAGCACATATATATATATTTTGTACACACCACTGCGTCGACCTGAAAAACCCCAGAAAAAACTCTGTTTTTCCAGAATGGAATCTGGGCACCAAAGGGTTAAATGACGCATTTGCTCACTTAAAACACAATATCTGAAGTGATTTTCTTATTTTTTTTAATTTAAATTTTTTTATTATAGAGAATTGCTTGCAGAGAAAATCAAAATTAGGACCACATGAATGTATGCTGACGGTGACAATGTAAGTCAACAACTACGCACACTGGAATATACCCTTGAAATAGCATACAAATTGGACCCCCCACGTTACGATAATCAAGTCATTATGGCAATCCAGCACTTAATCTTTTTGAAAGATGAGCAAGTCTAGAACCACATGAAATAGTACGTGCAGTTGTACATGTGAGATTTGAGATATTTACTACAAAAAGAACACCCTTAAATGTTTTAACTTCAACTGTGTCACTCCTGTAGGAGACCCGCTTTCCAAATGACAAATCGGACTCGGCATCCCACTGTCCAACACCAGAGTGACTCGGAAATGAAAACCTGGTTCAAAAAACGACGAACACAATCATCAGAATAATGGCTTCAAACAGCTTGGTTAGGTCAAAAGCACAACCGGAAAGAAATTGCTTCTCCTTTTTAAGATGCATTCTCGGGAAATCTTAGTTGACCTTTAAATTAAATGAATTAGCAAGCACAAATCCTTTAATAGACGTAAGCGTGTGAAACAAACGAGAAAATCGAAACACAAATTGAAGACTACTTACATAGTTCAGGTGATGGGACTGATCAAGCAGCGGCAGGGGCATCGGCTGCAAGAAAAGGATTTTGTATTTCCTCAGTACCGTCTGTTGGAGCAACCAACATGACAGCGGTTCCTCGACAGACCTGGCACACACAAGCATGTGTCAAAAGCGCCCATGCTTTAAAACTCAAACATGAGCTTTACATTGAGAGAGCGTCACCTTCAGCCGAACAAAGCATACACGAACATAAACATCAGAGATCTGCTAGTAGGTCTAGTAGAGCATGTATGGAAGCTTACAATCAAGCCTAATTGTCTCATTTGGTCAGTTGTCTTCAGAGGATCATCCGAGTCTGGAAACAAGTAAAGCGTTTGATCAAAGCCATTTCGCAATCAGAGCGACACACATAATTCAGTACGTATGATAGGAAAAGAAAACCTACAACAGAGCTCCACATGAGAAAAACGTCAATCAAGACTACAAATGATTTACTAGTGATGTAACATGTTAGTACAACGTAACGAATAGCTGATGTGTTACTAGAATAAATAAAAGCTTTTAAGAAAACTTATCTTCGGCAAGCCACAGAACGAATTGATCAACATCATTCTCAAGTTTTTAAACTAACATGGAACAATTTAAGGAGAAATATTCCGTGTTACAACGCAAATCTAGATAATCGTAAAGAACCTCAACCCTGTCATTAGCTCTCCAACAGTATATGACCCTCAAGAACGTACACGATAACAGCAAAAAAATTAAAATTAAAAAAACTAACCTCTCAAGTTTTCCGTGGCCTCGTCAAGCACCAAATTCAACAACTGGTCGTATCCTTTCAAAGTTCCCGTCACTGACATATCACCCACATTCCAACGTTACTGCACGGTACACATAATAGACATCACACTCAAGAACTTCTCTTTGACTGGCAACAAAAAGAGCTGCAAACATATTCGATGAGGTGACATGACCTGCCTTCGACTCCATTTTCCAACTCAAGAATCCTGCACGCAAGTGCCCTTAAACCCTAATTTTCACACAGAAGTTCGGATTTCACGCAATAGAAACGATCGTCCGGCTAGCATAACCAAAACTCACCTTGACGACCGCCACTCAGCTTCACCGATACTCCTCTATCCACGAACTTAGCCAGATCCAGCACTGTCTCCTTCCTTCCTGACTGAAACCCCAAAACCCCAAAAACCCAAAAACCCAAAAAACTCAGAAAACCCAAAAGTTAAAAACCCCAACCATCGACCCAAAAAACGCCCATCACTTCAAACCAAGAAACCCACAAAAACAACGCTGAAACAATCGCACAGTCCACGAGAAAAATATTGCCAGGAAGCAGAATTAGGGTTTGGGAAAGAGAAGCAATGGGTTTGGAGCAACCCAAGTTAATAAATTGCGAAACAAAGAGTGCAGAATGAATGCAATCACGTACCATGATGGAAAATCTGGGTTGAGATGGCGAGAAGTAACTTATGCGATCCAAGTGCTGTGTGCGGTGCAAGAGAGGGAGAGAGTTGCGAAGTTGTGATGGCTTATCCGCACACCATCACCAAGTTCATGACCTCGTTGGCTTGTGGAGTTGAGTGTGTCTGTGTCGCCAAGGCACTGCTCTGCTCTGCCTGTACTGGTTCTGTAACGCTTTTGTTATTGTGTGTTACGCCCAGCAGCCCTTCTTGTGACACTGACTCTGGAAGGACACAAATGTTGGGAGCATACGAAACATAGGTTCTCAAAATTATTAGTCGTATATTTATAATTTTAATTTAATTTAGAAATCGAAACAATTTTCTATTCTTAATCTTAGACCATGATCTTGAAGTAAAGTAGTGTATAGTGCGTGACTTCTATATAAAACCATTGTTGCATAGATTAAAAAACAATAGCATTTGAAGTGAAGAAGAAAATCTTTTGCTTTCTAAGGAGATTCTTATGAATAAAGTGTTTGTTTGATTTACCACTACATTTAAGTCCACCGGTCAGAGATATAGAACAACTCTTTTTTTTTCAAATAAACACTTAAAGTGACCGGTGATCGTACATGATCAAGGTCTGGATGAGGTTTGGATTCTAAGTTTTGTTGTACAATAGTCAGTAAATGGATGTGATGTTTTTCAAGTCTTTCAAGTCATGAACTCAGTTGTTGTTTGGAAACAACATATGTCTCATATGATTAGTCCACATTCAAAACTTGATGCACTCATTTGAGCTACACTAGTGTGCAATATGTAGTGACTTGACACTGTTAAGTGAGCAGTCTCATGTAAAAAAACATAATTTGCCATCCAACACGCCTACCATGTGACGCAGGCAAGTGTTGTTATTGGTAACATCAATAAAAAAATAGACATGACATGTTAGATGGCTATGGTATTTTTATTTTCAATACAGTTTTAATAATAGTTTTGGTTATTTTGAATTTATCTTTGAGCAATTTCATTGATGGGACATGTGTAGTGGCATTAGCTCAAACAAAAATGACAACAAGAGGGTTTATTTTCCAACCCTTTGCAACAATGCTTTCAGTGAGCAATTGGTATATGCTGACTTTTTACTAGGTGAGAATGTATCATTGCAATATGTGAATTTGATGAATATACAGTGAGACTTTGGTCTACATCAGTGGGTGGATCATTTTGGTATGATAGTCCTTGATGCATTGCTAGTAAGGTCTAAATCTAATGTTGGAGTGGCATCTTTGATAACCACATATGTATGGATGCAACCAAACAAAAACTAAATTTTCTTTTAGATTGTTGTTGAAGGTATCCGAATTTATGAGAATATAATACGTAGATATTTTAGAAGATATTAACAATTCTATAATTTTGTAGACTACTTTATTGTATCTTTAGATTTTGAAGAGAAAGATATAGCACATGTAGGACATGTGATTAGTACATGCAACTCCATATTTAAATTTGATGAATTACATATGGATTCTGTGATGGAGCTATATCTTTCTCTTCAAAAAAAGAGTAGTTTTTAGCACATCCAATATATTGGGTGGTATGGAATTTGATGAAACATGTTTTTTCTAAGTCAATAATGACAAAATTGTCTCAAAATTCATTCAATAGTTCTTTTTCAATGTCTGCAATACTTGTCCATTTGTTAATATTAGAGAATTCTTTAGCAAAAATTTATAGATTGTTTTTTTTATGTATTTGATAATTTTTCCTTTGAGAAATTTTATAGGACCTTTGACAAGTGTGCGTCAATCGTAGATGGCATATCCTTTTTTTCTAAAATTGACATGGTGTAGCATGTGCATGCTCATATGGATGGGTAGCATCTTTGTAGGAAAAGCCTTTTTTGGATTTTGCTCCTGCTCCTACCAAACCATTTTCGACATTGTCAAGGGGTTTGAGAGCTAAGTGGGGACCTGAAAAACAAAAGTTTCCGCACCAGTTGGGAAAGCAAGTTGTGATCCAGCTAGTACATCAAACAATGCAATCTATATAGCATACAAAACTGTGGCCTCCAAGATCACCACTGCACTTGTGTATTGAGCGCTGCAATGCGAATGTGAGATCAAAGCTTACCTGCTCATATTCAAGTAGTACTTCACAACTTCTTTGAACATGAAGTTGGTTTCGTATATGTGGTCTTCCAAATCTCGACAATTGGAGTTGGGAAATTCTGTTATTTAGGCCAGCTTTGTCGACACCCTTTCTCCTTTCAAGGCAGGTACGCCTGCAACGATTCGCCTTGGGTGAGAATTGAAGGATCTACGCATGCTCCTCAATTTCGTAGCAATGGGATACATGCTGCATTTGTATTAATCGGCAAGGCATCAAATCGAATAGACGAATCTCATAACAATCCATTCTGTAGGCCAACGCATTCTTCATTGGCTCCCTTGCACTCCGAGCGCAGTCCCCCAAGCGTTGTAAATTCAGCTCACCTCAGCAAGAACATGAAATTAAAGCAAAATATCGTTCACAAAATTCAGCTTTACTTCAGCAAAATATTTCTTTCCACACATGATCTTCCAAATTTTTGAAGTTTTTTGTTTTAAAATGCTCCACCAAGATATCAAGGCAATTCATAGGATCTTGAATAACTAACAGCGCATAAAGTTGTCCAAACGGGTTATGAAGCCCATGTCTGAGTCTGGGCGGATACTCAAGGGTGGAGTAGCCTTCACCATCAATGACTGGACGATCCTCATAAGCATCCTGCTGGCTCCAATCAGCACTCTCTCCTGCTTATGATAATCCTGAAAACATAGTTCTAATTAATTACTCACTGAGTCCCTCTTCAATGACGCACGTCACAGCTGCTTCAGCAATCAGCCCTGAGCCCTCGGATTATGTAAACATAGAACCCTTACCTGAAAACGCAATTCCGAGTCACTAGCTGTACAGAGCTAGAATCGATCCAAGAAATTTGACCACAACTCTATTTTGACTATGAAATTTCACAAATTTCTTGATTGAAATTTCCTACCCTAGGGAGAGGAAAGAAAACTGCGCCAATTTTCCTGTGCTGGATTCTAGTTTCGTATGTGCAACATATTTCTTGGTACAAGATCAAGGGAGGCTGAATGGGTTAATCGTATGAGCGGCATGTTATTTTTGACCTGGAAATGCACAGACGAACTTCAGCTTGCAGGATGGGATGGCTAATAGACAAGAGCCGTTTTGATGACAACCGAGGAGATAGCATTCTCGAAGTCCTTACGTTCGCTACTTGGAAGCCTTGGGTGAGGATCATAAATCACGAGAAAATCATTGCTTTGCTTCAAAATCTCCTAAGGCTCCTGTCCATTGGACCCAGTGACCCTAACAGCTTCGCGAAGGAACAAACGATTCACGACGATGTAAATTTGATTAGAGTCCGGATCCTCCACTTTCCATCTTGCAAAAACCACCTGCAATTATAAGCGATGACTGATCAGTATTGAGGATATGCACAGCTAAGAGCCCTATCATTTGGACCAACATTCTCTCACAAACACAAGTGCTGATTACTGTAACACGGACTCACCCGACATTGACTTGACCCCTCTGGCTTCGAGTTTGGTCGCTTCCTTGATAAAATCTAGTGCCAATTTTTGCGATAACCACATGCTAAAAGAAGTATGGAATTCCCCGACGCAATATTCAATATGCAAATTCAGCAACGTCTTAGGCGCAAGTGCTCAAAACTTTCACAATGCAGATTCTGGGTGCAACTAGAGCATTTTTGATGCCATTGGCAAGTTCCTTACTACTCCAAATGTCAACAAGCACTATGACATGGTAGACTTTTTAAATGGATATAGAGGCTGACAACGCAATGTAGATCATAATCGGCAATGTGAAAACTACAAACATGATGAAAATGGTCATCTCACCTTGGGAGCGGGAGTCGTCACAAGGCATTTATAAGCTGATTGGCCGGAGTAATCTGGAGAAGCGCAACGACCAAGGCCGGTGGGTCTGTCCATAAAAGAAGCCTCAATCAGCACCTTTCTATAAATATCAATGAGATGGTGCTCCACATTTGCACTAGTATACTTCATTTCCAAATTAAGCAGCTCTTGTATCCTCAAATCACCGCCTTAGCACTGGGAAGAATCCAAACGCCTCCCTTGCTCATCCGACCTGAGGGATATGTACTGCTTAATTGGGTGGAAATCGGGTTTCTTGGGATGTTCTGATGAATCACCATCTTGAATGGAGAATTTCTTCGAGATAATATGGGTTCCCTTGACAACACTATCCTTAGTCAGGTGAACAGTTTCCCTCCTACCACTATCAATGCTCCTGCACGTCCACCTTCCGCAAAGCTCTCCATACAGCGCCCGCAAAACCTCCCAGGCTCTGCGGCACACCGTCAGCTTCTGCAAGCCAGCTCTTAAAGACGGCCTTAACCGTGCTGTGCAGTTGGTGCAGCATGTGGATTACTGGGTCATTTTGGTTCGCAAAGTTAATGGAGCGCCACTTGAAAGTCTCATTCTCGTTGATATTCCGGGTAGCGTTCACATCGCATTTATGAGGTGCTTCGAACGCAACCGAGACCATAGAATCAGAACATGACTTCTGCAAGTGATGAAAGCAAAATATTCTTCAGTGTATTAGAATGACATTCTCCAAACACACGCCAGAGGTATCTCAAACCTATTATTCAATTGTTTTTCAGCCCTAGAACCCGCTTTAGCGAAAGGCAAAGGCTGCGCATAGGCCCAAGTCACATGCATGAACCCGGCCAATTTATCAATCCTGCTTCTCGCCTAGGTTAGCTTACTTGTTGTCCGATGCGTATTTTCGGTTTCGTCCCAAGTGAAATAACGGAAACATTCCCTAGAATCGCTACAGGAGAGTGGGCCTCAGTTCAGTATGACACCTTCAAAATGACATTGAGTGACACTAAGGATGTCATTTTTGAAGGATACATATCCAACGTGGTAGCACTGAGGGTGCCATTCTTGGGATGTGGTTTTTTGGCCGCTTTTCTTCTAGCGGGCCTTGAGCCCTTACTAACGTACGCTACTCAGTTGCTGAGCATCGAGACATGTATCCAGCAACAATCGACCCAACACCATGTGCGAAACTACCCTGCCCAAATTGTGCCCACAGAAAATGATGCGCTTCCCAGCCATTAGGAGGTCCGGAAGAGGGTCGCGCTGATTTGAGCCCTAAAAGTATTCCGCATGGTCGTAGAATCCTCAGTGAAAGAAGCCCCCTAACCGATTACCAATAGGATAGTTATTTTGGTGTAAACAAGCATTAGTTGTTGATGAGGTTCGAAAAGATGTGATTCAATTAGAAGGTGAAACATGTTGGTATAAAACGAGCTGGTGAGATTCCAATCTGGACGTGGATATTGTCATGTTGGAGAATTGTGCCTGAAATAGAAGCTGGAAACTATACACTTGGAGAAATTATGTGTGTGACTATGACTTGGAATTTGATGTGATTAAGAACCAATGAGGAAATTAATGTGCTGGTATAAGCCAACGGGGACTTGCCAAATTGGAGAAGCGTTGAAAGAGAAGGTCATCAATTGGCAGAATAAATATGAAATTAAATTTGATGGAGCTGGTGTGGCGAGAGAACCGAATAATTTGAATGCTCCTTTGAAGTTCGATGTTGGTGAATATTATGAAACTTAAGAATTGAACGAGGAACTAAATGATTGTTGAAGAAAGATTATCTATCATCTACACTAAGGGGCTGATCAGTGTCAACCTATTACAAACTGATCAATTGTGACCTCAATATTGAATTATCATATAATTAGATGTTACCTTAAATATACCCCAAATCAATTCAAAATACATCACATATTGTACTCAAGGGTCAGGTTTGGCACTATTGTGTGAAATAATTAGTTAATTCTAAAAATATGTTTTAGCAAAACCAAATATTCTTAATATGTCAATTTTACCTTAAGGAAAAAGAAATTTAAGAGAAAGGTAATTTCTGAAATTTGTTGGTAATCTATTTTTAGAATTTTTTTGGCCGAACCTCACTCTTGGGTACCCTATAGTCCTACCCTATAATATCCTATAGTACTATATAATATACAATGTATATAGCCTATAGTGCTATATAGGGTACTATAGGATATTGCCCAATACTATAGGGTATAGGAAATGGACAATTGTGCCCAATACTGTGAATTGTTCACCTTGTCTATCTTCCCATTTCCCGATGGATGTGTTAAGACTACCGTATGTTGATGATTTTAGTGTACTCTAGTTGGTAAAGAGTCACCAGGGAAAAGGCCAAACACGGCATATTTAGACTCCCTAGCGAAGTGGTTCCTTGTGGCTGTAAATTACTCCAGGACTCGGTACTACAGTTCCAAAGAACCGGTCAACACCAAACGACCTACATGCAAGAACCAAGTTCAGCCAGATACGAATATGGTATGCACACCTATACCCGGGCCCCCCCCCAAAGGCGTACCCTATAATTTGCCATTTATGCAATAGTGATGAATTCTGTCATCGTACATCCGCGTGGAGGGGCAATTTGGGGAATACATCCAACGGATTTAGGTTCAAGGCAATTGATGATGGATCTGAGCAAAACAGTTAAAAGTAAAAGGACTCTTTAACATAAGGCCGCCGCCGTCCAATGTAACTATGCTCAGTTTAGAAAATGACGGCTTTCATGTTAAGTAACAAGTGTCCTTAACATTGAATGTTGAGAGTAATGGGTGCCGTCACATATGCTTTTAGTACAGCTAATGTGCGATTTTGCACTTGCCCTCATTTGGAGTATGTATCTATCACTGATTGACAAAGTGTAGAGAAGAGTGTCGAATAGAGAGTAGTGGAGAATTTTACAATGTATGAGAGTTTTGTTCAACTAGATTGTGCTTAGCTTTGTGAAAGGAGAGAACTAAAATGTCTCTTAACAATGATGAGCATCGTGGTGCTGGGCAGTACTTCCTGAGAAGGGGGGCCACTGACCGCTCACATCACCAATTCCCATCTGTAAGCTATCAAAGTGGAAGAAGAAGTATGTTCAGTCCACTGAGTCCACCTGCAGCAGTTTCCTTTGATGAGCGTGCACATAGAAACTCTCAGGAGCATTTCAGTGATATTCATGGATCGTGTCAAGTATATTCATCAGCTGCGCTACTGGGAGGTGGATCGATAGTGTATCCTACACCGCAGCGTTTCCTGCCTCCTGCAAACTTACAGCAGCAGAATCAAGGATGTTCATCAGATGATCAGGTGCGATCACTTCACTCATGCCTTGAACATTCATACTCTCGTAACTTGACTGGAAGGATCAAATTTATCCTAAGTCATTTCAACAAGTCACTCTGTTTATATTTTGCTATGTGTTAAAAGGAAACAGTCGTGATGAATTTGGGTTCAGTTTTACCTAGCAGGTCATGAGTTCTTGATGCAGTCCCGCTTCTCCGATCATTTCCTGTCCAGCTTCCCCAATCGTTTCCCAGTCGAGCTTCTTTGATCGTTCCCTGTAGATTGCGTGTTCTAGACTCCGTTAGCGTCATATTTCACCATGTAGTACATCTGCTTGGTATCGCCGTTAACTGGTACTTTCGTAACTGCTTCATATCCGTAACAAGTCTCGGATAGTCTCATTGTAGATTTCCAACAGTGAGGCCTGGATATGCACATGTTTCGGCTGTTAGAGAAGATGATCAATTAAATAACATACAATAAACTGGGACTCGTGTGAGTACAGCAATGTAGGAAATTAGATCTTCACCTTGTAAACGTCAAGAGCGCTTTGTACCAGCTGAGAAATTACTTCGAAAACGCCACCTTGTTTTACTTCAGGTGCACAAACTTTATCGAATGTGAATGAATGCTTCCCTCCTCCTGCTGTCAATTACAATGAAAGAAGTCAGACTACCGCATCTCAAGCAACGTTCTATACACATAAATTAACCTATTAAAAGGGATAGCACTGAACAGTTTAGGTGACAGTAGTAATTGATGTCAAGCTGTCGGTGTTGCTTCGATCAGTGGGCAGTGAATCTCGTTTTCTTTCTGGGCTTTACATGCCTTGGTGAATCGTTGCTGAGTCATTTCTGGTGAAATTGCGGTAGAGTAAAGCTTCACATTGGATTGAAAGAAAACTTCATAGGTTCCAAAGAGGTGCAATGTGCTTAGTTCTTCAGCTTCAGAGCCTGGTGGATGTCAAAAAGTCTATCGTGCTCCCCCCATATCAGCAGCACCTCCTTCATTTGCATCTCAGTTATAAGAGAGTCTTACACAGGTATATCACAGGAGACTTCTAAACTGGACTTCAAAATTCCAGAGTGCAAAATTCAACAAGATACAGTATGTAAAATTAGAGTTTTCTACAGAGCATTCAACAGTATTCTGAATAAAACCTGAAAACAACTCGAGGGTAAGTATGGATTTTAATTAACTGACTTGCCTCTCCCCAATTGAAGCCATCAGAGATTAGGTCAATGTAAGAAGATGCACACACCTGTGTCAAGGTAGGACGTGTGAGCGCCTCATCTGTTCCGAAGCTTGATCCCTCCGATGTGTGACTCCGATGTCCCTCCGAACATGGGTAACTACAGTATGGTCTCGTATCAGTAAAGTTTCACATTTCGCCCTTGAGCACAGTGTCTTGCAAGTGGGCATGAAATGAAGAGACTGAAGCGGTACAGTCGGCTATATGGTCTAAATGTCACATGATGTCAACGGTTGTCAACCTGATTAATATTGTAGCACAAGTGTGGACAAATTTCATGTGTAACTATGTGAAATTTCGATGTTACCTGCTGGTTGCAGAAGTTCAATTGCTCGACCTTGTCCCTCAGTAGAAGATGGATATTGATCAATCGCTGTCTCATTGCCATCCTAGGAGTGTCGGTTTCGCTTCTGTAGTCATACAAGAAATTCGCTGTGTATTTAATGCCATAACGAGAAGCATTCGTTCCGGCCTCTGGATCTGTAGCCAACTGGAAAGCGCTCAGCTGAATCATAGGTCCACGAGCTGAAATCTAACCAGCATAAGTTTTATTTCCACTGAGTTAGCTTGCTAAAATTATAATTCAGACAGAATGTCATTGATCAAATTCGCAAGCCCTACAATCGAATCATTAAATTTCTGTGAAATGAAAAGAGCATACATGTAGAGGAATCGAAAGTTATGTGACGACATAGAACATATTTGACAGGAGCTTAAAATCTACCATCCCGCAACAACCAGAATAACAAATACAAGCATTTGTCTAAACAGCACCTTCATAACATCTGCAATTGTAAATGTGCAGGTTCACCCACGCAGCACATTTGAGCTGAAATCTAACCATCTCCAATTGTAAATGTGCAGGTTCACCCACGCAGCACATTTGAGCTCCAACATCGCAACCTGCAACATAGACTGGATCGGGCATATGAGAACATTAATGATGATGAAGGAGCTGATTGCACTGGAGTACAGAACCAGTTCTCAAAACAAGTGGACCAACGACCAACACATTCGATCCAATCACGAGGTTCTGAAAGAATGTTCAACCCAGAGAGCTCACAACCTGCAGAGGATTGGAGCGCTGATGGAGGAGAGCACCAGCAGCGAAGCAAAGACCTACAAAATTCAGAAGTAAGATCAAAACGCTCCTCCACTAAACGTAAAGTAGGACAGTGGACAGATGAGCAGATGAGAAGGGCACTGGCAGCAGTGGATAACGGTGAACCTGTGAGATCAGCAGCAGAAAGATATGATATACCTGCAAGTACCTTGGCTGATTGGGTTCATGGGCGGGTTGTGAAGAGGAAGAAAGGGCCTCCAACTGTTCTAACTGCGACTGAAGAAAGTGAACTAGAAAGATATATTTTTCTAATGCAGGAGTATGGATATCCACTGACAACAGAGATGGTAAAACACAAAGTTTCAGAGATTGTGCAAGAGCGGGTGACGCCGTTCACAGATGGTATCCCAGGTTCTGGGTGGATGAGGTGGTTTAAAAAACGGCATCCAAACCTGACAATCCGTCATTCACAGGCGTTAGAGTTTTCCAGGGCTAAAAATTTGTGTCCTGAAGCTGTAAGGTCATTCTATGACAATCTTGCAAAACTAAACAACAAAGAGAACTATCCACCACAACAGATCTGGAATTGCGATGAAACAGGAGTAATGGCAGGGAAGAACGGAGGTGCAAGAGTGTGGGCTAGACGTGGTTCCCAGACAGTTCAGAAAATTGTGCCAGATGGTAGAGAATGGATGACATATCTCACATGCATCAATGCAAGTGGAGATAGCATACCTGGATTTTACATATTCCGTGGAGAAAGGATACGACAGAATTACATATCTCATTGTGAGAATGGGGCAACGATGGCTGTGCAAAAGAAAGCATGGATGACTGCAGCCTTATTCAAGGATTGGATCTCACATTTTGTGAGATCTGTGGAAGCAAAGGGCGGAATATCTACAACAAGAAGGCACTTGTTAGTTGTGGATGGCCATGCATCACATGTAACATTAGATGTGGTCTACAAGTGCAAGGAAATTGGCTTGGACTTACTTACAATTCCAAGCCACACAAGCCATCATCTTCAGCCGCTGGATGTTGGAGTGTATGGTCCTTTCAAGCGCTACTTCCGGAATTTCAGGAACAGGTGGATACCCATAAGGGGGAAACCGGTAAGCAAAAAATTATTGGCTAAGTGGGTGTATCTGGCTATGAGAAAGGCCCTATCAGAGAGAAACATTCAATCAGGGTTTCGAGCAACGGGGATTTACCCATTTAATTCACATGCAGTTGATAAGTATCTTGGCCCTTCCCAGTCGTTCACCCCTGCAGATGAGGCAGAAGAAGGATCTGAGGTACCGATTAGCACCCAGGCACCAAACATCTCATCTTCCAGCGAAGAAAGTGATGAAGACAACGGTACTGAACAAGACAATGTTACCAGTGGTGACGAAGCAGTGAGTGATGCAGAAAATGGACGTCAGCAGTATTTTGTTGGCTCCATCGAGCCTGGTGGCCACTCCGACGGAGACAACGGCTCTACACAGGGCGAGGGCAATCTCATGGCACCAGGTAAGGGCTTTGCACTACAAGCTTTTCATGTTATTAGCCTACAATAACCTTCAGAAATCATCCAGTCACCGGAAGGGAAATCTCCCTTGAATTCGTGAACTGGCTGTATTTCCAAGGTCATATTTGCAGATTCTGCCTTTCTCGGTTGAATAGTACCTTCGGTCTTCCAGTTCTCTAAAGAATGTGTTCAACAAAGCCAAATTTTAGTCAATTAATATTGTCATTGTGGCATGACTTCTGTCGAGGAACGAAATCGGACTGAATGAAAATGAACAGACAGTAACATAACATATCGATTGACATAGGCATGATCTTTTAACGACGGTCAGAGTTGCACACCGAAGTGTAATTCTATTATATTGGCAACTACTGTTGACTTGTACAATGGAATTAACTCTCCGAAGGCTGCTCACTAATTGCTCGCTGGTAATTCTTGAGCATGTGTGAGTCTAAACTTCGAGAGCGGACGCTAGACCTTGGAGATGCCCAATTCTTTTAGAGTTGGTGGATCGTTAGGCATGGTCATCACGGTTCCACTACTCGTGGCAGATGATTTAAAGCATACCTTGAAGCCAATAACTACTATACGCTGTAACAAAATCCTGGTTTCGTAAGGACCGTGATATGTTACAGACAAAGCTTTGTGACGTACCTGGAACTGCAGCAGAGCATTCTGGTCGTTGATACTTGCGTTGAGTGCTTGGAGTAGCCTTCGACCTCTGCGCTCCGTGAACCCTTCGACCTCTGCGCTCCGTGAACTCGTCATTTTCGAAAATACTTACAGAGAAGATTTCCTCAGATGTTCGGTGTCCTCTACAGAGTCGGTGTCCTGGTTGAGTGAGAGAGAGGATAGTAAGAGAGGATAGTTGGTTTGTCAATTTCTCTTGTTAGGTAAATTTACAGTACACAAACCACAATTAACCCATATGGAGTGATGTTATTCATATTCTTTTAGAGTTGGTGGATCGTTGGAATTTTTAGTAGCAAAGATCTCTTCCTAAGAAAAAACACATATCACATATGCAGTTTCGATTGAATGCAAGCTTCTGCTTCATGAGGCCAACGGAGCTATATTTGCGAAGAATCGTGCACAAAAATTTACTGAAAGGATCCGATGAATTGAAACTTGCCTGTCTCCGAGTGCAGCAGCATTTGTGGAAGCCATAACTTCGTAGGATCCAAACAAGGTAGCATGTCTCTGGAGTCTGCAGAGTGCAGATGATCAATCCACAGCTAGTGAATGATTTTGCAATCGGGTCGTAATCGAGTAATGTGGAGGCAGGCGCTTTTCTGTCTCATACAATGACGTAGGATTTTTAAAGTATCTGACAAAGACTTATAAAGAAATGAGGTGTATTTTATTTTCAGAATTCTAGGGTATATGCACGGTTCCAAGTTCTGATCTCACCCTTCGACCAACATATATAATTGGTGAGGTATACTTACTTGGTTGATTAAAATTCTATTGGATGCTATGTACCTTTCTTGCCGATTCTGTGCAGGTGACGACGCTGATGGGAGCAGCGATGGGAGCAGCGACGAAGCAGCCGGTTTAGGGTTTCCTCCTGTCGAAGCTTGCAGGTTGGGTGCTTCGGCGGCACTCGGTGGCGGAGGTTCTTCGAGTCGCCTCCAAGGGCTGCTTGCCCTACCCCGCATACCTACCAAGAAGCCACGCAAAAAATACCAGGACCCCATAATCGATTACAGCAAGTCTTTGTTACTGACTTCCGAAGATTACTTGAATGCTATGCAGGAGAAAGCTGAAAAGAGAGAGGCTGTGAGACGAGAAGCAGAGCAGCGACGTACCGAAATGCAGAGAAGAAGATTTGAGAGGCAAGCTGAGAAAGAAAGAAGGGATGCCGAGAGAGCCCAACGACGAGCAGACAAGGAAGCCATGGCAGCATTTCGAAAGAAGTGGACACCCCAAGCAATCTCCGCTGCTGGAGAGCAACTTCAGCACCTTCTTAAAAATCCACCACCTCTCACTTCGACAGATTACAGAGCACCATTCTGTGGTGTCCTTCCTCCTATCTGCAAACGAAACATGGCGTTGCGATTAGAGAAACAACGAGCTAAGAGAGGTAGGAGCTACGATGCAAATGCCGTCAACTGTGTCTGTGTACCACCTCCGTGGGTGCACCAGTGCGACACAAGATTTCAAGTGGAGGGAGAAGTATCTATAGCTGAGCGCTTCAACCTCGAACCCGCACATTGTGGATCTCGTCGGCGCGCAACTTGAATCTCATCGGCGTTCTGGAGCTTGGTGGTCACACAACGGTCTGCAAGAAACGACAATGGGTGTACTCCTTTTTGCATGCCACCTTTACTGACTTGCTAACTCAAGTTACTGGACTTGTTTATTTGGTAGCTCCTCCACATGCTTGGGTTACAGGTTCCTGCTTTTGAGGCTCTTTTTTGTTGTTCATAACCTCAAAGCTTACTAATATAGTGCTCCTAGCCTTGTATATAGATGAGTCCAGCTCGAAATTGGAGTACTCTATGTTTTACTATAGGGGGTCTACTAATATTCTCTTCGAATATTTGCTGTAATTACAAATTTGCTTTTAAATGTAATTTTTTTTTCCAATTCTTTTTTGTTTGTATTTCCCATTCTACAGTAAAAATTTCAGGCCCTAAAATTCACTGCAAATAAGGTAGGCTGCTTAAATGTCCGAAAATAGGTGCTCATACCATAGATGAATTGTAATAAAGTATGAGGAGAGGATATCACCTGAATCCTCATCTGAATCCTGTTCCCATTCTGAAGCCTTGGAGTGTGCCAAGTTCCAACCTCAGAGCTCCTTTCGTATAAGTATCGCTCACATGTCCATGAGTTGCAATGTGAACGAAGGCCTGGCAAAATCCGTGCTGATCAGACGAATCTGAAGGCCTTCTTCCCCAATCAAGAACCTTCTGAACAGATGCCTTTGTCCCCAGCAGCTTCTTAATATCTTTTCCTTCAAAGATGGAACTTATCAAGTGGATCTCTTTTTTACTCTTCATCAGTCTGTCACTCTCCTTCCTGAATGCAGCGTTGCCAACGACCAAACAAGCCTTCCCATTCTGCAAGGAATATCCTTGCTGTGTGCACACTGCACAGCCGATCGCTGAGGTACTTTATTGTCCGTAACGAGGGAGCTATGCAAGGGACAAATTTCTCAAAGAGATATTTGCCGCCTTCATCCAGCAAAAGCTGAAAGGGTAACTCGAACAGGCCCTAAAAGATACAGAGAAACATCATTAGATTCTTGCCCACCAGTGAATTTTACAAGGCAATTAATTGGGGTGAGGACCATGTTGAAGACGGCTTTAGGGTAGTTAATGCAAGGCCGAGGATTGTTGTGCTTGTTGTGCTTTTTCGTTGATGTCTTTCTTTCCTGGTGCAGACGTTTTGCCAGAGCGTAAACGCACCTCGGCCTGTGGAGCAAGCGGCTTCGCATCCCCCTTCTAGCGAGCAACAACCAGCAGGTGAGCTTTTTCTATGTCTCTTAGGGTATCTGTTTCTGGACATGTTCTGTTTTTGGAGATGTTTCTGCTTTTGGAGATCGCTACAGTACGGCTATGAGCATGGCTGTGAAGAATAGGTCGGAAACTGTGCTGAAATTGCATGTGTCCGTTGTGTGCAGGCTCTACAGGTGGCTGTGCCTTCTGGGCATTTGATGAGCTATCTATCTTTCTGGACTTCTTAAGAGTGTGATGAGTCGTGAAGGTCATCAATTTTGACGCGTTAATGTCCCAGATAGAGGACTACTTTGATGCAATTTCTTTTCAGGTCAGCATTCAGGCAGTCTTTTTGCAGCAGCAGTCTTTTTTCAGTCCAGGCCCAGTGGCAAAAGTTGTAGACACTTAGATTGAGCCAGGAAGCAGGATCGATGATGTAGAGCTGGATTGAGAGGCTGTGCCCAACGATGAGTTACCTCCAAAAGAACCGGAAAGAGATTTGATTATAGAACTGAATTGCGATTGTGAAGAGAGATCGTTGATTTGGGTCCCTGATTGTATTGTGTGGTTTAGGCAGGGCGGCCTACGTGTCAGACTCTGGACGAGTGGGATGACGGACAAATTTTTCATGGAGAGGGCGGACAGATTGGAGAAAAGGAGTGGCGAGTTGAAAAACGAAATCTATCAACTGGTGAGCGTGGTGTCGACCGCCGTGACGCAGATGGCTGCAATCGACTTTTAATTGGTGTGTAGCTTATCCTTATCGTTCTGCACTTAAAATTGCTCTCCTCTCTGAACCTCTGGTTCGATGGAACAGGGTTTGACGAGCTCGGCTCAGATGACTAGGTTCTGGGTAGTTAATGCAAGGCCGAGGATTGTTGTGCTTGTTGTGCTTTTTCGTTGATGTGTTTCTTTCGTGGTGCAGACGTTTTGCCAGAGCATAAGGTACACACCTCTGCCTATGGAGCAAGCGGCTTCGCAGCCGTCTTCTACCGAGCAACAACCGTCTTCTACCGAGCAACAGCCGTCTTCTAACGGAGGCAGAGGTTGTAGACTCTGAGATTGAGCCAGGAAGCAGGATCGATGATATAGAGCTGGATTGAGAGGCTTTGCTCAGCGATGAGTTACCTCCAAAAGAACCGGAAAGTGATTTGATTATAGAAGTTTACGATGAGCTTATTAGAAGTGATTCGATACCGAGACTTGGTAGTTCGAGTAGTAGCACCAGCACCAGCACGATTGCAAGTGAGCATTCCGCACTTCAAATTTTTCCTACACCGATGGGGAGTAGTCCTGCTCTTTTGCAATTCTTCGTTCGTTGGCAATTCTTCGTGCGGACATATGGACATGGTGGAGTCTGTTGCAGGTAACTCTCTTCTCTTGTGACTCTCTTCCTCTGAAGGAGCTCCGAATTTGAGTTGCTGCTGTCTCAGGTTCTTCTATGTCTCTTAGGGTATTTCATACTGGGGATGTGTCTGTTTTTGGAGATCGCTACGGCTATGAGCATGGCTATGGAGAATATGTCCGATAATTGTGCTGAAATTACATGTGTCTGTTGTGTGCAGGCTCTACATGTGATGTGTCTTCTGGGCATTTGATGAACTATCTATGCTTCTGGGCTTCTTAAGAGGAGTGGGGAATCGTGAAGGTCACAAGTTTTGACGCGTTAATGTCCCAGACAGAGGACTAATTTTATGTAGTTCATTTTCAGGTCAGCATTTCACAGAAACAAACACGCTTTCCTCATTTGACTTCCTTTCTGCCCCCTCAAATCTAGAATATTATCCGTTTTGTTGAGCTCATTTCACTACACCACCCCCACGTAACGTCCACTGTCCTCTCACCGTTTGTCAACAAAGATCGGTCTTATTTCCAACAAGCATGATGATCACATCACTCCCACGCTCTGTTCGAACTTCTTCTGGACACCCACCGAGTTGTGTTCAGAAACGACTGCCGATCTGTCCACAATGCACAATGTCAACACAATCTCCTGTATCATGCAATAGAAATACGTAGACCTGCACAATCTAAGCTGCAAATCACCTGCGTCTGCCTCTTCCTTCCAACGGGACAACACACTCTAATAGTTCCATACGCACCTGTAGAAGCGCACCTGTAGAAGCGCAACGCTAGATCATTGTTAAATCTTCCAATTCGTGATACACTCACGCAATCCGAGCTACTTCACGGAGCATCCAAAATCGTTCGCATTAATCGCATGGATACTTTGCGCTCTGAGGAGAGTTCAGGATCTTCACGAATCTTCACGATTGAGGACGTAAACGACTCCACCCACAAACTTCCAACAATGACTTAGTCTGTGTTGATAAATGAATTGTAGCATGAGCAGGCCTGGGCGCTGTCACCACCATCACCGTCGCACCTGCGGCACTCAAAACAGGCATTCACATGAAAAGAGCTTCCAAAGTAGGTCAAATTATAATTACCATGACATACTTCCGATATGCTCCTCTCGACAATCGAATGAAATGCAATGAAAGAAAAGGGTATGAGATTACCTGCGGATATGGCGGTCGTGGTGATCGCGCTTCAACGCTACTGAAAGATCCTGGGCAAGCGCTGGCGATGAAGAGGTCGCCTTCACCAATTAGCGGGCAGGTCACATCGCCCAAGCGAAAAGGGTTCAACCCATCATACCTCATCACCAGTAATCACCACATGAGCAGACGCCATTTTTAAAATGGTGAAACCGATTAGCATCCCTCACTATGATCTCTCGTCCCTCCACCTTTGAGATTAACTTCGTTGCTGTATGACAATCGGTGCACACCCGAAGGTTCTCGAATACACGAATAGGATTTCCAGGGGGTGTATGCATCAGCCCATACACAATTGCCAACTTCTCACTGTGAGAGCAAATATCAAGCTCCTTGTCCTTCATGTTCCTGTTCTTCAGCACCAGCCGGGTATCAGGAATGTACCCTTCAGCCTTTAATTTTTCAATCAATTTGTCCTTATTTTCATTTATCTCCTTGCATTCTGGATGAGATAAGTCGGCTACCAGAAAATCATGAATCTTGTTATCGACTTCGATCCAGCTACGTCCTGGCTCCTTGCGGATCCCTCTCTCCCGCATCATAGTCCGCACCCCCGATACCATGTCCCAATTTCCAGATTCAGCATAGATATTAGAAAGGAGAACATATGTAGCGGCATTTTCCGGATCCAGTTTCAGCCATTCTCTAGCAGCAAGTTCGCCCAATTCTACATTACCGTAAGTTCTACAAGAACCAAGCAGGGCTCCCCAAGTTGCTTCATCAGGTTCAACTGCCATGCTATCAATGAAGTGCTTTGCTTCCATCAAGCGTCCTGCCCGCCCCAGGAGATCCACCATGCAGTTACAATGAGACACATCAGGTTCAATGCCATACTCTTGTGTCATAGCCAAATACTGGGAAAGACCTTCCTCAACAAGGCCTGCATGACTGCATGCTGAAAGAACTGCTACAAATGTGAACCCATCAGGCTTCACATCGTGCGCAGCCATTTGTCTGAAAACTTCCAAAGCGTCCTGCCCAAGACCATGTTGTGCCAAGCCAGAAATCATCGAATTCCACGATACAACATCGCGCACCTTCATTCTATCAAACACCACTCGTGCATCATCAATGCTGCCACTCTTCGCATACATGTGAACAAGGGCATTGCCCACACGCACATCCAACTCACGGCCTGCATCCAAGGCATGCCTGTGGACCTTCTTCACCCACTCCAATGCTCCCGCACTTGCACATGCATTCAAGATGCTCAAATATGTGATTGCATCTGGCTCACAACCCTCTCCTTGCATCTGGAGAAACAGATCATATGCTTCATGACCACGCCCATGTTCTGCATATGCGCCTATCATCACATTCCACGATACAACATCGCGCACCTTCATTCTATCAAACACCACTCGTGCATCATCGATGCTGCCACTCTTCGCATACATGTGAACAAGGGCATTGCCCACACGCACATCCAACTCACGGCCTGCATCCAAGGCATGTCTGTGGACCTTCTTCACCCACTCCAATGCTCCCGCACTTGCACATGCATTCAAGATGCTCAAATATGTGATTGCATCTGGCTCACAACCCTCTCCTTGCATCTGGAGATACAGATCATATGCTTCATGACCACGCCCATGTTCTGCATATGCGCCTATCATCACATTCCACGATACAACATCGCGCACCTTCATTCTATCAAACACCACTCGTGCATCATCAATGCTGCCACTCTTCGCATACATGTGAACAAGGGCATTGCCCACACGCACATCCAACTCACGGCCTGCATCCAAGGCATGCCTGTGGACCTTCTTCACCCACTCCAATGCTCCCGCACTTGCACATGCATTCAAGATGCTCAAATATGTGATTGCATCTGGCTCACAACCCTCTCCTTGCATCTGGAGAAACAGATCAAATGCTTCATGACCACGCCCATGTTCTGCATATGCGCCTATCATCACAGTCCATGATACAACATTGCGCACCTTCATTCTATCAAACACCACTCGTGCATCATCGATGCTGCCACTCTTCGCATACATGTGAACAAGGGCATTGCCCACACGCACATCCAACTCACGGCCTGCATCCAAGGCATGCCTGTGGACCTTCTTCACCCACTCCAATGCTCCCGCACTTGCACATGCATTCAAGATGCTCAAATATGTGATTGCATCTGGCTCACAACCCTCTCCTTGCATCTGGAGAAACAGATCATATGCTTCATGACCACGCCCATGTTCTGCATATGCGCCTATCATCACAGTCCATGATACAACATTGCGCACCTTCATTCTATCAAACACCACTCGTGCATCATCAATGCTGCCACTCTTCGCATACATGTGAACAAGTGCATTGCCTACACGCACATCCAACTCATGGCCTGCATCCAAGGCATGCCTGTGGACCTTCTTCACCCACTCCAATGCTCCCGCACTTGCACATGCATTCAAGATGCTCAAATATGTGATTGCATCTGGTTTGAATCCGTCCTGTTCCATTTCTAATATGAGTCGATATGCTTCCTTGCCATCTCCACTTTGTGCATAAGCTCCAATCATCACAGTCCAGGAGATGATATCATGATCCATCAGGTTATCAAAAATGCGCCTTGCCTCCTGGATGGACCCACACTTTGCATACATCCCAAGAAGGGCAGTCCCCACCCGTACATCTGATTTGAGCCCACCGTGTCTGATGCAGGCATGAACTTCTTTCCCCCATTTCAACGCTGACAAACTGGCACAAGCCTTCAAGATGATCATGTATGTACCCGCATTTGGCTGCACATCTTCTTCATGCATTTGCCTAAAAACTCCCATTGCATCCTCAGCTTGATTGTAATCCAAATAACCTGCAATCATTTTGTTACAGCTTCCAGCGCCCTTCTTCACAAGTCCATCAAACACATGGCGTGCCTCCTCCAGTCTTCCACATCCGATGTACACACGAAGGAGGTTACTCACCACATAATCGTTTCGCTCCAATCCACTTTTGATGATGCAGTCATGAACCTGCTTGGCTGCCAGAAGATCCTTTTGCTCCAAGCACCGCTTCAAAACGTCAACATACATGTAGGAATATATAATCATGCCTCGTTGCAGACGGTTCTTCAGAACCACAAGCGCTTCACTCAAGCTATTTACACTTTGCACATGCATATTACCACCACCTTCCACAATTTGACCCAACGCTCTCGCACTTTCACATGCAGTAACTAATTTTCCATCGTTGTCCTTGGCTTGCCTAATTCATCGACAGATTCTGCATTACTTCCACTTCAAGCAGAAATCGCCAATTCACAAAGTGAACGATGAAATGCAATTTATTTACTGTACAGAAACGTTGCATACATGCATCCTCAGCATACATCACAATCTTCACATTTCTACCACAAAGAGCAATCCCACCAGACGTGCAATTAAAAGTGCAAAGCAAGGCAAGCAAGAGTGGTACAAGCCAAATCCTCAATATAACTCAAACCCTAGATTTAGGCTGCACTGCTGTCCTTGCTGCTACAGATTAACATGCTCATGCTCATACCTTTTCCCTTGTGCGGCACGCTCAACACGTTTGGTGTTACATGTAGCATCAGGTCGCAATCCCACCCGAGCCACGAGTTGGAACTTTTCCTTCACCCATTCTGGAGTATACCAACCATCTATCCAAAGCGCTTCCCCTGTCACCTTATGTTTAAAGTCAGGTGCCCTCGGATTTCCCTACACACACAACCACCCAAGAATCAGATACAGGAAAACCTGACTAATACTTACTGATCTCTCCTCAACAGGCGACAATCCAGGAGTATATCTTTCTAACAACAACAATCGACCTCAACCATGCCAGAGACAGAGTCATGGTCATACCTTTCGATTCCTGTTGTCCCACCACTGAGAAGGGCCCGAAAAGTACTCCTCCCAGAGTTCATGAATCGTCTGTGAATTCCCTGCAATCAATTTCATACATGTCAGTCCATCATTCCAGAAGGGACGCATAATAGTTTTTAAATAATATCTCATGATTTGCTGAAATGAGGAAGAGGTGGATTCATTGAGTGGTTCTAACTCTTTAGAGCTCGTACCGATCCCAAAAACCTCTCAAAGATTATCCTCAAAGACTGAAACAAATCTGATTTCCAAAAAACGCTCAAACTTGGATGCAAACGACACAATTCACCTCCAGATTGACGAGAAGAAGACTCGACAGACATGGATGAGAAGCTCCAAGGAAGAGATGCCCACAAGTCAAACCTACGCCCCAGCAGCAGCGAGGGCAAGCCACCTCTCGCTCTTCCAGCTCCCTGGTGCAACATTTCTAACCTTCGGGTACCTACCAATACATCATCAAGCTAGGAACTGAGAGAATCATCAAGCATTCGAGACAGAGTAGGACACTAGTAAATATACAGCATTATTCACTATCTGGGCAACGAGTATCCTAAATCTTCAATTCCAAGCTCTCAAGAAATTTTGAAGACCCACTGCAGCTTTGGCTCATGGTTCAAAATAGAAATGTGGCAGTTCGGCACATATTCTTCTGTGAATTTGATAATTCAGCAACACATTACAATTTTGCGCAAATGTATAAATTCCAGCACGCTGGCTTTAGAGTAAAAGTCACACGATTGATTCCTGTTTAACAGTATTTAAGGGTTTAGGGTTTTATGAAGTATTTATTACTTCATGAATTTGCTACGTGTTTATCCCTGCACAACCATACAATGTCTTTTTTGGACAGTAAAACCCAGTGACAAGAGGCATAGATACTCTATTGCTAGCCTCAATGTACGAAGAAATTTAACTTACGAACCAAGCACTGCATTGCCGCCTGAAAAAATTGCTACACTGATGTGAGAATTAATTGACCAATTCTGGAAAAACACTACAAAATTTCACGATACAAAACTACTTCTATTGTGAGTGTAAATTCCTAGGTGAATCATCCGCTTAAGAGGGTTAGCTTTACACACAGCCTACAACAAATGAACGTGCCAGATAAAGTTCTGTCAGCTTGTGAGTTCTTTACGAATGAAGAAGTCACCATCTCTGGTGTGACAAGAATGGCAAGAAGTAGATGACAACCGACCCACAACCACATTGTCTGCAACACCTTGCAAGGCAAACTCACGGGGGCTAAACAGCTCTATTGTCTGTAGAATGAGCATTCTAGAGACATTATTATTTTTTAAAATTTAAAAAGAGGAAAAAAAAAAGATTGAACTTGAACCTGTGGATGGTTTGGTCGCTCCGCAGCAAAGCTCCAGATGCACGCTGAAGCTAAACCGCTGCACGGCCCGAAGCTCCTCCTCGCAGCACTTGCAAGCATCCTCCGCGGTCCGCACCTCTACCGGGTCCCCTGCTCTGACAATAAATCGGATCCCCTCGGAATGCAGTGCGATAATTGCAACTCGCGAGAAGACAACCCAAACGATGTACAATGCGCATCGATGTGCCGCTCCAAGGACAAAGGCGTTCCGAGGACAAACACGAAAGGCAAGCAGGAGCGAAATGGGCTACGAATGGAAGTCCGCTGGCCGCAGCCTTAAATCTGCAGCCCACCTCTTGCTTGCAGTGGAGAATGCAAGGTTTACAAACTTCCCCTGACTATAATCCTCGCCCACGTCTTAACGGCGTTCGCTATTTCTGTTCCCTTCCGCGGCGGTCCCGCGAGACAGGGCCCACGGCGCGAGACCCTTCTTTCGCTCCAGAATTCTTTCCGTCGCTCCCCCTTCTCGCGAGCCGTGTCCGGGCTCGGGATGCCACGTCGGACCCCGTCTCGAAACCCTCCCTGCCACGTCTGCATCCTCCACCTTGTCTCGTCTCGGAACCCAGAAAGACGAGACACCCCATGCATGGGCTGTCTCGCGAGACAGCCTCATGGCACTATGGCCCATGGGCATGCATGGAGATTTTCATCCATCCGAGACGGATAGAATTCGTCACGTCCTGTCGAATGACCTTCCACGTTTTAGGGTATGATGTCTCATTTTCGTGGGTGTCACTTCTGCTCTCTCCTGTCACTTCTGCTTTCAGTCTGTCTCGTCGGAGCTGTTTCGGGTGTTGAGGTGATGATGGGGTTCTGTGGGTGGAGATCATGCGCCGTCTCTTGCAGCCTTTTCCTCGATTTTGATTTCTGAGGTTTAGTAGGTGTGATGATGGCGTCTCCCCCCTGCTCTGTGTTTAAATTGGCAGCCTCCTGGAAAACCGGACTCATTTTATGCCATTGCCTGAGGAGAGTTGCGAGAGTTGTCTCGTGGGGTGGTGAGAGTGTTCCCTCGAGAGGAGGTGCGAGGGTTTATATGCGCGCGTTGTCGAAGTTTGCTAATTTCTCTGCCAATTTCTCTCCGTTTCCTTCTCCGCTGTCTCGCGCCATTGTTAGATGTGTTGCGCTTAGTATTTGTGAGGTGGAGAGTGTTGTGCGAGAGGCGCTTTCATGGGCGGAGAGTGTTGTGATAGAGTTTGAGAGTGTTGTGAGAACTGAGGAGTCGGAGTCTGTTGCTGGAGCCGCGATCCAGGAGTTTGTGCGATTTGCTCGGAGGAGGAGTGCAGAGGCGATTTCGCTGAGACAATCGAGGTATGTATACGTTCATCATCTTCTATGTGTTTGTTTTTATGGTGTTCCGGAGAGACGAGAGCGATTTTGTTGCCGGAGTTTGTCACAGAGATTAGTTTTAGGGTTTAGTAGTCATACGTCACGACGTTCTGGGGTTTAGGGTTTAGGATAGACATGTCTCGTGGAATAGTGTTCAGGTGTATCTTGTCTGCGGTCGTTGTGGGTGGGCTCGCTGCTAATGTCAAAATGAAATGAGGACGACGATGTCGCCCCCATTACAGGAGTGTCTCGCGTTGGAATTGGAAGGGAGTTCCTGAGGATACCAATTTTGTGCATAGAATCTTAATTTCTGTCCCGATTCGTCGTTCATGTTTCGCCGAGACAACGATCCATCGTAGAGGCTCCTTCCTGTCGTCCACAGTTCCTGCCGAATTTGATGTGCACGGTTTTTGCTTCGCAGTTGTCTCGCAGTCTCGCCCCTATGTCTGTGTCTCGGAAGGCCTTATAAACTTCGCATCCAGGTTACTAACCTCCGCCCCTGTTTGTTTTAGGTTCAAGTTAGCGAGACATGGCTCCCGAGTACAGGAGGAACCTCCAGATCACGGACGACGGCGTCACGGAGGTCCACGAAAGCGACAAGAAGCTGTTTACGGAACACTACACATGGGAGGAGTGGAAGAGTTTGCTCCTGGAGTGTCATAGCGCGCCGGTGATGTTAGGACGTCGATTGTTCTGCTGCAAGCACGAATGCCGTGGCAAGAATGGGGAGCCCATGTGTGCTCAGAAGGCGCGTCTGAATACTCATAGGTGGCACGGGTGCCCCCTAAATGTCGACGCGAACTGTAACGTCATCCCGGAGAAGATGTACCCGAATCTGCTTGAGAAGAACGTTACCATTGACAAGCTGCAAGCGGGTGTCTCGCCCCAGAAGTTGGTGAGGGACTACGTGAACGAGACACAGGCTATGTTGCGTCGAGGTGAGCCGGTTAAATTCCAACAAGGCGTCCCTGCGATTCGTGGTCCGAGTGGTAGATCGCCGAAGAAGCAGACGAAGAAACCCATGAAGGCCGAGACAAAAACTGTCCCTGATAGGTTGGCTGTGAGGACTTATGATATGGTGCTCAGCAGTTCAGATTCCGAGGCAGAGGCAGACAGTGACTTTGAGGCCTCGGACTCGCCCGTGGTGGAGCGAAGACCCCATAGTAGGCCCCCGTTCATCGCCAATCCCGAGACAGCACCGACGCCTGCTGTTGTCCCTATCATCCTCTCACCGCCCCGGCGAGACACATCTGCAGGCGAAGACGACGCCACGGGAGCTGTACCTGATACGTTTGTCGTTGTTCCTCGGGCAGGACTCCCTCCTCGACAGCGAGACAAATAAGGACGAGATATTTCTGTGAGGGCTTATAAGCCGGTGAAGGAACTCGAGGACAGGGAGTTTAACTCTCGGAAAAAAAAACGCAAGACAACCCCGGCACAGAAGGTCCCAGCGGCAAAGAGCGAGACAAACACGACGGCAACGAAGCGACCGAAACCATCGGACGAGAAACCGCCATCCCCAATCCGGGACAAGACAGCCGGATACGCCTCGGATACGTCTCGGATACGTCCCGGATACGGCTCTAATACGCCCGTCTCCACTCCCACTGTCCACACAGAGGATACTGGAGCGGAGGCTATGGTGGTCGACGAGGCCCCGATGGAGGTTCCCCTGAGCACAATGTCCGCCTTAATGCGAGACAAGGAGAAGGTTGTGGAGGAGGCTCAAGAGGCAGCGGAGTCCCTGTTCACACTAGATCCAATTCGCCAGCCCGAGACACGCTTGGGACACACGGGCCTCACCATCCTAATGGATTACGGACTTTTTGGGGAGGAGAGGGAGTTCCACACGTGGGACAGGGGAACTCTTCGGACCAGACTGGGGGAGTTTTTGAAGAAGGAGGGGCTCGAGACAATCATCTCGCTTACCTACTTCCAATTCCAGAAGTTGAATCGAAAGGTACGGCATCTCCTCCCTGGAGTTCTCAACTTATTTATTTTATAATAACTTGTATTTGTCGTTAATATGTTGCGATATTTTAATTCTTTTTCGTCTATCTTTCATACTTGTCTCGCACTTCAATCTGTGCCTCAAGGTTGCTAACGGGGGAGGACTGCCGTACTCTCTGAATTGCAGAATTCTCTATACTCCGAGAGAGATAGCGGTCTAGCGGCAGATCTTTCTGAAGTGTTGGACACCGGGGAAATGTCCGAGACAGAGATGGACCGTCTCGCGAACGCCTCCATGGACTACTACGTCAATGTCCACGACTCGAAGAAACACGAGGAGGCCGTAGATGCCCAGCGCCTTCATAACGCCAGTCTGAAGGAGAAATTCATCGCAGACAGGGTTGCAGCGTGGGAGGAGTCCAAGGCTGGGGAGTTGGAGGAAGTGTCATGGGGTTGGAATCCTCTGTACCACATATGCGCGAAGAACCCCGCTGTCTCGGAGAGGCTACCTCCCATGCCCTGGAAGCACAACGAAACGGAGGCGCGAGACGTGGTCAAGGCACTCGGTACGAGACGGACGCTGCCAATCGGAGCAGGCCTGGAGCCAAAGATCATTCGCGTTTTCCTCCTCGTCCACAATATTTGGTACAGGTCAGTAGAGTGTACTTGTTTATTTTTATTTTTTCGTCCTGAGGTACCTTATTCAATTCAAACTAATTTTGAAAAAAAAAAAACGGCACGGGCCCCTCATATTCTCCTCGTGCTCTGGTATACCAGCTCAGCGGACCCACTGCAAGGAGCACTGGACAAAAGTGTCCAGGAGAAGTTGTCTTTGCCTGGAGCTCTAGACACAGCGAGGTGTCTCGTTCAGGCCGCTGGGAGTACACTATTTGCTGCTGATCCAGTCGCGGAGACGGCGGACGCCATTACAGCAGCATGCATGTCCCTCCAGGGCGGTGTCTTGGATGCCCTGCAGGCGTGGCTCCTGACAGTCCAGGCTCGGGCACTGGAAGACTTTGCAGCTTCCGAGACGGAGTCCTTCATGACGGCGTGGCAGTTGACGGCGCCCGTCTCGGAAGAGGTATTCCTAGAGTGCTTGAATATTTTGCGACGAGCATTAAGTCGACGGGAGGACCTAGATCTCCGTTGGATCCCTCTCGCGGATGGTAAGTTCATATCCGACACAGAGGCCATGTTCTGATGTCTTGTAGTAAGAATGTCTCGGAAACAGTTCAGTCGTTCCGAAGCTAACGGCGTGGACCCTGTTTGCAGAGCCGGCCTGGGCCTCTGGTTTGCGCAGTACGTTGTCAGTGCGCACTTTCTTGAATGGTGTCGCTCAAGACCGGTGGTCCGCTGCCGAGACGGCTGTTGACGGGGTTTCGCGAGACAGGTTGGTGTACGGCCACTTGAACGTTCATGGTCACCAAATACCTGTCGACGAACCTGCACAAGAGTCGGAAGGGACCGTGACAGCGAGCCCTTCATCCCCATACCACAACAAAATGAATGAGGTTGTTGACCTGGCCTCCGTGGATTCGCCTCGCCGGTACGAGAGCCCGCAAAAGGAGACTGCCTCATTCGAGACAGTGGCAGCCGCAAAACCCAGAGGTGAGTGTCCCGGAACATGGACCCAAGAATTGCGAGACGGGTTCAGTTCCCTGCCATTGGGCGATGGCATTCCCTCTGCATCCCAGATGGACTGTTTCGGATTCTCGCAATTACTTTCTTGCACACCAACTCATCATACAGTGTCCAGAGAGACATTAATTAACAGGGGTTGCAATATTGTGTCTTTACTAGACGCAGTGGCGGCGTCCAAGACAGTGGTCGAGGAGGACAAGGAGCCAGAGTCAGACGAGGGACAGTCCTCTGGAATTGGGTCACGAGAGGAAGGACTCAAGATTTGGGACCTCGACTTTGGCGCACCAATACCGCCGAGTAAATTGAAACCGGGGAGCCACTGGATTTTTAAATTCATGGACCCTGCCACGCCTGTTCCGAACACATTGGAGCCCCCGAAGGATTTCAAGACGGAGCTTGTCTCGGAGGGAGTACAGATGGATTGGAAGGCAGTGCTTGGCGTATTGATGATTCCATTCCACGTTGGCTGCTTCAAGTAAGTTCTTAAGTCCGTGAATGGCATGTTTTATTAGTCATGGTATGTTTAGGCTCGTTGCACGTCCATGTTTTTTATTCTTGAAAATGTTTCGCGGTGTCCCGAGATCATGTTCCTATAGCGCTGTCCAGGTCGTACCCTGTCTCGGATCTAACATGATCACTGTCTCGTATTTCAGGCAAAGGCATGTGGACGAGATGGAATACGGGGATTACATCATCTACTTTGGTAACGACCCACGGATTGCCGTGAAGATCCCTGTCCTGGTCCAAGAGTGGGAGTGCGTACTGAGACCACAGGCGTGCATGATTGGGCCATTCGTGGACCTCCTCCTTCGGCACTTGGTTTTGAGATCGCCGGACAACGTCGCGAGACAGTATGTGGTGGCAGAATCCAACATCAATACTGTCTTGGCTGCGCACATCCTGGAGTGCAACGGGGACTGGGAATGGCTGGGGAGTTTCGGAATCCGGTGGCTCTCAGGTTGCAATGGCCGGGAGAACACGTTGGTGATCCCTTATTGCGATAAGGATCACTGGACCCTGTTTGTTGTGGAGCAAGACACGACATATCACCTTGGATCGCTCCTCCACATACACGACACGGAGGCTCGAGACAACTTCGTCACGTTGGTGCACATCGAGTGGGCAAGCTCCAGGGGAATTGTTCCGGGATCGCAGGACTGGTGGAAGGTAGTGTCTCGCGGATGTGTCTCGCTCAAGGCTCCGAAGCAGAAGGAGTCATGGGAGTGCGGTTACGCGATGAGTTTCCAGTTCTGGCAGTACATGGTCACTCGTGGATATGCTTGTCGTTTCCCGAAGCCTGCGGAGAAAATGAAGAAGAAGCGGTGGTTGAAATGGACTGGGCAGCAAATGCAGTTGTGGTTCATTGAGCAGCTGTACATCGAGACAGCCCGTGGGGACGACAGATTACCAAGACCGAGGATCTGCAGGACTAGTTTGCAGGACTTGCCTAACCTGATGGAGGTGGATATCGTTGTCCTGGACTACGTCACAGTTAAAGGCGGGGTCCAAGTGTTCGGTATTTCGCCTGCGATGTCTCGGACCGGGTATACCGTGGATGCGTTCCACATCCGTGAACCACGAGCACCAAGTTCTGAGGAGGAGGAAGACACAAAGACGAGGCTCGGAAGCGCCACCAAGTCCAGGAAGTCTAAGCGTGAGAAATTCGAGAAGATGATGCACTCTCCTTCAGGCTCGGCGAGACGACGGCTGCAGACTGCGTTTTTCTTTTGGGGCGAGACAGGCAGGAGACTTGTACAGGACTGCTCAGTACATAGTACCAGTTTTGGGGATGGGAGCGAGACGTAGAGTTGTAGAGATGTAGTGCAGAGTTGAAGGACACAATGACAGTGTATAGATGAATGGTATAGTCCGAGACAGTCCAAGGAAGGGGAGTGACTGTCTCGCCTCTCGTTTGTAGTGGACTCGCTGTGAGTAGTTGAGAGCTCAGTGTCTCGTATGTGGGATGCTTGGCTCCCAGGAGTCGGAGAGGAAAGAAGAAATTTTTTTGTACAAAATTTTCCACGGGAAACCGTGTGACGTATAATTAGAAAACGGAAGATTCTTTTACATACGATACTTGTCTACATTGCGCATGAAAGAGTATCGATAATTCCTAAACTTCTATCCGAGACAGAACTTCAAAAAATTCGCTACAACACAATCTAGAGCTACAGTTTACCGAATGCTGATGGTCCTAACATCCTCCTTGACCTAGTGGGGTTCCAGGGGGTGAGACACATGCCAACGTACGTAAGGGACTCGTAGTCGACCCCGTCTCGTCTCGAGACAGTTGGTGTTCGGGACTGCCCGCCAAGGTATTGTCTCGGTTTACGGTACACGTCCACCTGATTCCGTTTCGCACAGCTCATTCTCCGAGACGATAATGCTATATCATATGATGCCTCCAAAAACAATTGCTCCAGTACCTCTAAAGCGTCGGCCTCCAATTCCTGGAGATCACAGCAGTCTGTGGCACCCGAGACAAGCCCCTCTGGATGAACTCCCGGGACCGGGTCTTCCCTCCCATTGAAGAAGTTAACGTTCATGGACTCCATTCTGCGAACCCAAATTGTACGCCAAACGCGAACTACAAAAACTGGTACCCCGTGATTATGAATCCCACTCAACACCAGCAGAAATAAAAGAAAGTACGAGTGGTGGCGGGTATACTTATAGGTAGAGATCCCGCTGTCTCGATCCGAGACACATCAACTATAGAAATCCGAGACAGGGACGTGGGGTCACTCCTGCGTGGATCTGGGCGGACGTCCGACGCGTCCCCCGTCGAGGAAATCCCTATTCCGTTTCAGCGAGTTCGGCTTGTTCGGGTCATTCCTCTCAAATCTTGGGGCGTCTGGCTCCGTTGGATGAAGGAGACCGGCTAGAATCCTCGTTTCCATGGCAGCGTGTCTTGTATTCATCTCTGCCGATTCCGCCGCCAAGTGCTTCTGAATGACATAGTGTCTCGCAGCTCGTTCCGTGATTTCTCTTCCCGTTTGGTCTATGATGCGCTTCATTCTTGCCACCTCGTCTTCTTGTCTCGGTGGAGGGTCGACCGTGGGCACTTCCTGTGTCTCGCTGTTGGCATTCCAGTCTTCGGGCACATCCTGCGACGGTCCGGTTTCAGTCTCGCTTGGAATTCCCGGTCTCGGGGGATTTAGGAGAGCCGAGACACCGCCTAGCTTGGTACCGTACAGTGTCCCGCAGACCTTCACAATCGTCCCGTCGGCAAGGTCAGGCCTCATTACCCGAAGAACCTTCAGCTGATGTTTGCAAAGATTTCCTTTCTGGGCCCATACACATTTGCAAACAGCCCACTCGGTATCGGGGTTGTACACGGCGTATCTAATGTGGGCTCGCTTGGACGACGTGACTATGGCGGGGTCACCGGGTCGAGACGGCAGCGAGACAGAGGAGTTCGGGATCTTGTTCGCCGATATAATGGAGTTTCTAACGATCTGCTCTGCCTTCTTGTTCGTTATGAAGCCATTCTCCTTCATTTACTGGTTGTAGTCCTATTTCGTTACGACGTCGTTTGTGAGCTCGTGAATGAGCCAATCGAGACGCCTTCCATCCAACCGACTCTTCTCGGCCTTCAGAGTGGCCTTTGTGTGTCCATGATATGACTCAATCCCTGCGTTAGTGTCTTGACCAGCATGTGGTATGTGCCTGTTCCCTGTCACCCACATTTCGGGCTTTATCATCCAGTACTTTTCAATGAACGCCCAGAATGCAGCAGCGCCGGACACCAATGTCTTCAGTCTCGCGAACCTAGCCTTCACGTAGTCCAAGACAGACAACCTCAAATCGGGAGACTCCTCGATGTACATGAGCGCTCCCATTTCCCGCAGCGCCCACGCTCTGGTGATTATTCCTTTAATTTTGGCACAGGCGTTCTTTTGCCAGGCCCGCCTCACATGCCAGAGGCATAAGAATACTTTAATCTTCGGCCATACCAACCTATGAAACGCACGAGACATATCAGAGGGACAGAAATGGAGATGCAGTATGCGTGATGGGGAATCACGAGACACTGTGTAGAACGGTATGTCACGAGACAGCTTGCGAGTCGGCAAATCACGAGACAGTACGCAGAAAGAGATATCAGAATACGTACATTATGGCGTTTATCTCAGCTAATGCATCATCGACAGTGAATGCACTCGGTAGCCACTCTGGCATCTTCGAAACTAGCTTCTGCTTGATTGCGGTGAGCCAGGGAGTGATGTCTTTCTCTTTTGCGGATTGCGCGACAATGAAAGCAACCGGGACTCCATTCCGCCACTTGTCGAACACCATCAGAGTGTATAGGGGATACTGCAAGAGCGAGACAGATGTCAATGTCTCGGAAAACAAAATGAGTACTGAACGAGACAAGGTCGAAATATATGGGCCTCACCTTCCAATGATTTGTTCCGAACGTAGCGTCCATTGAGACAATACTTTCGTGGCCGTGTTGTAGCATCATCTTGAACTGGAACTCGTTTTGGATGCCGATGACAAACGGCAAATTCGCAGATGTGAGAGTTCCCGAGACAGTGCCTTTCTTAACGAGACGGTAGAAAAAAACATCGTCCGGGTTAGCCTCCACCCACATCTTCACGGATTCGGCGTCGTTGTCGTCTCTCTGATACTCTGTTTTCCTCAATTCCTTGGCGATGTTTCGGACATCCCACTCCCGTAGAAAGTGACATCGTTCAGGCGGAACACCCTGGGCTACGAGACGCATCACCTCGGCACGGTGGGTAGAAAGAATCTTGTTACTGGAAACGCCAGACCGGAGGCTCAACAGTACCCAATTCCGGAGCTCCGCCGGGATTTGTTTTTCGAAACGACCACGCTCGCCGGGTAGGACGTCGCCGTGGACCACTAGCGATGCAGAATTTTCGTGTCTCGGATTATAATATACAATCTCGACCACGTCTTGGAGGTAGTAGAGCTGCTTCACCTGGAATCTGCACACGCATCCTCTTTTGATGCTCATTCCACTCGCAGCAGCGCCAATTCTGGGCCTCCCCTTCCCACGCCCGTTGGGAATCAACTTGCCCTTGACGTTGTATTTCGGTTTCTTCGTCTCCATTTCGGGAGTAATTGTGAGGACCTTGTCGGACAAGTCCTTTGGCCCGTACTGGCACTCGTACCTGTGCCGAAAATACAACACCAAGTTAGCAAACTGTTATCGACTGTCTCGGAACCCGTTTTGCGAATGCTGTCTCGTTATCAAAGAACATCGAGACGCGGACATCACGTATATACAGATAGAAGAACATAAAAAACGTTACCCAGAAGTATTCGGTTTCGGAAATGAACTAACCAGAAAGTATGAAGGCCAGTATTGTGTCTCGGCTCGTGACCAGGCGGCTTCCCCTTGGGTCGTTTCAAGAATCTTGTCTTGACATCGGACCTTCGTTTGCTTTCGCCTTCGACGAACTCCTCCACTCTTTCCCACGGAATGTAAGCAACATGATACCTTTTCTCCGAGACATCACCCTCGGAGCGCCCGATTCCAAGCCCGGACTCCGGAACGTTCCGTCTACAGTATTCGACAACATCAGGATACGAATTCGGTGAGCGGAAGTCCCACTTGATGTCTTTGAACGTGAAGGGACCGCGAGGTGGGAACTGTACCGCGTCTCGGTATCCCTGCAGAATGTGACCGTTCTTCTGCATGTAGATTGTCTCCCACGGTCCAATCCAGGAGGTGTCTACCTCCACCTTCACGTCGACAGAATGAGAAGCCACGGTCGCTCCATTGTCTCGCGGAAGATCGTCCTTCAGGATTCGTCTCGCGGCGTCCTCTTGCAGGGTCTCCATCCCGACCGCACCTCTCGGGATATCACGCGTCATGCATCACAACAGATTGCGCTTGTCCCGCAAACAGCTGCGGTACAAGCCGATGCCACTCCTGTAGACACCTTCGGTCTCGCGTTCACGGGTTCGGCGTCGACACGGCCAAAGAGACGAGCGGTATCGGACGATGCATCGCGGGAACATGCAAGACACAGGGAGGGCACCGAAACGGGTCCGCCGTAGACAGACACCGATGCCACTCGTCTGGGCCTGGCGAGACGGCGGGTAACCCTAGAATTTGAAAACGATAGAGCACTTAGAGACAACAAACTCCCGCCTGGGAATCGCGAGCGGGAAACCAAGACGAGACTTATTCCACGTCTCAGTCCTACGAGAGGGAAGCCCCGGAAAGGTAGGAAAATCTCCATGCATGCCCATGGGCCATGGTGCCATGAGGCTGTCTCGCGAGACAGCCCATGCATGGGGTGTCTCGTCTTTCTGGGTTCCGAGACGAGACAAGGTGGAGGATGCGGACGTGGCAGGGAGGGTTTCGAGACGGGGTCCGACGTGGCATCCCGAGCCCGGGCACGGCTCGCGAGAGGGGGGGAGCGACGGAAAGAATTCTGGAGCGTAAGAAGGGTCTCGCGCCGTGGGCCATGTCTCGCGGGACCGCCGCGGAAGGGAACAGAAATAGCGAACGCCATTAAGACGAGGGCGAGGATTATAGTCAGGGACAAACTTCGGAATCCATGTAATTTAATTTAATTTTTTTAAGTATTTTCATTATCTAGGAAATATCTGAAGGAGCAGATTTAGCCACTTTTGAGGGGCTATAGTGGTGAAATCTTTTCGTAATATTTTCTGTTTTTTAAGATACAAATGCATGTTAGAATAGTCTAGAAGGCAAGCCAAATTTCATAATTTTTTATTACTCTTTATGATTATAGTAAGAATAAAGAGTAATATGCATAAATAACAGTAGAATGCAAACTAGATTTTATGTATATATATATCCCCTAACTATCCTTAAAACCCAAAATGGGTTTTGGCTATTTCGGGCAGCCTAGATGGGGAGGTAAAAATTAATATTTTTTTTCAAGATTTTTACTGGGATCTCCCTTTACTGTAAGGTCTATGTAGTAAAAATTTTGAAGCCAAATTCCAATTTTAGAACCTTCATCTAGAAATTTTAGGTTTCAAGTCCAAAACGGGCAGTCTAAAATTAAG
Organism: Ceratodon purpureus; assembly: GCA_014871385.1. NCBI lineage: Eukaryota > Viridiplantae > Streptophyta > Bryopsida > Pseudoditrichales > Ditrichaceae > Ceratodon > Ceratodon purpureus. The sequence continues at coordinate 23,250,500 of CM026421.1, forward strand.
TCTTTTAAAAAAAAAAAAAAATTGAAATATTTTCATAACCTAATCACTAATCAAGTTCCATAGTGACCCAAGTCAAAAAGTTTACCAATTTTACAAGGGCAGCCTCCAAAACTTACAAAGACAAGCTTCAAAGTTTTTAGTAATTTTTGAATTTTTTCTTTAGAAATTTGTCAAAATTCGAGATTTTTGAATTTTTTTAAAATATTTTTTTCTTAAAATCACAAATTTATAAAGGTACCTACTCACCGTTCACTTTTTCTTTAGCTCACAAATTGTTTTTGTAATGCATGTTTTACTATTTTATCAATTTTATACCTTCTTATAGAAAATAATTTTTATGAAGGTCTAAAAAGCGTTTTTTTGGCCTAAAATTTTGCATGAGCATACCTAACTTAGTAAGCTACATGGAAAAAAATGTGACCAAAATGTTTGAAGTAATTAGCATCAAGTCTCCCTTTGGCCCATTTGCACTGTGCCTCTCGGCCAAGGCCGAAAAAAATATTTGCTAAAACTTTGAACACTACGATCTCCCTAATGAAAAACATCCAACGGTTGAAATTTGGATCAGTTCTTCTAAGTAGGGTTAGGTACAAGATCTTATGGTTGAAATTCCAAAAAAGGTTAAAAAGTTTGTTTCATATCCTCGGGAGGGCATAGTGGTAAAAAATCGCAGTTTTGAGGATTCAAGCTCTCTAAAACACAAGGAAATTTAGGGGATATATGAACAGAAACACTCCTTGACAAGATTCCGGCATGCATCTTCAGACTTAGCAAAAGGGTATAAGCACACTAAGGTATACCAAAAATGTTGTCACACACTGCAGTTTCAGAAGATTCATGCATTCAATTCATTGTAGAGTTTGAAATACTATCTCTTTGAGGGATAGTATGGAAAAATATAGTTGTATATATGGATGAGCAACAATTTGTCTAGTTTCTATTAATAATATCATCATGGTTTGGTTGTAGTGAGTATGTTTATATACCAAGGCTGTGACAGACAGAGTATATATATTTTTTTAATATACTTTCATTTTGTGGGTTTTAGGTTATAGATTTTGATTACCCCTTCGTGATAAGTGTAATATATGTTTATGAAGCATATTGTGTGAAAAAATCCCTACAATTGCAATCCACTCAACCGTTGATAAAGAGAATGGGGTTATTTTTGTAAGTGATACAAATGTAAGGGAAAAGAACTTTTTAACGAATTTTCATTTATGCCCATACAGAACACACATAATAGTACATGGGCTTCCTACATCTTCATGCAACAAAAGCTTTTTCCTTTAAGATATCGTAACTTTGCCGAAAAAATGTACTTAACATGTACTCAAAATATACTTTTTTTTTTTTTTTTGCCCAATTTGTACTCACCTTAGCTTGCTTTTACCCAAAAAAGTAGGATGATTCTGGAATTTTGGATGGCTCACGTAACATTCCAATGATTCACAAACGACAAAAAAATAAAATAATAATACTAATTTTTTTTTTAAAATTATATATATATATATATCAAATCAAGATTCTAGTGAAACAGTGCTCGTGCAAAGAAACACCACATGAATATGTAGGAACCTCGAAATGTCCCGGAACCGATGCACTCACAATATCACAATTCAAGGAGCCAAAATTTTGTGTGCACGCAACCTGTACGTTGTTGCGGTTTGTAGTCAGAATTTTATGCCGTCAATACGACATCATTATAGCTAGGTCATGACTGCATCTGCTTGTTCATTGCTATCAATGTTAACATAATCTCTTATTTTGTATACTGGAATTGATTGCATGCAATTCTAGAGCAATTGTAGTATAGAAGCAAGTGTAATTGATTTGGATTGGTACCATCATATATTGGGGGATATTTTATTTGTATGTTAATCTCTAAAGAATTAAGACTGTTTTTTCATCAAAACTATCGTTTAATACGTCTTACTAGAGCAAGTGTGTATTGGATTGGCTTTAACCCCTAAAGTTCCTTGACTATGTTTCACCAAAAAACGCTCCAAAATTGCCATTTCCAATGTAAAAAGCATGAATGACTAATTTTTTTTTTTTCTTCCTAATTCTAACCATAAGATCTTCAACTAGATTACTGTAATTGACAGCTCAAAAAAATTCAATATAATTGGCCGTAAAGATAAGAAGATTTTAGTAATTGAAATTTGAAAACAAACTTTTATGACAAGATTTTTGACTAGGTTGATACACTCTAACTTTTTTTCCCTTAGGTTTCTTGCATTGTAGATTGTGGGGGTTTTGATGCGTGTCAAAGAAGACTAAGTTACCTAAATGTATTAAAAACATTACTCTCAAAAGTCAAGTGTAGCATGTTGAAAACAATATTCTTATTAAGTTGAATACAAAAACATGCTAATTTATAATTTATTTCCTAGAAATTCCATTATTTAATAAAGTCTCAATCCAAACGGTCAAAGTAAAGATTGATATCCATCCTTTCACTGAAGAAAAGAAAAAACCTAAAATAATGCTTTTTCTAACTTTTATGAAGGAAAGAAGAAGTTTTTTTTTTACACAGCCCGAAACGGTGATAAAACTTTGATATTTTGTGGAGTGAACATTATGCACTCAAAGTATTTTTTTTTGAAAACCTCAAAGATGACATCATAAAGTATTTCTAGAAATACTTTTTAGAGGTAATTGATATATTTAGCATGGCTGCCCGAATTGCCCTTTGAGCAGCTTTTTCCACTTTGGGTACCATAAGTATTTTTATAAATGTCCAATTGAAAAAAAATAGACTCCCTCAAAGTTCTTGTTATAGCCTATATTCACAAAAAGTTTCAAAAAATCTTGACTTTAATTAGAGTCACAGGTACATGCCCAAATTCTAAAAAAGCCCATTCTAGGACTAAGGTAGAGGGCCCTAGAACCGACCCCCTGTTTCCAAAACCGATCAGGCTAAAATGTACAAACTAGGTACATTTTAGCCTGATCGGTTTTGGAAACAGGGGGTCGGTTCTAGGGCCCTCTACCTTATTGTCCTTTAGGAGTTAATGGATTATTTAGGCCATATAGGTCGTTTCTTGCTATCTAATGTTGTTTCCAAAGCTAGTATAGTTTACTTTGGGAATGGTGACTTTGGATTGGGGGTGGATCAAACAAACCCTTCATTCACGTCGGCCTCCTCTGGAGGCCGAAGTTTCTCTCTCTCTCTTTGGGAATGGTGAAGAGATATTTTTTGTTATCTTTGTAAATGTAGGTGACATCAATTTTTTTTATTTGTGGAATTGTATTCATTAATAGATATATGAGCTAGTGGAATGTTTAGTGCGTGTGTAATAAATCATATGCCACTGTTGATTTATTGAGAAGAATGCTTGTATTAAGTTTGAAAAGTGTTGGTGTTGTTTTTTATTGTGATATAGGATGAATAGTTTGTATTGTGGTTATGAGTATTTGAATCATTTCAAGGAAAAAGCTCACCTTGAAGCTTCTATTTATTATATATGTTATGGTTTGGTAATCTCCATTGGCATGTGTATAATGTAATATTTTTTTCTACAATATTTGAATCTATGTAGTGTTGTTGTTTATGATCTAATATCATGTATATAGAAGATTGGCCAAAAATGTTTTAGAATATTTTGGACAAAGAAGTTGGTATAGATGTGGTGGGGGAAAATGGTGGATTAGGGATTCAATTTGTTTAGAAAGGATGATGTGATTTTTTATGATGTAATTGACTTTTAAAAATTTGGATGGGTAATGATATAGGGATGATAGGTAACATTATGGTAGGCAGAATGGGTGGCAAAATAGTTCTCTAGCAATGTGCTCTGCACTTTTACTTGATTTGTTGGGGGCTAAATGATAATTTCTAAAGTCACATGTATTCATCATTTTTAAAACACTAGATAATACAACTTGTTTGAAATCAATTATGTTATTTAGAAGTGATTTTGTAGTAATTTAATGGATGTTTTAGGATTAAGTCTAGAGATGTTGCAAACATCTTTTATCCATACATTTTCAAATGGCAAGGCATCTAATAAAATAATGTGTCCAATTATTGTTGATTTGACACACTATGGTATTTAATCTGTGGCATTTCTTTGAACCTCCTAATTTGGCTAGTATGCAAAATTATAAACCATTATAATTTTTTCCAAATTTACTTGTGTCATTAGAGGTGTTTTGGATTTGCTCACTAATGCATTCTAAATAGGCGTTTTTTTGAAAAAAGGCTTTAATGCCAAATAAGTCATGAAAGAATTGAATGACTATGTTTGATGTGCATTTGGAAAGTCCACATATTGTTCTATCTAGGGCTATTAATTTTTTGTTTAGGCTTGTAATAGAAGGCAAGAAATGTGGTACACCACAAAACCTATATGCACTTCCAAGTATGAATGTGTTAACTTTGTTAATATTTTGTTTCATTGTGGTTGAGCAAACTGCTAATTTTTTACATTGTTTTATGACTTTTATAGCAGTGATCCGTGTTTTTATTTTCCATTTCAATGATAGAGCTACGTATATTCTAAGATATCTAGCTATATGGTTCAATTTGATAAAACCTAGGTAAAAGTTGATTTTTATACTTGACAATTGTAGCTTTGATTTAAGCTTTTAATGCTTAAAGGCTCGTTTCGGGTTTTTTGGTACATTTTGAAATTGTCAATTTAGAAATATCAAGGTCCTTTCGTGCAAAATTACAATATTTATCTATGTTGTTTAATTAAAATGTAATAATTTTAGCTTATTGTCAATTGTAACTAAGTCATCAACGCATGCAACATAAGAGAATGTTTTAGATTGTAATGAGTGAAGTTTTTTGAAGGTGTTTTCTAATGATATGGTAAAGAACTATGGATATATTTTCTATTAATGTTATTGCACTTGTTGGATATTCAAGGTTTTTAATTATGGCTAATAGTCTAAAGTGGTCAATATTATTTCGTAAATCTAGCATCTTCTACTACATCAATAAGAACTTATGATCGTCTCAAAGTGCCCCTTTGGCTTGACAAGTCCTTTGTGGATAAAGTGTGGTATTTGGTGTTTTAAAATATATGATATGAGGATGAACAGTAATTTTCTAGTGTTGGTTAGGGCTACAAATGTATGACTTGTATATTGAAATTGATTACTCTCTCATACAACAATATTCTAACCCTTGAAATCATGATGCAAGTATCTATTTATGTTTATAGCTATTTTTGAAGAATAAACATGTAGTTTAGAAGATCAAGTTTGCATGATCTTTAAATTTTACTCTAGAATTTAGATTCTACTAGATGCTTTATTATTACAAAATATTGAACACATCTCATACGCTTAATGGTCAAAATATGTGTGTATGTAGACAAGTAAATATCATCTTGGATCAATGGTAAAATGGATTAGATTGTACCATAATTATCCTACTCCATATCTATATTCTGGCATCTAATTTACTAAATCAGAGTAAAAAATAACCATGAGTGTAGTACTTGTTTAAATTGTTGTATATCTTATTTTCTTCTTCTTCAAGAATGGACATAAACCTTTATTTTGACCGCATGGAGTTGTATTCTAACAAAAAATGTAATTTATTTGCAATAACATTGAAGCTAGTAAAAATGTCATTGTGCAATAAGAATAAACGCTAATTGTTTTAGTTCAAAACCTCTCTAAGTCACCAAAATTGAATCTGTTTATAATGTCATTTCTAATTACCATAATTGAGTTTCTCAAAACTAAAACAGTAAATATATATAAACTATCAAAGATTACTAGTATATTAGGTGATGTATACTTATTTTTTTTACAAAAGAGCAATTTTAGATAAGGTATTCTAAAACATATTAAAAGTCCACATTTTCCAATTTGTAATTTTGATGAACATTTGGATCAAAATTCATTTAAATTTTTGTAAATTCCATGTAGGATGGCATATATTCTATTACTAGACCTCAAATCAATATTTTTTAAATTTGATTGGATACTACAACCATTTATCAGTTTCTATAAACCTTTCTAGGTGCCTAAACAACATGTCTAATTTGAACAAAATCATACTTTTACAAAAAGAAATATCGTATTTATGTATTTCACCCCACGGAACTTGTAATTCTATAATTCAAGGCAATACTTCAATTGATGACTATGATGTCTTTGGCAACCGACCAAAATGTTTTTATTGAACCTTCTTTTAGATAAGATTTCTACCTAAGTACCTAGTAGTCTCTCAAACACAGCTACATCTAGATGTATATAGAAAAATGAACAAATGTCATTTTAAAGCTAATTAACCCCTAAAGGACGGAGGGATATTTCCACAGTTTTTCAGTACCTACAGTGCCATTCTTGCATTTTCCAAAGTGAGACAAATTTGAGAATCACCATAAGCAATTTAACGATAAGATCTTTGAAAGTAGTGGGCTACTAAAATCTGTACCAAATTTTGGGTTTGAAGACTCCAACGGATTGGGAGATAATAACATGTGAAGTTTGGAAGATTAGTAAATTTCTGAAATACTAACAATGAGTTTCCAAATTTGACTAAAAATTGCTACTTCAAAAATTTATATAAACTTGACAACTAAAGCTAATTCTCTTTTCTAGTATGTAAGGAACATGTGCAAACTGTTTTAGATTTTTCCGAGTTACCAATTTGGAGAAAATGGGTTTGATATAAGTGTCACTTTGAATTTTCTTTTTTTCAATATGGCACTTTTTGGCAAATTGAAAAGGATTTTTGATAAATCTAAAACGGTGAAGCCATAAAGTAGTGGTCATATAAGCATAATTCAAAAAAATAAAAATAAAATGCTAAAAACAAATTCCACAAACAGAGATCTTCATTTCAATGCACAATGTGCTCAAAGTACAGTTGAAACCTTATCACTGTAGAAACACTGGCTTCAGTGTAGAAACACCTCACCGACCCATGTTGTTTCTTTTTTCTAAAATCAGGGTTTCACTCTCTCACTAAAATTTCAGCGTATTCTTATTGCCAACTTGATTCTAAAGAGGTTAGGAACAAAAAAACACTCAAATCTAATCCTTCTAGGGCATTTTACTGGGTTTTCTATTTCTGGCATAACCCAAAAGTGGTTGCTTTGTCCTTTAGGGATTAAAACAATACACTAAAGGTTGATTTGCACCTGGCAATAGGTAATGTTCACAGTAAAACGATAAGACTAGGGGCCACCGAAAAGGTCATTTGTGTTCACACTAGAAATCCCGTTCAGGGTGAATGCCGTATATATGGGCCGGTAATATGTATCTGGCGTTCACCGTACAGAGGGTATTACATATGTATCTTGCCACGTAAGCAGAGGGTGTGACATTCCATACCCTGTGTTCAGACCTGTCTCATCGGTGTTACGGGTTTTAGTGGGGTAGTGGATGTCTCAAGTCTCATGGAGACTGTCGTTTCTCTTTCCTTTTGTTGTCTCCCTTAGCAGCTTTTTGGTTGAACTGTCTGCTCTTGTCTCTTGCCTCCCCCGGATTGTCTGTTCGCAGTTGTGGAAGAGCACTCTCTCGTTTTGCAAAGCTGTCTTTGATTTTTTGGCGCACTCCACCAGACTGTGGTTTGTGAGTACGCATTTTTGGTCAAGAGTGATTCTGCGAAGGGATTCGACGCACGTTGTGTTTGAGGAGGACGTTCTGTGTTGCTATCGAATCACTTTTGGACAAGGATGTGTCGTTTACAGGCAGTCCTTTTGATTTTAGTTGTCGCCGCGGCTGAGGTTTGTGAGCATCTGTTTTTTTTGTTTTCCTTTGTCAATTTTTTTTTTTAATCGGTGCTGCGTGAAGATTGGTTGAGTAGGTTCGCAGCTTTTGAATTTCTAAAAGCGACTAGGCTTTGTGTTCAAAAATCGTTTGGGTGCGGTCTGTAACCTACTGCAGCTAATGAATTGGCAAGGATCAATGAATAATTGAAGGGAGTTGGATTTTGTAAGGTCTCGGAAGATTGACAATTTTGGCTGCTTTATTTTGTAGGGTTTCGTAGGAGGTCGTAGATGGATACTGCAATGCATCCCAGCTCGTTACTAGTATTCCCGGCATCGGTTATCCTACAGTTGCTGAATGAGTCTCAACACTCATATTGCGCAACCATGGCTGTCGAATCTGATGAAGAAGCCAAAGATTCGTTCACAGCAATGGTTGGCGCTTTGATGGCGCCCATAAATGACGCCCACTCCATCCTTAGTTTGGGCTTGAATCATTACAAGTTCTGTACTCTTTTCCCTATGCTCGATGAAGAGGTCGGTTACTCGGTTTGACAAAGGTCGAAAACATGGTTTAGTCGTTTCTTATTGGAACAATACGATGATCGAAGGTGGGGTCAGATGTTCAGAATGTCTAAAAGATCTATCATGGCATTAGCCGATCTCTTGAAGCCTCATGTGCAGAGGCAAGATACAAGATACCAGCTTGCCATTCCTGTTCTGATAAGGGTCGCGTGCACATTGTTCAAGTTATCTCATGGTGCAAGCCTACTCATCTGTAGCAAAATGTTTGCCATAGGCAAAAGCACAGTTTCCATTCTGTTACGTGAAGTTGTGAACGCAATAAATGATACAATGTGTCATGAACTCACGTGGCCATCAGGCAACAGACTGAGGGATTGCCAAGCTGATTTCCAGACCCTATGCAACTTGCCAGCCTGAGTCGGTGCCATTGATGGAACACACATCTCCATTGCTAAAACCGCAACATGGGCCTACTGACTACTACTATTTTATGTCAGGGGGATACACTCTCAATTGCGAGGCCGTTGTAGACAGCCATAAACACTTTCTTGATTTGTTCCTTGGCATGCCAAGTTCCATTAATGATGCTCGAATGTTTAGAAGGTCGTCCTTGCATCATTTAGGAATGCACAATAACCTTTTTGATAGACACCATGGAGCCGAAGGTTTTTTCCCTTTCTTTGTTGGAGACTTTGGTTACCCATTGCTCCCGTAATTGATGGTACCACATCGAGGCCCAAGTCAGCTTAGCATAGCAGAGCAATTGTTCAACAGGCGACAAATGAGGGGTAGGTGCGTCGTGGAAAATGCGTTTGGGATTCTAAAGCAAACTTTTAAGGAGTTGCTTGTGAAATCCTAGTTGCATGGCGGTTTTTTGCCTGACACTAGAACAGAAGAGTGTCCAAAGTGACGTCGTTTAACGTAGTTTTTAACGCGGTTTAACGCAGTTTAACATGGACAGTTTTTTTGACGCAAAAATGGCAAAAATGTCACGGACGTCACTTTGGTTTAACGTGTTGCGTTAAAACATGTTAAACCAGTTAACACGATTTAATGTGCTGGGTAAAAAGTGACACAAACACGAATTATGGAAGTTACCCAGGGTGAATAACTTTGAAAGTACGTTTTTTGCCACATGAGCAATTCCCTCCTTTTTGCATTCCACGTTGCATGTGACATGGACATTTCCCAATGTTAATTAATTCCATGTCAGATATGACGTGGGCAAGGCTCCGTCGTCCTGATGGATGAAAAATTTGCTGATGTGGCATGGAAATCTGACGTGTCATTTAGGTTCCCAATGGCCAAGATCGTGACACGTGGAGTGATTGTGGATTGAGGATATATTTTCGCATCAAATTTGGGATTTGTGTTATTTTGTGTTTATGTAAACACAATGTGACGTGTTTTGAAAGTGCGTCTTGGGCGTTAACTTTGACGTTGTTTGACGCTGATAAACACATGTGCCATTTATTTTAACGCGTTTCGGAAAACGTCTTTAGACGTAGGATGCCGTAACATAAGGGGCTGCTCATGCTGGATCCTTCTTAACCCCTAAACAGCCATTGTCCTAGAATGGGCGTTTTTGAAATTTGGGCAGGTTCCTAAAAATTCAAATTTACTTGAAATTTTTTGAAATTTTTTGTGGAAAAAGGTTTTTTCAAGAGGTTTATGGGGATATTTTTTTAATTTTTTTTGGATGAAGTGAGAAAAAGTTATGCTCCTCTGAGCATAAAACGCCCTTCCACGGGCAGGCTCTCAGCCACTGTGAATGCAGCAATTTCTGCCCGAAAGTGCCCAAATCTGCCCAAATCTGCCTAAAGACGAAACTTTGAAATTCCACCAAAAATTGATATTTAGATATTTTTCAAAAATGAAAATTTTTATGTATAGAGAAAGTAGTAGAGCATGTTCCCACCGTTCGGATTTTTAATCCAATTTTTTTTCATATGCTATTTTTATTGTCAAAAAACGGCCTTTGTTTGTGAATTTCAGTATACCCCCTAGCGGAAAATGATTTATTTGGCAAACTTCCACAAATTTTTTGAATATAATTTTTTTAGCACAATTAGTTAACTCAGTCTTCTTTGACATGCATCAAAACCCCCAAATTCCATAATGCAAAAAAATGGTTTTTTGGGCCTTTAAAACTCTGCTGATCCCTTTTTGCGCAGGGAAAAAAACCTTGTTTTTCAACTTTGAACGTTACGATCTTGCAATTGGTAAGTAATGAGTGTGTAAGATTTGGTGGACATGTAGACATAGAAGTTAGCTACAAGATCTTACGGTTAGATGTACTAATTAAGACCCCAAGTTTGCAAAATCCACCTTGCTTTGAAGAGGGGCTGTTTTCAGGTAGTTTTGATGAAAAACACCCTTGGCCGTTTAGGGGTTAATCTACACAGCCCACATCACTGTGCTCACGGTGAGTTCATAGCAACACATCATCCAAGGAACAAGGGAAGAATGGAGACAAGAAGAAGATGGAGAACAAGAATAAAGTTAGGAGAACCCTCCCCCCCCAGTGGATTTTATTGAAGTGCCTTTTAGTTTATAGGTATAAGTGGTTGCTTTGTCCTTTAGGGGTTAAAACAATACACTAAAGGTTGATTTGCACATGGCAATACGTAATGTTCACAGTAAAACATCAATGGAGGCTGTGAAAACGTCTAGAAGGAGGCAGGTTTTTAAAACCAGACCTTTGGGCAACCGAACATGACAAGGATGTTGGGTATTGTGAGCATGGCAGAGAGGTGAGTTCTGTAAGCGTGGGAAATGGGTGCAGCATTGTGCTGGGTGAAACTTAGCTCTGGCACACTAGGGCAGTCTCTGTTGAGCGGAGGCCCGGAGGGGGATCGTGGATGGAGTCGGCAATGCTGGTGTCAATCACCTACCCTCCAAGTAGCATTTTCACTTGGTAAGCCGAGCCACCCAGGGTAAAGCGAGCAGTATAGGGTAAAGCGGATTGCAACTGCACATGACCCTGGGATCCGGCACATGAACAGGTTGACCAGAACATGTCTGGTTTTCTGGGTAGCACCGGGTTCCGGTTCTCGTGGTGTAGTTGGTTATCACATCAATCTTCCCGCGCTTTGGCGCCACGTTTACCCTGGTGGGGTTTTATGGTTATCACATTAGTCTAACACACTGAAAGTCTCCGGTTCGAACCCGGGCGAGAACAACGTTGACTTTTCCGTAATAGTCTAGTAGTTAGGATACATGGCTTTCACCCAAGCGACCCGGGTTCGAGCCCCGGTTACGGAAAGACACGTGTCCAAGGGTGACACGTGTCGTGCGGAGATAGATCAGTTGGAAGAGCTCTGTCGTAGTCCCCCGTTGGTCGTCGCCTGACGTGCCTGGCCTTGCTCTGACAGCCGTTTGGTTGGGCCGCAATGGCGGTTACCTTGGATGACTGTCATTCGATGTAATTGTTTGTGTTGCTCTTTAATTCATCCATGATTGGGACTTTCAGCTCAGTTGTGAAGAGCGTCAGACTGAAGATTTGAAGGTCGCGTGTTCGATCCACGCTCACCGCATCCACTTTTTTCCCAACTTCAAACAGCAACGTATGTGCCTTTTAGGCCATCTCTAGATGATTCCAATGCACTAAACCATTTCTTATTTGAACATCGTATGAATTATCTATGAATTTTCAAAATATCTCATCAACTTATTTACCCTCTCCAAGTCAAAACCAAAAACTAGCTTCCACTCTTTCACTATTGAAGTCATTGGTAAACTCACCATGTTTCTCTTTAGCATTGAAATCCACCGTGCTTGCATTGCAACATGTCCTTCTACCAAGTCAATCAAACAACAATATCACAACATTGACAACCTGCACTTGTCAATAAAATGCTAAAGATGCATCTGCCCCACTTTCACAACACATGCGGAAAATGCTCGTTTAGGCATCGACAAGGTTCATCGGTTACTCACTTCCACTCGCAGCAACCTCTGATAAGGTGGACTCAAAGAGTCATCTGTGGTTTCAAAGATGATTTCATGGAGTGCCATCATCTTTATATCTAAAAATACTAGTGTGTCCCCATAAAGGACTAGAAAACAATTCTACTTTTTAAAGAACAAGCACACTAGGCCATCCAACCAATTCTTCAATTGGACTATATAGACTTGTTGATTCAATGTGGCCCCAATTACAACTAGCGTAGATTATTGTGGTGGCTTGGAACAAATGTTTCGCTCTCTTGCATGTCAAGTCTCAAATGGACTACTCCATCATGAATCTCTAGAAATAAGCATGAACTCCAAATCACTATGAAATCAATCATTTTATAATATAACTATAGTGTGTGTTGATATTGTTGATAATGCCTTACTACAGGAAACCACAAACAATGTTAGACTTTTGAAGGTATTTATACTCGGTGTTTGTATTACTTTAATTATACTTTTGAATAATGTTATCTAATTTTGTTTTGTCTTAAAATTGTCTTTTTGTTTGCCATGGCACTGAAGTTGTTGTTTAGTATTTATAACTCTAAGTTTGAACAACAACACACTTGATATTTTGAGTAACAAAAATCATTATAGACCTATTTTTCCTTCTTTTTCCAATGAAGTTTGTTTGCAAGATTCCACATCAAGTCTAATTTTTGTGGACAAGATGTAAATTCAAAATCGCTTGTCTTTAAGAATATGCAGCTATGGTTTTTTATTGGCGGTTATATATTTGGTTCTTTTGCTTTGTAAGATGTAGCCTTCTTTAGATACTTTCTAACCTTTTTTGTTCCAAATTATGATTTTTATTTCTAATTTTTTCAATTGATATCTATTCTTGAGGGTATAATGAATATTATGATGTTTAAGTTCTTTCTAAGACAATAGGTGGTTTGTTAATTCTCGAGAGCTAAAAGTGAGTATATAATATACATTGTGTAGACTAATTTACAAATAGAATAAACAATTAGAAATCTATTTCTTGCTTTGACTTGTGCCTTTGGCATTTTAGAAGCAATTATAGGTTCTTATTGAAAAAATCAGATGTCTTTGAAAGCCAATAAGTTCATTGATCAAGTGATCCCTCCATTTATTCATAGCTAAGGTCATAATATTTTAAGGTTCTTCTTGCTGCGGAGAAGGAACAAGGAGCTGCTATGCGGGAGAAGACAATGTTTCTTGCAGGAAGTCGAGAGGAGCCCACGGACGGCCGAACACTCGCATTCTACTCATTCTAGGTTAATTTCCACGAGTTATGCTACACAGTCGGTTTGCGAGGAGATCCCTAAATACTTGGTCCAAGTAAAATGGCTGTTGTGACTCCAAACTTTTATTTGCTACCAATTTGAAAGCTCGGCACTGAATGGAAACGAGTGGTACATGTTATGTGCGGCAGAGTCAAGTGCCGATATCAGGTGTAAGAGCTGTTCACATCGGTTCACTGGCGAGATTGTCCCATATTTACAGCTTCATCAGACCTGCAAATCATCGGCGTACTTGCCCAGAACTTGGATATCCGGTAGCAGATGGATGCTGCTAAAATCAGCAACTACTCCAATGATCATCGTATACTCCCGGCAAATCTTCTGCCGATCACGGCCCTCTGACGACAACAGAATATCCAAATTTGTCAATTATCATATACACAAAAATCAACTCTTGTTTTCAATCTAATCTAATAGAATGATTGTCGAAGTGGAGTAGCAGACACTTGCAAGATTGACACTCTTGTTGTCCGGCAATAGCAGGAAAGGAGGACCCAACTCTCACCTCTGTACAGTACAGAAATACAGCTGGTGGTTCTCAAGCTAGTCCAACCAAATGTATGCCGAGTGGCCATCTCTAGTGGCATACACCGTCACGATGTTCTTTGAGGCAGCTACTACCTACTACTCAGCTCCGTCAGACGAAAGATTCAGGATGTCGGAGCTGGAAATCTCGGGTCCCTCAGATACGGCGACATCATCATGTCCGTCATCAGCGTCGCCAATACCATCACCATCTTCATCATCGGCTAGAACCTCCACAGCAGATTCTGTAAAGGTTCCTTCAACTCCACCCGACAAGCCGAACGATGCGAGAATTTCAAGAAACGTGGCTGTAGATGGTGCAATACCAGCTATTTTCATGTGTTCTACTAGCCCCTCCATGTCACTTAATCGATTCACCTTCGAATAGGCCCTACAAATCCAGCACCACACATATCAAGCAGTTACCGAATCTGTCGAGAATAAATGAATGACCGTAAACTATCACCACCACCAGTTCATGACCATAGGATTCAGCTGTTGTTGAGGATGGATACTGCAGTCGTCTTGTAATATTGGCACCTGATTTGACACCCTTTGGTGCTGTTGAGTTTCTACATAAACAATGCTCTACGATTTTATTCTGAACGATGTGCATAGGTATAAGAGTTTCAGTTTTTACCGTAGAATGATCAGGTGCGATGATGTTCGTGGACGTATTTGCCACTCCATGGCGTTGCTCAAAAGCTCCTCTGCTTCTTCGAATAAATTGTGCTGACAGTACGCACTAATCATAGTGTTCAACGTGGACAACTGTGGTTGTATACCAGCCTCCAGCAGTTGATAAAAACACGCACGCATTTTTGTAAACGCGCCCACGTCCCCATATCCGGTCATTAGTATCTCATAACTTCTAAGATTAGGCGTGTAATTTGCAGCTTCCATCCTTTCGAGTGACCATTCCATCTTTTCCACCTCTCCCACCCGGGCATAGTTGCTCATCACGATGTTATAAGTTTTTAGGTCAGGTTTATGTCGAGACTGGGAACTTGACATGCTCTTCAGCACCTGCAACACACCAGCGTCAGAAACAATACACAAGCTCCTAATGAACAGCTGATGAAAAATATTCCACAATACACAAACACCAAAGAGATCCGTTCACAAATAATATACTCACTTGCTCCATCTTAACAAAGTCCTTCCCACGGCCATATGATTCAATGAGGGTGTTAGATGTCACATTGTCAGGCTTAATGTGCTTCTGCATTCTCATGACAAACAACGTCTTCTCCATTTGCACATAGTCTCCAGCTTTGCCATAAGCACCAATGACCCCGTTGTATGACACATTGTCTGGATATATCCTGGCTGCCTCCATCTCTTTGAATAATCCCTCCACCCGGGCAACATCACATGCTTGTGCACTAGCCCTCAGAAGAATATTATACGTCACCAAATTCGGTTGGCATCTGAAAAAAACGAAATCAAAATGTGTTGAGGTGCTTCATCCAGCAAGTCAATTCGTACATTTACTTATCAAGGAGCGGGCAGCAGTTAGAAATATGAAGCAGATTACATACTAGAGCACACAACTAGAGGTAATTTGCAGCCCACCAGGAAAAGAACCACATACTTTGTTTTCTTCTTCATTTCTTCAAAGAGTTTCAGAGCTTTCTCGAATCCTCTCCCCTTGTCCTTGCTGAAAAGGTAGGCAGTTATGAGTGCATTGTACAAAGAAGTGTCAGGACGAGCTCCACTTCGTCTCACTTCATTGAAGAGCCAGACGGCCATCCGTAGCTGCTTAGCCTTACCCATAATCACAATGAGCTTGGAATAGAATCCATCATCATGTTTATACCATTTCTGTCTTTGTATCCACCTGAACACCTGAAACGAATTGAATAAACATCCATCCGTTTCAAAAAACCAAAACAATATCTGAAACAAATCCACATCATACCAAGTTTTATCATGGTCGTAATTCTACACTCAACGTACACAAGTAGCAAAGCATAAAAGGTGATTGCAAAACCAACTGAAGATACCTCAAGAGTAAGAGTCCATTTGTTTTGCTTCCCAAGGCCTTCCAAAATTGCAAACCCGTCACATGACCTCAGATACGGCGACTGGCTCTCAAGAACCTGGAACAGCATATGAAAGCAATAGATTGAGTATAAAGCAATGTGGGAAACACTAAAAGCAACTGAAGAGAATAGAAATATGGAGCTGGTTTGTGGTAAGATCATGAAAAGAAACCGATTATCACCTGAGCAACAGAGGCTTGGTCAGAATTGAGGGATTTGAGGATGGAGGGGATGGAGGGGCGGAAATAAGGTGCAGCATCCGGGGAATACCGTCTCCCGGCGCAGACGACGAGGGAGCGGCCAGGAAGCACAGTTGCAGGACGGCCAAAAGAAAACCCACACGGTGGGAGACTTCGTGTGGGCATAAAAACGACAGACATCATCACTGAAGAGAATCCCCAATTGATCCTCTGTTAGCCGAACACCTCAACAGCGCACAAGAACAACCCAACTCCAAACCCCAATTCCCTGCTACTAACTACCTCCAAAGAAACTATCATGGCGCAATCAAATCACCCAGAAACGCAATGTAAGCCCTCACTTCCATCCTCCAAACCACGCACACGGAACTACCAAACTCAACTCCCGCAAACCTTAAACCCTGAAGATCATAAAACCTCAAAGAGATATCCTCTCGCACATTCTCAATTGAATGCAACAAGATGGCACAACTTAAATGACAAACACGCTGCAACGGAAGCGCATCGCTCTGCTGGAAACCA
The DNA here is from genome assembly GCA_014871385.1 of Ceratodon purpureus. Taxonomy (NCBI): domain Eukaryota; kingdom Viridiplantae; phylum Streptophyta; class Bryopsida; order Pseudoditrichales; family Ditrichaceae; genus Ceratodon; species Ceratodon purpureus. Next base: position 23,267,224 of record CM026421.1, read on the forward strand.
AACCCAAATCCACTATACCACTAACTGAAAACACATCACCCAACATGACATATCCACAAAACAGTACAAGTTCTGAAATGGGATTCATATCTTCCTCCGGAGAAAACAAAATACCCGGATGATACCATGAGCGATACCATGTGATACCCATAAGACTAACCTTGTTTCACATGCGTCGGCCGAAGAAGAAGACGCAGAAGTAGAAGAATAACAACTTAGGTTGATAGCAGACGATTTCCTTGATTCAACAAAGTGGTGGTATTTGTTTGCCTCCGTTGGTAGCCTTCGACAGACTGATTCTCAGAAGTTGTCGAGGTTTAGTGTCGAGGATATCAGAGGCAGCCGCTTCAATCGGTGACCTAGTGGGTGAATTTCTAGCATTCTAGTGGGTGTAGAGCTCAGGAGGAGGCGAGTGAGGGATTGCGGGGAGATGGGGAAGATGAAGAAGGTGGAGGGGATGCCGGGGGCAGCGGGGTCGGTGCCACTGCCGGCCGCGCTGACAGATTTCAGGCAGGAGAGTTACTGGGACCAGTTCTTCAAGGCCAGCCAGGGGCGGCCGTTCGAGTGGTACGGGGACTGGGTGTCGCTGCCGAGGGTGTTCCGGGAGCTGCTGGGCTTGAGCGCTGATCGCAAGCCGCCGCTGGAGATTCTGGTGCCCGGGTGCGGGAATTCGAGGCTGTCGGCGGCGATGTATGACGCTGGGTTTCAGAAGATTGTCAATGTGGATTTCAACAAGCGCGTCGTGGCTGAGATGTTGCGGTTGAATGTGCGCGCCAGGCCTTTGATGCGATGGCAGGTCATGGATATCACCAAAATGCAGGTCATTGCTCTCACTGCCTTAAACCCTGAACCCCTAGAAATCCTTAGCTCGTATTTTTCGTGTTTTTTATGTGCTTGTTTAGGATCTCCAACCTGGGCTTAATGGATTCTGATCATGAGATACCATCTGTACAATGGCCTGTTTTACGGTGTCAAGTTCTGGACCTGAATTGGAAAAATCATCGGGTCGACATAGCTGTGTCTAACTGTGTTTAAGTGCAGATTCCTTCGGCTTGAATGTTGTGTAACATCTAGATACTAGCTTTCTACTGTACCGAATGTTAGTATTGTTGTGGAAGGTCGATTGATTCTTGGGGCAGCTGGAGGTTTTTGATGCTCTTAAAGTTGTCACTGTTTTACTGCAAAGCTTGAGAGATGTGGAGTTATATTGAGTCGTGATATGAAATGTTTCGGGCCTTTTACAGTTTGCAGATAATTCTTTCGACGTGGTGTTGGACAAAGGAAGTCTAGATGCACTTACGGGAGAGCCAGATGAACCTCAAATTGCAGCGGAGGGGCTTCTTTCAGAGGTCTTATTCCATCTTCTTATTCGGCTGTGTTTGTGTTAGTGTCTCTTTAATTTGAAGCGCATCTTCAGGTAGAAATGTAGGATTGTTATGTTGGTATGTTTTTTGGATGAGTAGCACCTTCAAATCTGGTGACGATCATTTGTTTACATATGGCAGGTGAAGCGAGTGCTGAGACATGGTGGAAAATATGTTTGCATCACACTTGCTCAGCAACATGTTATAGGTGCGTGAACTACTTTTACGTCTAGTCTTTCACAGATTGGCAACTAATGTATGAGCAAGGATTGAGCATATTGTGTGATCTTTATGTTCTGATTGATGCCATCTGAACATGTGGGGGAACCAGAATTACTGCTCGGACATTTTAGGATTGGCTGGGACGTTGTGGTATATCAAGTGCAAGATGAGTCGAATGATACATCAGCAATGTTACAGCCTCTGCTCGTCGTGGCTACGAAGACGGATTCGGTTGAGGTTTCTCCTGTGAGATCTTCCTTAGAAGAATTCAATCCTGCAGCAGCTAATGCAGAGCAGGTCAGGCTTGTGTACACCTCTCTCGCTGCTAACATATTGCTGCAGATATGGAGGACTTTGTTCCGATTGCAGTGTTATCGTGTCCAGCGGTTCAAATGCTAGACATCTTTGTTGTAATGTCTATTCTACGGAACTTCAAGTTTACAAGTGATTATCAGAAGAATTATCATGCTAGTTTGATGTTCATTGAGCTACAGTAAACTATCAAGCATGAATAATTTGACTTGTTTTATATTATTCGTGTTCTGAGGGCTTTTCGACGATGCAGATGAAATGTGTGGTGAGCGTGATTGAAGTGGAAAACAAACTGCGTACTGCCTTTGAAGGTGGTAGATTTGGTGGTGCATTGGAAGATCAGACAATCGAAGAAGACTATTCTGAATTTGATGAATTAAGTCCAGGCAAAGTAAGAGCAGTGAAGTTAGGAGGTCACTATCCTGCAGTGATCCTTGATGCCAAGCCCGATTCTGGATCTCACATGTTCAAGGCAGCTGTTTTCTTAGTCCCAAGGGTAAGCTTCTGAAGACTTCAGCTCTCTCAAGCGATGATTGCTTGATTTGCAAGTTGATTAGTTCGTTTCTTGCATTGTTCTAATCATGAGAAATGGGCTATTGCAATTAAAACACCTCAATCCTTGCAACTTTTAGCTTACCTTTGGAGATATCTCTGCATCATGCATAGTTCATGTCTATGTTATACTTGTGAAGAGGTTAAGCAAGAGGCTAGTTCTCTCTGAGGTTAATATGGTTGAAGGATATTATTGGAATGTACATTTTGTATGGTATGCTTCATAAGCTGTTTATGCCGACGTGCAGGGTCGAGCTCATGAATGGCTTTTCTCTACGGAAGAAGGACAGTGGGAAATTGTCGAGGCTGCAAAAGCAGGTCGTCTTATAATGGTAAGTAGTTTCGCTATTTTTACTTTAAACTTTCCGTTTTTGACCCTAGACTATTATATACCTACGTTGGGTCGTTAGGGGTTTTCATCCAAGATGCTGAAGGCTTCCTTACCAAAAATTAATGGAAATTTAGGATACTTTAACAATTCGAGTTGAGTCTCACTTGTCACTGGTTCTAAAATTCTATCAACAACCATCACCTTGTACTCTGTAAGAATATTGACGTCATTAGAGCTTATGGAGGATCATCAAATTCATTGCTGTTGGGCATGTAACTTACATTCTTACGTCACTTACATACAGGTCATGTTAGATACCCAGCAATATCCAGGAAGCTTAGCCGCTGTTCAGGTATTTCCAAGTTTCATATCCTTTTCAAAGAATCTCTCTCCTGTCGTCTACAAATTCATTTTTATGTTTGAAAAAGAAACAGTTGGACCGGCTATTGGTGCTTGCTGTGAATTTGTTGTTTCTGAAGACCTTGACTCCTGCTTTCAAGTGTTTTTCTCTATGAATACGCTTTAATTTGTCTATGGATGCTAGCTTATACATTCAAGTGATTACATGGGCTTCTGCTGACTTATCATGTATATTTGGGATTGGACCTGTACGATGCAGGATGAGCTGTCTCATGTAGTAAAGTTTTTTCTTCCACTGGACTGCAAGGAGTCTAAAGATATTCCGTAAGCTTTCACAACTGTCCACCACCATTTTTTCAATTTTTGGGTAGTCTTACCTTTTGGTATCAATACGCCACTTTCGTTTAGCTTGGAATTTTTGCTCATGTATATGAGTTCCTCTTTTGACGTGGTATGATACTGTACCCTATCAGAACCACAGAACAAGGGTTGTTCTGAAAAATAATACTTGTTTGTCATTCTTTAGTCCTTTGGTCTTTAAAATTACGTTGAAATTATATGCGTTTCTGGAAACAGCTGGCTAAGAAATGCCTGATTGAACAGATACATGACCACAGATGACGGAGTACACCGAAGAACTGTTATAGAAGAGGTATGCATACACATGGAGATATAATCATGTGTTTTCTTAGCTTAAGCTTTCGAAATACTTAAATGTTGCAACTAGAGGTACATTTTCGCAGTTAAATCTGACCTTGAATGCTTTTTTATGTTCAACATATTGATAATGCTGCTTTCAACCTTTGAGTCTTTGACACATCTATTAATGCCAAACTCGTGTCTGGGTTTTGTGTAGAGAAATTCACCAATTACAGGTATAATCAAGGTAGAAGACGTGGTACTTGAATATAAGAAAAGCAGCGAAGATGGTGTGTCCGCCACAACGCAGAGCTTCTATCGTCGCCTCGTTTTTGACAGAAATCCCAATCTTATTCAGTCTGATGCAATATTATTACCATACTCAGCAGTTGTTGACGATGCGCAACAAAGAACGCAGAAGAAGAAAAAGAAGAAGGGGAAGGCGAAGGAATCAGTGCAGGACACTAAAGAAGGTACTCTCGAAAAGAATCCTCGTTTGTAATTATCTTGATTTCCCCACTCTTAATTTGTGTGCGGAATCAGGTTAGATACGTCGGGTACCTCTTGCTAGTTAAGCACATTTCGGGACTCACCTTTTGCAAACCTTTGGTTACAGGTGCGAAGGAAGAATACAGGGTAGACCACAGTCAGTTGGCTAGTAGCTACCATGCAGGGATGGTTGCTGGTCTTGCATTAATTTCTCACAACCTAGATCAAAGTTTTTCCACCAAAGAGCCTGTAAGTATACTACGCTTTATTCTTGTCTTCGTAACATGTCTTCAAAACATACCTTGTACATGTTATAGACTCTACTCCTGTTAAAAAGTTGTGGATGAAACAGTGTTTCATCACTAACACTGGACGTGCTTTGATGTCTGTTGTGAAGTGTTTCTTTGAAATATGAAGGTAGTTTTTGAACCAACAGTGGACATCCTATGTAATACATCTGATCTCTGAAAATATTTCAAGCTTCATTCGTGATGGTAACGACCAAATCAATGTCCTGACTTGCAGGTAAGAGTAATGGTGGTGGGGCTTGGAGCAGGGTTATTACCCATGTTTTTGCATAATCATCTCCCAGTTGATCACATTGAGGTTCGTCTCAACGTACTAAAATTTACTGCGGAAAAATACGTAGCAGATATAGATGGATAGAATATCTGATTACTTTTTCAGTAACAGAAGTCAATTGGAAAATGCCATGTTTTTCTGTCTGCTTCATGGAGTCATCTCATGCCACTGCTTTCTTGTTTCAGGTGGTTGAGCTGGATGGTGTAATTGGAGATTTGGCTAAGCGTCACTTTGGGTTTGTAGAGAATGATCGGATGAAGGTAAACTATTATGTGTATCCTTAATCGGCAATATAGGATTCCATCTGCTTTAGTTTAGTCAAGCATCAATTGATGCACGAAACCCGGAATTGCTCTTGGTATAAGGGAAAATTGCTTGAATCTCTTACTGGTATTTTTGGCACCCCTGTGCTAACTTGACATTTCTATTTCCAATATTGCAGTTACATATAGGAGATGGTATAGAAGCAGTGCATGCCATTGGACGGACAGCTGGTGTACCTGTTTCAGAGCCATCAATTGCAGAGCTTTCAGATAATCTGGCTGCCAGTCATATTAGCGGAAACTCAAAGCCAGCGAAAGACCAAATGTTGCATGTTCTTATTATCGATGCAGATGCTGGTGACTCAAGGTACGCATTTGGACCTGCGAAATCTTTTAATGGGGGTAATACTTATTCAGTAATGCTCACTTCTGTTCGTGCATGACGTGAGAAGCAACCACTATTGAGAGGGTTGTCTTAACACTGGGCATGGTTTGGGTGTGTTTGCCAGCTTGGAAATGAGCTGTCCACCTCAAGGATTCCTAGAAGAATCCTTCCTTAGTGCAGCGAAGGCAGCACTTGTGGACGGGGGTGTACTGGCTGTCAATGTGGTCTCTCGAGCTGCAGGAGCACATTCTTCAGCAGTAGCAAAGCTTCAGAAGGTAAATCTTTAGAAGCAATATATAAGACTAAAACATTCACTTCTAACCGATTCAACTGAATAATCTCCTGCATAATGATTGAAATATCAATGCAAAAAGAAACTATTCACTGGTTGGGTGATCTTCACTAGGATAATGCACCATCTCATGTTCGTGCATGGAATTTGCTGCAGGTGTTTGACGAGGTATACGAGTTGAAGGTCGACGAGGACGTGAATCGTGTTCTATTTGCACTCCCACGTGAAAGTCCTGTGCGCAACGATTCCCTAATAACCAACCTACGTACCGCAACCAAGAGACTGAAGCAATTGGCAACAGATTTTGCACCTTGGCAGAATGGCCCGATCCTAGAAGACTACCTACAAGAAGGAAAGATCCGATTGGTCCCTAGAGCATAGTTCATAGGCTATCAGAATGCAAATCGAGACACTTGTTCGCCTGGCAACCGATAATATTCAAGTCCTAAGGACAGCAACCACGCTGCTCCACCAGTTCGTATACCATCTCTGGGAATCATACTACAGAAAATAAAGAGAAAAAAATATCTATACTTCGCACCTGCTTCCAAAATATCCTCTCCATTATTAAAAATTTCACCACACAATATCGTTGCTCCGAGCTCCCGAAGTGAATCTCACAAATTCCGCAGCTTGCCAACAGCTACCTTCAGGTTACGAGTCCCTTTCCAGCAAAGCTAGCCTCAAAATTACGAGAAAGACAAACCTCCCAGGACATCTCCATCCCGAGCCAGCGGACATGACGAAGGAATGAGGAAATGGTATTAAGAGATGATTCCAAGCATTGTGAGTGTACACATAATATCCTACTTTGAACATGGACCTTGACCTTCCATTTCACCTTCATTCAGAATTACGAGCCAGATAAACTTTGCTTCACTCAAGGGATTTTGGTTCAGGGGGATGTCTTTGCAACGCAATGAGCAATGTGCAACAATACCTAGAAGGAGGATGTCCAGTGCAAAACTTACCAACTTACCAACTTCGAAACCGTTTCGAAAAACAAGTTCAGGATATGTGTCTGGGATGTAATCGAGTTTGATAGACATAACATGAGGTGTGGCCGATGCAGGTGCCACAATTTTCAAGCTAAATTGTACTGAAGGAAAACAACTTCATCAAAATTCTTAATGTCGCGTCGGCAGACCTACGCCACGGCAGTATTGGTAAGACGGATTGAACCTCAAAACATCTACCGTATTGCACGCGATGAACTACAGAAAGCGTGCCCAGCAGGTCTGCATCAACATGAGCATCCACACATCCACACACCCACGCCGCAGACACAGACGCCTTCCACAAGCCCACCCCGGCCACACGCCAGGCTCCAGAAGACGTAGCAAGACGTAGTGCCTCACAAGCGCAATTGAAGGACATGCGCCGCACCTGACCAGAAGGACAACTTAACCGGGAGCACCCGCGCGGCTGGCGAGGCGGCTCCGGCGTGGGCATCGGCTTGTACAGACAGACGGGGTGCAGCAAAATATCAATATGACTGAGTCGGCTAATTTCGGCTCCGAACGTCCGAGACCAAGGAGGGAGCGCGGTGCATGATGTGTGCATGACCTTGGAGGTGGCAGTGCTGCTGAGGTGAGGTTACAGGTCCAAAAAAAACGCAAGCAAAAGAGTGGGGGATGCTGGAGGTGTCGCTGGATTGATGTGTAATCATCATCATCATCATGTCTCGTGGGAGTCGAACCCCCACGAGAGCTGTCTGTGTCGTCGCCTAAGAGATTCGAACTCTTGCGGGGAAACCCCATGTACTTAGCAGGCACACGCCTTAACCACTCGGCCAAAGCGACCCGTTTTCCGACATCGTCCCTCGCCCCACCTCGCCGCACAGGGCCAGGCTTGGGCTCGATGTCCCAAGCCCCGCGCTCTCTGCCCCTAACCCCTCCTCCCTGGCAGTAGCAGTCGGTGGCCCTTGGCCCTAGCTACGAAGGAAGGAAGAAGCGCTTTCGCTTTCGGCAAAAGGAGGGTGTGTGAGTTGTGGAGGCTGGCACCCGTCAGAACGCTCTCCGCCCATCACCGCCTGCGGAATGGGCAGGCGGGACGTTCATCTAGCAGGCCCTACTGCAATCCCGAAGGCTTGCAGTGGAGCCGCGGTAATCGCGCTCTGAGCGGAGAGCCCTGAATCATCGTCCGGGTCGATAGTCTTGTCTGTGTTGGAGAACACAGATCAGATGTACGCACTATAGAACAGATCCTGTTCAAGTATAGTCGTACCAGGGGAGCCGCCACCTGCTCCTCTTATACCTCCCTCCCTGCCCACCTGCAAACCATATGGCTCAACTCATCAACTCTCCTCAACTCAACCTCAACTCTACCCCAAGTTCCCAAGTCCCCAATTTCCAGCTTCCTGTCCTACCTAGCCTTCAAGTCACTTTCTCTGTAACAACAACCGATTACTCTGGGACGTGCCTGCCTTTTGTTATCACTCAAACCATTTCAATATCACCTAAACATCCAAACCATGCTACCATTGGTTCGGGAACCTATCACTGGTACCTTTGAATTTACACATTATTCAATTTTCTCCTCTTCCCCAACACCAAATATTAGATTCTTCACTCAATTCTTTCCACGGGGCAAACATTTCATTCCAAATTCAACCAATTTTGCCGTACTCTCTCTTGCAAAACCCATCTTTTTTCTGGATTGCATGCCACTCAAAATCAGTCCTCCACAGTCCTATTTGCTTGCTTACTCTAGCACTATGTATATATTGCCTTCTAACAAAAATCATCCAACGCAATCTAGTTCTCTACTCAAGGAACAACGCACGCCTAGCTCCCACCGTCATCTTTGTGGTTGGAATCATGATTTTTTATATGGATGTAGATGTTTCGAGTAGTTTAATTTTTCTAATATTTTATTGCTTTATTCACATATCTTTTGAAGATGAAAATCGAGTTTCAACCTTCAATTTTGTTTTAAATTTTCAAAATTATCAATTTATTAACCCTTAAAGGTTTAAGCCGTTTTTGGACCTCCAAAACCAAAAACTATGATTTTTGACGACCTTGTAGAAGTAGAAGTATGATTCTTAATTTTTTAATTTTTTGATACATCCAACCGTAAGATCTTAAACCTAACTACCTGCACTAATACCATGTTAAATTTCAACGGTTGGATCTTTACCATTTCTGAGATTATAACGACGTTCAAAGTTTACTGTTTTTTTTTTTTGGCTTTGCGGGAAAGGCATACTCTAAATGGTGCCAAGGGAGACTTGAATATCGTTTCCTCAAACATTTTGCTCATATTTTTTTCCATGTAGGTAACTAAGTTGAGCACCTCCATGCAAAATTTTAGCGTCTCATTACAGTTCTTTGGCCTTCATGCAAATTAATTTTCACAAGAAGGTGCAAAAACCACAATATGGTAAAACCTAAATGACATGAGATACTTTTGGTTTTTTAAGAAAGTGAACAGTTAAAAGTTATGTCCATGATTTTTTGAATTATTGGAAAAAAAAATTTTGAAAAATTCCTAAATCTCAAATTTTGACAAATTTTGAAAGAAAAAATAGTAAAATTACCAAAAACTAATAGTAAGAAGGTTGTTTCTGTGATTTTTGGAGGCTGCCCTTCTAAAATTGGTAAGCTTTTTGACATAGGCCACTTTGGATTTTGAGTAGTGAATTGGTTATGAACAGATTTCCAAAAAAAAAAATCTAAAAAAACCTAATTTTAAACTGCCCGTTTTGGACTTGAAACCTAAAATTCCTAGATGAAGGTTCTAAAAGTGAAATTTGGCGTCGAAATTTTTACCGCATACAGTTTGCTATATAACGAGCATCCAGTAAAATTCTTAGGCAAAAATATTACTTTTAATCCCTTCATCTAGGCTGCCCGAAACAGCCGAGAGCCATTTTGGATTTCCAGAACCTTTAGGGGTTAATCGAAAATGGATTTTGCCAGAATAATTTAGTGAATTTCAATTTATAAAAATTAATTGAAGATAAGATTTCAGGTTTTTGAAGAATAAAAAATAATTAGGTTTTGAGCTTAAACGTTTGAGTGGTACAATTGGTTTTGTTCCAAACTTCAGAAATTTGTAAAAATTGTTTTTAGAAGTTGGTTTTAAGATCCTAGTAAAGAATTTGGCAAAGAAGGTTATACGATTTTTTAAAAATTAGTCTGCTTTACATATAGGTTGTGAAATGTAGTTTTTAATCTTAAATTCATAAGAACATATATTTATTAATCTGTAGTATATTTGTTCTTTAATCTTGTAGTGAGGAGATGTATTGTCAACAAAGAAATATGATTTTTTCGTCTTTGGTTTTGAATACAATAAAGGCATAAGTGAGTATGTCAATTTCTGACCATGTGAAAATTTACCTCAAAACTCTGGAGAAGCACGTTTATAAATGTTGGAAATGTTTCTTAGGATTATGCATTAGATTGCCTTTATTCATATTTGAAATTTACTAGGTCTTCTTTCTTGAATGGTCCACACTTGTTGTTAAGTGCTACTCATTCTTTATCTCCTAATCTTTGAAGAATTAGAAATCTATGTCATTTTATAATGAAGTGCCAATGAAAGTGATATTTTGAGGTGTATATTAATTTTGAGGACAATCCACGGTTTAGAATGCAAAATTATAACAATTTGAAGTCACTGTATAAGTTTTTTAACAAAACCGTGAGTAGACCTGAACACGGATGCTCAAAAACTAGATTTTGCAAACACATTTGATCTATGGAAGATCATCATTTCCTTTAGGTATGGAAGTTAGGTATAAGCTCATGAAGTTTAAGCCGTATACAGGCTTGATATGGCAAAAAACCTTTGATTTTGTAGAAGGGGGTGTGCTGAAATTGCCTTGCATTCTTCAAAATTGAAACTACTTATGTGGTAGTCTATAATTGTCAAATTGGAAATCTGAACTGTAGATATGTTGAAGTGAATGTAGAAAAGAACCACACAAAACTTTTAATGCAATCAAAGTAGATCTCAAATTTCTAGAAATTTTCGAAGTGTGAATTGTATATTTTCTTTTTATTGCGAAAGGCAGTTTTGGTAAGAGGGGGCCTTGTGGATGGACCCCCGCCACGTCATAGATATTGGATGAAATTTATTAAGTTTGGATGATAAGTGAAGATTAAATGAAATAGTGAATATGGATGAAAACAAATTTTGGATGAAAACTAAACTTTGGATGATAATTGTCAATTGGATGAAAAAATAGCAACCTCTTTAGATGGAAATTATTAGTTAGATGAAGATTTTATATTGGATAGAAACCGTCATAAATGTGTATGGATGAAAAAATATTGGACTCACCACTTTGCAAGTGCCCACCCTTTGAAATTTTGTCTTGATAATATTTGTCCTTGTGAAGGACGGGCAACTTCAGCAAAACATGGGAGATTTTGATTGGTTATTGGCTGTTCGAATTTAGAACAGATTCTTTTGAAATTCATTACTTATACATCATAACTCCAAATTCCTTGAAATTTGCGCCACTGGAAAGCTATTATTGAGAGCTACATGGAGTCAGAAAATAGTAAAATTCTGAAACCTTAGAATAGCTTGCCCAAAAGTGCTGCGACCCGAATCGGGTCTCAATGGCCTTTAGGGTGTAGGATCCGAGAATGTCGAGAATAACCGGATGTTCCCCTACAGAAGTTAGATTTCAATTAATTTTTCATTTGTTTGGTTAAGTAGGTAAAAATAGACAAGAAACAATCCGAGTTAGTAATTAGTCAGAACCGGATACTTAAAAATCATTAAACCAGTTAAAACCGGAACCTTTTCTCAGATTGAGAAACCGGATCTGATCCGGTCAAAAGTTGACCGTTACAATAACCGCGTCCGGGATCCGATCCAACGCGGAAGTGATCATGATCGGATAACCGTCGGACCGGTACGATGGCGGCTGCAATTAAAGCGCCGCCCTGGAATAATGATTCACTCAGTATATAACCGGGTATGTTAAGGGTTTGGAGTTCTTTGTGCGAACTGTAAGTAGATAGTGAACGTGAAAAGGCATAACAAAGTATGTCAAATGAAGGGCGTGTAAGTTTTAATAATTTATCTCAAAAATTTAAAATGACATATTTTGATACAAGCGAATAGTCTTCAAGAAAGACACATAGGAACGTGATATTTTATGTTCAAGATTTATAGCAGCCACATCCTTGAATTACCTACATTTTTTTTCAATTGATGTTTATTCTTCATCTAGTCATGTCTAAAGAACTGAACATTCACCTATGTAATGGAAAAGTAAGAATGGCATTGAAGAATACATCTTTAATCCAAAAGGGGATGTTTCCAGCAAGGAATTCATAATGACCTACAATCTTAACAGTCTTCACCTAGGAAGTATTTGGGAGGTCAAAGATTCCATGTCACTAGAAATAATGATTTTCCAAGAGACTCTTTGGCAAACAATTCAATGTTTGTTGCAAATCATGACATGCATGTTTGATCTCCAATGCATGCTTGATCTTCCTTGAGGACGCCAATTAACAATTTAAAGTGCATTCTTACTACACTATAATATCTATTCCATATGATTTTGCAACTTCCATTAAGGTCTATTTGATTGTGCAACAACAAAACATAAAAACTTTGTTTATAGTTTGATTGAAACAACATCCTATTCAATGGATGCACTAGTTCTTTCTATTGATGAAATTTATGACTTTCATTGCAAGTTGAATACAATTAATCTAAGAATTTAGTTGATGTTTCTAGAAGTAGGTCAACTGCTCAAAGTGCCATAATAGAATGATAAAGGAGACATAAAGAATTGGTTACAACTGATGTCGATATTTTTTAATTAATAGGTTATGCTTTGGCTAATCATGCAAGAGAAAATACAAGCACATAGCTTTCACTTGCATTGTCTCAAATCCTTCTAAAGAATGCAACAACATTATGGTCTAAGGGTGTCCCAAATGCATTTGTACAGAATTGGATTTTGAATCATGTTGTTTAGATATGCTAAAGTACAACATACATCTTTAGAAAAAAACAAATTTTCAAAACGGAGTTGTACAACTATCAAAACATCTATAAACAAAACTCATAAATCTAGCAAATACTTAAAATATAGATAATACTTGCAAATTAAATACATTGTGTACTATGTGGAATTTCTTTTGTTTGAGAGTTAGTTATTTTGTTCTCATTTTGTGGATTTTATTTATTTAATTCATGTTCCATAAGTTTATTTATTTTAAGCTTCATCAATATACCAACCCCATCCTCTTTTTAACATATAATCTTTTCTATTAATCTATATATGGATAACTCATTGTTACTTCAAAAAATCTCAATAATTCTATTTTTTTTGACAAAGAAGATTGCAATAAAAAGGTGTTCATATACAAGATTACAACCAAAAGATCCTTGGTGAATCTCGTCAATTTTATTTTTGATAAGTTAACAAAAAATTCCTTTGATCCCTTGCCGGAACACAGAAACTTGCTTTTCATCCGGTTAACACCAAAACCAAGCAAAAACTCCCTTCCTATCCGTTTGATTCCCAGTATCGTCCACAGATTCAATAGTGCTTTTCCAGGTATCCACTCATAAACAATCCGGTTTCATTCTCTTCTTGGATTGTATCTCCGGAACCGAATACTTCTTCTTTCTCTCTTTCCTCCTTCTCTCGTATCTTCTTCCCTCGGTGATTTGATCAACTCAACCCCAACGTATCCCGCAAGGCACCACCTCACAACTAACCTAGAAAGCTCTGGTTAGCAGGTCACACAAGTGGTTCCTCCCGATCCGTGAGACTACAACAACACATTGATCCGGATCCGAGAGAACTAAGATCCGGCTATCCCTAGGCGACCCGTTCCACCGTCCGTACCTCCTTTCACTAAGTGAGGAACTTATTCAGAAGTTCAGGGAGCCCGATCAAGTACCACTCAATCCACTACGACCCTAGCGACGGCTATTCCGCGTGAGATGTATTTAGAGGTTTCAGAAGGTGAGGCTTCCACTCCTATGACAGCCTCGTCAACACTTCTGCTCAATCTCAGAGTCGTCACAATCCGGGTCCTGTCCAACAACTTCCGTCACCTTCACATCCAGTCTACAATAGAACTCTTACTATCCTCTCGGATCATTCACACTTAGACGGAAATCACGCAGAGTGTAGGAAAACACAAATACTTTACTAATAAGGAATATGGGAAGGAATCATGCAAAAACAAGGATCCAGCAGACGGCGCCAGCCTCTCTTAAATAAGCGGAATCTTAATTCACCGTAAGCAACTACGCCGAAAGGTTAAGCGAAAACCCTAATTTCTAATCAACTACCTAGAATCCTACTACTACGACTAATCCGGATCTCAGATCCGATTTCTACTCCTATAAACATAGAAACTGACAGGGGGGGGGGGGGGGGGCTACTAGGCCTTTGTCTTCTTTGTCTTGCCCTTGCCATCCTTTGACCGCGTCGACTTTGGCTTCTGCTCCAATCCTCCCGCCTTCAAAGCTCTACGTGCCTTCCGCGCAGCCATCTTCTCCGCCTTCTTCTCCTTGGCCTTGTCGTCCTGTGCCCTAGTGATGATGATCCGCGTTTGAGGGGACTTAGTCAGAGTATCAACCGGTGTTGGGGTCCGGGTAAGGGATTTGGTCGTACCGGATGGAGAACTCTCGGAAGAATCCGAATCAGCTGACTCCTCGTCGGAAACTAAATCAACTGTATCTGGTTTAACCGGTCCTTTCTGCTTCCTCAATCTGCGACATGTCTTTGTAGAAGGTGTCGGTGACTCCGACAGTGGAGTCACGGTTGGTGTCGGAGTATCGTTAGGAGTTTGGGAGGTGGGAGAAGGAGTGATTACCCGGATGCATCCAGGTGGAGACGGAACGATATTTTATTCCAATCCTATCGCTAATTCCTCCCTCTTTGGGCTCACCAAGATGTCTACAAGCGGAGCGAGGGCGGGAAAGTAACCTATTGCTGGATTGCGACCGGATCATTTCCGTGTGGAGAAGGAGGATGGGCATACCTCTCTCCGCTTGACTAGCCTTGGGTGATGCCACCCACGCCTCCTTGTTACGAATCAAGTCCTCAATTGTCACCACCGTGTCTCTCATTGGGGAATTGACCCGATACCGAACCGGGGACCGGATCGAGGACTGAACTCCGGATGGCTCTCTAGCCTGTCCCTTACTCATCCTTGGTGATTGAATCGGCTCCCTCTCCGTCACCTATGGCACTTTAAACGGCGTCCCGCTGGACTCCCCTTCGCTCACGACAACCACAGTGAGGGGGATCCGGGATCGTGTGATGTTTCTGATCGTGGATCACCCGGATCGTGGGTTCCAGATCCAGCGACTTCTCCATGAGCTTCAGAGTCTTGTTCATTGCCAAGTCGTATTGGCACAAGATCGTAATGATCTTCTTTGCATGGGCCTCGCCGTCGTGGCCCGGAATTCCTCGTCTAACATCCTGGCCTTGTTGACGACGTGGCTTGGTTGTCCGACTAACTTCTGGATCTTGTTCAAGACTTGCTTCTCCTCTGCGTGGAACTTCCAAACCTCTTCACTCTTGATTGCCAGATCCGCCGTTAGTTCCGCCACCAGGATCTCCAACCACTGCTTCTCTGCTCGGTGTTGGGGCTGCACCTTCAAAAGCTCAATTTCCCGGAGCAGATCCTCAGGTGCACATCCTTTTATCGACACATACACCCTCTTGGGCATGGACTCAATCCGCTCGTACCATCACCGAGAACCTTCGTAATGAGACTGCTCGGGGCCAAGCACAGTTGGATTGGGACAATCGCGGACAGAATTCGTCTCTCCCAACATTCATCGATTCGAGATGAAAAACAAACATGTGATGGGAGTGCCCAAGTGTGCTCGGCCCCGAGCACACTTGCTCCAGCACTGCTAGACACTGCGGAATGAGCACTGACCTGAGGTAGAGGGAAACGCGAGGTATTGATCTGAAAACTCTCATTCGAAATTAACTATCAACATTGATGTGAACTTTCGACATACCAAGAGACTGAATCACTGGTTTTTTTTAAGCTTAAATGAATGTTTAGAATTAAGGAAATAATAGTGTTAAGGGATAAGCAACGGATACTTACCTCACGCAGCCACGCTGGTGTTAGTTCAGGGTTCGCCACGGCAAGAAACTTAGTCATTTTAGAGCGAAGTTTTCGTGTTTCGCTCTTCACCGCGGCCTTCATGGCCCTAATCTTATCAGCTTCTGTGACATCGCCGTCGTTGTGTTCCAAGAACCCTCGAAGACCATCATCAGCGGCACGGCTTATCTCATGCTGCAATACCAATCCAATTCCCACAGGGGCAAATACCAACTTAATGTCAAATACGAACTTAGTCAGACAAGGTTCTTTAAAGCCAAGCTACCAATGATCCAATGATGCTACGATAGAGATTTAGCATAGTCTGCGATGGACATAGATAGATGATGCTGAATAATGCTACATAGACCAGGGCAGACCATGATGATCATCCACTGCTGATGCCCCATGGCATTCGACAAAGACTAGGACAGCCTGCGTGTGGTTTTTGGGGACATTCGAGATTATTGAAATCATTAGCCAGTGAACCATGCAGAAAAATTAAATAACAATGAAAGGGGATCATGAAAATGTACCTGGAAAATGAAACTCGTGAACACGTTCACAGGCAAGGTTTGCCAAGTACTGTGCTTTGTTTTCTTGCACCTCTTCAAATCAATACTTGACAAAATTTCAGTGAATTGCTCCAGTGGCATGAGGCCGTACTTCTGTACCCTGAAGAGGGTGTGAACTGGATTGGTCTTAACATGAGCATCCTCCGTGTTCCTGTCACGCAAAATATCAGCACAGGAATCAAATTATAGAATGGTTTCTAAAACAGCTGAGTGTATTGAAGGTGCTATTGTTTAAGGGTGCAACTCACTTGTTGATGTTGTGCATCACCTGCATTACTAGGCCAATTCTACCTCTAGTTTCCAAGAGAATAGAATCAACCGAGTAGTGCCATGACTCATCCGTCTTGTGCAGGCGCTCAATGTGGTTCCACCAGGCCTGGTACCGATGGTTACCGTCGCAAACAAAAAACATCAGATTGGTAAGGGAAGCCAACTCGGGAATGGAGAGAAGGTAGTTGTTGAGTTCATCGTTTTTCTTCTCCCAAATTGGTCCCCACTTGGCCTTGTCAGTATCAGAAATCTCCCGGGTTCTCCCCTCCTCGTCAGTGGTTGACAAGTAGAATACCGAGGCACCCTCGCGATAGCCATGCACAAATTCCTGCTCAAGTCTGGATAGATCACTCTGTAACGTAGGCCGCACCATCGGCATTGCAAGCATACGGCAAAGAGGAACTTCAAATCTTGATGCATAATGTGGCTGCATTCGGAGCTCAGCAATTGTCGAAACAGAATTTAGCTTCTGGCGGTTCCGAATTTCGTCCTCATTCCCCACAAATGTATCACCAGTTGAGTCCGCTTCTCCATCTGAATCTCCATCTTGACCGTCAGATTTTTGGGTCAGGGCCAGTTGGGACTCATCCAGATTGCCTCCTACTTCAAGTTGGTGCTCCTGTAATCTCAAGCAATACCACATTAGAAAGGCGAATGCTGAATTCAAATTTTACGAGAGAACGCAGAGCAGCAGGTACAAAGTTCTGATCAGAGTTATGCATGATCAAAGTTCTTCGATACGTGGTTGAAGACAGAGCACAATAGTTGCCAAACGAAGAAAGAGTAATATCCAATATGAATAAGTATTGATCAATAGCCCTTGCTTCAATTTAAACTCATTATACGGCCTCAATTAAAAAACAATGTACCTAATTCTCAACAGAACTTCGCAGCCATCACAGGAAGCAGAAGAATTAGTACACTATGTCACACCTCACTATCCTCTGTGAGTCGATGAATTCAAGTAAATAAAAAAGAAATTTATCCTGCTCGGCCCAAACCAAATGTCAACGACCACCTGAACGACATCAAATAAGTCCAAACAACGCTGCTGCAAGCAAGCTAGGAGACGAGCAGACCATCAGCACATGTCTCTAAGCTTTGTGTCTTTCCTGCCAGGACTCTGCCACGGCCCTTGCACCTTGCTCCACCAAGTCAATGCAGTTGATTGACCACCCTCCTGCGAGTCTGCTCACTTGGTTAAACTACATCGATTTAGTTCTAAGATGACCCTGGTGCGACTCTGCTCGGGCCCTTCCAGCTGGTTACACTACCGAGATCACATGCCTTCAAGTGCCTGATGCAAGTCTGCTCGGGCCCTTCCAGCTGGTTACACTACCGAGATCACATACCTTCTAGTGCTTGCTGTGAGTCTGCTCGGGCCCTTCCCCCAGGTAATACTACCGAATTCTAAATTCATTAGAGCGTACTGCGAGTCTGCTCGGGCCCTTCCAGCTGGTTACACTACCGAGATCACATGCCTTCAAGTGCCTGCTGCAAGTCTGCTCGGGCCCTTCCCCCAGGTAATACTACCGAATTCTAAATTCATTAGAGCCTACTGCGAGTCTGCTCCGGCCCTTCCAGCTGGTTACACTACCGAGATCACATACCTTCTAGTGCTTGCTGTGAGTCTGCTCGGGCCCATCCACCTGGTTACACTACCGAGATCACATACCTCCAAGTGCCTGCTGCGAGACTGCTCGGGCCCTGTTACCTGGTTACACTACATCATTCCAATATTTTTTTCGAGAAATACCAAGGAATAAGCTCAATATATGAACATATCCGGGCCGAGTTGACTTCTGAACCAACAAATGAACTGTGGATTTACGTAATCATGATAGTAAGAAGTATAAAAATGAATATGTTCGTCTGGGAGATCTACTTCTATCATTTTCTACACTTGATTTTGTCATTTGTTTCAATATTGCGAGTCTGCTCGGGCCCTACCCCATGGTTACACTACCGAGATCACATACCTTCTAGTGCCTGCAGAGAGTCTGCTCGGGCCCTACCTCCTGTTTGCACTACCGAGATGACATACCCTCAAGTACCTGCTCCAAGTCTGCTCGGGCCCTTCCCCCTGGTGATACTACCGAATTCTAAATTCATTAGAGCCTACTGCGAGTCTGCTCGGGCCCTTCCAGCGGGTTACACTACCGAGATCACATACCTTCTAGTGCTTGCTGTGAGTCTGCTCGGGCCCTTCGAGCTAGTTACACTACCGAGATCACATGCCTTCAAGTGCCTGCTGCAAGTCTGCTCGGGCCCTTCCCCCAGGTAATACTACCGAATTCTAAATTCATTAGAGCGTACTGCAAGTCTGCTCGGGCCCTACCTCATGGTTACACTACCGAGATCACATACCTTCTAGTGCCTGCAGAGAGTCTGCTCGGGCCCTACCTCCTGTTTGCACTACCGAGATGACATACCCTCAAGTACCTGCTGCAAGTCTGCTCGGGCCCTTCCAGCGGGTTACACTACCGAGATCACATACCTTCTAGTGCTTGCTGTGAGTCTGCTCGGGCCCTTCCAGCTGGTTACACTACCGAGATCACATGCCTTCAAGTGCCTGCTGCAAGTCTGCTCGGGCCCTTCCCCCTGGTGATACTACCGAATTCTAAATTCATTAGAGCCTACTGCAAGTCTGCTCGGGCCCTTCCAGCGGGTTACACTACCGAGATCACATACCTTCTAGTGCTTGCTGTGAGTCTGCTCGGGCCCTTCCAGCTGGTTACACTACCGAGATCACATACCTTCTAGTGCCTGCTGCAAGTCTGCTCGGGCCCTTCCCCCTGGTGATACTACCGAATTCTAAATTCATTAGAGCCTACTGCGAGTCTGCTCGGGCCCTTCCAGCGGGTTACACTACCGAGATCACATACCTTCTACTGCTTGCTGTGAGTCTGCTCGGGCCCTTTCAGCTGGTTACACTACCGAGATCACATGCCTTCAAGTGCCTGCTGCAAGTCTGCTCGGGCCCTTCCCCCAGGTAATACTACCGAATTCTAAATTCATTAGAGCGTACTGCGAGTCTGCTCGGGCCCTACCTCATGGTTACACTACCGAGATCACATACCTTCTAGTGCTTGCTGTGAGTCTGCTCGGGCCCATCCACCTGGTTACACTACCGAGATCACATGCCTCCAAGTGCCTGCTGCGAGACTGCTCGGGCCCTGTTACCTGGTTACACTACATCATTCCAATATTTTTTTCGAGAAATACCAAGGAATAAGCTCAATATATGAACATATCCAGGCCGAGTTGACTTCTGAACCAACAAATGAACTGTGGATTTACGTAATCATGGTAGTAAGAAGTATAAAAATGAATATGTTTGTCTGGGAGATCTACTTCTATCATTTTTTACACTTGATTTTGTCATTTGTTTCAATATTGCGAGTCTGCTCGGGCCCTACCCCATGGTTACACTACCGAGATCACATACCTTCTAGTGCCTGCAGAGAGTCTGCTCGGGCCCTACCTCCTGTTTGCACTACCGAGATGACATACCCTCAAGTACCTGCTCCAAGTCTGCTCGGGCCCTTCCCCCTGGTGATACTACCGAATTCTAAATTCATTAGAGCCTACTGCGAGTCTGCTCGGGCCCTTCCAGCGGGTTACACTACCGAGATCACATACCTTCTAGTGCTTGCTGTGAGTCTGCTCGGGCCCTTCCAGCTGGTTACACTACCGAGATCACATGCCTTCAAGTGCCTGCTGCAAGTCTGCTCGGGCCCTTCCCCCTGGTGATACTACCGAATTCTAAATTCATTAGAGCCTAGTGCGAGTGTGCTCGGGCCCTTCCAGCGGGTTACACTACCGAGATCACATGCCTTCAAGTGCCTGCTGCAAGTCTGCTCGGGCCCTTCCCCCTGGTGATACTACCGAATTCTAAATTCATTAGAGCCTACTGCGAGTTTGCTCGGGCCCTTCCAGCTGGTTACACTACCGAGATCACATGCCTTCAGGTGCCTGCTGCAAGTCTGCTCGGGCCCTTCGCCCTGGTGATACTACCGAATTCTAAATTCATTAGAGCCTACTGCGAGTCTGCTCGGGCCCTTCCAGCTGGTTACACTACCGAGATCACATGCCTTCAAGTGCCGGCTGCAAGTCTGCTCGGGCCCTTCCCCCTGGTGATACTACCGAATTCTAAATTCATTAGAGCCTACTGCGAGTTTGCTCGGGCCCTTCCAGCTGGTTACACTACCGAGATCACATACCTTCTAGTGCTTGCTGTGAGTCTGCTCGGGCCCTTCGAGCTAGTTACACTACCGAGATCACATGCCTTCAAGTGCCTGCTGCAAGTCTGCTCGGGCCCTTCCCCCTGGTAATACTACCGAATTCTTAGTTGAGAAGACCTTGCAGCGAGTTTGCTCGGGCCCTTGCCCCTGGCAACACTAGCGAATTCTAAATGGAGAAGAGCCTGTAGAGAGTCTGCTCGGGCCCTTCCACCTGGTTACACTACCGAGATCACATATCTTCAAGTGCCTGCTGCGAGTCTGCTAATCTTTGGCTATGATGACCTACGATATGGCTATGATGACCTACGATATGGCTATGATGACCTACGAAGAGGCAATAATGACATTTCAAATGGCTGTGATTTCCTGTTATGCTGTGATTTAGAGCAATCCTAGAATCTTCAAATGTCGGAATGTGATGGTCCATATGCCTTAGCAATAAGACCGTACTAACTTGACTTCATCTAGTTGAACCGAAATACACGAAGACCTTGACAGAAATAAATAATAGGGCCACATGGGAACCCGACCAGAAGTGACGTTACAGTACCTCATCGTAAGTTCTTGAAGAGCCTGCTGCGAGTCTGCTCGGGCCATTCTACCTGGTAACACTACCGAATTCTAAATTCACAAGAGCGTGCTGCGAGTCTAGTCAGGCCGATTCTCCTCGTTATACTACCGAATTCAAGTACCTTCGAGTGTGGGCTGCGAGTCTGCTCGGGCCCTTTCATGAAAATTAGCATTCAGATTTGTATCCAAGTAGAGTAGGATAGAATGTTCGCAATTCATCCTAGGCTTGGACAGAGAAACAAAGTCATATAATGTAGATCAAGAACCACACAAGTGGTAGCTCACTGGCACATGTACAGCCCATGATAACCACTCTGTTCCTCTCCGACCACACCGAATCCCTATCTCATTTTCTAGTACTGCGCCTGTGAAGAATACCCACTCGACCACCTGTAACCATCGCATGATGGGTTCTATCTATACATGATCAAGGAGCCCCGTGGAGAGAAAGCAGCAAATAAATCCCTGCTGGTCACATTACCTGGTCTCCATCGACTTCGATCTCTTCACGTCCAACGCTTGAGGCGCCTAATTCCACCATCCTTTGAGATGGCTCAGGGCAGAAGGAATGCGAATCCGACTTCTGAAGCTGGGGTCGACCGCGCCTCTGTTGAACTTCCGAAGCCCCTTCCTGCGAAGCCCCTTCCTGCGAATCCCCTTCCTGCGAATCCACTTCCTGCGAATCCCCTTCCTGCGAAAAAATTCCACTAGCTTAGAACAGGTTTGGTGATTACATTTTCAGAGCTAACACTTTGCAGATCTTGCAGGGGGTGGATGCCTCGAGGCCAAGCATTACCTAGTGAACCAGGGTTTCAAAGGACAGCCTCCATGGGCTCATCTGCCTTGTGTACCGACTGCCTAAGGTCCAGTTGCCCTAAATGATGTTATTAAAGTACTACGTACTGGTTTATTACTCTTGAGTCTACTCGGAATAAAATGCATGTAGTGACTGGAATATGGGCAGCGGTAATCATTCTAGCTAAGAGGTCTCTTTTTAACGTGAACTAGTAATCAATGAATAATGTATGAAATCAAGTACGTGACTGGAATGTGAACTACATATCAACATAACTTACCTTCGTAGTCTCTATTAAAGTTGAACAACCGCCGTCGGCAAGAAACTGAAGTTTCTTTGGCTGGACCTCGGCTTCATCAAACGCATCCCCGTCACCCACTTCTCCTCGAGTAACAACCTTACTAGAGTTTCCTCCCTTCCTCCCCATGGTTGAACGCAAATTGTATGGAGTAGTTATGCCGTCTCTAAGCGCTAACTTCTGTAACCTCTCTAGACGTCGCTCTCTTCTAGATTCTAGCTTAGCTTTTGCACCCGATCTGGTTATCATCTCTGCTTGTATGCTAAAAAAAGACTTGCTCTTTTATCCATGACATTGCTGTGCTTGAACAATCTATGAACAGACCAAATGTTCATATGTACTCGACTGCTTGATAACACTTCGACGCATATCATGGTTAAGATCCGGTAACCAAGTCTTAATTACTGTTGTACAGACAAAGTTAGTTCAACTTTCATACTGTCAGCTGTTTACTGCATGTTAAGAAGAATATCATCAAGGCCGCCGTCTTTGATATGCCGCTTGCATTTACAATAACCCCTTTATTTATACCCGCCTAATCCAATGTCAAGTTGTGTCATTCTGTATATAAGACATGCGAACGCCACATTCAGTATCGGACTTCTCACATGATTTTTTCACTCCTGACGTAATGGACTCGCATCAGTCCCGTACTCCTTCAGTTCCGGTTACACAGCAGGAGAGAGAGGATAGATTGTCCTTAGTAAATTTTGACGGGCCTTTTGAACCAATTCAGGATTCTAAGACTTTGCTTGATTGCAGCCAGAGCAAGGCACCGATCATACAGTCGGATGTGATGACTTTGGACGCAAAGGCGTGTGATCGGTCGTTGCCAGCAGCCACTGTTGAAGTTCAAGAGTCCAAGGGCAATTCTAGTAATGCTTCCCATGCCTACGCAAATGTCGGGGTCATCAAGCCTGGAACATATTCCAGACTTCTTTTAAGAAGTATCCCTCGGCCCAAAGGGCGTAAGCTACAGAGTAGAGGATGCCGAGCAATTCATAGCACAGAAGAACGAGAAGAAGATAGTAATAATGATTCCGTTGCCGCTCAGAGACCTATGAAACGCAGTCGTCAATTTTGATATAGGTCCCAGGAGTCGCGTTTATTGGTTACATCTAGCCCATTATGAATTGAGTGGTTCCAATGTAACACTGAACTATTCCCGTCCATTTTTCAGGATAATATTTTAGGAAGTTGCTGTGATTAAGTCATGACAGTCGTATCCCAGCCTCTGGATTAATTCTGCTGATTAGGGCGGGTACGTGTACTAATCCCTATGTAATAAATTACAGTTGCCAAAATAAGTACGTACAAAGCGTCTCATTAAGATTACAATGCTAAAGCATGCAAATTCGGGTTCCTTCCTATTCCACCACTCGTAGATATGCACTCGATGATTGAATTTGGCGTCATACTTAACCATGGGAGAATTCTTATGCGTCTTCACCTCTTTGTTTTTTATTCCTCTTTAGAGTTCTCATTGTTGCAGGTGCCCCTTAATCTGAACACGATGGCCTTTCTTTGTGCGGATTCGCATTCCGTTCCTATTACCTTTCCTCTAGGTGTAGATGGCCGCGCTATGATCAGTTCCACCACTCTGAGTCTTCGATTTCGGTTTCGTGAGGAATCACTGCATGTAGAAGAGGAGTTCTTTGACGATATCACCGGTGCTCTCTCGCATGCCGTTGGTCAGTTGTCAACTCAGAATGAGATTGGAACGTTCTGGATTCTCAAACCTGGAAAGTATAGAGTTTACGGAGTTCCTGAGTCTCTACTAGCTACCTCTACTGAATTGCTTACTCCCCGATCGTCCACAACAGTGTGCCTTGAGTCTGAGCCGTTGTTGAGGAAGGTCAAGACCGAGCCAGGTCTTCAGACCATCTATGAGCTCAGTGATGGCTCCGATGGTGAAAACGCAGACGAGATTCCGGTGACCCATGAGAGCAAGGAGAAGACTCTACCAGTTGCAGATGATAATCGTGAGGAGGTGGTTGTCCCTGTGGAGTCCTCGGTTCCTTCTAGTGTTGCAGATGATAATTGTGAGGAGGTGGTTGTCCCTGCGAAGTCCTCGGTTCCATCTACTGTTGCAGTCTCCCCTTCAGAAAGTGTTGTTCAATGCCTCATGAAGCTTAGCGCTCGTAAGAGGTCAAAGAGTGTTCTGTCGCGCATCAATTTTAATGCAATTAGAATGCAGGAAGTTCAATACCTTCCACCTCAGTACAACGGCGATGTCATTTTCGAGTTCCCACCCCTAGGTGCTCACGGTCATCATTCCGCTGCAAAGCAGCTACGGGGAATGGATAGAAAATACGATGGACACCCTTGGACTTGCACAGTGACTTCAAATATTCAGAACGACCTGAAGTTGGTCTTCCGTTCTTCGTCGTGCCTTGGCCATCTCCGTTGTGACAATGTCAAATGTGAGTATCTAACACGTGGAAACAGGACTTCGGTAGTGAACGAGACTGAATGGGATGGGATATCTGAGAGACTGTTTGAAGTCGGATCTAACCCGCCGCAGAGTTCTAGTGTGGTCTGTAAGTCTTGCAATACACCACCGACCTGCGTTGCACTTTGCCCTGCAAGGATATACTACGTCAGTGCTGGACCTCACATGACGAGAGCATGCGTTCATCTGGGAACTCATGACCATCCAGTGAAGTCCGGCGAGAACCGCGATTTTGTCGAACACACGGAGAATTTGATCAGGGAGTAGGTGGAGCGTACTCCATCCGCCACCAATTCCGCCATCGTCCTCGAAACTGCGAAGGAGCTGCTGGGCCCATTACTTCTGGCCAAGGAAGGTGAACCGCAGAAGATTCTGGAATTGGAGGAGCTCGAACCAATCTTCGACCGCTGTAAGCACCTTTCTTCCCTAAACATCAGAAATTGCATTACCTCGTTCAAGGCTGTTAGACGCTTTGGGACCATGGACAGCATCAGAATGCTGCGAGGCTTCAGCAACTAGAAGTTTATCCAAAACAACTTGTTTCCGGGGCAAGGCGATGATGCTGCGAAGGTGTATGTCTTCAAGATGTCTGAGGTAGGGCCGGGTAGTGGAGTCGATTTAGTTAAGCGTATACAGACTGGCGGTGACTTGGAGAATGCGTGGATCATGTTTGACCACGTGAGGCGAGTCAGGGATTGGGTTACGATGGCTTGCCACGTCTATGACCCCACCTATTGTCGGATAATGACAATCGCAGCGTGCGATATGCAGTCGGAGGACACGGCTGCCCAGTCCGTCCTCTGGAAGAATCTGAATGCTATCATGCAGACTCACGGGGTCGAGAGAGTTAACTTTAAGGGCTTCATGGCGGATGGTGCCCAAGCGAACTTCAATGCAGTTCGCATTATCTATGGAAGCGGTAACGCCTCCGAGATGATGATTGATAGGGAGAGGACATGCCTATTCCATTGGAGGCAGTCTCTAGAGCAACATACAAAGGCTCACATTCGTCCGGACCTCCGAGCGCAGCACATCAAACTCTGCCAGCAGTACAAGAACGCCACGACTATGGCGGAAGCTGAAACAATGTTCTTGGCAATCCGAGCATGGTGGATGTCATCCGGCGCTGCAACAGAAAAAGGGCTCTCAGATCTGGAAACGTGGCTTTCGTTCTGGCACTACCGGTATCGCCAATGGGGAGGTTTCATGGAATTGGTAATTAAACCCTATCCTTTAAATCTCTGTCGCATCTGAAGTTTGGTGCCCTACAGTTAGGTATTGGACACTCAGATATCTAACCTAACCTCCACTGTGTGCAGAATCACAGCGAAGATGAGCTCGCAGAGATGCCGTCCTGCAACCTTGCTGAATCAATCCACAACCGGTGGAAGCAGCAGTCCGGAGATCGTGGTAGCGACTTGTATGTTGCAGCTGTGGACGACTTTGTAAGGGCCTTCATGCAATGCGTTGCCTACTTCCAGTTCTTGAAGGGGGAGCGTCCCGGGAAAGGTCCGTCCAAAGAGGAGCTGAAGCTCCGACGTGCACAAAGATCTGCAGCAAGGACAGGAAACCCGAAAGTCCTTCACGAAGCGATTATGAACATGCCAGGAGCGGACGAATGGTGCACCAGGGACCCGCATCTTGAAGGGGAAGAGGTCTGTGTCTCTCTAAAACGAAAACCTGATGTTGCCTTTGGAGATGAACGGGAGTCTCATAGGCCAGACAAGATCAGCGTGTCAAGACCTCGTGTCCAAACTAGAGCTGCACGCCGGGAGAGCGACTATCCTCCGACGGTGGTAATAACGGACTCTCCTACAAGCAGCGAAGAGGACCAAGCCGACCTTCAACCTGACCAGTCTCCACCTCGAGTGGACTACCATCACGTCACTTCAGTTGAGGAGACCGCCTGCAACCCTTCTGAGTGGCACATTGCACGACTTCCTAAGACATCCGCCAAGGCGTGCTTCGCCCAACATGCTGTGACTAAGAAGAAATGCGTGGCACGGATCGTGCAGCACGGGAAGAGCACTGCGGCGCCGACATACACGGGCCCCATGAAGAACTACAGGAAAGACAGAATAGAGACTCATCAGTTCTTTTTCTGCAATGACGACATTGACAGGTGCGTCAAGGGTAGCAAACGGAAGTGGGTCCTATCGGTGCCAAAGGTACCTGAGGTGTGGCCCGTGAAACTTGGAACAAAGTTGACGAAGAAAGAGATACTTTCTCTAGAAAATGCCGGGTTCAGACTCCCGCAGCAGAAGGAGATGTCACCGAGAAGACTCTTTCAAGACCGGGCAGCGGCAGTGGACTTCTCGGCCTACCCTACGCCGGCATACCCGGACGAGTTCTCTACCCGGCGATCAGTAAAGCTCATCCGACGGAACAAGAAGGCTCCGTCGACCAAGCACAGCAATAATTGTGCCTCCGCCTTATCGTTGCAAGCGAAGGTGAGCAAGTTGTGCATGCTGCCTGCCCCAGCCCTCGGATGCATCGTCACATTGGATTCTGGGAAGCCTCCAAAGGTACAGCAATATTACCTGACCATATCGCAACACCCTGCCTGCACTTGCCCGAATTTCAAGGAGATGGCAATTGCGGCACTTGGGAAGCGGGGTCAACGGGCTAATTGTAAGCATTTGTATTACCTATTCAGTGTAGTCTGCGGTCTTGAATCAGAGTCGGATACTTTCATTCATGCAGCTAGTTTTAGCTTCAACGAAGTGAAGCGAGTCCTGGTGAGTGGCCTTCTGAAATTCTTGGAGACCTAGTGATATCTGAGTTGGTGTTCGCACATGTGTAGCCTGTATTTATTTTAATGGTGAAGTAGTGAGACTAAAAGGGCCACTACCAAAAATTTGCACTAGCACTGGATTCCATTTCCTCAAATTCGTGTGAGTCTCGCTCTGAATATACATTGGCTCCGTAAAGAAGTATTTTCTACTAAGCAATGTAAGGAACTGTGTAATCCCCAATAGAATGGAGTCACGTAAGTGTACTCGGGACCGAGCAAACCTTTTTCAGTGTTTAGGAGGGGGTCATGTAAGTGTGTTCGGGACTGAGCAAACGTTCTCCAGGGTTAAGGAGGGGATCACGTAAGTGTCCTCGAGACCGAGCAAACATTTTTCAGGGTTTAGGAGGGGGTCACGTAAGTGTGCTCGGGACCGAGCAAACATTTTTCAAGGTTTAGGAGGGGGTCACGTAAGTGTGCTCGGGACCGAGCAAACATTTTTCAGGGTTTAGGAGGGGGTCACGTAAGTGTGCTCGGGACTGAGCAAACGTTCTCCAGGGTTAAGGAGGGGATCACGTAAGTGTCCTCGAGACCGTGCAAACCTTTTTCATGGTTTAGGAGGGGGTCACGTAAGTGTGTTCGGGACCGAGCAAACGTTTTCCAGGGTTTTGGAGTGGGTCACGTAAGTGTGTTCGGGACTGAGCAAACGTTTTCCAGGGTTTAGGAGTGGGTCACATAAGTGCTTGGGCATTCCCAATCCCTTCTCAGACTCCTAGAACACGGCGAACTTTGTTTCAAAGAGCGATATACCAGCGGCCCAGCTTTGTCAGTATATATATTGAGTAAGGTAGAAGCTTCTGACCGTATTAACCCCACCACTAGATTTATGCATGACCATTGAGACTGTACACCGTTTTGAAATCAAGGTCCTCTACAGTAATTTATATCCTCCTGAGAACTGCTCTTTCTGTCGTTGATTGTTGTACGTGCGTATGTGTGTATGTTATGTTGCATATCTATGTTTCAATCACCTCTCACATGCACACTGTAGTCATAATTCGTTGTGTTCCAGTTTTGGGCGCTTGCTTGGATTTTCATCGTCCACATTGGCTGTTGAGTGACGGTCCTCGACATCAGCTACTGCCTCACGACGTCCAATCCAATCAAATTGTTTCACCCACTTAGGGCCGTTCTAGTACAGGTTCTGGTATCCAGGAAAATACCACTGTCATTTGCTTTCCAAGCGCAATCAATACACAACATGGGCTGATCGGGGACATCATGTGGTATCCATAGGAACACGTCATTGCGGGATTTCCTTGTTGGTATTAGAATGAAGTTGCATATCCATTTTGTAATAAAATGTGGATGTGTAGCTCTTCTTAAGATAACTCTTGTGGTACGTTCATTCTCAGATTCTCTCTGAAGACGGGATGGCAGTGTTCTGACTGTCGTTGCACCATTTACTGGCCCGTAAACCAGCATCAATTCGTGGTCGAGGTCATTAAGTATTGAAACAAAGTAGTCGCCAAGTCTATCAATCAATCCTCAGGTGTATGGATTTCTCCCGAACTGGCCCTTCTTCAGGAAGTGCTTACTACCTCGAGGAGGACTGAATTGAGAGACATATACTCCATCGGCCTGAATTCTCCAATGACATTGAGGTTCCTCAGTATGCGGCCATTCATCACATATTGGACAATCATCGTCCGAGTATCCTGCCATTTTGTTTCGCTTGCTCAGCACTTTTGGATTTTCATAAACGCAGACAGGTTCAACAATATAGGATTCCACGCAATTCCAACTCCTGGTTTTGTATGTAAATCTGCAGAACAGATTGTTTGTGAACATTTCCAAATTCATACGTTGTTGAAGCGGAGAACCAAGAAGAGCTACCGAATTCGGACTAAGATTTTTAGAGAAACTGTATTCCATTCTAACTAGTCCATCGGCGTCTTTCTTTTCGGCACAATTCACTATAACCGGATGAGGAGATGCGTTTTGAATCTGAAGGGGACTATGTGTATTCGGTTGCAAAGCATGTACGCAATAAAAATCTAAGAACATTAAAAAAATCAGAGAACAAAGTTGATTCTTAGAGACCTGGTTTCGCATATCTACAAATGGGCGAGAACTATTACTATGTGCAACAATGTTATTTTTTGATTCTGCCTGGAAATTGTAACAGAGGAATTACTGGCACACAGATATTGTGTTCAAAAAGGATTACGATGTATTCAACTCAAATTCAAGCAGTCATTCACTCGGTTGAATTTAGGCAAGAAGTGATCAATAAATGAAGTTTGATGTTTTGAATCGTCAGAGGCATTTGAGGAGGTGACCCGTTGAAAGGTTCTTGACATATGAAAGGTCACTTTAGCATGTTTAGGAAGGCACAAATTCCCAACTGTCATAAAAGAGTGATACATTCTGCACTTCGGACCAATGTTTGCAAAATAAGTACCGACCGAACAGTTCTTATGACAGCATTCCACGAGTATTGGCCCGTACTGTCCACTGACCCTAACACCAAGATTTCCACGGTCATAGATCTACGTCCTCTAGTCATTTCACTGAAATTGTCCACGGCCATAGGTCACATTCCGAACTATATTTAGAATTTTCAAAAAGAAAAATAATGTTACTCCATAAAATACCGTAATCTTACCGCTCTAATTCACATTTTCATCAAAATATCCGAAAAGTTACCGCTCTCCGCTCACCGCTCACCGCTCGCACTTTAGCGACGTCCTCCGGAAAGCCTCGCTCAGAGATGACCGTATTCCTCACCACCTTGTCTTTCACGGTTGAAGGTTCCGCGTGATGGGAGGTCGTCCGCTGGGACTGCGACTTGGAGTGAGATCTCGCCAGAGCCGGCTCCAGAAGTGGTTCCACTTCCGGTGCTACTTTCGTTGACCCCGTATTCGTATCGTCCCCCCCCCCCCCCCCCCCCCCTCCCCTGTTTACCTTCCTGGTTGTCCTAGTCCTCCTTGAAGTGCACAAGGGCTACTGCCACCTTCATGTTGTTCTCCTCACCCTCCATCAGATTGCCCTTCTTCTTGTAAAGGTGATACAAGAATGGGGTGATGGAGGTCGGCTTCTTCCCGATTCTGGGCAGTAACTTCAAGGCGACATCTTCGAGGATCCGAGCCCAGTTGACTGCTCTGTCACCGGTAAGGGCATCAAAGATGGTGTTCCCTACCGTAACTGTCACTAAGTCCGGTTTCAACGGGTACAGGATCGGAACGAGAAAAGCTAAGACTTGCCTATCTCTCCGATCTCTACAGGCCTCTACCGAGTACGCATCGTTCTTGTGGATCTTCCTGGTGAACCTCTCCACAATGAACGTATATGTTCTGGTCGCCCAACCAAACCCTTCTGGAACGATCCCGTAAGTGTCCGCCCACATTTCCGTGGTCCATAGAGTCATATGTCCCCGGATTGTGTGGTACTACTACTTCCCCGGACTCTCCACTATCTCTCTCACCATCCCCTCATCTCTCAGAATCCATATCCGGGAGAGTAACCCTTAGCACCTCATCCGGGTGGAATCGTCTATCACCATTTGTTCCTTTCCCCAGTCCTCTAGAAGAAGATCAAGAATGTGAGCACAACACCCTTGAGGATATTCTCGTATAATGTCATCCATGGATCCAAGCATATTACTTGCATTGTCTATACAAATTTGGGTGACATTGTGAGCAACAACCTCTTCAATATAATTCTTCATCTATCCTGCTATGTAAGCCTTTGTCTTCTTCTAGCCAGTTGTATCAACTGAGCCAAGGAATACATCGTTTGCCGGACATACGAGCATGACATTCATCAATGGTCGGTGATTCACATTAGCCCATACATCAGAACAAAATATAGCTCCGTATAATCCGATTGGTGTTTTGGTACATTCATCAATCTTTGCTTGAACTTCCTTGCGTTTTGTTTTTATGTGCGTTGTTTGCATCGCATTATAAGTAGGGGGATTGTAGTCAAATCCGGCACTTGCTGTTGAGTTTACCGCCTTTATAAATGCAGGATGTCCGACCACGTTAAATGCCATGTTTGCCTCGTAAAACAAAGTTGCCCACAACATGTCCAATTCCTTTCGCTTTGTAAATTGATGTGGTTCATTCATATCCTCCTGGCGCATACACTCCTTGTTGTATTCGAACCAGCCCTACTAGGCGCCACACTACAATCAACTCGATCTTCTGCACAATCATTGTTATTGGGTTCAGATCCACCAAACACAATATCGTGTGTGGAAGCACTAGTGCACGGAAGTTGAACTGGTGCCGAAGATGTTGGCCTACTACCATTCATCTCTACCTGTGACATTTCCTTGGGAACTACTCTACTACGAAACCGAAATTTTATCTTCCTGCAATAGGTGCCTTTTGGCAAATCTACACTATAGGTTTTTGGTAACAACCGTAATGATGGAAGCACCTCCTTTTGACATATTAGGCAAATTTCTTCTTGCAATACACACATTCCACAAACTTGTCGGACAGTGTATCTACTTTGATGGTGAACTTTAACCATGGCTTCCACTCTTTTGTAGCCCTATGAACCACTTCCATGGCAAAAGAGTTGGGACCGCAATCTGAATATTGGACTATGAAGATCTGAAAATTATTATCTGATATAATTTAGTGTCTCAAAGAAAATGTCTAACAACTTGATTTCTGAAAGAAAGAATTTTTACATTCTCTCAATAGAATCCAAATTCACATCCAAGTTCAGACTCTCATGCAAGGAGCCCACAAGGAGACCCAGGACACTAAACACACTATGGGGGAGAGATGATTGTCATCGGAAAGGAGGGCAGTTAATTATGCCTAGCTGTCTTGGGCGTGCGCGGATGGGACGTGTCCCGGCCGATGGGCGTGATCACTCAGGCGTGTGCCAAAGTCAGACCACCACTAAAAAATAAGAACTAGACTTCCTTGTGGAAGTCCTGCGCGAGCATGGTGGCTCAGGCCTAATTTGATTTTCCAAACTGATGGAAAACCAGACTGCCAGGTAGAATTCCATTGCGCATACTCTGGTGCATCCGTGTGGGCCCGCGCTATAGAGAACACTAAGTCCAAAAAATAAATAAATAAATTCATAACTAAATGCTAGAAGTTTTGAACTATACGAATATTATTTCTTCAAAGTAAGCAAATTCATAATCTCATTAAAAAAATTAGGATACGTAAATTGAGATACCGCGTAATTATTCCATCATCATTCCATTTGTCCACCATCATTAGTTTGAGCACAAGAACTATCTGCTGCGTTACTTTCAGCCCCATGACTACCAATGAGTTTACGTTTGGCAGCCCGCGTTCTTCTAACAGGGCCATCTGCTCCTAGTACTCCTTCCAAGAACTTAGATTCTTGCATTTGGCAAAGCACACGTAGGGTCCGCGCGCTATATTCTTTGAGCAAGAAATCAAGCGTCGAGTTCTTGAATTTATCTTTCCTCTCTGATTCTTCTCTGTTAAATGCATTGCGAATGTTGATGTCCTATGGAGTCAATTGCACGTACTCCTTATGTTGATCCACGACCAATTTCCCTTCAACGTTCTACAATAAATTGTAAGGATGAGTCCCAAATTGAAACTTATTAGCACTTTCATCCTAATAGCCATCCATCATTTGGTAAACGAAACTCCTCTTTCCTTTGTCCTTGGGTCCGCTATGACCGCAATACCTTGAATTTAACGCTTTGCTTCTGGTAAAGGAGATTTTTGGAAAACAATTGTGTGTTCTACAAGATGTAATTTATTTATCTACAAAACTACCTTCAAAATTTGTATTGTCAGCATTGTAGTGCACCATAAAATCACCTTGATAATTATTCCCTCTCGATCAACAATGTAATCTTCACTTTCATTGGCACTTCATTATAAAATGACATAGATTTCTAACTCTTCAAAGATTAGGAGATAAAGAATGAGTAGCACTTAACAACAAGTGTGGACCATTCAAGAAAGAAGACCTAGTAAATTTCAAATATGAATAAAGGCAATCTAATGCATAATCCTAAGAAACATTTCCAACATTTATAAACGTGCTTCTTCAGAGTTTTGAGGTAAATTTTCACATGGTCAGAAATTGACATACTCACTTATGCCTTTATTGTATTCAAAACCAAAGACGAAAAAATCATATTTCTTTGTTGACAATACATCTCCTCACTACAAGATTAAAGAACAAATATACTACAGATTAATAAATATATGTTCTTATGAATTTAAGATTAAAAACTACATTTCACAACCTATATGTAAAGCAGACTAATTTTTAAAAAATCGTATAACCTTCTTTGCCAAATTCTTTACTAGGATCTTAAAACCAACTTCTAAAAACAATTTTTACAAATTTCTGAAGTTTGGAACAAAACCAATTGTACCACTCAAACGTTTAAGCTCAAAACCTAATTATTTTTTATTCTTCAAAAACCTGAAATCTTATCTTCAAGTAATTTTTATAAATTGAAATTCACTAAATTATTCCGGCAAAATCCATTTTCGATTAATAAATTGATAATTTTGAAAATTTAAAACAAAATTGAAGGTTGAAACTCGATTTTCATCTTCAAAAGATATGTGAATAAAGCAATAAAATATTAGAAAAATTAAACTACTCGAAACATCTACATCCATATAAAAAATCATGATTCCAACCACAAAGATGACGGTGGGAGCTAGGCGTGCGTTGTTCCTTGAGTAGAGAACTAGATTGCGTTGGATGATTTTTGTTAGAAGGCAATATATACATAGTGCTAGAGTAAGCAAGCAAATAGGACTGTGGAGGACTGATTTTGAGTGGCATGCAATCCAGAAAAAAGATGGGTTTTGCAAGAGAGAGTACGGCAAAATTGGTTGAATTTGGAATGAAATGTTTGCCCCGTGGAAAGAATTGAGTGAAGAATCTAATATTTGGTGTTGGGGAAGAGGAGAAGATTGAATAATGTGTAAATTCAAAGGTACCAGTGATAGGTTCCCGAACCAATGGTAGCATGGTTTGGATGTTTAGGTGATATTGAAATGGTTTGAGTGATAACAAAAGGCAGGCACGTCCCAGAGTAATCGGTTGTTGTTACAGAGAAAGTGACTTGAAGGCTAGGTAGGACAGGAAGCTGGAAATTGGGGACTTGGGAACTTGGGGTAGAGTTGAGGTTGAGTTGAGGAGAGTTGATGAGTTGAGCCATATGGTTTGCAGGTGGGCAGGGAGGGAGGTATAAGAGGAGCAGGTGGCGGCTCCCCTGGTACGACTATACTTGAACAGGATCTGTTCTATAGTGCGTACATCTGATCTGTGTTCTCCAACACAGACAAGACTATCGACCCGGACGATGATTCAGGGCTCTCCGCTCAGAGCGCGATTACCGCGGCTCCACTGCAAGCCTTCGGGATTGCAGTAGGGCCTGCTAGATGAACGTCCCGCCTGCCCATTCCGCAGGCGGTGATGGGCGGAGAGCGTTCTGACGGGTGCCAGCCTCCACAACTCACACACCCTCCTTTTGCCGAAAGCGAAAGCGCTTCTTCCTTCCTTCGTAGCTAGGGCCAAGGGCCACCGACTGCTACTGCCAGGGAGGAGGGGTTAGGGGCAGAGAGCGCGGGGCTTGGGACATCGAGCCCAAGCCTGGCCCTGTGCGGCGAGGTGGGGCGAGGGACGATGTCGGAAAACGGGTCGCTTTGGCCGAGTGGTTAAGGCGTGTGCCTGCTAAGTACATGGGGTTTCCCCGCAAGAGTTCGAATCTCTTAGGCGACGACACAGACAGCTCTCGTGGGGGTTCGACTCCCACGAGACATGATGATGATGATGATTACACATCAATCCAGCGACACCTCCAGCATCCCCCACTCTTTTGCTTGCGTTTTTTTTGGACCTGTAACCTCACCTCAGCAGCACTGCCACCTCCAAGGTCATGCACACATCATGCACCGCGCTCCCTCCTTGGTCTCGGACGTTCGGAGCCGAAATTAGCCGACTCAGTCATATTGATATTTTGCTGCACCCCGTCTGTCTGTACAAGCCGATGCCCACGCCGGAGCCGCCTCGCCAGCCGCGCGGGTGCTCCCGGTTAAGTTGTCCTTCTGGTCAGGTGCGGCGCATGTCCTTCAATTGCGCTTGTGAGGCACTACGTCTTGCTACGTCTTCTGGAGCCTGGCGTGTGGCCGGGGTGGGCTTGTGGAAGGCGTCTGTGTCTGCGGCGTGGGTGTGTGGATGTGTGGATGCTCATGTTGATGCAGACCTGCTGGGCACGCTTTCTGTAGTTCATCGCGTGCAATACGGTAGATGTTTTGAGGTTCAATCCGTCTTACCAATACTGCCGTGGCGTAGGTCTGCCGACGCGACATTAAGAATTTTGATGAAGTTGTTTTCCTTCAGTACAATTTAGCTTGAAAATTGTGGCACCTGCATCGGCCACACCTCATGTTATGTCTATCAAACTCGATTACATCCCAGACACATATCCTGAACTTGTTTTTCGAAACGGTTTCGAAGTTGGTAAGTTGGTAAGTTTTGCACTGGACATCCTCCTTCTAGGTATTGTTGCACATTGCTCATTGCGTTGCAAAGACATCCCCCTGAACCAAAATCCCTTGAGTGAAGCAAAGTTTATCTGGCTCGTAATTCTGAATGAAGGTGAAATGGAAGGTCAAGGTCCATGTTCAAAGTAGGATATTATGTGTACACTCACAATGCTTGGAATCATCTCTTAATACCATTTCCTCATTCCTTCGTTTTTTATCATTATATAATCGTCTCTCGTGCACTGGAATATATTGAAAGCATTGGTCTTAACCTTCACCATAACCATGTGTAAGTTGCTGAGTCTGGAGCATCCACCCGGAATCTGTTTACAACACACAAGATCAAACAGGAGTGCAGCCTATTGATACTCCAATTCATATCCTAACACACCAAAACAGATCAACTGAAAGACCACCTATCAACAATCCATAACTAGAATCAATGTAAATAAACATGCCTACATGTGGACTGATAATCTCGTTCGGAAACTAATATTCGCATAATCTCATAATCTCACAATGATACTAACAATCTCATTATCTCATTATCTCACAATGAACTGATAATTTCATTCGGAATTTCGGTGGATTGATAGCATTACATTGCCTGTCAAGACACAAATAATAATACTAAAAACTTCCTGCAATGATCAGTACTGTTGTCCAACCCTCCGAAGCAAAGTTCATCTGGCTCGTAATCTAGTGATTTCAATTGACCCACTTGTATACAGCGGCGTGGTGCTCGACTCAGCTCCAGACCGGAGCCAAGTATCATCACCGCTCTCCGGAACTGTAATCTGGGAGATCGACTGCTGCGATGAAGCTCTCTCCGAGAAAGGATAGTTTCCGATTACCAACGGCGTGTCCGTGTCGTAATTTTGTAGCATGGTTACCACCTGGGCCATGGTGGGCCGCCTCTCGGCGACGATCTGCAAGCACGAGAGTGCGACTTGAATGAACCGGTGTGCTTGCCGGAGCTCTTCATCGGATCTTAATACCAGTCGTGCGTCGACGAGGTCTGTAATCCTGCCTTCCTCGTGCATGTTCCAAGCCTGCATGCAAATTATGAGCTCAGAATCATCTGAGTTAGCAATTCTTGTTCATAGTCCTGAGTAAGCAATTCTTGTTCATAATCCTGTGTTAGCAATTCTTGTTCATAATCCTGAGTTAGCTTGAATTCTTAGTCATAATCCTGAGTTAGCAATTCTTAGTCATAATCCTGAGTTAGCAATTCTTAGTCATAATCCTGAGTTAGCAATTCTTAGTCATAATCCTGAGTTAGCAATTCTTGTTCATAATTTTGAGTTAGCCTGCAAATATTGTTAATAATTCTGAGTTAGCCAGCAAACTATGAGCTCATGATTCTGAGTTAGCAAATATTGTTCATAATTCTGAGTTAGCCTGCGATTATTGTTCATAATCATCTGAGTTAGCCAGCAAATATTGTTCATAACTCTGAGTTAGCCTGTGATTATTAATAATCATCAGAGTTAGCCAACTATAGGCATTTATGGATAATACCGTAATTATTAGTAATCCTTAAAGATCCTCGTTGCAAATTGTCCAAAAAATTGCCCAAATTTACTCTTTCCTACTTCATGTTTAATAAATATTAATTTAAGCATTTTTTATTATATCTAACCGTAAGATCTTAACATTAACTTGATATATTACTGATATGTTTAAATTGGAGCGTTGATTTTTTTTTCATTTTCAAGATCATAACGATCAAAGTGGGTTGAAAATTGAAATTGTTTTTTTTGCAACTCTAGAATTTTTTTTTGTTGAAATCTAAAGGCTATCCTTGTTAAACTCATGCATCTTACAGCTTGGGTAATTTGGTAGTTTGAGTACAAATTTGGTTGATAAAAAATTCTAGTAAAAAATCTCAAAAAATATCATAAAAACAAAAGTTTATAGTTGCCCCAATCTGAAGAGGAAATAGTACTTTCAATGAAGAATTTCCCAAAAATCATAAATTCACCCAAAAAAATCACAATTAGGTTACGGTAAAATTTTGCATCACCTAGAATTTCACACCAAAATATTACTTTTTTACTACTTCATCTTAGCTCCTAAGTATTCATTATCCAATTTAGATCAAAACGAGCTTTAGAGGTTAAGCAACGATAAAAAATTCAACGAGCTTTGGTAGAAAAAGTACTACCCATGAAGCGAGATACATCTTGTCAGGTTCCAAAGTTCCGTCGATGTTGCTTCGTCCAGCCACAACCTCAAGCAGAAGAACGCCATAGCTCCAGACATCTGCCTTCTCACTCAGTTGGCCCAGAGATGCATACTCCGGCGCTAAATAGCCTCTGCACATGCCAAAGCGCAAAGAAAGCTAAATCATCTAGACATTCATACATTGAGATGGAACGAAACGAATACCAAACACAATACAGTCATGATTTTTTCTTAGAAAAACTATTCTAAACTTTTTATGTGCTATTTGTTGCTGTGACCAGAAGACATTGAATAAGATTACTATAAAATTCACCAAATGCTACAAATAAACGGGGATGATTTGGAAGTTAGATAAACACTACCATAACACCATAGCAAGTTTGTCATTTGCCTTGTGAATATATATTTTTTTGAAGAAATAAGGTTCGACTATCAAAAATTGATTTCTTAATTTTTTTTTTTAGCAAAAATATCAGTGAAAATGACCTTAAATGGCTTAGAAATAACAAAATATTACAAAAACTAATTTAATCTATCTCTCTTTTTTTTCTTCATAATTCTTTAATATTTACAAATTTATTTTTTGGGGGATTTATTTATGAACAAACTTGCTATGATGTTACGGTACTTACTTGGTGCCGGCAATGTGGACTGTCATGACATGGCTCATATCACTTGGAAACAGAAGAGCCATGCCAAAATCTGCAATCTTTGCTTCCAACTTCGTGTCAAGCAAGATGTTGCTGGCTTTAATGTCACGGTGTATGATCTTTGGATCAACTAATGCGTGTAGATAATGCAGCCCTTGAGCAACACCCAGACATATGTTGAACCGCTGCGGCCAACTCAGACTGGGCTGGCTACCATTCTCACCAGTGTGTCCTGCACATGAATTTTTGAACAAAGATTAGTGTTCTCCTGAGCTTCTACCGTAACGCCCTAGCAAATTCGCCACCTAGCAAACAAATATTTATTTTTTCGGAAAACATAAGGTTCGTCTTTCAAAAACTGCATTTCTCAAAATTTTTTATTAAGCTAAAAAACCAGTAAAAATGATTTTGAATGGCTTAGAAATGACAAAATATTTCAAAAAGAAATTTATTCTATTTTTTTTTATTTTATTTTCATGATTTTCTAATTTTTATGTTTTGTGTTTTTAGAATTATTTTTGGGCAAACTTGCTATGGTACTACAATACGCAACACCTTTTCCTAGATAGTTCTAAAAGATTGGTTGTATTTTGATTGGGAAGGGAAGAGATTGGGAAGGGAAGAGATCATGATGACATGAATTACCGAAGAGAACATCGGCCAGATCGGAATTTTCAACATACTCATATACCAGCAACCTGCGATCTCCTCTTAGACAACAACCTTTTAGTTTAACAAGGTTGCGGTGTTTTATGCCTGTGAGTAGAACAACCTCATTCAAAAACTCGTCCATACTTTGTTGTGTTGTGTTGAATAATTGTTTCACTGCTACTTCAGTCCCATCTGGAAGTTGTCCCTGGAATTTAGTTCATCCCAACCGCAACAACATTAGAAGACTTTTGTACTAAGTTCGAATAATAAATTTAAACCGCCATATTCATAAAATTGGCCAATTCGTAAAATTGGCCAATCTTGGTTATGTTTTTTGCCACACTATTAAAACAAGGAGAGAAAATGAACTAAAATCACACTATTTGAGCAGCCAATATGATGAGGATTGGCCAATTTAATGAATATAGCATTTTAGGCATTAAAATTGACCGATTGAGATGTACGTTAGTATTCAGAAACTTTTAATGCCATGATAGACTTGGACACCTTTAATCACCAATTTAGTGTTGATAATAAAGTGATTAAGATTTTGCGTTTGAATCTGAAATTGCTGTAACAGTTATAGTAAGAAGTTAGAACCTTGTAAACAGCACCAAAGGCACCTTCGCCTAATCTCATGTCTGCATGAAAGTCACGAGTTGCCTTCTGAAGCTCACTGTAGGTAAACAATGTAG
Source organism: Ceratodon purpureus (assembly GCA_014871385.1). NCBI lineage: Eukaryota > Viridiplantae > Streptophyta > Bryopsida > Pseudoditrichales > Ditrichaceae > Ceratodon > Ceratodon purpureus. The sequence goes on from CM026421.1 coordinate 23,307,729, forward strand.
GCTTCAACTCATGTTCAGCAAATTCTGTCAATGCCCACATTTTGTTAATGTTAGCTTCAAGATGGTAACACCATATTCATTAAATTAAGAAAGAAAATGAATCCTTGGTGTACAAAATGTTAGTTGCCACACTATTCCAATTAAGAAAGAAAATGAACTGAAATCACACTATCTGAGCGACCAATATAATCAAGATTGGCCAATTTCATGGTTATGCCGTTTGATGTTCTTGTCAAGAGAATTGCAATCTTTAATGGGAGAAAATTCCTTCATTTTATGCTCACATTAACACTTTCCTTCATTTACAATAGAAAAAGATGAACCCATATTCATTTGCAAACATCAAAGATGTCTCTTGAAACTTACTCTCTTGTATACCAAGGAGAAGATATCGATGTTTTCTTCGGTTTTCCAAGAATACGTATGCTAGAATAAATATGACTATCAGCAGTATTGTTGCAGGGATAGCTGCGGCAAGTATAATGATATTTCTTATATTTGACTCCCTTTTGTCTGCAACCAGAATATTAAAATGTTCATCAAAATGTGCATGCATAGGTTGCTTAAACAGAAAACTTATCATCTAAGGAATTGTACCACAGGAAAATAAACAAGGATTTGGTTATAGTTGAGGAGGAAAAATAAATCCAATACAATGGCTAATCTTCAAATTGGCTAATCTTGTTTATATTGGTCATTACACTATTCAAATAAAGAGAGAAAATGAACTAAAATGACACGATTAGAGCAGCCAATATAATGAATATGGTATTAGCGGTATTCTCCAAGAAAATGAAGAGAGATGAGGACTTTGTTGTATTTAACTTGCCTTTTATATTTACTTCAGAAGCACGGTTGTAGCGACAAATAACTGGAATTGGGTCCATTTGATCACTTGTGTTGCATACAGGGTTCCCACCAAGGCTGAAATCATGGAGAAAAATAGCCTCAAATTAATTCTCAAAATTGCAGAGGAAAGGAAACAAATTAAAAAACTTCTCAAAGAAAGTTAGAATTCTGAACAGTGGGTACAGACTTACAGTTATTGAACTACTAGAAAAGTCTTATAAATTGGAAGGTATCTAAGAAACTAGTTTGAAAGAGTCATTACCGTAAGTCGATAGCAGGTCTATTCATCCTTGAACGAATATTTATTTATTTTGGAAAAATAAGGTTTGTTTCCCAAGACTTTAATTTTTCAGTTTTTGTTTTTTCAAAAAAATCAGTAAAAATAACCTTTGTTGGATTCAAAATAGACAAATATCACATAATAATTCCTCAAATTTTATTTTTTCCATCCTTAAGATTTCCGAATTTTTTTTATTTTTTATTTTTGGAATTATTCATGAACAAACATGGTATCAACATATAGGAATGATTTGTCTGAAGAATTTTCAGAAAATGGTTATTGTTTCTAAATATGACAAGGAGTTTTCTGAGTTTGAAGTTGGCTTACAACAAAATACTTGCAATTTGGAGATGAGAGCGCGATAAGGTTGAGTCTGTATTTCCGCTTGGATAAACTATATTAGTGAGGTTATTGTCTGTCAAAGATAACGTATTCAAGGAGGAATTCTCGAAGGCAATCGTTGGAAGTGTCAAAGTTCCACTCAATCCATTAGAATCAAAGTACCTAGAAAAGAAACCAAAAAATGCCAAGGCTTAGTAATGCCATATTCATTATATTGGCCGCTCAATTAGTGTGATTTCAATTCATTTTCTCTCTTTATTTGACCAGTGTGGAGGTCAATATAAACTAGGTCGACCAAATTTATGAATATAGCGTTATATACATTTCAATATCCTTCAAAAAACCTTCAAAAAACGAAAGATGTTTTAAAGTTGCATGATGTGCAGAAACTAGACTTACACAAGCTGGATTTTAGGAGAATTCAAGAGTGTGGAGTTGATGTATCTGAGTGCTCCACCAAAAGAATTGTTTCTCATGTACCTACACGTATTGGTACAAACAATTAGTACTTTCCGTGACTAGGATTGCACAAATAGAGATGATGGACTGGTGAGAAGGTGAACTATGAGCAATTTTGGTAATTGAAATCAAATGTTTTTCTTACAAACAACCGTCCACTTGTCTAGGAAAAATATGAAATAGGAGCTTGGGCCCACTTTATACACAGTCTGGGGCTGGGCATAAGATGGGCCAAACTGAGCATTTTTCGAGCTTATGAGTTGGGCCCAAGTTGAAAGTTTGGGCCAAGGGAAACCGGTCCAAATATTTTGGCTCCAAAGGAGTGTCACGAAGGATGCCACATAGGATAAATTGAAGTTCTAATGTGACCCTAATAAAAAAAAAACCCTTTGGTCCAATTTGAAAAGATTGAGCGATCATATTGGTTAAAATTTGAAGAATTTGGGCCGGCCTCAATCCGACCCCAAGTATAAACTGGCCCTTGCCCCTTAGTAGCATTACCGAGTGACAGAACATTACAGAAACTAGGTTCAGAAAAGTATACTAACAGGGCTTGAAGAGCAGGCAGATCCCATTCTGAATTTCTGACGACTTCTCCGATCCCGTCGTGTTGTTAAATCTATTGTTGGAGAGATCCAAGGTATTGAGCCTCGTGTAAATGCCACCAATGAAATGACCACTGGAGTTGTATCTCCCCAAATTGAAGTTTCCACCGATCAGGTTATTGCTCAGATTCCTGCAAGAACGGAGAACTTGTTAAAATTAAAAAATATATCTTTAAAATAAAAATGTTTTTCCTGCTCAAATTTGAAGAAAAAACAGGGTTGTCATTGAAAAATTCTCCAAAAATTGTAAATCTACAAAAAAAATCCACACAATTAGTTTGCAGTAAAATTTTCCTCCTCAAAAATTTAAATGCCTAAATATTACTTTTTTACTACTTCATCTAATCCAAAAACCCGTATTGGGTTCAAAAGAACTTTAGGGGTTAAGATGACAACACAAGCAATAGAGTGATCCTTGACAATGTAAGCTTATTGTTAAGGTGTAGAAACCCAAAAAAGCTTCAAGCATTAGGACTCATGTAGCCAATAGAAAATACATATTTATGACTTGATGCATTTGTTAACATTGGGTTATTCATTGACATGAACCCTTTCTAGAGGAACAAGTCCACAAAATTTGGCACATAAACTGAAATAGTTGAAGATGGGATTACTTACAGATATACAAGATTCCATAGTGGTTTTCCCTTATTCTCCCAAACTGTGAATTTATTTTGACTTAGATCTCTGCAGGTGAACAAACAAAATTAAAACTAAGTAGGATGTTAATCTAGATCCACTGCTACAACATTTTAAGGTATGATATTGCACAAGAGCATGAAATCATGTTTTTTCAGCCTGTTTTTTTACTACAGTTGAGTGAAATTGATCATGTTCCTAAACAAATCAGAATTATGTAAACCAAACTTAACTCAAAACAAAGGGTTTCCTTTCCAGCCTATGTGATAATCAAACAAATTAAAACTGCAAATATCTAAGTATTAGAGACGTCATTAACCCCTAAACGTTCCCTGGTTTAGAAAAATACTAGAAAAATACTCCGTATTCTATTGCCTCAAAGGCACTTTCAGAGGTTCAGGGGTTAACAAAACTCAGTCGTTCCAGAGAATACTCTTTGGTGTAGTTCACAGGGAACACAATGCTTCCACTAAGCGAGTTGTTGATAAAACTTCTGCATTAGAATCACAGCGGTAGGCTTAAAACCAGAATTAAAATTGACTCCGACCAAAGAAACAACACAACTCTGCTTCACAAACACAGGAACATTTCTAAAGTTTGAACAACATTTCTGAAGAAAGATGTAATAATTTTCAAAATGATATCAAATTTACACTTCTAAAGATCAAATTTGAGATCAAATTTAACACCAAATTTTCACTTCTAATAATTCTGAAGATGATGATGTCAATTTACACTTCTGAAGTTCAAATTTAAGATCAAGTACAACATCAAAATAACACTTCTAATAATTCTGAAGATGATGATGTCAATTTACACTTCTTTCAGGTTGGGGAGCTGCCAGATTGACGGTGGAATAGATCCTGTGAGCCCAGGGTTATTGGAAATACGTCTGCATTACACCAAAACATCAGAAATCAGAATAATATACTGGCAAATTGTTGGAGTTCAAAACATTAGAAGTTAGAATAATGTACTCGAAAATTCTTGGAGTTCAGGAATCAGGTTCGGAGGAAGCTTACATATACTGAAGATTGCGAAGATTTCCAATTTCCGGAACCAGCTCGCCAATGATTCCTCTGTCGACAGCTCTGCCCTCAACAAAACATTTGAACATGAAACATTTCATCAAGAATTACACATAATACATGTGATATATCACACAAGGATTATGAGTGAAAGACTTGGTAGAAGTGAAATATGGGTTGAAGTGATCATACCCTAATTCAACGATGAAGAGTTCACAGACAGTGGAATTGCCATCGCTAGCTAGCACTCCGGAGCACCGGATCCCACGCCACCCTGCATAATCGGAAGTTCGATCGCAGGGATGATCATACTTCCACCACCCTGAGATGTTGTATCGACCTTTCGTGGGATCACTTCTGTTCCAAGCATCCCTAAGCTTCATCATGGCCTCCTCTGCAAATTAAAAACCCAAGTGGCAAATCAAACCCAAAATGCAAAACAAACATGCACCCACTTGAACTAGAGTAAAGCAATTGTCAAGGTCGTAAGCTTCTTCTCTGCAAATTGAAAATCCGAGTTCAACTCAAACCAATTACATGCAAATTATCAAACACCCACTTGAATTAGAGTAAAGCAATTTGTCAAGAATGTACGCTTCTTCGGTGTTACTGAGCACTGAAGCTCTGCATTGCCATCGACCCAAAGTCAATCATAAACTTAAAAAATCATAATCCAGTTTATGTAGTACCTTCATATACTTGGTACTTTGCTGGGTACTGGTTACAAGCAACATCAACCCAGGTGTCCGGATAGACATAAACAGGACTCGGTGCTGGAGTTGGGACAGGGCTGCCCACTGGAGAATTCGCCGGAGCACCAACAGATTGGGCAACACAAACTCCATAGAAACATGTAAGAACTAGAAACCAGGTTACGAAGACATGAGTAGTTCTGATCGATGAGTGTTTGAACACCGTTAACGCCATGGCATCAAACTGATCGAAGTCTACCACTAGAATCAATCAAGACAGGATTTAACTGATTGATTAGTGAAAACAGGAGCAAGGTTCATATCAAGGTGGAAAGACAGTGATCTAGTGCACCAGTTGAAAAAACAGCCCGGAACAAATCAAATTTAGACAGGATTTCAGTGATTGATCAGTCAGACTGTAGCAGGGTTGAACATTATCAAGGTGGAGAAACAATCAACTAGTGTACAGAAAACATTATTAGTCCGGAACACATCAGATGAGCAACATGACTGATATTCAATTCTACTAGACTGAATACATCACAAGATTCAGACGTAATTCTTTCTGTTGCAGAGGAGGAATTACTGCAACAATTCAATTGTTTAAAAGAGACTCACAGAGATTTAGTTAAGCAAATTATCAAGACACATAGAACAACAATCCACACAACAGAGAGCTAGTCTATTAAGTGGACTGATTATCATCATCTCCACAAGGTTGAGATAGTATGATTTAAGGATGTAGAAATATGATTTAGATCTGGTCCAGACTTTCTGATTCTTGGATCCTTAGATCCTCTCAATAATGGTGTATACTTTGTCACGATACCAACAAGTTGAGTAGAATAAGATATTATAACGGTTTAGACGAAGACTGAGTCAGCGAAATGGTATGAAAGGCAATACAGTGACATGATTAAAATAACAGTGTTCAATGCTTTGTAATAGTTGATGCGACTTCAGAATGGTGTAATCAGCAGGTATGTTCCGGTATTTTAGAATCCGGTACCGGTTGAAGAGATCACGTTCTGAATAGAGGCCTTTGGCTTGTCCAGGTAGTGACTGTGCATTGGGAATACTCATCGTTAGAAAGTCCTACCTTATCTTGGACATGCGGGCGCCCACAGTCGTTCTCTTCCCTTGCTTAGATTTTGCAACAAAATGGCAAGTCACGAGAGAGAGAGAGAGAGAGAGAGAGAGAGAGAGAGAGAGAGAGAGAGAGAGAGAGAGAGAGAGAGAGAGAGAGAGAGAGAGAGAGAGAGAGAGAGAGAGAGAGAGAGAGAGAGAGAGAGAGAGAGAGAGAGAGAGAGAGAGAGAGAGAGAGAGAGAGAGAGAGAGAGAGAGAGAGAGAGAGAGAGAGAGAGAGAGAGAGAGAGAGAGAGAGAGAGAGAGGAATCTAGTACACATCTTTCAATAAGAATGTGTCCTGTAGTATCAAGAATTGTGATAGTATTACTGCGCCCAAACTTACATGTTTAAACTGCCGCTCTTCATGAGGCACATACACACAGACGTGAAATAGCTGCATTCTTATGCCACAACTACCATTATTCTCGAACAGAAACGTACAAGAAATAGAAAGAGTTTGTCCAATGTTTGCCCATTTTTTCTACTGTTTTAGTAGCCACATCCAAGACGAGGTAAGTTTTAGGCAAAACTTTGCCAATAAAAAAAGTTTTTTTTAAAAAAAAACTCTGGAACTTCGGAACTTGAACTCTTCGACTAGTACCGGATTCTAAAATACTGATATATGCTTCCTGAATACACCATTATGAATACTAAATCCACGAAGAATCTGAGTCGGCCAGGCGGCCTACATACAGCATTCTTCCAGATTAAAAGGCCCTTTTTTTCATGCAGATGGTATGATATATATTCTGAAAACTTTGAAATCGCATCATCTATCACAAAGCAATTGTTTTAATGACAACACTTTATTGTCTTTTCACACCATTTCGCTGACTCAAACCGATATATTTGATTCTACACGATTTATTGGTATTGTGACAAAGTATACACCAGTATTAAGAGGATCTAAGGATTCAGGAATAACACATTGGGGATTTTGAAATTCTGGACCAGATCCGCTATTGTGTCTACAGCCTTAAATCATACTAGTGGAGATGATCATCAGTCCAATTTACCCAGCTCTCTATTTTGTAGATTGTTATTCTATGTGTCTTGGTAATTTGCTTAACTTAATCTCTGTGAGTCTCTTCAAACAATTGACATAGTTGGATTAATTTCTACTCTAGAACAGAAAGAACGTCTGACTTTGAATTGATTAGGCTAACTCTTTCAATTACAGTCTCATTAAGCTTAAGGTTCAAAGTGGGGGAAGTTTTGCTTCCTCAGCCAAATCTCTACCCAAGCCATTGAAAAGTCTAAGAGGTCCGGCAAGTTCATAATAGAATGTCACATCCACAGCCGAAGAAGACTTCAAGTGGGAAGCTGGAACTCCATACGAGTTCGCCGAAGTTTGTAAATCATTGTAATCATGGTTACTACTTCCGAGGCACTTCAAGTCTGTGACTTCATTCAGATTGATGCACAAATGGCTGAATCGCCGTGCGAGCGGCTCAGTTTTGGCTAGATGGCGACTTTCTGGTGTCTTGATATTTAGATGGTGAGCCGAACGAACAATATTCTCGATTTAATCTTTCTATATGATCGATCTTCCTGATCTAGATTTTGCAACTCCAAAGTGAGGGTTATTTTAAATATTTGGTTCCAATAGTTTGTTGAGACTTTGAGGGTTCACTTCCAGGTTACATCATCACGTGTGATGAGTCATGTGAGCTAGCATGTGAGTGGATCACATCCGCATCAAACAATGGTGCGAATTTGTTACGGAGCTGAGTGCCAAACATCGTTGCATATTTGTCAGATCGTGGCAAGTTACACTTCAGTTGAACACATCGATTTAGGATAAATGGAAACTGAGGTAAAGCTCAAGTTACCACAAGTACACGAGGAAGTTGGTGCAGAGAAACTTTATACATCGTAGCAACTCCTTGACGGTTCGATCAAACATGGAAATTCAAAGCACGATGCAGAGGTGCCGAGGTCGATGAAGTAAGGCTGAACCACACAATATCGTTGCTCCGAGCTCCCGAAGTGAATCTCACAAATTCCGCAGCTTGCCAACAGCTACCTTCAGGTTACGAGTCCCTTTCCAGCAAAGCTAGCCTCAAAATTACGAGAAAGACAAACCTCCCAGGACATCTCCATCCCGAGCCAGCGGACATGACGAAGGAATGAGGAAATGGTATTAAGAGATGATTCCAAGCATTGTGAGTGTACACATAATATCCTACTTTGAACATGGACCTTGACCTTCCATTTCACCTTCATTCAGAATTACGAGCCAGATAAACTTTGCTTCACTCAAGGGATTTTGGTTCAGGGGGATGTCTTTGCAACGCAATGAGCAATGTGCAACAATACCTAGAAGGAGGATGTCCAGTGCAAAACTTACCAACTTACCAACTTCGAAACCGTTTCGAAAAACAAGTTCAGGATATGTGTCTGGGATGTAATCGAGTTTGATAGACATAACATGAGGTGTGGCCGATGCAGGTGCCACAATTTTCAAGCTAAATTGTACTGAAGGAAAACAACTTCATCAAAATTCTTAATGTCGCGTCGGCAGACCTACGCCACGGCAGTATTGGTAAGACGGATTGAACCTCAAAACATCTACCGTATTGCACGCGATGAACTACAGAAAGCGTGCCCAGCAGGTCTGCATCAACATGAGCATCCACACATCCACACACCCACGCCGCAGACACAGACGCCTTCCACAAGCCCACCCCGGCCACACGCCAGGCTCCAGAAGACGTAGCAAGACGTAGTGCCTCACAAGCGCAATTGAAGGACATGCGCCGCACCTGACCAGAAGGACAACTTAACCGGGAGCACCCGCGCGGCTGGCGAGGCGGCTCCGGCGTGGGCATCGGCTTGTACAGACAGACGGGGTGCAGCAAAATATCAATATGACTGAGTCGGCTAATTTCGGCTCCGAACGTCCGAGACCAAGGAGGGAGCGCGGTGCATGATGTGTGCATGACCTTGGAGGTGGCAGTGCTGCTGAGGTGAGGTTACAGGTCCAAAAAAAACGCAAGCAAAAGAGTGGGGGATGCTGGAGGTGTCGCTGGATTGATGTGTAATCATCATCATCATCATGTCTCGTGGGAGTCGAACCCCCACGAGAGCTGTCTGTGTCGTCGCCTAAGAGATTCGAACTCTTGCGGGGAAACCCCATGTACTTAGCAGGCACACGCCTTAACCACTCGGCCAAAGCGACCCGTTTTCCGACATCGTCCCTCGCCCCACCTCGCCGCACAGGGCCAGGCTTGGGCTCGATGTCCCAAGCCCCGCGCTCTCTGCCCCTAACCCCTCCTCCCTGGCAGTAGCAGTCGGTGGCCCTTGGCCCTAGCTACGAAGGAAGGAAGAAGCGCTTTCGCTTTCGGCAAAAGGAGGGTGTGTGAGTTGTGGAGGCTGGCACCCGTCAGAACGCTCTCCGCCCATCACCGCCTGCGGAATGGGCAGGCGGGACGTTCATCTAGCAGGCCCTACTGCAATCCCGAAGGCTTGCAGTGGAGCCGCGGTAATCGCGCTCTGAGCGGAGAGCCCTGAATCATCGTCCGGGTCGATAGTCTTGTCTGTGTTGGAGAACACAGATCAGATGTACGCACTATAGAACAGATCCTGTTCAAGTATAGTCGTACCAGGGGAGCCGCCACCTGCTCCTCTTATACCTCCCTCCCTGCCCACCTGCAAACCATATGGCTCAACTCATCAACTCTCCTCAACTCAACCTCAACTCTACCCCAAGTTCCCAAGTCCCCAATTTCCAGCTTCCTGTCCTACCTAGCCTTCAAGTCACTTTCTCTGTAACAACAACCGATTACTCTGGGACGTGCCTGCCTTTTGTTATCACTCAAACCATTTCAATATCACCTAAACATCCAAACCATGCTACCATTGGTTCGGGAACCTATCACTGGTACCTTTGAATTTACACATTATTCAATCTTCTCCTCTTCCCCAACACCAAATATTAGATTCTTCACTCAATTCTTTCCACGGGGCAAACATTTCATTCCAAATTCAACCAATTTTGCCGTACTCTCTCTTGCAAAACCCATCTTTTTTCTGGATTGCATGCCACTCAAAATCAGTCCTCCACAGTCCTATTTGCTTGCTTACTCTAGCACTATGTATATATTGCCTTCTAACAAAAATCATCCAACGCAATCTAGTTCTCTACTCAAGGAACAACGCACGCCTAGCTCCTACTGTCATGGCACTCCAATGCCATGGATGTCGTTGTCTCTCAAAAGGACTTGGCCTAGGAGCTATTTAGTTCTATAGTTGTATCGTTTCTATTATTGGATATGATTTAATCTTATATTATGAAAAAACTTGGTTTTTTAGATTTTTCTTCTAAATCTGGGGATATTTTTGTAGGCCACCGTAAGTGTTTGATTTCAAAGTTACAAAATCTATTTATTATCTCGAATCAATTTTGTAATCTTTTTTCACATATGGCTTGAAATTGGCAATTTTGCGGACAAAGAGATTGTTCCTTTAGGAATTAAAGCAATATAGGAAATATATTTGAAAATGCTTAGGTTGTTTATTCAAACAGAAAAATTGTCACTTTTTTTTAATGTATTTCTAGAATATTATTTGATTTTGGTTTTTTTTTAATTTTTATCTTTGTGGTCTATGTTCAAATAGTTAAATTCACATATGTACCGTATTACTTGTAGTATATAATGAGAAAAATGTCATTTGAATCAATGAAAATTTCTATCAATTGTAGAATTATTTGCAGCAACGTAGATTATAATGTTTGATCTCTTACAACCGTGCGCTGTTTAGAGACAAGGATTGTTGTTGGTTTGATGTTGGATTGTCGTCAATGAACGTGAACTTTGTAAATGTAGCTGCTTGAACTTTCACAACCTACAATACTAAGTTTTATTTCCTTCCATCATAACTAGAATAAAATCTAGTGCAACCTAAATGTACTCTACCTTTGTCTCTAGATTTTACCTTTACATCACATTATTGTCTAAAGCAACAAATTGTAGGGCTCACAATGGTTCGGCCTTTATTCCTTTGAATCATTCTTTACTTGCTTCTTTGATTCGTCTAATCGCTCCAACATTAACTTATGTGTGCATATTACTTGTAGTAGCATTGTTGTAGCTTTCTTCTCCAACTACTTGTGGATTATAGTCATAGCTTACAGACATAGCTTCTAAGCAACTTGTGGTGGGGAGAAGAGGTCTTAAATGTTTTTCTTCATGTGTTCTTATTTGGTTTTAATTAAATGATTAATTATGATAATGATATCCAATTTATCGTATGTAAGAATCTTTACTTTCATAAAATCTTGCACATAAAACAAGATCATATACATGACAACAAGGGTGATTTAAATTTAAAAAAATTGCTCAAAAGATAAGAAAAGATGTTGAGTATAATAATCAAGTTTTATGTTGGCATGAGATTTTTCATGAATCAAAGGTTAAAGCAAAGAAACAGATGTGGGGATGAAGGTTGGTATTAGAAGTGTCTAAGTTGGCACCAATGAAACCTTTAAAACAAGCATTTCACAAATAAGTATGTAACATAATCATCACATCAATACAATGTTACACCTATGTTCATTTTATTTAACATATTAGTTGTAATAATACATTGTGTAAGATTGATGATCTTTAAATTTTTGATTAATTTCCATTATGGTGACAAAAGAGCCAAAGAAGTCAATGCTATATTCAAGATATTGCACATCAAACTTATAATCTCTTAAACAATTAATTTGGGACTCTTGCATTGTGAATGAAAATGAAATTTTATACTCTATAATTTTATTGAAGCTTATAACGGAAAAACGTCAAGCTCTAGCTTAATTTCTACCTACATCATTTGTGGCATACATGGATACGGGTCAAAAATACACTTTGTAGTTTAAATAATCAAAGGTCGTCACAAAATCCTGAAAAAGTCACTTTGAATAAATAAAAGATTCTACTAAGCCCCCTCAATAGCAACTCAATTGAGGATCAATGCAAGTGTGGGCGTTCATTGAGGCAAAGGTGCAAGACTACAAAGTTGTTGGGCCAATTGTCAATCGTAGAAGAGATGGAAAAACTTCGATACTTCGACGCGACCGACATATTTTAAGTGTATGTTTCATCCACCTCCAATCCAATGCCTACAAGACAAAAGTATAGAAGTAAAGATTAATTCCCCCTTTTCGAGGTTAATCTTAGCAATAAGATTGGTAATGCAACAATAATATGGCACCAAAATTGGAGTTTATGTGTCCAATGTAAGAATGTTACCTCAATTGTGTCATGGTGGCAGTTTCATAAAAAAGTCAAAGTCTTTACTTCGTGATTACAAAACAATCAAATTTTGTCTCAATTTTTGGATTAAAATTTCACTATGATTGCCACACCTTTGTGTATTTGATTCACTACCATCGTAGGGCAAAAAAAGGCCTAACAAAGTATGTCAAATGAAAGGCGTATAAATTCTAATAATTTATCTCAAAAATTTAAAATGACATATTTTGATACGAAGGAATAGTCTTCAAGAAAGACACATAGGAACGTGATATGTTATGTCCAAGATTTATAGCTGTCACATCCTTGAATTACCCACATTTTTTTTCAATTCATGTTCTTTCTTCATCTAGTCATGTCTAAAGAACTGAACATTCACCTATGTAATGGAAAAGTAAGAATGGCATTGAAGAATACATCTTTAATCCAAAAGGGGATGTTTCCAGCAAGGAATTCATAATGACCTACAATCTTAACAGTCTTCACCTAGGAAGTATTTGGGAGGTCAAAGATTCCATGTCACTAGAAATAATGATTTTCACTAAATTATTCGAAACATCTACATCCATATAAAAAATCATGATTCCAACCACAAAGATGACGGTGGGAGCTAGGCGTGCGTTGTTCCTTGAGTAGAGAACTAGATTGCGTTGGATGATTTTTGTTAGAAGGCAATATATACATAGTGCTAGAGTAAGCAAGCAAATAGGACTGTGGAGGACTGATTTTGAGTGGCATGCAATCCAGAAAAAAGATGGGTTTTGCAAGAGAGAGTACGGCAAAATTGGTTGAATTTGGAATGAAATGTTTGCCCCGTGGAAAGAATTGAGTGAAGAATCTAATATTTGGTGTTGGGGAAGAGGAGAAGATTGAATAATGTGTAAATTCAAAGGTACCAGTGATAGGTTCCCGAACCAATGGTAGCATGGTTTGGATGTTTAGGTGATATTGAAATGGTTTGAGTGATAACAAAAGGCAGGCACGTCCCAGAGTAATCGGTTGTTGTTACAGAGAAAGTGACTTGAAGGCTAGGTAGGACAGGAAGCTGGAAATTGGGGACTTGGGAACTTGGGGTAGAGTTGAGGTTGAGTTGAGGAGAGTTGATGAGTTGAGCCATATGGTTTGCAGGTGGGCAGGGAGGGAGGTATAAGAGGAGCAGGTGGCGGCTCCCCTGGTACGACTATACTTGAACAGGATCTGTTCTATAGTGCGTACATCTGATCTGTGTTCTCCAACACAGACAAGACTATCGACCCGGACGATGATTCAGGGCTCTCCGCTCAGAGCGCGATTACCGCGGCTCCACTGCAAGCCTTCGGGATTGCAGTAGGGCCTGCTAGATGAACGTCCCGCCTGCCCATTCCGCAGGCGGTGATGGGCGGAGAGCGTTCTGACGGGTGCCAGCCTCCACAACTCACACACCCTCCTTTTGCCGAAAGCGAAAGCGCTTCTTCCTTCCTTCGTAGCTAGGGCCAAGGGCCACCGACTGCTACTGCCAGGGAGGAGGGGTTAGGGGCAGAGAGCGCGGGGCTTGGGACATCGAGCCCAAGCCTGGCCCTGTGCGGCGAGGTGGGGCGAGGGACGATGTCGGAAAACGGGTCGCTTTGGCCGAGTGGTTAAGGCGTGTGCCTGCTAAGTACATGGGGTTTCCCCGCAAGAGTTCGAATCTCTTAGGCGACGACACAGACAGCTCTCGTGGGGGTTCGACTCCCACGAGACATGATGATGATGATGATTACACATCAATCCAGCGACACCTCCAGCATCCCCCACTCTTTTGCTTGCGTTTTTTTTGGACCCGTAACCTCACCTCAGCAGCACTGCCACCTCCAAGGTCATGCACACATCATGCACCGCGCTCCCTCCTTGGTCTCGGACGTTCGGAGCCGAAATTAGCCGACTCAGTCATATTGGTATTTTGCTGCACCCCGTCTGTCTGTACAAGCCGATGCCCACGCCGGAGCCGCCTCGCCAGCCGCGCGGGTGCTCCCGGTTAAGTTGTCCTTCTGGTCAGGTGCGGCGCATGTCCTTCAATTGCGCTTGTGAGGCACTACGTCTTGCTACGTCTTCTGGAGCCTGGCGTGTGGCCGGGGTGGGCTTGTGGAAGGCGTCTGTGTCTGCGGCGTTGGAGAATATTGGGCTCTTGTATACGTATGTGATTCGTGAGGTATAGCTCGCTAGCCATGGAGGTACATTTAAGCTTACGTGATGGATCGAAGGTTGGGCCTCTTCGGGTAGAGAACTTTGAGTGACTGCTGTATGGTTTGTATGAGCTTTAAGATATGGAGTTCTAGGAACAGATCAAGCTGACGCCAGTGTTGAATATGGATTCGATTTGGCCTGTCGACGAGGACACAAGGTAGATTATGAGATACGGAGATAGTGAGATTGGAGAATTGGCTTTGGAGCGTAGCGGAGATTCCACCCTTATGTTACATGGGGACTTGAAAAGAATTATCTGAACCGAAAGTTCATTGGAAATAAATGTATAAAATTGGCTAGTGAGATCAAAATCTTGTTCCTGTGGAATTAGCAAGCCTGAGCTGCAACTACGACTGAATGCTATAATAGCGATTCTTACTGAAATCTAAACCAGTGTGGTATCTGTAACATGAAAGCTTTGGGTGCAATATCGCATCTTCGTCTCCACCCTTGAGGTTGTTGCCAGTAAAGTAGTGGCAGGAATCAGCAACTACTGCAGCTAACTTCTGTAAATATAGCACGTGGTGATGGTTGACCCGATGCTGTCAAGCCTGATAATACAGCTGCTGATGTTTGCTTCGAAACTCTTGAGCTGGCGCTCCTTCTGCTTGCCGTTGCTGCGTAGTACCTGTTCCACCCCGTTTCGACTGTTCGTCTCTGTCCGGTTTAGCTAGTACTGCTTCCTCTTGCCAGGGCGTGTCCTGTGGCTGTTCATCATCATCATCTGCCGCTGTGTTTGTGGGGATGACTCCATCTACAAAAAATGAGCATAGAACAGAGGCTGCTTTCGACCGTATTTCGGCCCATACTTCTTCACTGTAGTCTGCACTACGCGGAAGAATCAAAACATTCGGCATCTCCCTCACCTGTTCACAGATAAGGAATAAATTACTCATTTGGCTGCAATTCGGTTTAGTTTAAAACCTCATATAGGAAGAAGATGAAAGCAACTTAATGTGTAAGATTGCAGATTGTGACTATACCCAAGCTTCAAGCCACTGGGGCCCTTCGATGCCATCTAGGGCAACGCCAGCAACGGTGCCATTGATGAGCGCCTCTTTTAATGCACAATCATCCAGAAGGTGACTGCTACTTGTGTTCACCACTACCGCACCTGTTCAAAATCTCAGCAAATGGGGCCAACTAATCAGTGCCTCAGACCATAACCGACATGAGTAAGAGAAATAATTAGCTTAGTAATGAGGATAAAGAAAATGTATTAATGTCTAAATAAGGCCTCACTAAGCTCAAAATTTAAGAACCTGGTTTGATATGTTGAAGACTGTCAGCATTGATGAGCTGTACAGTGTCATTCGTAAGTGCACAATGAAGCGATATGATGTCACTGGCAGCAAGCAGCTCCTTCAAACTATTCAATTTTTTGGCTCCCGCAGGAAAAGCCCTCCTGCGCTGACTCTCTTTCTCCTGCCACCATCATAGGACATTTCTATGACTCAGGAGCTCATACTAGCTCACCACAACAATATAATCATCATACATTCAGAACACGCGAAGATGCCCACTATCTCAATACACAATGCACACAATCTGACAATCTCTGGCATATCTACACAAAGAGTGCGCTTCCGAAGTCCCAGACGTCATTGTTGCCTGTTTCCTGTTGGCTTAACTAAGCTTGGGAACACAAAAGCAGATATCAAAGATAATATATTCTACTAACAACCAAGGTTCAATCATACCCGATGGGCAAAAAAAAAAGATATACCCACAGATTTTCGAAACAAAGATACAAGGAGGTACAAAGCCGTACATATGGCATGAATAAAGTTATTCTCATTCCTACTTCAGGAATAAGACCTTGCTTTCCGCTCAATATGCACACATCGATCAAAATCAAGAAGACCGGAAAGCTTCAATTTTTACCCACAGAACTGAAATACACATACACAGAATAAGTTCTAAAGTGAAAGGTGAAGGACAGGGTAGTATATTACCTCTTCTAGATCGAAATAAACGACCTTCATTCTGAATGCAAGGCATCGACTGGCGACTGCAATTCCAGAGGATGTGGCACCCACGATGCCGATAACCATTCCCTTAGAGCGACGCATTCCTCTGCACGAGGAGTGCATGGTACCCAGCCATCCCGCAGAAGCGTACCCATGAGAAGCCAACACATGCGTGTGTCTCAGAAGCCCCAGCAGCAATGCCAGCACAGTGTCAGCAATCTCTTCCGCTCTCCCACTATCCACATGCAGTAGCTGCAACCCTAGTTCGTTCGCCAAAGCAGAGTCCACCATCTTGTCCATGCAACTCAGAGTGAGAATCAACTGCCATGGTTGCAATCGCCTCTGCGCTGCTCGCGGAAGGTAAGCCAGAGAATGCAGCAAGACCGCAGCTGCTGACTCGATCTTCCCCTCGCCCACCTGCGCCAGGCTCACATGCTCCACCTTGGCCACTCCTTTGAGCGCCCCTTCTTCCAAAGAGCAGTCTGGTAGGCAGTTGAGGGCAACGACAAGCGGCAACCTCGATGCTTCAGGCCCAGGAGTCCCTTCCATTTTCAGGGCCTGTGAGGTCATGGGCTTGACCCCGCCCTTCTTCTTCTTCTCTCCCGCGGCGTGTTGTACCTTCCCCATTGCTTCAATACCAGCCAGGGTTTAGGGTTTAAATTTCACCGCTCTCGCATCCGATTCCCCAAAGTGCGATCATGATAACACCCAGTAAGCCTGGCAGAGCAATGAACCGGTTCTTCTCATAAACCTAACCCACTCTGGCAACGGGACGACTAATCCTCACTCCACTACTGCTCTGTCTGTCCAAATCTGTAACGAGAAAGCCGTTACTACAATGCTCATACGAAGACGAAACCAATAAACAAGAGGTCGCAGAAACCTTGAAAATCTAGTAAGCAGCAATGACGATCAAAAAAGCTCAACACCTGCAACTATCTTCCACTGAATGCTTCCCACATGAACCCATTGCTTCCCTCCAATACAGCCAAAAGCCAAAAACACCAAAACCAACACACGTAACCTCCCCTTCAGAAAAAAACGCTTCAGACAATAAGGTCCGACCAACATACGATCACGATTACCAACAACGACCCAAGAAACGTGGCAATTACAAAAAGGGTGAACACAGCACCCACAGACTCAATCCCACTTGACAAAATCATTCTCAAATAACTGAAACTACCAAAACAAGAACCAACGACAAGAAAACCACCAAAAAAACTGCAATATTCAAGAGAGGAACCAGACGACAACCGACCCTAGAACCATCCACAGCATGGCAGCGTACTCAACATACACAACCTCAACCCCCGGCATTCCAAACAATGAAAGATAGCCTCTCCAGATGGCCAACTCAGGAGCACACACACCACCACTCACCTGCCATGTTCACCCCAATGCCAGACCCGAAACGGCACAAACTTGCAACATGTTTTGCAATGAGAGAAGCGAAGAATGACACCCTGACATGATTGTGATGAACAATGCTCCCGCCGTTTACATGCTACGAAACTGGACTCTGAAGGTTTGATATCATTGCTCTCCCTGACATGACCATAGCAGGCGCTGTAGTGCACCGGATGGGACGAAAGCGGGAGCTACAGGGAGATGACACCACGCAGCTCCCGATGCAGGCTTCAAAGATAGATCTTCACGAGTGCTAGATCGGTGTGGAGGCAACGCAAAGTGGTCGATGGTTGATGTGAGGAAACGCGTCGTTGCCATGGCGATGCATTCCGACAGTTATGTTCTCCGGTTTTGGCTTCCAGTGGGAGCTTCTGGGAACTCGGGAAGGGACTTGAGGGAATTCTTTGGGACGTCAAGTTTTTTTCTTTTTTTGCGTACTGGAGATGTGAGTTGAAAGGGCAGTGTGATGATTAATCCTGTGAGTTAGGCAGCCGTGGTGTGTATCTTTGGTTGTTGCGTTTCACACAACAAGATGGTGTTTGGAAGGGAAGTGTCCTTGAGCGTTGACAGTTTGTTTGTAGGCATTGAATTAGTGGCCTTTCGTTTCTTATCTGTAACGTTGGGCGGCGTTGGGTGGAGATCTCTGGCGTTTTCTGGGAATTTGGGTCCTGGAAAATGTGTACCTGAAAGGGATTTTGAGCTTGACTATTGTAGACTGCCGGGTTTGGACACGATTTGTGCATGGGGAATAATTTGGAGTTTTCAATTGTACTTCAGTGATGTTCTTGTGAAGTTGGATCTGTCAGTGTATGGTTTTGGTTGTCCTGTGGACGCTTTTGATGAGCCTCGGCTTTGGATGCTAAATTGATTTGATCTAGCTTCTGACGATGAGATAAACATGTCAACTGTGGAAAACCAGGGCCGGGTATTGGCTGTTGGCATTGAATAAGCATGTGCAAGAGCCATTCATCTATTGTTTGAATTTACTAGCTGTGATGGTGCAACTTTTAAAAGTACGGCCCTGTGATGTGCTTGTTCGGTAGTGTAATAAACCAGAAAAACTCAAGACTGCCAATGTGAGGAACTTCAACGCCGAAATGCAGCATTAAATTGTAAGCAAAACCATTTCGAGAGATGAAAACAGATCATGGATTCAAGTCACCAGAAACGCTCTCGAAGAGTGTATGTACAAGTGTTCTGGTGTCTATTTCATTCTCTGAGTGCAACTTACCGCTTACTAGGACACACAATTGGTGACGTTCATATCACAGCCAAGTCCCGACCGTGTGT